>CM050215.1:7949749-7972249 GCA_027475355.1 Coilia nasus | reverse complement strand
GACAGAGAGAGAGAGAGACAGACAGACAGACAGACAGACAGACAGACAGACAGACAGACAGACAGACAGACAGACAGACAGACAGACATAGAGAAAGAGAAAGAGAAAGAGAAAGAGAGCATCAAGATAAAAATCAAAAGATATAGAGGCGAAAAAAAAGCTACAAAAAAGAGAAATATAGAGACAGCATCACTGCATCAAAGTAAATATCCAAAAACTGAGAGAGAAGATGAGGAGAACATGTGGATAAGATGAGGAGAAGTCCAAACATTAACAAAATAACACATTCGGGGAAGGGAAATATTCAGTGAGAAGAGGAACGAGTCAAGAGGGAGTAATTTTCCTACACAGGTACGTCTCTGTGGCCTTGAGCCATCTGGACTCTCTCCTTGTCACACAGCGAGATAGTCACCAGGTCACTTGTTTACGCAGAGAAGAGGGACACAGACACCACCCTTGCCCTAGATAACAAAGCACACACCAGGCTTAGTGCCACTATAATCTGTCTCCATGCTCACATTTACGGACATGTGAAAAAGGTGGTTACGGCTTTAAATATTTCAGGTTATCCAAATGATATATAAGGAGTACATTTGAAAAATGGGCATAGCCACAAAATCACATTTTTTAAGTTACCCCCCACCCTCCCATCAGTAGTTGCATTGAAATCCCAGCTCTTTTAAAAGTAATCCTGTGAATAAACGAATATAGTCTCAAGCTACAAGCAATTTAAAATACTTATAAAATCAAATAAAATTTCAAACTTATAAATCACATTTTCTCAGTTTCTGCATTTTGTGACCCTGCCTGTGTCAAGGCATTTTAAGTTGGTACATTAATAATACCATATTACTTTCTTCTTAGAAACAAAACATTTTAAGCTGTACCATATAAATGTATGGTACATGTAAGCTGTACCATATTAATGTGAATTATGCATACTACACACACACTGGCTGTGACTACTAATACTACAGTACCCCATTGTTGAGCACAATAACACTGAGTCCCAAGTGTCTGTAGGGTTTTTAAAGGAGGCCCTGCTGAGTTAAGTGAGTGGGCCCAGCTTCACTGGGAGAATAAAGCCATCTCCAGAACACCAGCCCACAGACTCAAACATTACAGGGTCAGCTATTCTACAAAAGTACCAAAGTGCAGCAACACACACACACACACACACACACACACACACCCCAACACACACATGCAGACATGCACACACACAAATCCCCCCCCCCCCCCCCCGGCCAAACACACACACACAGGCACTTACACATAACACACAGGCACTCACACACACACACACACACACACACACACACACACACACACACACACACACACACACACACACACACACACACACACACACAACCCATACCCTGCCTGTGTTTTCCAGATGCAGTTGAACATCCCCCCAACTGTGAGCCTGTGGCACGGTCAGGGGAGGGAGGGGATGGAACATAAACACCCAGAGGCCATTACCAAAGTTTCTATTTAGCACAGGTTCAAAGAGGAACACAACACAACACACACACACACACACACACACACACACACACACACACACACACACACACACACACACACACACACACACACACACACACACACACACACACTCACACACAGACACACACACACAGGCACAAAACCTTCACACGCTCACATACATACAGACACACGTGCACACAAAGCAGGGATGACATGTCATCACATACTGTATACTGTATTGTGCATTTGGGTGCTAAGGATTCTTTATACTTAAAACCACATCCCTAAAAAAGACACACAAATAGCCCTCAAAGAGTTTTGCATGTTTGGGGTTTCAGCATCAATTCTGAGGTATGTCAAATAAAATGCTTTGAAAAGATGGACTCTGCACAGTGCCTTGTGTACTGATATTGTGCAAGACTGCTGTGTAATTCACTCAATTCTTTCTGAACTATAATCTTCCCACCTGACATTCTCATGACCACCATGTTGTCATAAATGTTAAGCTATAAGCTGTGCCACAGCTTCAGATTTACAAAAAAAAAATCAGGTGACATTGCATCATGAAAGCACAGGTGTCCCATCTCTGGCATCCTACAACACTATGCTGTTCGCTCGGCTGCCCATGATGGTGTTCGTGGATGATATAGCAGTGGCACGAGATGGCAGGAAGAAAACATGAGGTCCCTGTGTGAAGGTCCCTGTCTGGGACCTTTCCCTCTGAAACCCACCCCGAGAGAGCTGCCCTTTGTTTCTGCCCGCCATGACCTCAGAGCCAAGGGAGTTAGTGGGGACAGTGCCCCATCCATCAGCAGGCGAGCGCTGGGTAAAGGGTAAAGTGGGTTCAGGTTTAAGTTCAGCCCTTGTCTGGTTCTGGACAGGACACTCACCCTGACAAGTCTGGAAATGGGTCCTTAGAAATATGGATTAGAGACATGACTAAATAAATAAATAAATAAACAAATAAATGTCTCCCCTTTGTTGAAGGGGAAATGCAAAACGCTATTGAGAAATGTCGAGTCACTCTACAGCAATTTATTGGTCACATTAAGGGCAATGACAGAAGTTAATCAGAAGTGTTTTGAAGTCATGGCAGATGGCCTAACAACAGAAGTGTGCATGACTTAAAAGAATAAGAATGAATAAGAATAAGAAGTTAGGATTCCTGAGAAGTCATTTCAGGGATTTGTGACAGTTCAAAATGCTACTGATGTAAATTTCTCCAACCCTATTAAGTTAATCTGCCATTACCATTTTCTTCACTGATATGTTACTAAAAGTATGCTCACTACTGAGGACTCTCTGGGTATAAGTGAGGTTCTCTTCTCACAGCTCAGGCGAGCAGGACAAGATGGGAGCTGAAATAACAATGTTAAACAATAATGAATAACTAATGAGAGTTTTATGAGTGATGATTTGATAGATGTGCAAAGCTGCTGGGTTTGTCTGAGTATATTTCATCCACATATGGCCTGAAGGGACACACACATTCACACACACACACACACACACACACACACACACATACACACACACACACACACACACACACACACACACACACACACACACACACACACACACACACACATACACACACACACACACAGACACACACACGCACACGTACGCACACACACATACAGTACACACACTCTCTCTTTTGCTTATTTAAGTCCATACACACACACACACACACACACACTAACACACACACGCACACACACACAGACACACACACACACATACACACATACACACACACAGACACACACACCACTGGTACTCAGCACAAGTCTTCACAAAGGGAGTAGACACTGATGAACGCAAAGAGAGATAAAAGACAAATGCATGTGATGATTGCATTTCTCATTTTGTCAAAGATAACCATTTGATTTACTGTTTTATCTATTTTTCTGATTTACTGCAAGCCCATAATAGAAAAAAACCCTATTTCATTAATCATAACTATAAGTAACTGTAAGTTTTATGCACAGGCTAATATGATGATTTGTTGGTTTCACAAGTGTTCTGTCAGAGTAAAATATTCTTTATTCAGAGCATTTTAATGTCAATGTAGAGGTTCATACCAGCTTGGAATGATGCTGTGAGATTTCTGTATTTGGTAAATGGTGTTGTACCAGTCATCTGTTAGTATTCTTGGTGTGCCTACATGTGAGGCAATCCTTCGCAATCTTGTGTGTAAATTCATGTGTCATCTGGACGAATCAAAAAACAGCACTGTAGAAGCCCTAACTAGCCAATGGAAGATGTATACAGTATCATCTAGGTTTAGAAAACACTGATTGATTGATTGATTGATTGATTGGTTAACCCTTAGATGCATGACCCATCAATACCTACACTCTTCCATGAGTGGGGTCAAAAATGACCCCAATTATAATTAATGCATTTTAGAATGGAAATTGCTTTCATTTTGCTTAATTGGGGATTTTTACTATATTTTGATCAACAAAATGTTGTTATTTCATCACTTTGTGTGTGTGCCTGTGTGTATTTATGTGTGAATTTGCCCATGTTTGTGTGTTTGTATGTGTGCGCGTGTACAAATGAGTAGTGTAAGTGAGTGTGTATGTGCTCCTCTTTATAGGAGCATTAAGATGATAACATATTCTCCTGTGATGAGAGACAGCAATGACATAACATCACTAGTTTATAGTGTAATACTGTATTCTTACTTACATTTCTTACTATGAACAGCCATAGTATTATACAGGCTAAATGACATTACATCAGAGAATGATTTTCATATTTTACGTATTAATGAACACAAACTTGCAAGCCTATTCATGCTTTCATTTTAACTCTTCTCATTGTGAACAGCCATGCCATTGTCAGCCATGCCTTCTCATTGTGAACAGCTGTTTTATACATGCTCAAGCACATTTTACCAAAGAATGATTTCATATTTTACATGTAAATTTTTTATCTTTCATTTTGAACACAACTTGCCATTCATGCTTTCATTTTACCTCTTTTCTCACTATGAACAGTAATTATTTTATATAGGATGAAGCACATTACACCAGAGAATAGTTTCATATTTTATTTATTAATTTCTTATGATTTTTCATTTGAACTCACATTTTCAAGCCTATTCATGCTTTCATTTTAACTTTATACATGCTCAAGCACATTTCACCAAAGAATGATTTCATATTTTAAATGTTAATTTTTTATCTTTCATTTGAACACAACTTGCAATTCATGCTTTCATTTTACCTCTCTTCTTACTATGAACAGTAATTATTTTATACACGCTGAAGCACATTACACCAGAGAATAATTTCATATTTCATGTATTAATTTCTTATGATCTTTCATTTGAACTCACATTTGCAAACCTATTCATGCTTTCATTTTATTACAGGATGTTACAAATATAGTCTGTATAAGTCTGTTTAGAGTCTACTCTAGAGTATAGAGTCTACTCTAGTCTGTCTCTATTAGTCTGTATAGAGTCTACTCTTTCTCTACACAACAAATAGGCTTACAGTGATGTATGCTAGCTTGGCTACCTAGTGTTAGCGTAGTTAGCTTAGTTAGCTAGTGTAACAAAGTAGTTGTTAGTGTTGTTCAGTGTTGTGAGACTGTTGACATTGGATGTGTGGCTCGACAATAAATGTATACCTGACAGTCACAGTTGACAAAAATCAAAGGTTCCTGGGGTTCCCCATTGAAATTCCATAGAAAATGCTTGGGGTCATTTTTGACCCCGTGTATGGAAAAGTGTGATACTGATACAAAAAATGAAACAACTCAAAGAAAATAAAAATTACATACAAATCCAAATGGTCTTATGTGAAAGACAACCTATTTGAGGAATACATGGAGGATTAAATGATAAAACATTAAAATGACAAAGATATTGCGAAAAAATGACCACTGGGGTCATTTTTGACCCCACTTATGCATCTAAGGGTTAATTAATTGAATGGTTAATTAGCTAATTGGTTAATTGACTGCTCTTACTAAATCATCATGTTTTTACACATACCGTTCGTAAATTCTCGAATGTGGTAACCGAGCCATAATCAGGATAACAGCCTTCAAGGCGTTCCACAGGATTAATCGACTTGGTGGGGCAAAGTTTGCCATCGGGAAGTTATTCAGCTTTGCCAGCATTGATTAATTCCGTTGAAATGCATGCCTCAATGGCAGTTATCTTTTACATAACTGTTCACTTACTGAATAAAGTAGGCTAATTTTACAATTTTAAAGGTTACTTTGATTTAAAGCATTTGCTAGCAACACAACATCGTGACAGCTGAGGCTTCTTTTCAAGAGTTAGAACAGAGTGTCTCTTTGAAGCAGACAGAAGCACACTCAGACAGACAACCAGAGAAGCTCCACTTGAATGTGTCACAGATTTGTCCAAGAGCCGGTGAGGGTTTCTGTCAGTGTCACAGACCACTGCACAATGTTTTTTATCTCAGCAAGGCAGCCTGGTGAAATCAGGCAATCCAAACCTGTGAGCACCCTCAATGGACAAAATGTTTCAAAATCCTCAAAAAACCCTCATGAAAAGCCCTCTTTAAGAGCATACTGTGCTACTGGGAGTGGGGTCCGATGATGAACAGGTGGAACACATTGTCAACACTGCCCACTGCTTTAGCACCAAAAGTATGTAGTGCTATTGAACATCTTACACACGCATCACAGTCACTATCACACATCTATTATCAGCCAAACTGCGAGACAAAATACACAGTTCACAGCAGTTAGGTGGTGGTTTCATCTTACAATATGATGTTTGGCTTTTTCTTCTTCATCTTTTCTTGCTACCACATTCTGAATGATTATTTAATCACGTCTAACAGATGACATGGCCTCACTTTTTAGCAATTATTTTTTATTAAAACCAAATCTAGACTTGCAAAACACTTACATTAGTTACTTTGTAATGCACTCCTTATGTTTTCGTTGTGTAGAAAAAAGGGACATTTCCAGTTATAAGGTTGGCCAAAGTGACTTGTGATATGGAACTAATCAACCTGTCCCAAGGAATGTCTGTGCCTTTGCCCCATCCATTAATTCCATACAACAGGGCACTTTGGAGGCTGTAATCCCTCGCTTATGAACAATGCTTTGAAGAGGGGAGATATCCTCCTAAGTCAGGAGTCTTTCTCTGTCTCAGGAGTGGCTCTCTGGAGAGGACAAACTGCCGGAGGCTGCCTCGTGTGGGCCCAGGTGAGGCTAGCTAACCCCACAGGCCAGTACACAGTAGGGAACAGTGGGACCCTCATATTATGCTGTTGAGGTACAGGTAGGTTCAGCTATGAGGCTGGGTTGGTATTTCACACAGGGCGTGTTGGCACTGCAGTCACCAGCCAGCACACAGCTGCAGTGGCACCATGTGGGTGGATGCAGCGATCTGTGTTGCTGGGCGATGGTCTGCGTTTGACATAGTGAAGAGAAACACAGTTTTGTTTATTCACCAGCCCAGCTGCAGGTAATGCTTTCGCCTACACCACGTCTTGGTTTTAGCCAGGTTAGCAAAGTACCTTCACTCAATATTGTGTTTTGCTACAGCACACCATCAAGGAACTCTACTAAGGTTTTGGTTGACTTCCACTAAATCTTTTTGCTATCATATAAACAGATAATGTTGAACTTTTATGATAAAGATTAAGTACAGATTTGGCATTCAGGCAGTTGTGATTAGTTGAAGGCAGATCCAATAGTTTTAATGTTCACAGAAAGTACCTGCCCAGTAGAAAGTCAGTGTATGCCCATTGAGAGTCTTCAAAGTCCTTGCACAAAATGAAATTAGGTAAAAGAGTCCTGTCCACCAGACTACCTTCATAAACCAAGCAAGTAAAACATCCCCAGGCCACTGATGGCCAACATAACCCTGTCTATTGGGCGCAGTAATGGGCTAGCTCCTCTCCATCCTCCCCCATGACTGAGGTACCCTGAGCATGGCACTGCTCCCCGGGCCCTGTTGTAATGGCTGCCCCCCACTCACATTGTGTGATGGCTTAAATACAGAGGTTGAATTTTGTTGTGTGCACTGTGTGCTGTGATGTACAATGACCAATGACGTGTGATCACAATGACCAATGGGACTGTGTTTCACTTATTCTGATGTTTTATATCATTGGCTTAAATCAATTTGCTGCTTGTGCCACACATCTCTAAAATCTTTATTTCAATTTTGTCCCTAACCATGTTTTGACTTGGGAAATCACTCTTCATAAAGTGCATCCATCAAAACGTTATGCGGACAAAATGAAAGGTATTCAGTGGGAATAAATGCCATCATCCATGTGCGTTGTTATGGAAATTGGATTCCAACAGCATGATGACCAGTGTGAATATAGAAAGTGCAACGCCATTATCCCTTTTTATCGCGAATAGAAATTGCTTTATGTTATGAATACATTTTTCACCCCAAGCAGCAATATTGCTTGATGTGTCCACATACATCTCGCCTACGGACCTGCTATCTTGACGATTAATACAAGCGAGGTCCTTTTCCACTGTTAGGTATTTTCATGGTAGATGCATTTCACATAGACAAACTCAACATAAAAGTACCATAATTCTTGTCATTATTAATATTTTGATTGGCCCTGTGCATTACATAAACATGCATGCTTCATGTGAGTGCTATTATTCTGTGGGTGGATAAATGTTTGTGTGTGTGTCCAACAGCTAGTTTTGTAAGGTTGTGGGTGGATGGTCTGTGGGTGTTTTATTGTAATCAGGCAGCCTGTGGGAAGAAACTGTGTTTGTGTACATGTGTGTGGGCCCCGTTATTCACCCACGTGTGTGCGTGTGTGTGTGTGCAGTGTGTGGGTCGTGTTATCCACCCATATGTGTGTGTGTGTGTGTGTGTGTGTGTGCAGTGTGTGGGAAGGCCCTTTTATTCACTCCAGTGCGTCTGTCTATGTAGTCCTCTTCATCTTTGTGTGTAAAATATGGTGCCTGATGTTTGTGTGTGTGTGTGAGTGTGTATGTGTATGTGTGTGTGTGTGTGTGTGTGTGTGTGTGTGTGTGTGTGTGTGCATGTGTTTGTTATTCACTTCACATCTGTGTATCTACATGGAGAATGAGTGTGATGAGTGTCAGTGGCGGTTCTACATTGAATTACTCCCCGGGCGAGACCCCCTCCAAGAAAAAAAAAATCTGAATTTTGCACGTTTTATTATGACCATACAGTGTTTCTCATTATCAGAACTTTCAAAAAAGTTTAAGTTATCATAAACAAAAATTACAATGACATACTCTATAAAAATAGTGGCAAAAATATATACAGTCAGATATATAAATACAACAAATAATATAGTGGCAGAGGATGCTCCAAAATATGTGAAGGGAGCCCCTGAATTGCAATTGAAATTAACATCAAAATACTGTACACTACAAAACTCGGTAACACTTTACTTTACAGATCGGTAGTAAGTCGGTAATTTTATGGTAATATATGCATAATTTGATGGTAATACTATTTTTTAACCACTTATTACAAGTAATTACCATGCAGTTTCCAAACAATTACTGTGCAGTTTTTTGACAATAACAATGCAAACTGTGTTAATTTAAAAGTATAATGAAATGGTAATTATTTAGTTCAGGATTTAGTTATTGTGAAGTAATATGTCTGTTATTACACATTACACATACACAATACCATAAAATTACCCACTTATTACTGATCTGGAAAGTAAAGTGTTACCCAAAACTCTTATACAAAACATCTATAAACTGCAATATTATATTAACATGCCCTTACGTGCCAAATGTCTGTCATTAGACGCTATATTAATCTATCTTTTAGGGAGGAACAATTAGCTCCTTGGTTACTGCCTCGAATTCTACAGTGTGCTTGTTACACTTTCAGGCACAACAACATTCTATTGGCTAATGACAAGGCTCAACATTAACCCAAATTATGTAAATCAATAATAACTGAACTTGTTACAGTTTTGTTGCAAAGCCAAATCTTATGGTGAAATTAGACCTTGTGTTTGTTGAGCTAAGACCGAATTATTGTTGAGTATAGCAATCGTAGCATCATAGCTAGGAGGCTAACAAGCGTAAGAGTTATACCATGATTAACATTAGCCCTTCATTCATGGCATGGCTAACGTAATCATGCAGTCCATCTCCTGTTTGTCACTCGACAGTCAACATACTGTATTTCCCATCCCCAACACTGTCACTGCCGACTAGGAGTTAAGACTAAACCAATTCACCTTGGTGACCGCATTTTGTATTGCCCTTTTTTATTAGCCCTTTCACAGAATTAAAAAACCGTGCAGGAATTCTAAACCTGTAAATATAATATTATGAAAGAAATGTGCGTTATTGGGAAGGACGCTTATGTGTGACTGACTTTGCTCACTAATTGCAGAATATTGCCTGCTTGTGCATTGCATTTGAGAGACCCAGAAGTGAACTGTCCCACACGCCCCCTCCCCCTTCTCCTTCTTGTCACACACAGCTTCGGTGCAGAGGGCCTTCTCAGCAGGGGCGCCTGCAGCCAAAGGGGGCGCCAACTTGCCAATTTCCTACACAGTGATATGATAGATAATAAAAAATGTTTTTGATGATATTTTTTTTTCCAAGCGCTCGTAAGGCCAACGGAATGGCGCCCTTCACGAAATTGCGCCCTGGGCAAAGGCCCCCCCCGCCCCCCCCCCCCCAAGAACCGCTACTGATGAGTGTGACTATGCCTGCATGAAGCACCGGTAGGTGGCCAGTGAGTGTGTGTGTGTGGACTCTTGACTTGCGACTTTGTGAAAAGCAAGAGAGTGGCTGATGTGTGTATGTATGTGTGTGTGTGTGTGTGTGTGTGTGTGTGTGTGACAGTGTGACTAACTTGTCACGCCTGTGTGTCTGTGTGAAGTGTGTGTTTGACAGTGTCTGCATGGAGAGACTGTGGGTGGCTGATGAGTGTGTGTGTGTGTGTATGTGTGTGTGTGGAGTCCTCTGGATATCAGTGCATCTGTGTGGAGTAGGAAGGGTGGCAGACATCAGTGTGTGTCACTTGTGTGTCAGTGTGTGTGTGTGAGTATGTGTGGGTGTGTATGTCTGTGTGTGTGTGTGAGTATGTGTGTGTGTGTGTGTGTGTGTGTGTGTGTCTGTGTGTCTGTGAGTGTGTGTGGGCATATGTGTGTATGTGTGTGTGTGTGTGTGTGTGTGTGTCTGTGGAGAGCCAGATGTGTTGTGACTCACAGACGTGTGGGTACTGAAGCACCTCTTACTATTGTCTTACCAAGAAGATGGCCACTCACTCACTCACTCACTGCCCACCCCTCATCCCCCCGCCCACTCCCACCCACCCTTTCAGCACAGCACGACATCTCACTCCCCTCTCATGCCAGGCATCAACACCAAACCTGCTTTGGCATTCGCCTGCTCCATGTTTGTTACAGCATCAAAGGAGAATTTGAGAAATGTGACCAATAAGGGTGAACATTTCAGGAAAATACACTTGCCTTTAACACATTTCTGTGTAAACAATCCAAATTATTTTTTGTAGTCTTGCAATTTCAGTGATTCATGTAACTTTCAGTCCAGTGTCTGTGTTTCTCTGCCAGGACCTATCTATTTCCTACACTACTGGCATGTTTTTTGCAAATGCTCACAGTAAACGCAAAGCAACTGAAAAGCTGTTTTAACATTTGCCTTCGTTCGCGGTTTTGAACACACCTCTGAGGTACTCCAGAGCCCAAGCGGAGGATAGAAATCCCTCTCGGCCATTGTCTGTCTTAATTGTAAGCTAGGGCCCACTGTGTCCCGCTGAATGTGCTGACAACCACAGATCATGCTGGGATTGGGATTTGTTTTTTGTTTTTTTGTTTTTTTAAATCTGAGTCAGACGAGAGAAAATAGTGACATTGTCTTTTTAAAATGTTTGCAGTGTGTCTTACTCTATGGCATTATTTTTCTCCAGATGAAATAATACAATTCTACTAGTTCTGCTATAATACTGTATGTACAGGGAAATAAATAGTAAGACAGGGGGAAAACAAATCAAAGCTTTCTCAGCTGAGGGAGGGGACATGACAACATCGCTGTCATTTGGCTATTTCAGAGAAGTTTGTCTGAAAACTTTTCTAATGTATGTCACCATTTTCACATCTTACGTCTGGAGAGGGAATGCATTTTTTCAGGCCTATTCTGTGGTGTAGGCTTTTGCTTTTCCATTACCTTCCATTCAGTCACAGACAGGTTGCAAAGAATTGACTTTGACATGCGAGTTTGTGACATGTCTGTTTGAATCATTTGAAGCTATTTCACTTTCAGATGGGTTGCTTGCCTTGTCATTGACATCCATGATTTGCTGTGCAACCTACCACAAATTGCTTCTGACTACTTTTGCATTTGATACAGAGATACACAGTGGCCAAGTTTCCCGGGGTTTTGCGGTGTATGGAACACGGGATAGCTGACCATTAGACACCATTAGATTCAAGAGGTGTATACATTTAATGTTAAGTCAGCGGGTAGAATCGGGACCTCTCGCCACTTTAAGCCAGAGATACGGGTCAGTTCTCTGAGGTTCTCTCCTACTGGTAAGTGGCAACAGCCAGTTTATTATTATTATATAACAGTCACCCATAAAAGGATCAATATGTGATTATTACTGTATTACTATAACTGAGCATTAGTCACCATTAGATTCAAGAGGTGTATACACTTAATGTTAAGTAAGTGGGTAGAATCGTCTTTAGAACTAGCATTGGCAGGGTTGTTTGTGTAATGGCATATGCGATAGTGACTGTAAAGTGATAGTATTTGTGGTAAAATGGTGGTAAAGTGCAAATATTCGATAATAAGTCCTAATTAGTAAGTAAGCAGGTCATTTTGGAAGTAAATTGTGGTGGTAGTTAATTTTGTAAGTAAAACTTTGGAAGTCGTGCAAACAGGTGGTAATGAACAGTAGGTAGTAAATTTTGGAAGTAAACTTTGGTTGTAAGTGAATTGAGGAAGTACATTTTGGAAATTTGGGTAGCAGGTAGCTGAACTGTGGACACACACTAAAGGATTGATCACCTTTAGTGGGGCCGCCTCAGGGGAGGGTGTACAGTGAATAAAGGCCCGAAACACCTGTTGATCCTGAGGTACACTGCTGAGGATGTGTCCCACATAGTGTATGGATAATTGTAATGGCTGTAGTTAGGAAAGCCTGAAGTGTGGTACAATGGGTGCTCTCCCCACATGTGCAAGTGTCTTGTATTTTTATGTATTTATCTAGTTATTTTAATTGTTAAGGAAATGTTGGAGGAAACTGCAAAGGCTTGGCAGCTGTCCAAGACAACACCTAATGCCTACACTTTGGGTGGCCCACAATCAGTCAAGCATTAGTAGTCTCCATTAACAACAGGAAGATCTACTTGGGCTTAAAGTTTAGGTCACCATCCGGTTTGTTGTTTGTTGAACACAAGCTATCAGGTGGCTGAGGGTTGAGTTTAGCTGATGGATATCTAATTTGATTTTGACCTTTATTCAATTCTCAGAATTTCATTGATGATAGCCATTATTCTCAATGACACCAAGGCTTCAGTCACAGTAAAAGAAAATAAGATTGTGAAATAGTTACAGAGAACACTGAAAATAAACCAAATGCAAAATAAACAATAGTAATTCTAAAAACACAAAATAAAAAGGGAGAAAATATGTCCTGTAGTCATTGAATCCTGCTGAGTATTTCTTAGTGAGACATTCTGGCAGGTTATTAGTTATCCAAATGGACCAACAAAATAGAGCCAACATCCCAGAAGACTAGAAGCACAGGTCTGCCTTTGCAGAACGGAATGCTGGTCTGTTTGTTGCACTTGTTGTTTCATTGTGGAATTTCAACTATGCACATGACTGTGACTGATTAAAATGGGGTTTTACAGTATGATTTCATTAACATACATAATGAATGTGACACTCTGACAGCAGCACAGCTTTAACACCATTAAGTGAGATTTTAACACCTTTAAATAGCTTTTCATGGTCTAGCTGACACACATAGCCTAGATTTTAACAAAATATAGCACCTTTAAATAGATATGCTAGTTTGTCACATGTAAGCTGAATGTGTAGTACTTGCAATGAAAATGTGTCAGTAGGAATCTTGTCTTGTGGGTTTTTATGTGTAAAAATGGACAATTAACATGTGTCCCAACCACAAACATGCAAACACATACACCACCCACACACACTTGCACCCATACAACAAAGCATTTTCCCTCACATGAGTATGTGGGGAAAAAAGCATATAATCAGTGATTTGTTGCTATGGTTTCACTTGGCTAATGGGATGTTTCATCTCCACATCATCTTTGTCATGACCATATGTTCCATAACCAGCATAATGCATCAGTAAAACTTAATCTGTATTCCGCTGCCTACTCTCTCTCTCTAGCCTGGACGCAATTTGGCATTGACCTTTGACCCCTATGACAATGGGTACCTGTAGTAATCATATCATGTAGCATTCATGCTAAGTAGATTTAGCACGGCTGGCAGAATCCCATGGGGATGTGGCGGAGACAATGGTGCACTTGACCAATATGACACGCATGACCAAAATTGATCTTGACCTCTGACCCGGCAGATGAATGTCTTAGCAATGACCTGTGACACAAGGGGAGATGTCATGCAAACACCAAACTGTAATGGATGACACCACGCATACATGGACAGATGATGGGATTATGCTATGCGTCTTGCATGTTATTACATTATTATTATTATTACATTACACTTAGCTGACGCTCTTATCCAGAGCGACTTACAGATATTTACAGGGTTTCAGTTACAGTCCCTGGAGCAGTGTGGGGTTAGATGCCTTGCTCAAGGGCATTTCAACCATGGGTAGGGTGGAATTTGAACCGGCAACCTTCCGATTGCAAGACCAACTACCTAACCACTAGGCCACAGCTGCCATGTAGCTGGATAATGCACTAATGTGCAGCAAGACTTCTGGTGCTTGGCACATGTTCAGGGAGCAAGGTCAAAAAATTAGCTAACACTGAAGGTGAACTCCATTTTTCTCACATGAATTTCTAATTATGAATTTCTATCAGATGCTCTAATTTTGACAGATCAAGATAGTGACAGAAAAGCTGTACTCCAAACATTCTGATAACCTTTCTTAGGTCTATTTATGGGAACAATGAGGTGCTTAAGTAGTAATTTGTTGGCTGCCTTTATTAGTGGTGATGGTTTAACTGTGACCATGGTAACGTGGATATCCACTACATATGTGCCAGTTGTCACGGTTCTGCCACTGTGTTGTTGATGCTCTTATGATCAAAAGGACGAAGAACACTGCTTTGAATGTGACAGCACTGACTAATCTCTTTGTTGTGCTGAAGCTAACATCCCTACGGGTGTCAGAACAGAGGCAGAAATGACACCTTTTGTATGTTTAGTGTGTGTGTGTGTGTGTGTGTGTGTGTGTGTGTGTACGCACTTGTGTGTGTGTTTTTGTGTGCGTGTGTGTGTGTTTGTGTGTATGTGTGTGTGCGTGTGTGTGTGTCTGTGTGTGTGTGTGAGCTAGTGTTGCCACCTGTCCCGGTTTTACCTGATTGTCCTGGTTTTTAATGGTCTGTCCTGGGAAAAACTCCCAGGATATTCTCCCAGGATACTGACACCCAGGCCGCTGCTTATAAGCAAAAAGGTTGATTGGGTTGCTGAAATGTCCTGTTTTTTTGTCAGATATACAGTAGGTGGCAACCCTGGTGTGAGAATGTGTGTGCGTGTGAGTGTGTGTGTTCATGCACACGTGTGTGTGTGTGTGTTTCTTTGTGTGTGTGTGTTTGCTTTATATGTGTATTTCTGCCGTGTGTAAATATGTTTCTGTAGTGTGTGTGTGTCTATAGTCAGTGTCTGTGTGTGTCTCTCCAAACTCTAATGGAGAAAGCTGCTTCAGTTCCTAATTAACTTTGTGCCCTGAGCTGGTCCCCAAACATGTTAAAGTGAGACCTACCTTAGCGTTTGCAGCAGCTGCGTCACAGAGTCAGTGTACACATTTTCGGGTGTGAACGGAGGTGGCTAGGGAGCACAAAAGCCATAGGTAGTTGTTTTTGAGAGAGAGAGTGTGTGTGAGAGTGAACTTTTCTTGTGAAAAATGTCTTCTCTGCCCACCAATATCAATTATGCAGAGGCTGAAATGAACATCGCATCAGCCACTCGTGTTGAAAAAGGGGTAGGACGGTGGAAGGGGAGGAGAGGTTGGGGATGAATTCTACAGACGGTTTAAGCTCATGAATTTTTCAGCCCTCTTGTCAAACCGACGATTATGCACGACTTGGGCTAAGCAAATGAAAGTGTGGAGGGTTGGTGCGTGTGTGTGTGTGTGTGTGTGTGTGTGTGTGTGTGTGTGTGTGTGTGTGGCATGGGGTGGGGGGTGAGAGGTGTGGATGAACAAACCAATGTATAATTTGCCCATTAATTGCCAGCCTCATCACCCCCCCCCCCCATCGCCCACCACTCACACACCAACACAATTTGGCCTCTCATTAGTGTGTCTGTGTTTGTGTGTGTGAGTGAGTGAGTGTGTGTGTGTGTGTGTGTGTGTCTGTGTGTGTGTGTGTGTCTGGCGGCAGAGAGTGCCTCTCTGAGGGGGGTGAGTCAGATGGCTGAGAGATGGAGGGGTTATTGGCAAGAGAGACAGAAGAGGGGAGACAGAGCGAGAGAGAAAAAAGCGAAAAGCAGAAATGCCTGCCTGCCTGCATCCAAACAGTCCATTTCTCATGCTGTTGTCATGGAAGCAGCCTATCCTGGGGCGCCTCTTCCTCTGACTCCACACATCCTCTGCCCTGCTCACGGGGGATGCTAGACCCCACTTTACCATACACACACATACCAACAGAAAACACACACACATACACATATACACACATACAAACACACACATACACTCACATACACCCCCCCACACACACTTACACACAGGCAGACACACACACACACACACACCCACACACACACATACACAAACACACACACAGACACACACACACACAGGCAGACACACACACACAACCACACACACACACACACATACACAAACACACACAGGCAGACCCACACACACACACACACACACACACACAGTTTCAGGTCCAGGCTTGTGTGTAAGGTGACACGCTGAGCTTGGTGGCAGCTTATTGCTCCGCCAGGTTGGAGGCCTGAGTCACATGGCCCCACGCATCCGCCCTCTCCCCAGTAGCCCGTCTCCTGCCCTCAAGTAGGCCAGACGGGAGTCTGCCCATGTCCCGCTTCACCTCTATGTCTGTACCCATTTTTGGCCATGTGTGTGCATGTGTGTTGGCTTCTGTGTGAGTGTGTGTCTGTCTACGTGTTGTATATACTGTATGTGTTCGTGTGTGTGTATGTGTGTGTGTGTGCTTTGTATGTGCTCTGATGTGTCTCTGTGTTGTGGTGTGTGTTTGTGTGTATTTGTGTGTGCGTGTGTGCGTGTGTTTGTGTGTGTGTGTGCCTACCTGTGTGTGTGTATGTTTGTGTGTGTATATGTGTGTGTGTGTGTGTATGTGTGTGTGTGTGTGTGTGTGTGTGTGTGTGTGTGTGTGTGCCTGTGTGTGTGTATGTGTGTGCTGTGTTTGTCTGACAGACATAGTGTGTACCCGTTTGTGTGTATGTGTGTGTGTATGTGTGTGTGTGAGAGTGTGTGTGTACAGAATACAAACATACATAAACAAATTATGTTTTTCCATCTGTAAAAGCTCATGTTTTAAGTAATACTAACCTCCTGAATTATTTTTAGAATGGTGTCAACCAGTGGTTCAAATACAATAGGACCACTATACCATTTGTTGTGTAATAAAGGCAGCGCTCCCAAGTGCCACCTGGTGGTTGTTTGGGTACATTGCCGTTCCCGAAAATAAATCTCACGAGAACCTCACGAGATTCCTTCTGAGAACTGAGAATCGGAAAGCTAACCATCTGTATGTGTCTACATGCACATAGGCATGTTTAGGTGTTTGTTTATGAGTGTGCCTGCGTGGATATGTGTGTGTGTGTGTACACATGTGTGTGTTTGTCCACAAATGCATGTAGGTATCCTTTCAAACCAATGCATCTGCTCCTACGGGGAGCATCATCTGTAATTACATCGAGCTTGAAACTGCTCTTCGTAAAACATGAATACAAATGAAGAACTTGGGAAGGGTCTTAAATCCCATCTGCTTTGAGTGTCCTGCGCAAGTGCACACAGCTGTAATGTCCCTGTCATATTTATGAGTTTTTTAAATTACATCAAACGTGGCCGACTCTCTTGAGGCCCATACAGCTTGTGAAATGATGTATTGGTTTTGTATACATTACCATTCATCTCTCCACGTTACGAGAACACGCAATCATCGTTTATTTCTGGGAAGTAAATTAGTGCTGCTGTGTGAAGCGTCCGTGTGTTTTTTGTTTTTTTTTTGAGGCCATGTTGGACACTGGTCTCGACAAATCCCTCCTGTGCCTCCTTCAAAAATGAAACAGCTCCTACACAAAAACATCGTGATATCAATGTAATGCAAGTCCTATTGTGTTCTGCTATCTCTTCTACAAGCGTGTTGTCTCCTTTTCCTTTCCTGTCCCTCTCTCACGCGCACTCTCTCTTACACTCTGATTGAATGTGTGAGAATGAGCACGCACACACACACGCACACACACACACACACACACACACACACACACAATTTCCCTCTCTCGCTGTCTCACTTTCTCCATTTCACTCATTCTCTCTCCCTTTCCTTCTGTCATCCTTCTCTTCACACCCTATCTTCGCACTTTCTCAATCCAGCTCAGGATTCGTTTGCATTTATTTGTGTATTTCTTGGTTTTATTTATTTACTTTTGGCACAGGGCCGATTTGGAAGCGGGCTGCTGATGCAATAGCAGGTAAGGCAGCAGGCAGTGGCAGCGGCAGGCAGAGGCAGAGGCAGGGTAGAGGTGCTCCTCGAGTCCCGAGTCCCGAGTCCCGAGCCCCGTCCTTACGCTAGCCAGCCGTATCCCGACCTTGTGATGAGACGCCACCCAGGACTTGATTTATTGCACAAAAGAGGACAAAGAAAGCAGGAAAAGAGGGAAGGAAGAAGAAGAAGAAGAAGAAGAAGAATAGGAAGAGACAAAGAAGGACAGAGCGAAAGAGAGAGAGAGAGACTGAGAGAGAGAGTGCGAAAAAGGAGTGATGCAGCAAGGAGGCTGTATTTTCAGTGACTTCATTTTACACAGGTCGCATACTAAACACCAAGATCACAAGGACGCAGGAGAGCTCAGGGTGGAACCGGCCAGTGACGAGAGAGAAAGAGAGAGATGGAGAGATGGAGAGAGAGAGAGAGGAAGAGACAGAGGGCTGAACACGTGACTTAACGCACTTAACTCCTTCACTGCCTTAACTCTTAACGCAGAAGGACGATCGCCTCAGAGCACTGCACTAAAGAAGAGCAGCGTGCTTAATGGGGAGTGAGGCTTTAAACAGACGGATAGGGAGGACATATGAAATGGACCATTATAAAGGGCTCAGGTCTGTTAATTCTCCACTACGCCTCCACAGAAAGGATGTGGGGGGAAAGGGGATGGACGACTGCAGCCCTGGTAAATGACACTGGGCCTATGACTCTTGGAGAGAGAGAGAGAGGAGGGAGGGAGGTGAGAGAGAGAGAGAGAGGGAGAGAGGGAGGGAGAGAGAGAGAGAGGTGGGGTGGGGATGGAGGAGGAGTGGGAGAGAGCGAATGCACGAGCTCCAGACAGAGAGCAATAGAAAGAGAGTTAGAGAGATGAGAAGGAGCTTAGTATCAGGTTGATAGACGGGGCTAAAGGAGAGAATGTTTAGTTGAGGATTAGGCTGAAAAATGAAGGAAAAGAGAGATGGATTGAAGAGAGAGAGATAGAGAGAGAGCGACAGAGAGAGAGAGAGAGAGAGAGAGAGAGAATACAGCTTAGAAACACAGTGAGAGACAGAGGTGAATCATACTGTATGCTATGTAGATGAAATGCAAGCTGGGAAAAAGGAGAGAGGGGTAGAGAGTGAGGGAGTAATAAAGTCTGAAAGAGAAGACAGTACAGAAATGAGTGATAGAGAAGAAAAAAAGCTAAAGAAAATAGGAGCAGAAGAAAAAAAGAGAGAGAGGGAGAGCTGAGAAAGAGGGAAAGTATGAGCAGTGGGGGGGCTATACATAGTGATGTTAAACGTAGAGTTATACCATGATTAACATTAGCCCTTCATTCATGGCATGGATAACGTGATCATGCAGAGAGAACAGTTGCATACCTTCATCTTTTGCTCGTTTCTACACTTCTAATGGCTTTGACCTTTTTCTGTCCATCTCCTGTTTGTCACTCAACAGTCAACATACTGTATTTCCCATCCCCGAACACTGTCACTGCCGACTAGGAGTTAGACTTATTCACCTTGGTGACCGCCTACTCGTTTTTGTATTGCCCTGTTTTATTAGCCCTTTCACACAATTAAAAGATGTGCAGGAATTATAACCTGTAAATATAATGGTAGGAATAAAATGTGCATTATTGGGAAGGGAAGCTTATGTGTGACTGACTTCGCTCACTAATTGCAGAGTATTGCCCACTTGTGCCATTGCATTTGAGAGACGCAGAGGTGAACTGTCCCCCGCGCCCCCTCCCCTTTGCCCTTCTCTCGCAGCTTCTGTGCACTGGAACTTTTCAGCAGGGGCGCGGGCAGCCAAAGGGGGCGCCAATTTGCCAATTTCCTACACAGTGATGTGATAGAATATTAAAAACTTTTTTAGATGATATATATATATATTTCAAGCGCTCGTGAGGCCAATAGCACGGCGCCCTTCGCAAAATTGTGCCCTGGGCAAAGGCCCAGCCCGACCCCCCCTAGAACCGCTACTGGATGAGGGTGCAGGAGAGCATTGTTTATTTACTCCCCCACCCACATTCTTCCTACTGGTATGGGATTCCATCCCCCTCCAACCACATCACAGGCCACAGCTGCCCTACTTCACTTGCTTTCAATGGTTTCATTGCTAGAAGTATAAAATCATTGCTACACCTATAAGGCATGGAGTCCCTAAATGTCTTTTATCATCCAGTGTCATGTTTATGTCCATGGTGGGGGGTGCAGTAACGCAGTGGCTAGAGCACCCGACCTTGACCGGGCCTTCGCCCATGAGGACCCAGATTCGAACCCGGCCTGCGGTCATTTCCCAACCCTACCCCATCTCTCTCTCTCCCACTTACTTCCTGTCACCATCTTCACTGTCCTGTCCCACTAAAGCCCATAAAATATAAAAGGCTAAAAAATGTTTATGTCCTGGTTAAAGTGATATGACAATTAATGGATAATTTAAAAACTATGGATTGAAAACTATGGATTTTACTGATATATCTCAATTATTCAGGGTATTTTGAGCATGGTTTTGAGCACTCCTAATGCCACACATGCTACATATTCCTATCATATCACTCTCTGGTGGTCTTTGCTGGGCTGTGTAGTTGAGAGCTGAGACAGAGCATGTCTGGCAGAAGGTTCACCCTGCTTCTCTGTGTGACGAAGCGATGAAGGGGTTAAAATGTGGCATGATGTCACAAAACATCCCACCGTCTCCATGGCAATTGATCACCTGTCGTTGGAACCAGTGCAGCATGAAGAACACCTCTCCAATGACATCAACGGAGCCCAAGAAAATTGAATGAAGAAGGACTTTTAAATTACTGGGAGATGGGGGAGTGGGGGGTTGATTGGTAATGGTGGTGGGGATGTCTGGTGGAATGAGGGGGTTCTGGTTAGGACTGAGAAACATGGACATTCAAAGCTGCTGTGTATAAGCTAGAAAGTAAATGGGACAGACTGAGAAGATTCAATTACGTTTTCTGGGCCAGTTGTAATTGTTGTGTAATTACTAAGGAGACCACTTGCATTAAATGTTCCGGCCTTGTTTATTTATTCCCCCCTTCCATGCTCTTTACTTTGTCCATTTACTTGTTATCGTTTCGCATCAATTTAATTGGTTGTCTCAAGGGCACTGGTACCTTCAGCTACAAAGCTCACTCTTCAGGAAGTCTACTATGGTCTATATGCTATTAAAGGGCAAACCAGTCTGTTCAGCCATTTTGTATTGATATAGTTAAGTCAGAGACAGTGGAATGATATTGACTCATGAAGGATGAATTATGACTGAAGATCTAGACTGAGATTAGACTAGACTAGAGTTTGTTTTGAGGTTTATATTTTTTTGGTTTCGTGCTCTGCTCTCCAATTACTGTCTAGCAGACAATTGAATTTGCGCAGGGCTGTGGAGGACGGCTCCTTCATCTGTGCACTCGCCTTGACAAATGACACAGCACCTGCTTGCCTGCGGTGCTGTGCCAATCAAATTATCCCAAGGTGACATGACAGGCTGGTGTGTGTGTGTGTGTGTGTGTGTGTGTGTGTGTGTGTGTGTGTGTGTGTGTGTGTGTGTGTGTGTGTGTGTCTGTCTGTGAAGAGTGATACAGATAACAGCCTCTTTATAGTTTGCGAAGGCTGGTCTCTCATTCCCATTTTGAAATTCTTTTCACAGAGCTCTTCATCCCAAAGAAAGTCCTTCCGCTGTGGAGATTGGAGTTATATGATCACACACATCATAGCTGAAGAGACAGACAGAGACAGAGGGAGAGGGGGGGGGGGAGAGAAAGGATAGAGACAAAAAGAGAGAGAAAGAGAGAGAAAGAGGGAACAAGAGAAAGAGATGGAGGAAAAGAAAGAGAGTGAGTGAAAGAGAAAGGGAAAGGGAAAAGGCATTTTTAAAAAGAAACAGAGAAATGATTTAGACAAGAAGAGAGAGAAAGATAGAAAGAAAGAAAGAAAGACAGGGAGGAAAAGAGAGAGAGAGAGAGAGTGAGGGAGAGACAGAGAGGGGCTCTTCTAGGCAGACTGCTCATGAATCTTCCATGCAGCTACTCTCTTTATGTCTGACCTTGAAGGACAAGGAAAGATATTGGCTACTGTCAGACTCCTCCGGGGCGACAAAACGACCCCCCCCCCCCCCCTCCCAG
>CM050215.1:7774749-7942249 GCA_027475355.1 Coilia nasus | reverse complement strand
CCAGGATGACATCATTTCTGTGGGACTAATTCATCCTCCCGAGGCTCCTATTATTATTAGTGATGGAGATGATTAATCTGAGGATGAGTATTTTGCTGGTGTTAATCTTACCTGGGTTGATCTTGCAATCTGCCAGACAGGGCACATGAAAGATGACATTTTTTTTTTATATTAACAACAACCATTCTGCAAATACCACGGCCCACTATTTCCTGCTCACTATGCGGTTCGACCCCATAAATGATGACCATAGGGATTGCAGGATGTGTCTGGCGGAATATGAGTAAGGGGAAGAACTCATGTTTTCGCCCTGCATGCATAGTTTTCACATGAACTGTGTCAATAATTGGCTTCAGGAGGACCCCACCTGCCCCCTGTGCAGAATGGGAATTGATTGAAGCTACACAAGCTGATGGGCGGACTTCATTATCCTACTGCTTCTCATAAATTGTTGTTGTTTTATAAATTGTTTTGTTGTTTTATACTAAAAAATTTAGTTTCAATTGATATTTCTATATACACAGACTAGAAATATTAACACACAAACATGACATATTGTGTCAGTGAAACCATATGTGACAAGTCTTTAAAGCAAATTCTTTAATCTCAGAATTAATATGACGCACACCAGGCTACCACCATAAGAACCTTCAGCACAGATGTTCATGCCCATATTAATTGGCGATGATTATTATTATCGTGCCACACAAAGGCTCTGCGTTGTCATAATTGCTCTGCTTCTCCAAATTGCAGGGTGAGCCATCGCTCCCGTGCTTTGGGCTTGCTCGTGACTGACATCATGACTTTGGCTGCAGAGTTTAAAATGAACATCAGTGCCCCTCCTCCTTCTGATCTCGCCACAGATGGAAAATCGACCGGCCACTTTACTTTCGCTCCTCATTCACTCCTCCTCCCTCTCCCCCCCTTTCCTCTGCCTTTAGCCTTCCTTAACTCTCTCTCTCTCTCTCTCTCTCTCTCTCCATCCCTATTCCCTCTGTCCTCCTCTCCTTCCTTTTTGCCTCTCATATCTATGTCTCTATTAAGAAGCAAATCATATTCTGCTTCAAGAATCCAATTCCCTAACACTCTCCATTTAGTGAAAGCAATATGCAGAGGGCAGAATAGATGCCTTAAAGTGGTTCTGAAATGAGAGTGTAAAAAACAAAAAGAAAAAAGCATGATTACTTTTTCCTCAGCTAAAAGAAAGACCAGCTTCCTAATAGTAGCCCAATCTGTATGGGATCGAGCTTCTTGCCAGCTTTGTGCCAGATCTGAGCCGAATCAGTGCCAGCTCTGTCGGGTTGGTTTCCTGCTTCTGCTGCTGCTGTTTGGGGTCTGCCTGTGCCGTGGGCCTCGTTTGAAATGGCCCCCACGAATTAGCGTCTGCCTCAGCAGTTTCACCGCTGACTCGCACTCGGCTTCATTAAGTGCAAAATGTATTTCCCTGATGCAGTCTCTGAACAACTCATCAGATTGGAAAAATAAAATAAAATAAAATAAAGAAAGGGAGGAGGGAGGAGGGAGTTGGGTGGTGGTACTGTAGTCCGGTGTACCCGCCTTACAAAACAAGATTGTCTAGTGCCGAGTTGTTTTGCTGAAACGTGCATGTGTGATTTGTCTTCATTTGGGTCTTCTATAACCCCTCCCTTGTTGAGCTCAGATGTAATTTGCAGTTAAGCATACCAGGAGATAAATGGAGGTGTGAGAAGCAAAATAGAACTTTTTCTATTCTCTGTGTGTAGCCAAATGTGTGGGAATGGGGCAGAAATGCGAGATGCAAAGCTGGAGGTAATGTCTCGGTTCCTTTCCCCTCCGGATGCTGGTTGCCCAGGGGGAGACTCTGTCTCTGAAATATACGATCCGTCTTCATTTTGACTTTGCCATTTCATACTGACATAAACTTCATCGAATGTGAACATACGGTATAGAAACCAAGTCACCTTTTGTCCACTCAGCATGTGATATATTTGAATCAATAACAAACAAATATCAGAAAGCAGAGAAAAGATGCAGTATACCAACTTCTTGCAGTAAGAAATTCAATTTTCCTCCAGAGTTTCAGAACTCTGTGTTGACAGATTCTGATACATTTTTAGGCCTAGTCTGGGACAAAGTGAACATAGTGCAGAAATGGAGAGACTTTTTAAAAATGTGTGTTGTAGGAAAGTCTATTAAAAGTGTCTGAGCTCTCAAAATGCCACCATAATGAAGTAACTGCATCCACAAAGCCTCCTTGTGTTATAATAATGCTGAAAGTGATCGATAAAACTATCAAACAAAGAAAAACAAACAAAGAAATAAATTAAATGAATAAATAAATAAATAAAGTGATGTGCCCATTTGTTTTATTTTAGTTTTGCTGGGCTACAGCCATTTACATTTCTCCCACTGTGCCATTTTTAATACATTACCCTACCTTTTTGTCTCCCTGCATTTCAGAGCACAGCCATATAGTTGTGCCCTGCCCTATACTGCACAGTGTAATTGCACATTAAAAAGGCTCCTATAATGTGCCTGTTCACTTGCAGTGATGGTGATACAAACGGCGGTGCCTGGGGTCTCCTACTTAACTGGCCAGGGCACTTTGATTCCTTCCCTTTTTCTTTTAACCTGAAGGTCAGAGGTATTACACAGCAGCTCCACCTGGGCGCAACACCGAGTGTTCAATTATTCACAGCTCGCCCTTTCCAAGGATCCTTAGTGGTATTTCACCCTATTTTTTGCTACTGAGTCAAGAATGGCACCTTGAACCGCATTAGGAAGGCCTCTTAGCTCCTTACCCCACCCCTCCAATCTAAAGAAACATTTGCTGACTACTGCAGAGGGGATTGAGGACTTCTGCAAGCTAAGTTCCGAGGGCAAGCAGGACTCATTAACTGCATCCCACAGGACAGAAGCGAAGCAGAGGATGTACAGTACACATACACACACACCCCACACACACACACACACACACACACACACACACACACACACACACACACACACACATACATCAAACTTCACCTAAACCCCAGCTGGCGCACATGCATGCACACACATACACACACACACACACACACACACACACACACACACGTGTATACACAAATACATCAAACTTCATCTGAACCCCAGCTGGAGCAGACAGTGGAGCACATGCACGCGCACACATACACACACACACACACACACACGATTAGACCCAGAGGATAATGGGAGCCAACAGAAGGGTGAGCCCTAATTAAAAGAAAGCCATGTTTGCTGCAGCAGAAGTGCATGCTGGGACACGGAGGGCGGACACGGAGCACAGGCGCGGTAATCAATCTCGCACAGCGGATGAAAAGGTGTCGAGCAACATGGCTGCCATACTGATATGACAGAAGCACAAGACGGGACTGTAATGCAGGACATCCAGATAGGTCATCTGCTCGTAAATCATTTTCAGTGTGTGTGGGGGCGTGTTACATTACTAGGGGGGGGTATTGGCAAGGACTTCACGATACGATACGTATCACGATACAGATACCACGATACGATTCTATCACAATACACTGCGATACTGGGTATATTGCGATATATAGCGATATTCTACATTGTTCAGTGAAAATGTCAAAATAGAGCTAAATTATCAGTTGCTATTTACAATCTAGATAGTCTCACATCTTATCAAAACTTAATTAAATCAACATAACCCAGAGTTACTGAACTCAATATAACAGAAAAACATAAAGTGCATAGGATTGGAGTCAGAAATTGATATAGTATATTGTGAAAATTAGTATCACGATATTGATGTTTAAAACGATACAGTGTATTGCGATACGATATATTGCGATACGATATATTACGATATTTTTTGCACACACCTATACATTACTAATTCCTTGTCTGTGAAGAATTTATCAAAATTCAAGTGCAAGAGTGCCACATGATAGACCAAAGTCACACTGATGCAAATATCCAACAGATTAAGTAATAGGTAGCTTACATTGTCTATGAGCAAGTAAACAAAAAAGTCTTTCTTTCACTTGTTCATCATACTGTGGAGAGTAAGAAAATATGTTTTAAATGCATAGCACATTTACAAACAAAGGGATTTCCCGTGAAAATAATACAGAGACAAAGACAAAGACATTTTGAGTATAATATAAGCAACTTTCCATACCCCTTAGTACTTTAAAATACATTCAGTCAGAAACAATACAACACAGGAAAGGTCTTCATCCTCAGTTTCACCTGTACTGAATATTCCTCATTATACAGTAGACGGTGAATAAAGTCACATAGATAGAAACCCGTCTAGACCATATGTATGAGGGCTTTAAGTTTGTCTGACAGAAAGTAGAATGTCACCTGTCCTACTGAAAACTTAAAAATAGTGCTCTTTTTGGTCATAAACACCTACATTGTCCATATCGGCTACAATGTCGCCTGCTAGGCTTTCACTATTGGCAAGTTGTATTTTCATGAGGTTGCTGGAGGAGTTCACCAGCCTTACAGTATGTCTGTAGTTAGATTGATGGATTGATAGCCATTACAACCTCTTGATGAATGACCGCCTTCACTGCTCTCTTCTCAGCCATTGGATGAAAGCCAATTATGGGTCAGCCTTCTTCTTCAGACATAACACCATTATGGTAAATAGAGTACAACTTGTGCTACAGAAGCACAAATGCATCCATGTGTTTTATGACCAAAAAAATGTGCGACATCATTTCAATATGCAGGACATGGTCAAATGGTTGTGCTGCACAACTTGCAGTAAAGTAGGCCAGCTGGTCACCACGAAAAAAAGACATACATCAAACATTACTTTTATGCCCAAAACCCCTGATGGAATGGAACAAGCAGACACCAACACACACAGACACACACCCACACATGCCCACACACACACACTCACAGACAACCACACACACACATACACAATTAGACCCAGAGGATAATGGGAGCCAACAGAAGGGTGAGCCCTAATTAAAAGAATGCCATGTTTATTGCAGCAGAACTGCATGCTGGGACACGAAGGGCGGACACGGAGCACAGGCGCGGTAATCAATCTCGCACAGCGGATGAAAAGGTGGCGAGCAACATGGCTGCTGTACTGATGAGAATGGGGAGACAGAACTGTAATACAGGACATTGGTAACATTTCCTGTAAACCCACTATTCTGCCCTACAAAGGCAAAGTGCAGTAACTATGCAAATATTGAAACTGAGAAAAATGCCTTCAAAGTTGTCATACTGCCCAGTCCAATGTGTTGTAGGAATAATAGAGGGCAGTTCCAAAACATGGAAAAGTGAGGTAGAAAGCCCAACTATAAACATAAATTTGCATGCCCTTACATGAATCTCATATTAGCTCAACAGGAGCAGATTAAATATCAACTTCAGCAAATAAAACTGCTGCAGGCTAAATGACACAAAATACTTCTTGTGGCTAAACCAACCAAGTAGTCTCTCCCTTCTTTCCATCCTTTAGCTGGTCTTTGTTTGAGGGGTTAGGTCTGTGTGTCTCTTAAGAAGAGAGGTATGCTTGGCTTTGTTGCAGATTTTTGGTTGGTATTTTATTAGTCCACTCTTTGGCAAGATGTGGCTACTGCCTTGACGGTAGTCTTTGTTCCAGTATTAGAAATACCCTTACAGTTCTGTGTGAGCACTGGACTAGCATGTTATCAGGATGTGTGTCATATTCACAGACACCACCAAAACTGCTTGCCTAGCATCTTTGTAGGTTTTAGCCCATTGATCTCTATTCCTGGATTGGACGTCACGTGACTGTTGGTGTGTCAACAATGCCGCCATTTTGAAAAGTGCTGCTTTCGCCTGCAAGCATGGCAGAGCAGCACCAGCCAAGTAAATTGTCATTCTAAAGGCATCCAGTGTTTTGCTTTTGGCTGCTACAACTATGCCAGTGAATACTACAGACAGCAGGGCATCTCCTTTCACAAGTAAGAAAACAATTTCATTTTTGATGATATGCAGCTATTATACCACATAGTGCTTCAGTAATGCAAAACTGAATCAGTTTGACTATATCACGAATGAAGTAAAATACAGGCTTATCTGTAGACTACACTATTGACAGCTGTTTGTTTACATGTGTATTAGCACTCTTCAAAATGGCATCGTTATGTGCACGTCACCTACAATACTACCCAATGGATCTGTCCAATCCAGGAATAGAGATCAGTGATGTTAGCCATTCTGGCTTGGTTGGTAGCCATTCCTGCTTTCTCTACCTTCTCTGCTCTCTCTGCTTCCTTACCCACCGCTAGAGACAAAGCATTTCTCAATGAGCTGAATCCTCTGTGCCTTGGTATTGACACAGTAAACATGCCATAAGCCACTGTTTTAAAACTTTCGGAATCTTTCCATCTTTCAATTATAAAGTCATTACATTATTTGCCATGCCAGCTAAAATGTAAAAGAATTTTTTTTTAAAGATTCATTATGTGTCTCCTCCACACTGACAATGACACAAATATAGCATATGAGCATTCTTCCACCCCACAGACTTACAGACTTACATCCTCCATTTATAGGGTGTTACACATAATTACACTGATTCTTATGAAGTGAAGTCCCCTTTTTAAGTGGACTGAGTTAGTGCCATCCAATAGTCTGTGGACTGATGCAAGAGTTGTTTTACTAGTGTTTAAGAGGAACAAATACTACTCCCCTGCTATTCATATGCATGACAAATAATCTGTTCTGTTCTGTTGTTGTTGTTGTGTGTCGAGTGTTGGCTCGAAAGTTGTACCCTTTTCATGGCCAAAAGGATAACTAAACAAGCACACACATAAACACACAACTGATGCGCACACACTGAAACACACATACTGACACACACACGGGTGTGCACACACATAAACACACAAACATCTCTCTCTCTCTCTCTCTCTCAAACACACACACACACACATGCACTGCGAGCAGAAAGGACAGGCCTCGAGACATTACTCTGTTTGGTGGGAGAGAGACAGAGAGCTCTATATCTTCTGTCTGAGCCTTCCCCTGGCCCTGAGTTCAATCTAATTAGCCTCCATTGGACACAAGTAAATTACCTCGGTGAGCTTTCAGCTGTCTCACCACTGATTGATGGAGTGACTGAGAATACTAAATGAACACACTATGGTAATGAACATCACACTGCCACGAGAGGAATAAATGTGCGTATCTCCGGGTAATGGCCAACTCCAGGTGATTTGCCAGATGCTGGCCAGCCCTTGGTGGCAGTGGGAGGGAGAAGGGCTGGCCTCAGCCGAGGCACCTACCCTTGGGGAAGTGCTGATGTTTGGGCTGGGAGTTGGTGGGTCTGGAGGCTGGGCTGAGGATGGAGGTCAGGAGTACAAGTGAGGATGCAGATGGTGCTGATTAAGCAGATGGAATGTATCATGGAGGTGATGGTGTGGGTACAGGTTAAGGTGAAGATGGGTCGGGATGCAAATGAGGATGAAGGTGGAGCTGATGATGGTGCCGGGAGTGCAGGCTAGGACTCAGGTGGTTGGTCAACAAAGGGATAGAATTTACAATATAGTTGTAAGGGGAAGTGGAGGTAGGTGTGTAGGTAAGGACACAGGTGGTGGTGAATGGGGGGATGTCATTTTCAATATAGATGGGGGTGCAGATGGGGGTGAGAATGTGGAAGTGAAGGTCAAATGAGCTCAGTTGTAAAACACTGGACTTCTTGGAGCTTGAAGAAGTTTCACCTTTCATCCAAAAGGATTCTTCAGTTCTAGCTTGATGTTGAGAAACCAGTAGCTATATCTCTGGATCACTGGAGGTGGAGCTGCAGACCACCTGTCAAGGTGTGAATTGGAGTGAGAGTCATTGTGGTGACATAATCCAGAGAATGAGAACTGCTCTAATGGTGAAGAGCAGGTAAACTTCCTGGGATGAGATCTCAAGGCAGAATGGTGTGTACAGTGGTCCCTCGTTAATCGCGGGAGTTACGTTCTAAAAATAACCCGCAATAGGATAATTCCACAAAGTAGTCAGCTTTATTTTTTACAATTATTATAGATGTTTTAAGGCTGTAAAAACCCCATTTTATACACTTTTCTCAGACAGACATTGACATTTTCTCACATTTCTCTCTTTTCTACTGTCAAAGTTCAAACTTGCAAACATACAGCACTTCAGAGTCACACATCTAGCGATCAAAGATTTATGTAAATTTCACAAGCTGAAGACATTCTGTACTGTACACGAGACACGGCAAGAAGGAGATTGACAATGTTCTACAGTCGTTTAGCCAATCATGGTGCAGAACACAATGCGCTTTAAAAAAAAAAAAAGCATGCACTAAAAGAAAATCTGAGAAACAGCGAGGCCTGTGAAATGTGAACCGCGTTATAGTGAGGAACCACTGTAGTACAGTAGATAGCTGATAACTGGAAGTGGAGGTAAGAATGGAGGTGGAGATGCAGGTGAGAGCACAGGTGGGTGGGGAACAAGGGCATGGGATTTATGATGTAGGTGGAGATAAAGATGTGGGTGAAAAAGGACATGGCAGTGGAGACACAGGCGGAGGTGAGGGATAGAGGTGAGGTGGTGGTGTGTTGTTATGGCCCAGCCTGTGAGACTGCAACATAAAGGAGAGGCAGACTGCAACTGTCAGATTTCCAATAACTAACATTTATTAAACACACAAGAAGAAACTCTGTCTAGAGTTTAAGAATCACATAGATCCGACAGGACAAACACAAAAGTAGTGTAGGTGTGTGACGTGAAGATGCATGTGGATGTGATAAAGAGGTTTGTGAGAATGAGAGCCAGGCAGGCAAGGGGGTCGTAACAGCGTGCAAGTGAAGGCTGTGGTGCAGGGGCAGGTGAGGACACAGTGGCAAGTAAGGATAAAGTTGAGGGTGAAGATGGAGGTGGTGGTGTGGAATGAAGATGGGGTGTAGGAGTATGTCGTATATGTTGTACTGTTCCACGCGGTGGAGATGAAAGTGAGGGTGCAGGTGAGGGTTGGGGTTGGGGGGGGGGGGCAGGTGAGGATGTTGGTGCAGGGTGGTGGGTGAGGGTAAGGATGGAGGTGGTGGGTGGGGATAGAAAGATAGATGTGGAGGTGGAAGTGGACCTGGCTGGTGAATCATTTTCCAGGCCATAAAGTGCAGTTGCTTGGGCGGCATGGGCTGCATTTCACTACTCTGCTATGCTGCCTTGCACCACAAAACTGTGATTGACTTTTAATGGAAGTGCAAATAGCTCTCAAACAGACTATTAATCTCCTAAACTACGTGTTCCAAAACACGACGCAAAAATGACTCACCCGACATCTGCTGCAATGAATGCGTCACTGATGAAGTGAAATGCAGTGATTTGAAGATCACCCCACTATGTTGGCATCGTCAAGGTAAACTGATCACACTTCATTGGAGAGATATTCAAACCTCACAAAGCCCATTAGAAGAGAGGCCCAGTAAAAATACTTCCTACAGCCAACAAACTTCAGAAAATTCCTACAATACTCTACTCTCTCTACTGACATATGGTCCTGGCCTGATGTGGGTTTGTTGCTAATAATTCCACTGTGAGCTTCACACGTTACACAAAGCTGGGGGCATTTTTAGTACAAAAGAGCCGCTGCAGTTTAGGAAATGACAAATGGTGACAATCCAATTTGTTGTGAGTAGGTTGTAAAGACCATAGGTACTCACATGGGACATAAACAGACACACACACACACACACACACACACACATACACACACACACACACACACACACACACAGACACACACAGATACACACACACACTTGAACTCCCATTCTCCATTCTGTCCTCTCTAAATAGGTCGTATATGATGTTTTTCTCCCACATGCATGCAGACACGAGAGAGCAGCCAGGAGAAAGATAAATTCAGTCTCATATCAGTGGCAGGGACTTCCATCGCATCCCTGCTGTCACACCGCCCCCCCACCTGCCACTAATAAAATGCCAGGCCACCCAGAAATGAACCGTACTGTGATGGTTTCTCACGAACAGCATGAAGGCACACAGACAAACATTACGGTGAGGATTCATAGCAGAAGGTTTCTCAGGGGTTGGCTGCACATTGACTCACACTCAGTGCTTCCAGCCCTGGTCTCCATCATCGACTGTCGTGCTCTGCACTCATACTCAAACATATTCCAGGGCCACAGATCAATTGAGCTGACAGCCTTTGACAGGACACTTGATACATCTTCGCCAGTTCATTTCTGAGATATTTATTTATGTGTTCTTATCACCCGTTATAGTAGCGCATTCCATAAAATACCATGCTGGAAAGTCTAATGACAGCTACTTGAAACTGCATCACAAGTAAAACTGAGTTATTGGACGTTTATGATATAATAACTTGTGAATGTTATTTCAGTTGATGCTGATAGTAACGGCACTACAGTACTTCAAAGAACTTTGAAGGAACCAAAGAAGTAAGAATACACTGTCTGCATGAGAGCAAAATGAATGTATTTTTCTAAAGCTATGAAAAGTTTGAAAATTATTTTAAGTGAAAAGTTGACACACTATTTGACTTGACGGAGAGTGACATTCTTTTCAGTGCAGATTAGGCATTTTTAAAGTACCCATAAGTTCACCAGCACCAAACTCTTTAAGCTTCAACAATCTGTAAGTAATCCAGCAAACAGAGCTGATTTGCATGGGGATATATTCAATGTTCGCTTGTACTGTAAGGCATTTCCATTCAAAGAGAATAGGAATTAAGTCTCTGTTACAAATATTGCTTGTGTATTTATAGCTCGGCTCAAACTGAGATAATATGCCCCTGTTTGTAAGTCTGTGTCTGTGTGTGTGTGTGTGTGTGTGGGTGTGTGTGTGTGTGTGCGTGTGTGTGTGTGTGTGTGTGAAAGACAAGAGCTTTGAGCATTTAAATCTGACAGAAACAAGTTGTGCAAAGCTGCCAGCTGCCGGCATTAGCACCAAATCTTTTAGACGTGCCCTTGAACTTTCCCTAAATGTTCCTGGGCTGCTGGAACTGAACACAGATGTGGTTTGGGCCGTTGGAGGCGTGAGGCGAGCGACTCGTCTATGGCCCAGAAGCCAATGCATCACTGCCATCCCTGCAGAGACGATCTTTCCATTTCTCTCTTACTATCTCTGTCTCTGTCTCTGTCTCTGTCTCTCACACACACACACACACACACACACACAGATATGTGTGCGCATGCAAATGAACATGAAGACACTAACTCTCTGACATTGTCAAACATGTGCGCATGCTTACAACGACGGACAGACACACACACACACACACACACAAAATGATCACAGCGTGCAGACACATAATCACAAAGACAAAATCCATGGGGTGACGCAAATGCCAAACATACCCACCTGCTCGTTCAAGATAAGAAAGCAGAGCCAGAAAGAAATCCCATTGTTTGTTTGCTACATCGGAAATCTTGCATCATATTGTATCATTCTGCAGGCCTCTAATAGCATTGTGAGACATAGTCGCATATTTTAGACAAAGGCTGTCAAAAAAACATTTCTTCCAATGTGTTTTTTAAGCATTTTAGTTTAGCTTGGAATACGAAATCCTGACACTTGAACACTTGAAATGGGCATTAATCTTCACAGCCTAAAACATCCACTAATGGGCATCTCGTTAAGCCTAATTAGTATGCGTGTGCATAACCGATGCAAATAACTTGAATGGATGCCCGACTAAAGATGACTCATGCGTTTGAAAAGTCATCATCCAAAACACCAGTAACTTCAGGAAAACATTTATTGGGCTGAACACAAGCCGTATCTATGGCCTTTCGGAAATAGATTTCAGTTTGATTGGCGGCATGACGAGACGTTGATATTTTAGATTCTATCCCAAATGGGAGGCACAAAAACTTTCACAGATGAAAATCAATTCCATTTGAAGTTCACACCACAACAGTCATTTTTTTGAGGGAGTGGAGGAAGAGGGAAGGAAATCAAACTATCGGACTTGTGGCTTTTTAGTCAGTCAGAACCAGTCTCAAGTGCAAATGGTGTGTTAGGTCCTGTCTGATGGAATGTCAACCGTGGTCAGTGATCTAAGCAACACTGTGTGTGTGCACTAATGACTAATGGAATGTCACCATACATACTAAAGAGTTTTTCTTCGAACTCAATCCCTCTGCGAACTCTTCACAAACATTACTTCAGATAGGAGACTCAGGGAAATGGAAATAGTTTCCTGGAATAACCATAAAAAAAGCCTTAGGTGGAAAAAATAAATAAAAAAATTGTTGAGAAATGGTGCTTGGGAAATATCAATCAAAAGAGATTGCGGAAGGATATTAAGGGGAGATTCAAAAACATCCCAAAAGCCCTTCAACCAGAGTGGCAAAAAGGTAGGATGATGGAGCGAGATAAACAATTTGTGAAGTAGGAAAAAAAGAGACAACAAGGAGGAGGAGGAAAAAGGAGATGAATAAGATTTTTCCAAAAGCAATTTCATGAAAGTATTGCATCACCTGCTGTTTCCCCACAGATAGTGGTGTGTAGCTAACTGGGAATTAGCGGAATGGGTGTCTGCCATAAAAACTTCAAGCTGCACAATTTTACTGTGTATGCTCCCAAGTCTTCTCGAAGTTCATTACACCAGGGTGTAGACATCCTGAATGATACACACTACACATTGAGCTGAAAAACAATAGGTTGATGTACAAATGAAAGGTAACGTGAACATATACAGTAATGCTCAAAAGTTTTAGGCAGGTGTGAAAAAAATGCTGTCAACTAGAAATGCCTTCAAAAATGGAAGTGTAAATTATTTATGTTCATCAATTGACAAAACGCAGTGACTGAACAAAAGAAAAACCTAAACTAAATCAATATTTGGTGTGACCACCCTTTGCCTTCAAAAGAGCATAAATTCTTCTAGGTATACTTGCATAGAGTTTTTGAAGGAACTTGGCTGGTAGCTTACGCCAAACATCTTGAAGAACTAACCACAGATCCTCTGTGGATGTAGGCTTCCTGACATATACAACCAATCTGGCGTAGTTGGTTGATCATACACCTGACTATAATGTTGCAAAATCCCTGACATTGTGTGTCAGCATTTTCACACCTGCCCAAAACTTTTGCACATTACTGTACCATCTTTTAGGTATGTGTGCATGTGCGTGTGTCCACCCTGCAGACTACGTATGTTAAAGTGTGTGTGTGTGTGTGTGTGTGTGTGTGTGTGCATATGTGCTCCCTGGCTGCAGAGTATGATGTAATATGGCCCACACACTTCCTCTTCTTTCCCCATATTGACTTCAATAAGCTGTTTTTAACTCTTGAGAACTATGCTGTTCCTTTTGCTATTGGTGTCTGTTGTGAGACCCCTGGCAAACCTTGGCAGTTTACCATATTAATTAGAGCCATTAAAATTCAAATTTAAATTGGCGACTCCCCGTTCCCCCAGCAGGGTCTTCATATACAACAGTAATGAGCAGCGTGGGGAGAGGAAAGCCAGCACTGAGATGATTGGCATAGGGTGAGAAACTCTGATCAGATCAACACTGCATTTAAAAGCAGCACTGGCCATAGAAAGGACATCTCAGTGGGGCTTTGAATGTGGGGCCTTTTCTTTATTTAGTCACCCGCCGCTTAGACTGGGAATGCTCCCATGAGGGATTCCTTTAAAGTCATGACTAATGCTGATAACTTCGCTTTGAATGTGCTTGAGCAGGTTTGATGTTCATAACTTGAATATCTGTGGGGAAAGTGTGATTCAGTGTTTTGTCTGGTTATATTGAGATTAGATAACACGTTGTTTGGGTCCAAGAATCAAAGAGTCAAAATTAAATATAACTGTGCAGTCTAACAAAGCTACAAATAGTTACCTGGACTTGTTACCTGTGCAGAACTACAAATAATTACCTGAACTGGTTACCTGTGCAAAACTACAAATAGTTACCTGAACTGGTTACCTGTGCAAAACTACAAACCGTTACCTGAACCACATGCATGTATTCCCAGTTAAGAAACAAATAACGTGATCCAGGCCTGTGCCTCCTGTTTGTAGAGTTGATATGCACTATTTATGAGCTAGCTGTACTGTAAACGTGGATGCCACATAAAAACCCTGAAGTCTGAATTTAAGTCTTTTACACCATTAGATGTCATCATTTATTAAGTACATCAATAACACTTCCTACTGATACAGCATCATAGAGCAAAGAGAAAAAATATAAATAAAACATTTTTCATAATTATTCTGCTCTGAGACAGCTAACACATGTGAACAAATCTACGGCTGACTGACAGACTGCCAGTTTCAGTGATCAGCCACAGGTACCAAACACAGCTTTGGTGGGATTTAGGCAAGCCGAGCAAATTTGATGTCTAAACACGGATTTAGACATAAGAATCTTTAGTTGACAAGCCAGGGGAGCCTTCAGCCCACTCTTGTAATCTCACCGGATTATGTACTAGACAGGAGAGAAGTCAAAATGCATGATGGGATATGGGTGGCATGTCCAAAGGAAGCCACTGGGGTGGTGACAGTCCAGTTGACAACAGGAGTGACACCTCTGTGCAATATCACTTCAATGTTAAATTGCATCACACTTACAGTACCACCCTACAATTTAGATAAACTAAACTAAAATACAGCTCCACCAATAGGAACTCAATGCAACAAATGTCATCATATCTTTCAACATGGATATCCAAATCATTTATTTTTTTAAATTACACTGCATTACATTTAGCAGACGCTTTTATCCAAAGCGACTTACAAAAGGATAAAAGATACATGTTTTAAATACATGTTTTTTTTTTTTTTTAAATAACAGACTTTTGTTTATTTTTACAGAGTGAGAGATTTTTACCAAAGTTGCACATATTTCTGAAGAGATCTGTGTTCAAATGACTTTTTTCCCAGCTGTCCTTTGCTCCAGGGGTGTTTTTCTATATTTCTCTTTAAAATACCCCAAAAGTGTTCTATTCAATTCAAGTCAGGCAATCTAACCTGGCCAAGGTTATACATTTTGTTCTTTTCTTCTTCTTTAGAAACTCTTGATTTTGGCAGTGCGCTTTGGATTAGTTTTACACTGGAATATTCTTCTGGCAAGCTTCTGGGGTCATCTTGTCAGATAGTGTTTGGTACATTCACAAAGCCACTCACAGTGTCACCTAAAAATGCCATTTCCTCAACTTTACTCAGGCAGTTTTATCATATCATTACACTTCCACCTCTAAGCTTTAATTTTGAAAATATGCTTTTACCCATCTGAGCCAAACTAAATTAACTTGGTTTTATCCGACCCAAGAACGTGCTTTAAATATTTATCTGACTTTTTTGTGTCCTCCAGCAAAGGTTGAATCTTGCAGTTTTGTGCCAAAGAGCAATGAATGTTTTTTTCACTTCCTTGGACACCGTCCATCTAGAGCGCCATCATGTAACGTCCTTCACACTGCCTGAACTGTCACAGAAACTGTGACATCCTGCAGAGGCCCACAATTTCTAGCGGTACCCCTGACGTCCAGCAATACCCCATGTGCGTAACATCTGCCTGTCGTACACTGCTACATCATGCAAGCGGCCCAATGCCCTTCCAGCTGCTGGATCTGTCATGACTGATTGTAGGTAGTTATAGTGGAGACTAACTTAGGGATGCAGAGACAGACAAGCCATAGGTCTGTAGTTGAGAAAGTTCTGTTATTCAGGTAATTTTACTGGTTAGTTAGCCTAATTGGAAATTGTGGTTTGTATATGTAAGTTTTGTGTATTTAGTCTACCTGTCTTTTCACTGAGCGTATAGTTTTAATCTTTGTAAAGTGTTAGTTTTTGGATTGCTACAAAGAGAAGATACTGCACTTTTCAAATTAGAAATAATGCGACAGCTGAGAAGTCATACCATTTTGAATCATTAGCATTTTAGTGATTCTGCACAGGGATGACTCCCCACCCTTCGTTGTATACCACGGGTATGTGAAACTCTGGACACCTGAGTGGTAACCTACTAAATCTAAAACTGGCAAGTGATGCTCCCGGCGGTGTTGGCCCAGGCGGACAATTTTGCACGACCACTGAAAGTCCATAACAAGATGAGAACAATCTTCTGGGTGGAGAGGGGGAGTTGCTGTCACTGTAAAACCACTCTGCCTTTTAAAGCCTCAGTTCAAAACCAACCCTCCCTATTTACCCTACAGCATGGGACCCCCTACACATAGTGATACTCTGGGTAACCTACTTAAAATGTCTTATATAATTATATAATTGCTTCTTCATTCAGATTGACCCCCATGAAGTACCATTAATAATTGGCAATAATTACGTCTAAAGTACCATATAAATGTTCATCAAATCCTGTGGTTAAAATTGAAGCTCAAATAACACCACCATAAGACAAGTTCCCTATGATGTGTAGAAGGACAATTAGACTGCTAATACAGCTGTTTAAAATAACTCTTCTATGAACTCATATGCCTGTTATTATTCCCAGTCCTGTACTAGGCTTTAGAGAAAGGAATCTTCCTGACACTGAGACTTCAACAAGACCAAATGTAGAAGCCACAAGGCCTGTTGTCTACGCTGAGATTTGACTGTGATATCATAATTCAAAAACAAAATTGCACACTGTATCTTCAAAAGCAATGCATAATCTAATGTATTAGTTAATGTAAACCCATAGAAACACAAAGAAAAAAGGAACATACAGGCACAGATAGAGAGAGAGAGAGAGAGAGAGAGAGAGAATTGTTTTCTTGACTCCATGCTTTTAAAAGATACTTTTGTAAAGGACCATGATAACTGAAAAATGACCAAAAGCACTCTAAAAGCACAACAATAGGAGGTAAAGGCAAACCTACAGGAAGCTGGAGTGAGGACAAAAGGTAATATTAAACGATGACGTAGATAAGACCTCCAGCTTCGGCACCTTAGGCTGTCCTCGTTAAGGTGAACAGAAAGCAATATCCCCATAGGCTTTGCCTGCGGTGAGCACCACACAATGGACCAGGTGAAATAGGATAAAAAGAGACCCTCCTCATCCTCATCTTCCCTCATATTTCCCCTTATGCATAACTGCGATTTCGAGAACATCATCTCCTATCTGAGATAATTACTGTAGTGTATCATCTGCGCCGAAGTAAGTACCCTCGGAAATAAAAGGCGTACCTACGCCATCACATTGTTCTCACCGCCATTCTGGAGACAGATTGAACCTATTATGCCCCCACCAACACCCTCCCCACACACACACACACACACAGCTCTGGTTGGTGGTGGTGATGATGATGATGATGATGATACCCTAATAATGGGGAAGTAATTATATGTCCTCCAGTGGATGTGAGCGGCAAACGTAACGACGGATATTGGAAACAAGCTCCAAGAGGACTATTGTCGTCAGTCTCGAAATGAAATAATGACAACTCTTCGTCAGGCTAATCGGAGTGTGCTTAGTGTCTTATGGGCAAGGCAGCACTCTGTTTGTGATCATACATCTTAGTTGAGAGAGTTTGTATGTGTGTGTGTGTGTGTGCGTGTATGTGTGGTGTGTGTGTGTGTGTGGAGGAAGGAGGATGTGTGTGAAAGACTACAGGGACTCTCTTCTTCATCTCAGATGATAACATCGCCTCTTATAATTGCACCAGATAATAAGGTGGAGACAATTACTCATTTTCTTGCTGTGGTTATGGCACCCTCAGAGGACAGCTGTGATAATGAAAAGGCCTCAGTTGGAGAGGGAATAGGAATGATTTATCCCCTAAATGGGACCAGCAGCTCTACTTTGATCTCTTCAAAACCAGCCAATGTCACCTGGGTGCTGAGTATCAGATGACAGCCCATTATGTAACACCACAATCATGGCTCTTTGATAGATGGCACACATAGAACACATAGCCACATTGAACACATAGACACGTAGACACGTAGACACATAGACACATAGACACGTAGACACATAAACACGTAGACACATAGATACATAGAACACATAGCCACATTGAACACATAGACACGTAGACACATAGACACATAGACACATAGACACGTAGACACGTAGACACGTAGACACGTAGACACGTAGACACATAGACACGTAGACACATAAACACGTAGACACATAGATACATAGAACACATAGCCACATTGAACACATAGACACGTAGACACATAGACACATAGACACGTAGACACGTAGACACGTAGACACGTAGACACGTAGACACATAGACACGTAGACACGTAGACACGTAGACACATAGATACATAGACACATAGACACGTAGACACGTAAACACATATATACTTAAATACAGAACACATTGACACATAGAACACACTGACAAATAAAACACATAGACACATAAACCACATAGACATGCATGCACAAATGCACACACGCACACGTGTGCACACACTTTTACAACATGCCACACACCCAACAAAAGAAACACATTACATAAATATTACCTAAACTAGAAAAGCACTCAGAAAGCGCAGACCTCCGTTAGGGCAGCTCAGATCACCACCAAAATCTAATCACTTTTAAGTTAGCACATTTTTGACCTACCCTGAAAATTTCGGCAAAAATCAGCCATAACTTTTTGAATTATGTTGCTAACTAACAAACAAAGATACGCAGATGATTACATAATCTCTGCTGGCGGAGGTAAAAATGTCATACACACTCAAAAATCATAAACAGGCAGAAACCCAACACACAAACACATACACACCAAACACAGAAACACACACACACACACACACACACCAATGTTTACAACATGTTACCCACCCAGAAACACATCACACATCCAAACCAAAACACACATACACTGATATGCACATACTGTAGTGTCTCTCTCTCTCTCTCTCTCTCTCTCTCTCTCTCTCTCTCTCTCTCTCTCTCTCTCTCTCTCTCTCTCTCTCTCTCTCTCTCTCTCTCTCTCTCTCACACACACACACACACACACACACACACTCTCTCACAAAGACACACACACAGACACACTGTCTCACATAGACTGGTGGGTGCCAAGCTAAGCACTGCAGAGAATGTGATTTGCACACAGTATGGTCCACACCAGAGCCAGTGGTCTCCCCGTGGACACGCCGGCTCTGTCTTCCCCCCACACGGCCATCCGTTGGTCCAAAAATAGCTCTTCTGTTTCGCCTCCCTCCTCTCCTCTCTCCTCTCTCCTCTTTCCTCTCCTCTCAGCTCTGCTGCAATGTCAGCCAGAATGGCAGGGATTTAACGGAGGCTGCCACCGCGTCGGAAGCATTTGTCACGCATGAGGGAAACGGATCGGCGTCCCGTCCTGAGCGGCGGTCCCCCTTATCAACACAACAGAGCAGGCTTCATACAGATGAATACTGCTCATGAAGCAGCCCTGTGCAGCTGCCAGGACACAAAGTGATGATTTGAAATGAAGCCACTTTGATTTTCGCCGCACTTACCAAAAGGTAATTTAGGCCAAAAGGGGGTGGGTGGGAGTTTAGGGGGTGTGGGTCTGGGGGTGTATGGGAGAAGTGTCTGTCCTCATTTGAGTAATTACCTCCGAAATAGGTTCAAGCAGAAACAGGTGGTTCGTTTATGTTGGGCAAGATAAAAAAAAATAAATGATCAGGCCCCTTCGTGGTCCAGGGATGTGCTCCTTCCTGCTGCCCTACTAAGACTACTTGTCTGTCCATGCTGTGTTTCAGTCAGTCCCCCCAAAAAACAACACACAACAGAAGCCTGAGTGCACTTGGCAACAGATTAGGAGTACAATTAAGAAGACAGAAGCTCTGCTTGCATTCTACATTGTACGTAAAAAGACACCCCCACACACACTTCACGATATTCAAAAAAAATATTACAATTTACTTATTTTTTTCTATTCTGTGGGTGGCAAGTTGTGATGTGACACATCTTCATTAGTTCACAGACAACACCTACATCAAACACCCACTGTTAGGTGAAAACATTAATGTTAGGAGTAATGTTAAGAGTAAAGCTAATATTTTGCACATAACTTTTCTAATTTTTGATGTCTCTTTCTTAAAGGCAGACTTAATATTTTTCACTGTTGGTTCAATTGTTAGTCGCAGTTTAGTCTTTTCAGACATGTACATTTCCAATACATCATTACAGAGGTATAGTATCTGTTTAATGTAGCTTATGATAAATACAGTATAATGCTTTATACATTAACTAGAATAATACACTGGCTGTTTTAACACAAACATCAGTTTTATTTTGGATCAGCAGATGCATGTTGATCCAAACTGTAAAGCATTTTGAGCTGCATCGTGTATGTATGAATTGTGCTATACAAGTAAAGGTTATTATTATTATTATTATTATTATTATTATTATTATTATTATTATTATTATTATTATTATTGTTATTTTATGCCGAGATTATAACACCACAGCATCCGTTCACAGCATTGTTCATTCTTCTCCAAGTCTACTTGTCTCCTGTTCCTTTTGGCCCACGGCTATTTGTTTCCAGTGACATACGGCATCACCTCAGTCCTCACTAACTCTGCATACGTAACATTATGCTAAACTCCAGATCGGTGATTTGTGCTAGGCTTGGCGGGTGGAAATCGGGTTATGAAGAAGTGATGCAAACGAGGCCTCTCAATGTCACTTCCCTAATCAGTGTTGATTCCATAAGAGGGGCCCATTTCGTCCGACAGCCTCGAGCCTCACCGAGTAATGGCGCCTCAACTGGATTTGGCAATGCACATCTGTTGGCCGTTATTTTGAGGACTTCTTGTCAGATTATCTGAAGTCACATTCTACAGAGAAGCCAGCGAGTTGACCTCTGTTTCTGTGACGCTGAAATTAGGTTTGTCATATACAAAAAAATAGTGTTCTCTAATCATTCAATGTCTTATTGGTATTCACACAGGACAAGCAGGGGATGGGAAAGATACAGACACGTCTTTATTCTCCAAAGGCATTCTCCTTCCATCCTCCACCGGAGCCTGTGAAAAATCAGGCAGCTGGAAAAGAAAGAGGAAGAGAAGGCAGGAGAAATCCACAGGAGATAAAACAGGATCTGTATGGGCAGTCGTGTGTGTCCTTTTGAAGATCAATCTTGCCCAGTCATCAATTACCGAAAGGTCTATACCTCCACAAACTGAGCACAGAGTGAGGTTAGAAACAGAGAAAAGGACATCCAGACGACCAACACTGTCTTTTAATGAGCGTGTTTATGCAATGCTGTCAAAATATGAAAATATTGAACTCATTAAAAAAAAGCTTTTTTTTTCCCCAAGGTTGTGCTTCAAGAGATTCACAGTTTAATCGCTGTCAGACGTCTTACTTATTGCCTATATTGTGAGAAATTCCAATAAAAAATGTTTCTGAAGAGAAGTACAAAACTAACAACCCCAATCTGCAGAAAAGTAGGATGGAATGTACACTTTCATCTGAAGGAGTGAGTAGCCACAACTTTTTCCCTCCAACTGCACAGTAATTAAACTCAGCCAGGCGGGAATCCGTATTAAAAACCTTGGATGAGCTCCATGGAAACAGATTTTCAGTAATCTTAAACAGAGCCAGTGCATATTTCTCAACTATTAATAGGTCCATTTCCCTAAATAGACTTACTGTATCTATCCTCACATATGCAGGTGCCACATTGACTCTATTATGCACACAGTGTTATGTACGTATGTATATATATACATAATATTTTATTTACGTCAAAGCTGATTAACATGTTCCCTATTGCAGGCAGCTGTCACTCAGATGACAAAAACACATGTTTATTGTGAATGGGAAAACTAACACATCAAAAGGGCCTCTGTCAGTGTGGTACACACACACACACACACACACACACACACACACACACACACACACACACACACACACACACACACACACACACACACATTATTTGTACAGACAGCTGTACTGAGCTAATGAAAGGGGTACTCACCTTCACGAAGGCTGGGGTCGTGCATGTGTGTGTGTGTGTGTGTGTGTGTGTGGTGTACATATTGTTTGTTCCATATGTTTGTTCCAATTATTACCTGAACACAAGTGCCCGTAACCGGTGGTTGAGTATTTGTCTTTAACATATTGCTTTCAGACTAATAAAGACAGACACAACTCAGAACTTAGAAAAGAGCCAAATAGTGAGCTTGTATGAGTTAGTGGTTCCCTAGCAACACCAGCAGCATCTGTAATGAACCCAGTGAGCTGTTGGGACTTGTGTAAATAGCATCATGATTCATGATCTTGACTTTTAAAATAGAAAATGCAAATGCTGAAGCACTAAAGAGCAGTGAACTGGTGTCTGTCAGGTTGTCTTTTTTCCTCCAAGAGTGTTGACATGCTGTTCGAATGCCATAAAAAAATATAAAAAAGGTAGGCCAAAAGAAAAAAGAAAGAAAGAAAGAAAGAAAGAAAGACAAATTTTGCTCCCAAACAAAATAGCTGGCATATTTTTGTGGCTCATTCCAACACCTGCTTTTTCTTCCTGTCACATATACAGTGGGGGAGGGGCAGAAGTTTGGGTCTCCTGGTTTACATTTCAGACATTTGCCCTACCTGCGCTTTCTAATTAGATGCCAAGCAACAGTAGTAGCGCAGTGCAATTAGCCTTTAGTGTACAGCGCCACAGAGACACAATAACAGCCAGTTGTATCATTACAGAGAGAAATAAATAGAGAAGATAGCAATGAGCAACCAGTGTTCATTTCAATTGCAGATAAATGCTCTCGGCGACAGCTGGCTTCGGGTTCACTGTCACTCCACCAGCAGAATGCCTCTGCATTGATGTTTCCAACCCCTCCACCCCCACCCCACACACACACACATACACACACATATAAACACACACACAGACACACATATAAACACACACACACACACAGACACACACACATACAGTATACACACACACACACACACACACACACACACACACACACACACACACACACACACACACACACACACACACACAGACACACACACACACACACACACACACATATACACACACACACAGACACACACACACATATACACACACACTACTACCACCACCCTAACTCTCCACACTGTTCGCTTCTCATGGCAGGTTTCCATGGTGACACCAATAAGAGGCATGGAGGCTTCTCGGCTGCACCCATGCTCATGCTGGTCTAATAAAAGCTGAAATATTCACTGCTGCTCCTGCTGCTGCTCCTGCTGCTGTTGCTTCTGCTGCTGCCGGCACTTTGGCATTGCTGCTGGTCGTGGAGATAAAACGCCCAGCTGTTTAGGGGTTACAGTTAAGCCCAGTGGCCCCCTTCGCGTGGTCCTTTCCACATCCATGTTCATTTTATTACCCAGAATTCCCCAGATAGATAGATGGGGGAAAACACTTTTTTCTCTAATATGGATGAGGTAAAAAAAAAATGGATGCCTGAGACATGCGATTGGAAAATAGAGGGGAGGTTTATGGAGGCTTTCAACTCGCCTAAAGCCCAAGTCACACATGCAAATTCCCCTGGGAAGACTGTATGTCTACCCTGTTTTTCTACACTTTGTTGTTGCTGACACAGCTCTGTTTTAATGGCTTTAGTAGTTTTGCAAAGTGGTGTATAGTAATATACTGGAGTTATAGCAATGTAATTACATAACTGTAGTTGTTACATATTGTTATTAGACACAAAACATTTGAAAATACAAAATGTCTGAGTATTGTCATGCATACTTAGTTGTATGGTAGGAATAAACAGCAACCAACAAAACATGAAGGACATGAAAGACATGCAAATACACTCATAACCACACACACACACACATACACACACACAGCCAATAAGTTTGAACTGCTGCGAGCAACTCGTGTGATAAATCCTGTAAAAATGTTCTTCCAAACTGATTCACTCGTGGCATCCCCTGTCTCACACACACATACACACACAAAGCCAATAAGTTTACACTGCTGGTAGCAACTCGTGTGATAAATCCTGTAAAATGTTCTTTCAAACTGATTCACTCGTGGCATCCCCTGACAGAAACTGCTGGGTGAGGAGATCCTCCCACATAATGTACCACAGTCAAGGCTTTTCCATCCCTCCCTTTTTCTATATATTCTCTCTCTGCCTCTGTCTCTCTCTCTCTCTGTTCTCTCCATCTCCCTTTCTCCATCTCACCCTGTCTGTCTGCACTGTTACATTTTCATCCGTGGGATGTGGACTCGTGGGATGTTTTTTTTTTTTGGCCCTCTTACTGTTCCATCCGATGTCACGCATGCACTGACCCCCTGCCACCAGCACATTACGCTAACCGCTAAGCAGTGGGAGTGAGTGGATGGGTTAGCCTGGAGCTAAAGATACTGTACCTTCCCCCGCTACCCCCCCCCCCCACCACCACCACAGTCGGCTGCACTTTTCATCTGGCGCCACCCCAGCACTATGGCCTCATAGCGGGGGCTAGAGACAGCCGATGACAGGCTAAGCTGGAGTGGGAGGATGGTGTTGATTATGGAGGATTGTGGTGGCGGTATAGGTTGTGATGGCTTGAGGGAAGATGCATCACAATGGAAGAGAAAATAGCTCAGGGGAGACTGACCCACTGGTCCAAAACTAGCGAAGGGAGATTTTGGTGGGTGGGAGCCACTATACAGTGTGTGTATATATATATATATATATATATATATATATATATATATATATATATATATATATATATATATATATATATATATATATATTGCACATATATATATGTACAAATGTCCAATGTCCATGTCCAGTCATTATCATTCTCATCATCATCATCATCATCATCATCAACTGAACCCTTGCCTCGACAGCCAATTTGTGTTCACTTGACTTAGACTTTGTCGAACTTAGGCTTACGCTGAGTTATTTTGTTTATTTTGATTCTTGATTCTTTCATTCTGTCAGGGCAGTGAGTTTAGGACAGTGAGTGAGAATGTTAGCCTGTGGCTACTCCAATTCTGTCTTAGTTATGTTTGTATTGTATGTTGTACTGTATGTTATACTGCGTGTTGTACTGTATGTGGTGCATTGGTGTGTTATGTCTGTTTGTGTCTGATGTTATGTCTGTACTGTATGTTGTTGTGCTGTGCTGTACGTAGGTAATACTGTTTGCACTGTATGTTGTGCCTTTGTGTGTTTGTGTTATTCATGTTGCTCTCCCTATCTTCAAGACAAATTTCTCCCTGGAGGAGACTAATAAAGACGCCTAACCTAACCTAATTATTGACCATGATCCAGCGCATCAATCGTTTTTTGTACCACAGTTCCACTGTCTACGATCTAGAAGCCTGAACACAACACAGACCTGACTAAGAGTTGCACCTCGAAATCAAACATTTGGATTGTACAGAGTGGATATCCAGCCTTGGCTTAAAATGGTCCACTCCATTCTTTTTCTGATCAATTAGGAAAGGTCCCTTCATGACTGTCCTGTTCAACACACTATAGCTTTAATCACTCTCTGTCCCTCACAGTGACATGCTGTCAAAGCCAGCACCCACTCCAGAGAGAGGCAGCACATGGCAGCAGACAGTGTGTGTGTGTGTGTGTGTGTATGTGTGTGTGTGGTGTGTGTGTGTGTGTGTGTGTGTGTGTGTGTGTGTGTGTGTGTGTGTGTGTGGTGTATGGGTAGGTGCGTGGGATGCTGTCAGAGATGCCTGATGGGACGCTATGCTGACAGGTATCGATCGCCATCAATGGTTTCACCACATGTTGAGCTCAAAAACAAAAGGTTGATGCAGGCTTCGTATGTTATAGTGTGCGTGCATGTGTGTGCGTGTGTGGTGTATGTGCATGCGCGTGGGATGCCGTCAGAGATGTCTGATGGGACGCTATGCTGACAGGTATCGATCGCCGTCAACGGTTTCAGGTCCGACCGCGGAGGCAGCCCGTGACACGAAGCCACGCCTGCCCACTGATTCGTCCACCACCCCCTCCGCCCCCTCCATTCCCATTCCCACCACCACCGCCACCACCACCAGCACCGCCAGCCATCCTTGGGCACGCGAGCCATGAAAGCCGTCCATCAGTCATAGGCAATTATAATGAGCCACGGCCAATCGATAGGGAGGGTGGAGGGGGCGGTCTGTTTGTTGATGTGACCCCCATGTAATGGACGGCGCTCCACGGGCTGCTGTGCATGACATGCTCTCCATCTATACCGTAGCGCTTTGATCAGCACTCGTATGGATTACTGAGCTGAGACCGCAGTCGTGTGCATGTGGATGAAGCAAGCCATGTGAAAAAACAAGGACTGACACTGACTATCAAGATTTAAATAACAGGTAAAAGGAAGATTAAATTACATTACACTTAGTAGCTGTTTTTATCCAAAGCGACTTACAAACGGAAAATGTAAAACCATAGAAGTAAGGAGATATAAAAATGGTAAAGGATTTACCACACTAGTGAATTATTAATACGATGAGTATATTAAAGCAGACACAATTTAGTATAAAAAATAATATTAGTCTGACAAGTAACATTGAAGGTACTTCAGTTTTACACATTGGTTGTTTTCCATAACAGCAAAACTAGAAGAGTTACACCTGGCAGTGGTTAATTACAGGGTAATGATGGTTGGTATGGTAACTGTGGTAGCTGTGTGCTGTGGTGACATTCACCCACTGATAGGTTAAATGTAAGGTCATGAGGAAGAAAGGCAGGTGGTGTGGCAGGGCTTGTCAGAAGAAGTCTCTGGAAGAAACTACAAGAGACAAAAGGCTGAAAAACAGATCAGAAGAACCAAAATGCCTTTTTTGAAGTTTCCATCACATGCGCACACACATATACACACACACACACGCACGCACATACACACACACACACACACACACACACACACACACACACACACACACACACACACACACACACACGCATACAAACACACATATGCATACTCTCTCTCTCTCTCTCTCTCTCTTTGTCTCTCTCTCTCTTTCTCTCTCTCTCACACACACACACACACACACACACACACACACACACACACACACACTACCTCTCCATAGCGGCAGAAGAACTAAATAAAACACTGGCCTATTTCTGCCAAGTCTTTTTCCGCTGTGTGCCTCCTCACTCAGCACGGAGCCACAGAGGAAGGCTCAATATAACGATCCCTCTCTGCTGACGCATGGCACCCATAGGTGAATTACTATTGGAGAGAAGAGCAACACGGCGCATCGATTTGCCAAGTGCAGTTTTGAGCATGCTTTACTGGGTTGCAGAACATTTACTCAGTCGCGGGGGGAAAAGGCAGAATCCCTTCGGGTCGATTAATGTAATTTGTATGAGGACTATGAGGCGATGCACGGGCGCAGAGTTTGTTGGCATTGTTGCTCTGCACAACACTCCGTGATTCATTCTCTACAGCACTGAATCAAGAATTAAGCACTTTATACATCGATTGAAATAAATTGTATGCGGCGGTGCTGCAGGACGTTTTTTGGGCCCTGTAAAAGAATACAATTTTGGCCCCTGTTAGTGTAAATTAGAATATTAATAACGTCCTTAAAGTGCTCCCTGTCAAAGCTTGGCCCTTACAATTGTCCTAACTTCACCCCCAGCTGTACATTTGTGTACAGTGATGTTGTACTTACTAGTGTACAACTTTTTTGTACGCAGAAACTTACATCAAACAGAGAAACATATTTCATTTCAATGTATGTGCACTATACTGTACGTATATTCATATGAGTATACACATATGCCTACACAAACCCTTGCACACATAAAGACATACAGTACTTTTACTGCAACATCTATATCTATAACATTTTGGGTAACACTTTATTATACAATGTACCTACCTTATTAGGTACAGTGGCACAACTTGTACAGTGTTACAATACGCTAGTGTTGTACTTACATAATGTATTTTTGTGACGATATTTTTTACATATTGTTAAACAGGTTGTACCACTGTACCTAATTGGGTAGATACACTGTAACACCGAAACCGCAAAATAAAGTGTTATCACATTTGGTATCACTCAGCCTCCTCTTAACAGTGGTAGCGGATTGCTCAATGTTGGTTGGGGTATGGCTACCTTCACTTGTCTTCTGAGAAGAGCAGGTTGTGCTTTTAGGTGTGGAAAAAAACCTTTTGTGTGGGAAGCCATCTGCTCAGTGTGAGTAATCTCATGCCCAGCCTCACTTCATCTGAAGCACTCTCTGAATATGGAGCACCGGAAATCATTACCCCAATGCTTTTATCCCAGATCGTTTCATAATGGCACCACCCAACACCACACCACACCACCCTATCCTACCACACCTCACCTCACCCTACCCCATTCTGCTACCTTACCACCAGTGGTGCAGTGGAGGGTACAAGCACATAAACACTAGTCAAAGCAGCTAAGTCCTGCCACATATTTCTTCCAGCCAATTCACTGAACCAGCTGATCCTAATTAGCACACCTCTTCAGCCAGGTAGATGAGCTAGTTAGTGAAGTCACCTGTGTTAGGAGCACAGGCAGAAGGAATACATGGCAGGACTTCTACTTTCCAGTTTGTCCGCCTCTGTCATCATGTGATAAAAGGGTCGGGGTGTTACTGCCTTTTAAGTTTCACATTAGTTACATTTATATGCCAGTACCTCCCAATCCTGTTATTTTTAGTGTGTCTTGACCAGCGGGTACCGTACCCCGTCAGTGCCGCATGTAATTCGAACTATGAGTTTACCCACTTTTCTTGTTACTGCAAATACACCATGGAACCACAGAAAGCCCCTCCCTCCTCTCCCTCATCAGAGCAGGCCCACGCTGTCCTCTATCTACCTCTCCACAGGTGTGCAGACCTCAGGTAGATGAGTCACCTCCTCGCCGTCTGCCTGCCTGCCTCGTTCTTTTTTTGTTTTGTTTGTTTTTGTTTTGTTTACTCTTCCGTGAGCACAACAGGGAGAATCACAGCTGGGTCACTGTCACAGAGCAAATTGAGGTTTTGTTTTCCTTTTTATAATATATGTGTGGTTGGGGATGGGGGGTGGGATTGCTCACATAATGTGCCTACGTACAATCCTTTAAAGCAAGTTTCAAAGCAGAATTTCACACTGAATCTGTGTTATGCGTCATACGTCGTATGTAATAATTTGACAATGTAATGAAGCAATAAATTTCATTAATCTGCAATTGCAATTTCATGCTGGTAAACTGTGACTCTCTTCTTTTTTTACCAGTTGGAGAGAGTGGTGGGAGCGGAAATTGATCTCCCTCCAGTAACTAGCATTTAGAGCAGAAATGGTTAAAGTCATGCATGTTTAACGCTCGATGAGGCACAGTAGCACAGGCCAATCCTGTGGAGCTTCTGGACAGCTGCCGGAGCACTGTGTGTGTGTGTGTGTGTGTGTGTGTGTGTGTGTGTGTGTGTGTGTGTGTGTGTGTGTGTGTGTGTGTGTGTGTGTGTGTGTGTGTACATGTTTTGCATTTGTGTGTGTTTTGTGTGTGTGTGTGTTTACGCACCAGAGGACTAACTGTGCGATCACCTTTTTAATTGCCTGTCTGTCACAATCACCTGGGTCCCACAGAGAGTTGGATAAGTTCCCGCTGCCCTCTTTGCCATGCTCCAGACACTGCAGCCCTGCTCCTGTGCTTTCCCATGATGCAACAGACATGCTTGGAGATGACCTTGGCCCCAATTAGGCATGCACTTGACTCTGCTCTGCTCTTGATGCGGTGTGAATCAGGCCCAAGGATGGCATGGATCTGGTGCGGATGACTTTGGCTCAGATGTGTTTAGGAATTTGTCCCTGAGCTGTTATAGATCCTTCACCCTGATACTCCATGGCAAGTTGTAAGCAACTGGATTTCTTATTTAGAGCTCTAGACCCATGTCCAGTGATCCAGAGATATAGCTCCTGGTTCCCCACCATCAGTGCCAGAACTGAAATAGCTTTTTGAATGAAAGGTGAAATGTCTTCAAACTCTAAAAAAAGAAGTCCAGCTGCTTACAACTTGGCTCCTTTGACTACCATGACCTGGATGACTGAGAATCTTCACAGATATACTCCATGGCTATAATGTTGCATTTGACTTTTGGTCTGCTAAAGGATCTGATAAATACATTACTTTCTATTTGTCCCTTTATTTTGGGTGGGTGTGCTCTGACTGCCATCCCAATGAGCCTGGCTCTTTGGCGTTGCGGTCAGAGCCACCGTTTGGTACCCCCGGAGACACGGGTTCGAAGCCGGGTGGGGTGACTTCTCCTCCCCTTTGCTACACTCTGCTAATATGATCACAGACGTCTGCTCTGTGTATCACTAGGAGGCCTATGAGTACACCAAGGTCCTTTGTATGTTGGCTTACCATTACATCTGTATGGTGGTAGTATCATTCTTTTATCGGACTATAGGCCTACTGTACAATGGCCCTACGTGTACTGATCTGTGATGTATGTCTGAAGTGTTTGAATTATAAATTACCTGCCTGTCTCTTCTCCGCTGACATCCACCCATCCTCAATCACTCTATCCTACCCCCCCCCCCTCAGGTGCACCTGCTAAGGTTTTGGGCTCTGTTCAAGGTTTCTGATGGTTGAAAGGGAGTTTTCAGTCTTTTCCATTCACTCACTCACTACTGCCTTGCATTTGCACTGAAGAGTTTAGTTCCTTGGCTCTCTAAGGTGCTTTGAGGTAGTATCTACTGAGTCGGTGTCTAATGGCTCTACATAAATGAATAAAATTTAATTTAATTGAAGGGACGATCAGGCCTGTGGCCCATTCTGGACCGGGCGGGAGCGGGAACTGAGCTGGCCCCTCATAACAGGGAGGCTCTTTAGGGAGTGATTGCAGTCTCTCAGTGAAAGTGCATAATGGCTTTGCAGTCTTTTGAAGGGGGATCAGAGGCTAGGCTGTTTGATTGAAATCCACTAAGAGATTTGGCTCAGCACTTGGCCACACTTTTGTGACACCAGCTGCTTCCAAAACAATCAGACTACTTTTATGATGATCGTCAATATCTTTAACCAGCAAAGGGCGAGTGAGACTTCCTACTTAGTTGTAAAAGGAAAGACTGATGAGTGTTGCGAGGTAATAGACAGCTTTGCCCTGGTTAAGCAAATCAGAATTGTCAAGCTAAGCTTCTGATAGGAAAATGTTGGGTTACATGTACAGTATAAGTCTTACACATGACTCAAGCAAAGCTACTTAACTATTACAGTTTTGTAGATGGAAGAGGTGTTAAAGGCATGTGTTGCAGAACAAGCATGTGATGACAAGTGGCTAGAACATCAGGCAAACCGGTATGCCTAGGGCTTGCAAAGGGTGTATGGAAATATACTGTAGCCTTAAAGCAACACTAAGTAATTTTCTTTAACCTTAAAATAATGTTTATAAAATTGTTTCAGTGGTTCAACTTGTAACATGTTGAATAGCACTACTGAATTCGCTTTGCGGACCTCCATGGGCTATAACCGCACTATGCAAGTTTTCAGAAGTGGGTTGCTTCTGTACTTCCAATGAAACATAAAAAAGACAATTCTGCTTAGAATTCGCTAGGGCAACTGAAGAGGAAAAGTGCATGTTTTTAACTATGTTTGAGCTCATTTAATAAAGGCTTTTTAGATCAAAGATGAGTGCCTTGGTATTTTCGGATTTTTGATTGTGGATATAGCCCTTGACCAAAGAGCACCATCAGAAAATGGATTAATTTTGTTCCAGGCAGCACTCCTACTCATCAGCTTTGTTGTTCATTGAGTGCTTTAGTGTTGCTTGAAGACTGAAGATCTTCCCTTCCACAACCTCTCTGCTCATAAGGCACAGTTCCAGTGGATCAACACCAAGGCCTGTCTCTGGCCCACCTGCTGCCATCAACCCTCAGCTTCTCTTCCTAACCCAGTGTGCTTCCCACCAGGGGGGCAGGTTTTGGCAAGGCACTTCCTCGTTGCTATTTTCCAGAAATTGCATCATATTTGCCCTTATTTCCCCTGTGCTGATTGGTGGGTGCTTCACTCTCAGCTCATACACGAGGGTGTCCACAAACTACATCCAAAGCCCTTCCTTGATCTAGCTTTCTGCTCTATCTCACATCTATCAGTAACATGGCACTCAAGTGCAATAGGGGTGAGAATAAGCCCCATGAAACTTCATTTTGAAACTTCTTGACAATTCTTCCAGTTTTGGCTGAATTCACTAGCGTAGAAATAAATAAGGATGGGACTTACTCCTTTTTTCCCAGTTATTATAATACCTCCATGGTTCCCACTCCCCCTGGCTGTTTCCCTGGGCCTAATGTTGTAATCCTCTCACACATGACCCCGGAGGGTTGCACAGTTGATCAGAATAATTACAGGCATTACAGGCCTTAGGATGTCAGTGTTTGAGGTCAAAGTTACCGCTTTAGTCTCTTGAGGGATTTTGCCTCCATACATTTGCATCCTATAACATCAGTGCACGCTGTCTCATATAATATGATTTACATATGTGAAATATATTACTGACTACATGATATGAAAGTCTGAGTCTATAGTATGCAGGTTCATGGAGAGCCAAGGAGTGAGAAAGAGAGACAGAGAGGCAGAAAGAGAGAGAGTGTTTCCGTGTATGTGTCTTGTGTGTATATTGAACTGATCAAGGTTCAATCAAATCTAATCTGAAGCCTTGAGGAGCAGCAGCAGATGAACACCACTGTATGTCCACGTCAGTTACACATCCTGAGTTCCCCTTTGATCTCAGGGCTGTCGGGTGTCCAGGACCCTCTTCAGGGGGTCATCCATGCGCATGCCTGACTGTAATTGCAAGGTCACTTTGAGGTTCCTCACATTCTCACCCCAGCCACGGGTGTCATCCATAGGCATCTCATTAACTTGCAAATGGGTGGAGAGTGCACAGTCTGCACTTAGGAAGTGTCCATGTCAGCCCCTCCCCCTTACGACACATAACCCACTCTATATCTTGTGAAATCACCTTGCAGCACGCAGTGAATATGACATGCAAATTATAATGCCCTTTAGCATAGGATTTTTTTTCAGCCTATAGGAGGTCAACACATGGCGAACTCTAATTGGCCAACCAAATTTCCTCTGTAGGTTAGAGGTTAAAGTTCACCCAAGTGAAAATGTAATGAAATGAGATCTGAATGTCATGTGCATACAGATAAGTGTGTGCCCCTGTGCCTTGTGCATGCATTTAAGTTGAAGTGAATGAATGATGACAGCCAGGTGTGACCACTGGGGCTAAGGAGGCAAAGTGTGACCCACACCTGAGTGTGAGGATCTTTAATGCAACACTAAGTAGTTCTTGTCCTTCGGTCACCCTACAGGTTGGAAGAGGAATTGTCTATCGTAGAAAGCTACAGAGAGACGGTCAGCTCCTCCAAATTTACATACTGCGACTTGCCGCCCATGGAGGGTGGCAAAGCGAATTCAGCTTTCACCCAGTTACAAGTTGATGAACCACTGAAATGATTTTGGAAACATTATTTTTAGGTTGCAAAAACTAGTTAGTGTTGCTTTAAACATTCATTTAGCATCTTGGATGGTCATGGCCTGCTTTGGGCATCATATCTTTAGACTGCCATTATTGAGACATACTGACCAAGCTATATACAACAGCCCAAAGCACTTCATGCAGATTTGAGAATGCAAGCTCAGTATGCACTGATAAAAGGTCCACTAATAATCAGTTAATAAAAGAAAACCAGGCAGAAAACTTGATGTATGCTACTTTTTAATCTACTCTGCTCGCCCACATGTGGCCCAGTTGTGTTTGAATTTCCGACGTCTTCATTCTGCATCTGAGCAAAATTACATGAAGTACATCAAATCAGTCAGTTTGACTGCCTGGCCCACAGAGTCTGAAGCACCAAGAGATTATAAAAAATCAACAGCCATGCAGGTGAGATCAGAACGGTTATGCATGCAGTGCCCCTCCAAACTCCCACTCACCTTACTTTGCAGTGATGATAAAATGGTGCAATTGCCTTCATGATAATGAAGCCCCCCCATCCCCATCCCCAAAACCCACCCCTGCCCTACCCCACCCCCTTCCCAAATGCACAGGGGAAATGCAAACGCAGGGCTGCACACCCGATAACAGTCAGGAAATGGAATAAATCTGAGCCAGACAAAGGAGGTTTAGCGAGGCCTGGGAGGGAGAGAAAAGGCGCAAAAGCGTTTAGCGATAAGCCGCTGCCAGAGTGCTGCTGGTGTCGTCTAGAGGGAAGCCGAGGGAGACTGTGCGTGGAGGCGAGCAAAGGCGAGGCAGCAGACAGCAAAAGGACAGCAGAGCAGGTGAAGGAGCGAGTTAGTCACCCAGCGACAGACAGACCGACCGACCGGCCGACCGTCTGACTGACTGACTGACAGCTGGACTGAACGGGTTTGGCAGAGCTGGGTCATCTGCAAGGGCTTCTTTTGTCACGACTCTGCAGCGGCTACGGAAAAGCAGCCCACACTCATCTTTCCATCCTTCCTCTCCAGCCCTGTTGGGCAGAATGTCTGTGAGGGAGAGGGGCAACTGTGATACCCATAAGGGGCTAAACTTAATCCCACATACAGTGAATGCAGATGGCCTTTCCCTCTCCCACTGCTCCAATACATAACTTCACTATCTTACTGCTTTTCTTTTCTTGACCGTGCACGAGTGTTTGTGACTATTGTGCTGGATTTGCTGATGACCACAGAAAAATAGTTGAAGTGTGAAGAAGCGGACGAGTTGGGTCTCACGTGCAAATAGCCTGCCTGCCTGCCTGCCTGCCTGCCTGCGTCTCGGGAATGCATCATGAGGTGCGGATGCTTCTCATTTAGATTGCATAGGTGAGAGCGGGACACATTATAGTAGTTGTCTGAAGGAAGGAGGCGGGCCAGGAATAATAGGAAACTGTGTGAGTGTGTGAGAGTGTGTGTGTGTGTGTGTGTGTGTGTGTGTGTGTGTGTGTGTGCGCGTGCATGGGTGGGTGGATGTGGGTTGGTGGGATGGGGTGAAAAGGGGGGGTATCGTGCAGAAGATTAAAAAAAGAGAGCTTTTTAAAATTGCTTGAGTTGCTGTTCTCAGCCGTTTGAGACAAATGCAACAGACAGCAGTTCGCCCGTCCTGCCTGCCTTCCTCCCTTCCTCCCCATCTGCCTGCGGTCCCTGACACTCAAAGCCTCGGCTTGGCGACGGCAGAGCGATTACGATACCGCGTGAGCCCATTGTGTTTCCGCATCTAAGTGTGCCAGCTAAAGCACGAGGCAGGCCACTTGTGTGGAGATTTATTGGCTCTTTCTAAAGGCCGTAATGAAATATCTTTTGCGAATGTGGGGCTCCATAACAATGCGGCTTCTAAACTGTGCGAACATCGCCTTACGTGAATCACTGAATCAGTAAATTAAAAACGTTGTCACTCTCTGTTTGCGAGCAAAATGCATCTGGGAATTACACAAAGGCCTCAAGACTATAAATCAGTCTCAAAGACAGCAAAGAAGAAGCACTGATGATTTGTTGTGTTGGAACGCATTAATTCATATTAATTTGAAACTTCTAGATGGTAAACTTTATTTACTGTGAATCATAATTTCATCTCTGGATAAATTTTAACAGGGCTGCTAATGAGAAGATAGTACAATTGAGCAGCACTGTAGAAAGCCCATTATGGCAGACTGCCAAGAAATGTTACTAACTGAAGTATGCGTTTTCAAAAAAAGATACTATTTTAGTTTTACAGGGTGGAAAGTTCTTGTAATGTTTTAGTGTAAGAAATGACAGCATTAATGTAGTATAACACCGGTACTTTACTAGTCACATTGCAGAACTCACATACAGGTAGCATTCTATCCCCATCATGCATACAGTAGTACATTCAGTATAGGTACTTTCTGTATTCAAATAAAAGCACGGGCCACAACAGTTCTCTTCACGTTACACATCTTTACCTCCATCAAGGATTCCATGTTTTAAGTTTGTTGAAAGTAGAAGGGCGTAGAAGAGGATCTCTTTCACTAAACGTATTCTCATTTGAAAAAGTACAAGTACTTTGTGCTCCCAATCCAGTGCACTTTTTCTGTGAAATGCTGAAAAATAATTTTTCATGCTGCAGTTATATTTGGATATAGTCATCCAAAATGTTGATGTTTGTACACAGTCATGGCTCTGTAGCTGGGTATGTGACTTGGAATGAGCCAAACACTAATCTAGCTGGTCAAAACTTTTCTATGGCAACGTTTATGATTCAACTGGCAGGTGGGATTTCATTAACTGTAAACAACCTTTCACCAGACCGTACCTTTACACAAAGGTATCCATGACAATGTAATTTCCCCAACAGATAAGAGCAGTGATGGAAGGATGCCTTTTTTAACATCCCAAGTCTCCCGCAACCTCTGTGAGTCTCCCGCAGCATTGTTGACCTCCCTGAAATGAGTTTCTACAGGTTGGGGTGTCTGTACTCCAGCCATTATTGTGCAAAATACTTGTGCAGAATCGCACACACAAAACACCATGGGAGGTCAAGCACCCATTGCACTGCCCAGACAATATGTGCCAAGGGACGGGCAGTCCTCTTTGATGCTATCTGAGATGACCCCCCCCTTGGTTGGAGCTGTGAGTCAGAGAGCAGTTCAAGTGACCTTGGCTGTGTGACTTTGTCCACTGTAAACGGTAAAAAAACACTGTGAGTGATTCAGCTTGTGCTGTTGTGGCGCAGGTAGGGGGTGAAGTCTGAGTACCTACACAATAGCAGTTTGCTTAGTTCAGACATGTCTATTCAGCCAAAACGTCACCCTTTTCAGATTTATAAAGACGTGAATTTTGTTTTGTGTGTGTTTTGTTGTGATTACCTCAGCACATACTGTGCTAGAATTATGTAAAAGTGACAGAGTTAGAATGCCTTTTTGCTTGAATGTTAATGTGTTTGCTTTATGTATTGTATATACAAGGAAAGAAGGAGAGCACAAACAAGTGACTTTTCCTTTCCTTTCCTTTCTTGTAAAAGTTGGCATGGCAACACTATGGGCATGTGCGAATGCCATCAGTCTGCTGTTCTGCCGTATGGATTAAAGTGCTGTTTAATAACGCTGGCTGAGGACTGAGCCTCCAAGGAGGAACTTATTTGTGCAGCTCTGATTGGCCCTGCAATCCTTGCGTGTAATATTAAGTCATGCAACTCCTCGTCTAGCCAGGGCAACCATTTCCCTCTGCGTATAAGAATAGAATCAAAAACGTCTCTTAATGTGCCAAGCAGCAGGGTTTAGCCCTTGACTTACACGGAGAAAGACACGCTTTTAGAATAAGGTGTACAGAAATGGAACATGGGTAACCTTTGTTTCCTGTTAAAGTTATTTATAACCTAAGGGACTTTGGAAAGGCAAGAATGCCATGGCTAACTGGGGCAGTCAGAGATCAGAAAAGTCTTAATAACTTTTCGGTCCAGAGGAAACCTGGCTCCTTTCCTTTCACAGTTGTCTGAGATGCTCAATATCCTTAGAGAAAGAGGCTTTAGAGGTTGTTTTCTGAAACTGGTGTTCAAATCATATTGCAGACAGAGGGTAATTTAGGTCAATAGGGTGGGCACTGTTTCTGTGAGATGAGACAAACTCAGGTACAGGTTGTACATCCAGGCCAGCAAAGAAAAAATAAAGCAGAAAAAAACTACTGCAAGAAATAAAATATGTTTGTCATCAAATTGATGGCCTACAGTCGATTACAGCTTTTTTCTTTGTTTAGTCAATAGTAATGTGCTGTTCACTTGCAACAAATCACCTGAGTGATTCTAAATAAAGATTGGTTCTTTTCCAATACTCCTAATATTAGAGTGCTATCTGGTCTTTCACTTTCAAGATTACCATGGAGACCAAGAGTTCTAATGCAGACTTCTTTGAGGTAGCCTTAAACATGTGATTACAGCAAGCTTTAAATATTAAAACAATATATTTTACTGCCAGCAGTAACTTGTATAATAAAATGCAGAATGCAAGGTGGCACACATGCAGTATCAACAAATCATTACATTGCCACAACCTGAGATACAAATATGCCCTTACTTTGAAGGAATTAGCCTAGTGGCATGTACTGAAAATACAAAAAAAAGCATTCCAATTATATTGTTTTGTCTAACACAGACAGCTGTCTGGCCTTCAAAGCCTCGGAGGCGGCAATGTCTTATTTACACAGCAGCACCCACGAGTACGCCTGAGAGGAATATTACAAAGCTATGAGAGAGAGAGAGAGAGAGAGAGAGAGAGAGAGAGAGAGAGAGAGAGAGAGGAGGGTTAGGATGCAAAATGAGAAAAGCGATCATGAGGTGACACCACCCTCAACACACACACCCCCCCCTGCCCAGATTTAAAACCAAATGGGATTGTTGTCTTTTATCAGTCAGAGCTGAGCACAAGACATGGCGCCTTTTTGTGCGGTGTGTGAGCCAGAGTCCCCATTTCATATGGGGATCGTCATGACTGGCCACGCTAGTCTGTTTGTCAGGCCTGATGAATGGGCCTGTGGATGAGCACTAATTATGCTTTATATTGCAGGAAATGAAGATGTTTTTCTGGAGGATTGTAATTGCTCCAGCGCAACCACACAAAAAAAACACTAATATGATGAATGCTACTTATTGATTTGGCTTTAAGGGCTTCACCTTAAACATAAGCACAAAATGAAGACTAGCAGAATCAGATGAGTTCATTTTTGGTGTAAACAAGAGGTAAATGGAGGGCACACACTGAATACGGCAAAGAGATTATTTTCTTAAAAGCTGAAAGTGGTTTCATTAGGTAAGATAGTGTAGTGTCAAGCAGTGTGAAAGTTCAAGAATGCTGGGAAACAAAAGCTTTTAACCACTCTGCTCCCCAGCTCAGGAACTCACTACTCTACCTCCTGAACTTGTCGTTATTGTTGTTATTGTTGTTATTGTTGTTATTGCTAGGTTGCTGCAGAAGTCTCCTCTTCCATCACCTTGTGCAGGAAGGCAGTACAGTGCACATTAGCTATAGCATGTAGCACATTAGCATCAGCTTGCTTCATAGCCTCAATGCGAAATATGAAATATTACACTTCCAGCACACACCCTGCTTCGCTGTCAGACACAATACCTAAGCACACCTTTGGATAGGAGGAAAAGTTCAAGGGTGGTGGTGATGTTTGGGGGTTCAAAAAAAGAGAAGGAAATTTGATTGGGTGTGAAAGCATGGACCATTGTGTCAGAGGTAAATGTAATAAAGCCTCGCTGTGCACGTGGACTCTCAGTGGCCTAATCTATTCCGACAGGCGGGAGACATGAGACCCTGAAAGCCTCTTCACTCTGCCCACCCCCCCCACCCCCCCCCCCCCAACCTCCATCTCCACTCCCGCTCCACAACAGCACCCCGATAAGAGCCACGTATCACCACCACCATCACCTGAAATTAGCGGCGCTCCATAATTAAACCAGGCAACAGGAGGGCTGTCAGTTTCTGACGGGTGAGTCACCTTCGCTGGGGCTCTGACACCAGGGTGCTAGCAGTGATGGGGCTGCAGCAGCAGCAGACTGGTGGGGGTGGGGATGGGGATGGTGGGGATGGGGGTGAACTAGACACAGCCTAAAGGTGAGGATACATGAAGGAACCTTTTGAGCAATGTTGCTGGGCAACAACATAAAAAGGCTCCTAATATTCTGATTAGATGATTGTGACAAGTTCTCTGCTGATAATTTAAGTTCCCCTGATAAAAAATGCATGGCCTAACATCCGAAGGAACGTGCCCAAACAGCATCTATTAGTCGTTGAATGCCAATATTGCTCAAAAAGTTGCCCAGTGTATCATCACCTTTAGGCCTAATATCACTCACAACATCAACTATAAAAGAGGCTGTGGGAGAAGTGAGAATTTAGACATATGAGAACATTTACACTTTAACTCTGCATGAACTCTGTAGTCACTTGCTTATGTATGTTATGCTTGCTTGCTTATGTCCCTATGTTAATAGAAAGAGAAAAGGGAAAGTATGTATCTTTTTAATATATGAGTATGCTTGATGTAAGTTCACTCGATGACCTTGGGGACATCAGTCCTGTTGTTCTGTAGCACATGATGTGCAGGAGATAATTTTGCCGGACTGAAGAATGCAGAGCAAGTTCATCATACAGTAGGAGAGAGAAGTAATGAATACTGGGGCAAATGCCAAACTGTAAACTGTAAAGTCCTTTGATTGTTAAATAGCTTTTTTTTAGTCCTTCCCTTTGTTATGTCAGGTCAACTTCAGTCACTCTAAGTTTGTGTTAAAAGTAAAATGACGTAAGATCTTTCAATGTTTTTTTTTTTTAGCACTGCAACAGCATACTGGTATGAAGGCAGTGTTGCCAGCCATCTACAGTTCATGACATCTATATTAACGTCTTCTCATGTGACAAGTACTGAAAGGAAGGCAAAGAAACACGAGAGGAGAAACAGCTTATATCTTTCCCACAGTACAACTGAGGACTACCGGTATTCAAATTATTCTGATGCTGAGGCAAAGAGGCTCAACAGCCCACAATGGACGAAGGATTAGCTGAGCTCAAAGCTAAAAAACAAAGGCCAAATCCAAAATATTCACTTGTTCACTGTATAGTATACTCTGTAGAAAACAAAACAATGTAAATGACACCCTTTGTAGTACACTATTTAGTGAATGAGTGAGCATTTTGGACACGGCCACAGTCTTCCCAGCCAGCCCTTGACTGATCCCTCCTCTCAGGCCTGGTTGGTCAGACAGAGTGGCCAGAGTCGAGCGGTCACTCTTCTGCCCTCTCCCTGACAAAACGCTGTCCACTCTCATTTAGTTCCACAGGAACAGCACAATTAATTGGTTAGGGGTCATTTCCAACAGGGCCATTGTTTCAGGCGGGACAGCGGCGTTCAATCAGGCCTGACCTTCGGTAATATACACGTTGACCTTCCTGCGCTAGACTCACTGCTGCCGGTGGAGAGCTGTTGGCTTGCAGTGTCCAGAGAGATGAGTCTTTCTTTTTTTATAGACAGAGAGTGACAGAATATAGCCAAGAGTTATGGCAATTAATCTCAAATGGCTTCATGTTAAAAAAAATAAACTGCAGCGTTGTCGTTTCTGTAGTATCCAGGATGTGTGTATGCGTGTGTGTTTTGTACTTTCTCTGTTTTGGAAAACCTGCCGATGCTGCTTGATCATGAAGAAGAAAAACGAAGAAGAAGAACGAAAGATGGCAACATCTTAAAAAATTCACAAAACTCAGAACTTCATAGCTTTTTAAACTTATTAGCAAAAAGCTTTCCAAAGTTTCTATAGATAGAGGAAAAAGTACATATATTTTATTTTATGCCCATCTGTTCTGAGGAAAAAAAGCAGTAAATATTTTTCCCCCCAACTGCATAAAGCACATTTAACATAAAAACACAGGGATTTTTGGATATAATTAGAAAGGGACTTTCATTGTTTCATCGTTTTCTGCCAACACATGCCCTTTCTGACATTTGAGATTCGCATTAGTCTGCAGTCATCTTCCTGCTGAAGAAGAGGAAGGCTCCTCGCCACTTCTTTTGAGTGCTAATTGGTGCTGCTTCGTTCCAGTAGACTAGCGCCCCTATCTGCTCTTAATTGGTCAAACAGATACCCCTTACTGTTAATTAAAGCACAACCGTTTGAGTGTGTGTGTGCCGCCAACAGCTTTGTGTAAGTCAAACCACCAGCGGTTTAATTTAAACAAGAAAGAACTTCGCTCTGTTGGCTGATGTGAATGTACCCTGTGAAAGAGTCCTTTTAACATCAGACCCACAGCGCAACAGCGAAGTCATTAGATGAGACTGGCTTGGATATGAGTCAATTCTGACATCTCTAGCAGAGCTGGTATTTGCATGGGAAAGCTTTGTATTTCTCAAAAGCTAACCAGTTCTGTTACTTGTACAGTAGTTGAGGAAAATGTTGAGGTGTTGAGTTGTTGAGCTGAGGAAAACATAGCAATGTAACTATACTTGAGCACAGATGTTTTTGGCATTCTCTCTGAACAGAGGGTTTGATTCTCAAATGCTTGCCGACATGGCATCTAACTGTGGCCCAGGCATGGCCATGAGCCGCTCCTGATCTTGATGCCTTTTAAAATGTGTTGCCGTAGGGGAAAGGTGATTAGTGACTGATGAAGAAGAAAAAGCTTTCAACACAGCCACAAACACACAAAGAGGCTCTAAGTGACATAACTGGCTAAGACATCAATGAAGATGGCTTTCATTCTCTCTCCCTCTCTGATTTTTGTGTCTTTTTTGCTTTGTTTTTGTGTCATCACTCACATCCATTAAGTCATCTAGTTGCTTTTAGTAGCTTATTAGCCCACATGTGGTCGCCTAGCAACTAAACTGAAATGAATGCATTAGGCTAATGCTCAGATCTAAGGCCACAAAAGCAAAACAACCAAGCAAAAAAAAAAACAACATTCAAAATGATCTCCTATATAAAATGGTATGAGATGAGATCGTGACACGTAGTGAGCATTATGTTGAAGCATTACGTTAAAACCATAACCTAAACCGAAACACACCCAAACCAAATGTGAGTTTTTAGCAGACTTTCCCTTCCTTAAAGGCTAACTCTGGCAGAGCTGTCAAACAGGTATAGATAGCTGAATTACTGTGAGACTGTATGATTGTTCTGGGGGACAAAAACACATTTTCTGTGTTCTCTACATTTTCTATTAATGTGATTATTATCAGGCTGGTGTGGACACACAAATCTGCTCTCCTCTAATCAGGCCACAGTCACTTTTAGAATTACGCAGTGTGTTGCCTGTGACCATTAGTGCGGTACTACCAAAAGCACAGGCAGAGGGGCAAAACAGCAATGGAGGAGAACTAACTAACTGTAAGAACAGTCAGTGTGAAGATGGGAAGTTGTTGATTCACTAGATATGTAAAATATATTCAGCTTAAGCAAACTGGAAGGAACCCACCAAAGTTGTGTAGTGTTTATGTAGCTTACAAACCACTTGCTATTCTCTAGAGACAAATAGCATATAGCCCTACATTTTAATTTTGGCAGATTTGATGCAGTAAGTAGTTTTTTTGTGTAGGCATAAGAAATACTACCCTACAAAGGCAAAGTGCAGTAACTACACAAACAGTGACACTGGGAAAAATGCCTTGAAAGTTGTCCTATTGCCCAGTCAAACATGTTGTAGGCATAATAGTGGTGTTGCTTTTCGGTACTTTCTTAATTGGAAGAAGCAAGAGATTTAGTCACCAGACAAAGGATGTGTTATAAAGTCAATTTCCAGTCTAAATTCGGTTTTGACAAAATATGTAGTTACTGCCTTTTGGCTTTGTAGACTTGTGCAAAAACTTTTGCATGCATGGCATTCCATAAGGCAGATGACTTGACATTAATCTGTAGAGTTGTAATTATAAACATGAACTGTAAAACTGCCAGGTCTGATTGGAGAAAAGTCTGAACTGAACAATCACAGTGAAAACAGCCTGAGGCAGTTGTCTGTGAGAATGTGCTCTTGGGCATACATCATGAACAATTATACCTCCTGTAGCATATGGAAAATGCTTGAAAAAGCTGTCTTAGTTTGTAGGTTGTTACTGATTTTTCTTTCATTGTATAGTTCTGTTAAAAATGAGGATGTGGATATTTTTAGAGTCTCTCTACCCCCCCCCCCCCCCCCCCTTCTTTGTCTCTTTCTCTCGCCACCTTTGTCCATCTTTCTCTCTCCGCTTTTCTCCATCGTATCATCTCTCTCAATCGAAGGCCGGCTGAAATATGACCCGTATTATTCTGTGGCCTCCAGGCATGGTGGGAACATGCACAGCATCCACAAGCTGAGGGGACGGTGAGTGGGTAGAGGCCCAGCCTGCAGAGGCCGGGTGCGGTGCGGAGCAGAGCGGAGAGGAGTGGGGTGGGGCGGAGCAGGGCTGCGGTGTGGTGTGGTGTGGTGTGGTGTGGGTGAGGGAGCGGTGAGGAGTGAAGCCCCCAAGGTTACGCTCCCTCAGCTGGTGAGATCATTCCCTCAGCCTCGACTTTATTGCCCCGATAACGGCACTCCGGGAGCTCAGTGCCGACAGAATGAGATTCTCAAAGGAGGAGAAAAAAAATGAAAAAGAAAAAAAGAAAGGAAAAGAGAGTGGAAGAGGGAATGGAAGACGAAATCACAGTGAGAGAGAAAATGGCTTTATCTCTTTGGGATTGTGTATCACTCACGCTAAGTAGAGACACTCAGCTCCTGCGTTATGATGGGGTTCTTTTGCTATTATGATACTCTTGATTTTCTCATTTGGGTGCTGGGATAGGGCGGGGTGCTCTCTGTGTGTGCAGGCAAAACACAACAGGAAATGAACGTAGAAGAGAGAGAGAGAGAGAGAGAGAGAGAGAGAGAGCAAAGGACATAACGGAGGAGAAACGGACGGAGAAAGCAAAAGCTGAGACAAGCCTGGCCGCAGAGATCCTTCATTTTGTCAGATCTGTGGGTTTGGCTTCCCTAGCCGCCAAAAAAGGCTGTTCCTTTCCTGCTAACATTTGCAGACAGCCATGGGCAGTGTGATTCACAGAAAGACGCATGCTAAATATACCGTAAAGGACCACCTGATTGTGATTTAAATGAAGGAAAAACAATGGCAAACCAGAGTAAATATATTATACTGGATAGAGTCTTTAAAAAAAATCAGCTTTCATTGCATTAAAGTAGAAAAGTGGGGCCACGGAAGTGTGGTAAAAATAATACTCACGACAGGCATCTCAGATGTACGTAAGTACTGCAGTTTATTAACGGCACCGAAGAAATGTTGCAAAGAACCCCCACGACCCCACGAGTCTGAAAATCATACCGACCACATCTTCACTTTATACACCTCGTCCCCTCCCACGTTCAATGAAGTAACTTTTCAGCTGCACTTTGGTGTTTGTTTGCACTGTAGGGGTCCTGAAGTTAATTAGTTCTGTGAGAACTAATGGAACAATGGTTCTTGGGAATGTTGGTTTAGGGTTGTTACCTTACCCCAGTTTGGGATATTTACGATCAACCTCTTATTTCTTCTGCTTATTCTATGCTCTTTGCTTTAATTTCTCACCCCCCTTGTGGGTCATCACATGATGATTATACATTTTGGTAATCTATCTAAGAAACCATCACTTCAACATGCTTATAATCTAAATTTCCACTACAGAAGTTATACTGCAGCAGAATGCAGTCAAAGAAAGCTTAAAGAAAGCACAGGTAGGCCTACCCCTAAAGGGTGTCTGGCGTTTTTCAGTGTTTTTGAGACTACATTTTCATTTAGGACATAAACATATATGGAGTTACAGAGCAACAGAGAGTTTCGATGTTAAAACCAGCTACTGTGAAAAGGCTCATGAGAGTCAACATGCTATTTAACATTTTTTGAAACATGAAGAAGATCTGTACAGAATCACACATGTGCCAGTTCACCTCTGTATTTGTGAAAAAAAAAACTTCATAAAATGGATGTTTATCCTCAGTTACCTCCTCGTGTTCTGGTTTCCCTCCTTTAGTGGCAACTGGTCGATTCAGTGCCTACTGTAACTCGATGAGCATCTGTTTTTATTTTCATGTGAAAGTGGTAAAATGTGTGTCTCTGTGAGTGAACGTGTGTATGAGTGAGAGAGTGTGTTGATGTGTGTGAGTGTGAGTGTACTGATGTGTGTTTTCCAGGGCTTAATTTGTGGGGGAGCAAGCTGGAGCGCGCTCCGGAACCTCCAACGTTGGCTCCGGCAGCTATTTATACTGGATCCGGTGACCTGACACTGGCATTAGTTATATTGTCTTGCTTTGTTGACTAAATACGGCATTAAATATATAAGTCTGTACTGAATTTGTCCTGATTTGATGTAACTAGTGTTATTACAATGCAGTTTAGTTTTGGTGCGCGCGCACAGCGTTGTTAGCAAGCGCACCTCATCCTCTGCGCTCCGGGACCTCCCACTCTACAAATTAAGCACTGGTGTTTTCCCTGAGACCTAAAAGCAGCCATGAGGAGTGTGGTTAACGGTAAGACAAATGACAAATCTATGTTGTGAAAGGCCACCTGGATCTGGATAAACACCAAGAAAGACTGAGTTCACAGAACAACAGCAGAACTTTAACATCAAAATAAAGGTATGTATCCCTTTATACTATTGTACTGTGAAAGTACAAAGTCTTTAGATCTGAATAAACTAGAACACAATTCATATCAGTGCCATGAGGTACTTTCCATGGCTCTGAACAGGCTAATGTTAAAATGTCTCGCTCGAGTTTTGATGGCAATTGAAATTGCCACTGTGGAACCTCAACAGTCATAACCGATTCCCCCTGAGTCACAGGGTGCCAGGCGAATGACTCAATCTGCTACAACCCACGCCTCTGATCTGTGAACTGCTCAGCACTTTCCTCCTGTGACTCTACATCCTTCACACAGGGTCCACGGCACATACTTAAAGACCTGACCCCCACACAAAAGGAGAGAGAGAGAGAAAAAGAGAGAGACTCCTCTGAGACACTCGTCCTTGGCTTGAATTTGTCCACTTTGATCAGTGATTAGCGGTAGCTTGTGGCTAGCGGCTGAGCTTTGTCATTGAGACTGACAGAACAGCTGAGAGGCTGGCAGGGGTTTCACACTGAAGGCCCCGCTGAAGCGGAATGACATTCCCTGCTGCTGGATCCCTTAGGTGCTCCACACTCCTCTCCTCCCCTTTCCTCTCTTCTCCCCTGCTCACCTCTCCCCTCCTCTCCTCTGGTCTCCTCTCCTCTCCTCTCCTCTCATCTCCCTTCCCTTTCTCACCTCTCCCCTCCCCTCCACTTCACTCCTCTCCTCACCTCTCTTCTCCTCTCCTCTGCACTCCTCTGCTACTCCCACCACTAATGCTGCTACCATCACCCAGGTTGCCTGGAGCCATGACTCCACTGAGTCACTGTAATAGGGATATGCCAACTCTGCCTCCACAAGCAATTATGCCGCTCCACTTTAAATAAGCGTCTAGACTGGCTGTGGGGCGTGCGACTTCTCACAGACACCCCACTTCAGCATGAGCTAACCCCTTTAAATATTTTCTCACTCTCTCTCTCTCTCTTCCCTCTTTTCCATCTTTTCCCTCTGTCTCTCTGTCTCTCTCTCTCTCTCTCTCTTTCTCTCCCTCTCTTTTTTATGAGAGTTGCACACATAATTAACTGGCGTGCCACCACTGCCAAATTTGGTGCGCCGGCAGCAAAGTTTGACCAGGCCTTTGATTGAATGAGCGAGTGAGAGGGCCTGGAAGTGCGAAGCAGGATTAATGGCTTTAATTAAACATTGTTATGGAGTGCAAGAGGTATTGACTGAGGAGTAATGGGCTGAGCCTCTTCACAAAGCAAACTTGCTTGCTACGGGGTTGAAAATAAAGAATGAAAATAAAAAATTTAAAAATGAAATTAAAATGGCTACCCTGAAGTTGCTCAATGCCCAGGACCAAGGACAATGTTCGAGATGCTGTAATCTGTTGACTGGTGACGGAGACACAGGGGAGAGGACTAAAACACTGATGTTCCCTTAGAAGGGGTCGATTAGTGTTTACAGACCTGGCCAAAAAAATAAACAATTTATCGACAATTTCCTCAGCTATTTCATGTCACTGGGTTATTTTACAACAAGCCAGTTCAATATTTAAGTCCATAGAGAACATGTGACTGTTGATCAATCTGCAAACTATTGATCCATTTTAGAGCCCTGCTCTTTGGAGGTCATGCCATTTATGTAATTGTATGCCTTTTGTGATTTTTTTTTTTTTTGTTGTTGTAATTTTCTGTGTGTTCTGACATTAGTGATTGAATACAGTTATATTCATTTAAACTAGAAATAGTGACAAGGAGCAAGACTGGCTGGTTAATAAAGTTACTGCCATTTACATTTCAGTCAGAAAGACTAGGGTCATACCATCAACTAATTAGAAATTCAGTGCTCAGAAGATTCTGCTTGTAAAAGCCCACTAGACACACAACAAGACACACAAGCACTAGTAGACACACAAGTCACAATATAAAAACTAGACTATTATCACGTTACTAAAAGGAGAATATGCTCCTAAGGAAGACCACATAGAAATTTCTAGGTGCTCTGAATCATGTAATGGGCCAAGACATTTCCTCTTCCTTTTGCTAATGTTGTGAGATAAAGGCATTTGGTCTTGGCAGAGGCCTGCACACTTCAAAGTGCCCCTCTGGTTGCTGAATGATTGATATTCACAAATAGCCACAAATAGGCTCATAGCACAGGAAGTATTTCTCAGTCACTTGCTGCAGAAAGTATTAGCCTACTTGCGCTTCTTTTTTGGCAAGCTTCAGTCGCTTCAGTTACAGACTGGACAGTAAAATCAACCAATCCCATGAGCTGCTGCAACATTTTGAAAGAGTCTTCCACTATGGCGCAGTACCTAGCAATAATATTTCACGCACAAGTCGTCAAGTGAGTAATGTGACCCTTGAAGGACTATAAATCTATAGTTTATAATGACATATAGTTGGAGGGCCTACAGGAGGACACATAAAGGTAAGAACAGCACTTCTGCTGGGGAGATGGGAAGTGTTTAGTTAAGTACAGCTCACTTTTATGATGTACACAGTTTGCCTGGAAACTGGAATAGAAATCCCTTCATTTACAGTCCATAGTTGCTGAGAGACTACTACTTTGCTCAAGGAATTCAATGATGGTTTGACTGTGGATCTGTGAGCAAATATTATACTACTGTACTACTACACACAATGCGTGTAATCATTATGAGATACTAGCCCTATCTGTGTGTGTGTGTGTGTGTGTGTGTGTGTGTGTGTGTGTGTGTGTGGAGGGTGTGTGTTCTGTCTTTGTTCTTTCACTGCTCTAGTATAAGATATTGCGTGTGTGTGAGAGAGATAGATAGTGGTTGAGTTGATGTGTGTGTTGGTGTGTGTCCCTGAATGTGTGTATGTCTCTCTCTGCTGTGATAAAAAATGGCTGTGTGTGTGTGTGTGTGTGTGTTTGTGTGTGTGTGTGTGTGTGTGTGTGTGTGTGTGTGTGTGTGTGTGTGTGTGTGTGTGTGTGTGTGTGTGTGTGTGCGCCCATGCACACCAGCTGTGTGTGTGTGTCCTCTCTTATGCTCTCTTTCTTTGGCATCTCTCTCCTTCTCGGGCTCCCCCTATGGTGACAGCTCTCCCGAGAGGTCCAGTGATGCAGCAGCAACCTTCTTCCTCAGGAGACACCAACCCACCCTCTGTCTCTGTCCTCCATCCTCTCTTCTCTCTCAACTTCCCTTTCCTTCTCCATCTCTCTCTCCTCTCAACTCCCCTTTCTTTCTCCATCTCTCTCTTCTCTCAACTCCCCTTTCCCTCTCCATCTCTCTGTCTTCTCAACTCCCCTTTCCCTCTCCATCTCTGTTCAGGGGATTCACGTTCTGTCTATCCTCTCCTCTCTACTCCTCTTTCTTTCTCCATCTCTATTTTTCCCATCTCCTCTATCCTTTACCTCCCTCCATACCTCCGTCAGTTTCTTACACTGTTCCTCCATCCCCTCATCTTTACGCTACACTTCCTCTCTATCTCTATTCACCCCCCTCTCCTCTATCCTTCATCTCCGTACATAGTACTTCTGCTTCCAGTTTTCCACTGTTCCTCCATGTTGTTGTCTTCAGTCCACACTAGTTCTCCACCTTTAATCTCTCTTCTCTTCTCTCTCTTCTCTTCTATCCTCCATCCCTTCATCTCAATCCTCCAACCACTATTATTCTACCTTAAGTCCTCCTTCACTTCTGTCCTTCACTTCCTCATTCTCCTTTCATTTCTATCATCCACTCCACTCGTCCTATGTCCTTAATCTCTATTTGTTCTTCTCCACACGCTTGTCTCTCTTCTTTTCTTCTAGTCCTCTAATATCTGTTCTTTATCTCACTCAATCCTCCTCCCTTTCTCCATTCCTCCTTTTTCTGTCCTCACCTCCTTTTCTACCCTCCTCCTTCTCCCATCTTTACTATCCACTCCTCCTTTTTACATTACATTACATTACACTTAGCAGACGCTTTTATCCAAAGCGACTTACAAAAGGAGGACATAATAGGAAACAGATGTGTAGAGAACATCGAAGGTACCTATGTAAAGAGATGGTTAGTAGAATTTGGTTTTGTTAAGCAATCTCGGAAAAGAAGGGTCTTCACATCTGCTCTGTCTCTTTTCTCTACTTTTTTTTACATTGTCATATGTTTCTTCTTCAGTCCTGTTCCATCCATTCATCTCTATGCTCCACTCCTCCATTTGCTTCTCATCCCTTACTCCTCTCCACTCCTCCTCTATCCCTTTATCTATCTTCTCCACTCCTCTCTTTTCCCTCAATCTCTACTCTTCATTCCTTCAACATTCTCTGATCCTTCTTCTTTATTTGTCATTAATTCTGCCATCTCTACCCTCTTCTCCACTCCTTCCTTATCCCTTCATCTCTCTCTCTCTCTGTCTCTCTCTCTCTTTCTCTCTGTCTGTCTCTCTCTCTCTCTCTCTCTCTCTCTCTACTCCTCTTTCTTCCCTGTCTTTCACATGCCCTCCTCGCTCCCCTCCTAACTCCTGCACCAGAGGATGTCTTACAGTGGGTAAGCCCAGTGCCCAGTGTGTTCATTTAGCATGCAGCTCACAGCGCAAAAGACCTTTTTATCTCCATTTATATTACACAGCTTTCCCGACAGTACGCCGTAAATTATTTATCTTATTAGACAAATGGTTTTTTAAATGACAATCATCTCTTTCCTCGCTTGTTTTTTCTTTCTTTCTTTCTAAAACCTCACAGCACACAGGACCCTCTTACTTCCATTGTAAGAGAGCTTACCAGGGGTTTGCCAGTTTTAGTAGCGGAGCAGCAAACAAACATTGACTGTGTGGCTGTGATTGCACAGCAGTCAGGTCGTGACAGTAGCGGAGTTGTTTTTTTCTTTCTCTTCTTCTTCTTCTCCTCCCCTCCATCATGTCATAAAAGGGCACCGGGGGATGGGGAAAAGTAATTACAACATTGTGGCAATGAAGCGCGACTCCCCAGACTGGCCCAGCAGGGAAGCCAGACTCTTATCTGGGGAGGGAGGGTTGGGGTGGTGGGGTGGGTGGGGGGTAAGTCCCAGCTTGGTGGATTAGCGATTAGTGATAGAGCTGGGGAGCTCCAGTGGAACATTCAGCTATCAAACGCATCGTCTCAGGGAAGGATAAGGGGGAAAAGAAAGAAATGAAGGTCATTTTTGTAACTTCTAACCCACTAATCCTCCATCTCCTTCTCTTAGGCCTTTCAAAATAACGTGCCCAGAAAATAGTATAATTGTTCAGTGCGGCAGAGGTTGGCTTTGCTGTTTTGGTGGTGACATTTGGTTTGTAAAGACAGGCTGAGTCATGGGTTGTGTGGGGGACATGCCCTTCACTGGGAGGTTAATTGATGGGGAGCAGACTTAACTGTCTCACATTGAACGCACTGCAGCATGTCTGACATGCTCTGCTTACCTCCGCATTACATCACAGCACGACACAGAACACAACACTCTTATAGTCCGGATAGTCTGGATAGTCCAGACCATCAGATAAAGCTTATACAGGCAGACACTCATAGACACACACACACACACGCACACACACACACACACAAACACTTTCATCTCTCACACACATTTATAAACACAAAAACACATGTACGAAGTAATACTCTGTCACACACACAAGTATAGCATTGATATACCATTGACAACAGCAAGGTCAGGGGTTCATTTCACACCTATACTGATATCACACATCACATGTACATATATAGATAGTTTACATACTACAATTTGTATTCTGTTACAGACACATGCAAACAGCATTCATGTATCAATGATATGGTATGGGTTGAGTCCAAATTAGGTCAGAGTGTGTTGAAGCACAATATCAGTATAATCAGGGAAGCGTTGGGATATAGAGACTTAGCAGCTGCCCTACTGGTAGTGATTCATAATCTGTCTCTGAGATCATTATAATATGTGTCAACAATAAAATAGAGGTAATTTTGTAGGGACTCTTTGTTTTTGCTTAAACTAAAGCTTGTTTTTTAATAGCCGGGTTTGGTGACTCAAGCCATCTCAACAAGCCTACGCTTACAATTACACATCAGGAGGAATTAGGATTTTACTGTATTCAGAAGATACATGCTGGTAATTTGTTGAAGAATGGCACACTTTTTGTGATTGCATTGACAAATCCACAGAATACTACAGTGAGGCAACCTTGCCTCAGAATAATCACGTATTAATACTGCATTGTTTTTGGGGATGTTTTTTTTTTCCTCAAAGCGACTCATAGCACAGGTTTAATATTCCTTGCCCTCCTGGGTAAGCTGTTGCTACTGTTTAGCACCTTGTTATAGAATACTTAATACAGTCTTTATTCTGTGAATGGGAGAGAAACATAATGGACTGGATTAAGCTGCCCTGCAAAGCCAAAGAGCAGTAATATTTTGCCAGGACTGAGTTTAGCCTGGAAATTGACTTTATAACACCTCCTTTGTCTTTTGACTAAATGTCTTATGCCTTCTTATTAAGAAAGTACATAAAAGCATCACCACTATTATACCTATAACATGTTTGACTGGGCAGTATGACAAATTTAAAAGCATTTCTCTCAGTTTCAATGTTCGCGTAGTTACTGCTTTGCCTTTGTAGGGCAGCAAGCCAAGAGCCACTTCACACCAATCTACAGCCTCCTTCTGGAGCAGTGAAGGGAAGAGGTGTAATCTGATTGGCTGTTAAACTTAAATATGACCAACCTTTTACCAGAATCATAAACTCTAGTTTTTTTTTTGTTTTTTTAAAGTTGGAACTGCCTTTAGGACGAAATGCAGTTTATTTCTCTATTGTTTGCAAAAGGAAAGTCTTGAATATTCACTGTATGTAAACAATGACACAGAACGGATGCAATGGCAAGGAGGGCCTACTTGCAAAAATACATTAGATTATTTATCTCAGTATTATACAGTGGTTTAATGAATAGGAGACAGCAACCAAAAAATACACTGCAAGAACCATAATACTTCATCTTCCAAATGCTTCACTCAGGCATTGGCAGACATATCAGTAAACAGAACTTCACCTGCTGAACATGTTGTCTCCTCTCCCTGCATTCTCCCCAATGTAATAACAGATGCTATTCACATCGTACATGCAACCTCCATGCAACCCCATACATCTCCTGACTTGTCAATACTCATTACCCGCCAGAGCTGAATGCTGTATTCCACTGGTGATCCATGTAACTCAACTGGTAAAGTGAAGCGTTGACAGCACTGAGGTCAGGGGGTTCATTTCACACACGCTGGAGAATATCACACAGCACATAAGTAAGTACTGTATATAGTATACAAACCATAGTTCTACTGTAGGTCACTGTAAAGCCTCATTTCCACCGACTTGAGCGTGTACAGCGCGTATCCGTGTACAATAGGTTTGTATAGGGACAGAATACGCGCAGATCACGCCTGCGGTGGAAATGGTCTAATCTGTTAATGTGCATTCTAAACGAATACGGACAGAAAACAGGCACGCGCTGTACACGCAGAGTGTTTGGTGGAAATGAGCCCTAAGTGTACACCAACCAGTATAATCCAGTTCCATTAGACTATGCTAAGCTAACTGTGGATGGAGGATAAGAGTTATTGTATGTACAGAGTAATTAAGGGTATGAATTCTCTTACCAAACAAATAAGCTATAATTTCCCAATAAGAGAATATGTTCCCTTTAACAATTGTTTAACAATTCTTGATTTTCAACTTGAATTTGAATTGAGGTTGCAAACAGGAAGCGGAATTACAATTGTAGTATTTGGAATGTAATTATCCCTCTTTGGAAGAAAAGTGCATGTTAAAAATATTACTCTCTTACTGATATTTGATTACAATTAATTTCTCTTCCTGTAATTCCAGTTCAGATTCAATTCAACATCCTGTGGGGTGGAACCAATTCAAATGTAAATTTAAATGCAATGAATTCAATTCTGAAAATTTTAATTTTACATAACCCTGATCTCCCCATTCTGGGTGTTCTTCTTTCCTTCCAGCTTTAGGCTTTGCTTCGTGATTGCATGATACTGACTGGCACTGAGCTTCTGGCTTCCACTCCATTATATATGCAATGCACCTTTTTCTTTTTATTCTTCAATAAATGTATTCATGATTTCACTTCTATGTGTGTCTATTCTTCTACTAAAATGTCCTTGCTTGAGCCAGCATGCTCAACAATGTCCCAATACAACAACAAAGTGCAGCCTCCACGAACATTTCACTGGGGTCGTCGAGTGTGCATGAGTGAAATGAGACATCCACATGTAAGCAGCAGGTGGTGGTCTGAGGATAAGTGGCACTGCTGTCTGTGTGTCAGTCAGGGCAATATATTTAGAGAGTCTGAAATGGAAGACTACCAGCCCTCCCTGTCCAACTGCTGCCACCACATCCTCCTCCTCCCCTGGGCTTCATATCACTGTGATCCTTCAGGGCTGCAGCTTCAGGGCTCCCCCTCTCCTCCTCTCCTCTCTCATCCTGTCTACTCTCGCCTCTCCATCTCCCCCCTCCGTCATCTCCCTGTAGGCATCTGTGGCTCCCGCCGCCCTCCTTGGGGAGATCTGACAGGGGTGGCTGAGCAGACTCAAGAGTCGAGTACTCGTCCAAGTTGTCTGAATATACAACCTGGCAGTCCTCAAGTGAGTGGACCCTCAGTGATGTCTCCCAGCTTTATAGCGAGACAGAGAGAGAGAGAGAGAGAGAGAGAGAGAGAGAGAGAGAGAGAGAGAGAGACAGAGAGAGAGAGAGAGAGAGAGAGAAACAGAGACAGACACACAGAGACAGAGAGAAATGACAGGGAGTTGGAGAGAGAAGTGAAGAGATATATAGATAGAGGGAGAAAAATAGAGCAAGAGAGAGAGAGAGAATGACAGGGAGTTAGAGAGACAGAGAGAGAGAGAGAGAGAGAGAGAGAGAGAGAGAGAGAGAGAGAGAGAGAGAGAGAGAGAGAGAGAAACAGAGACAGACAGACAGAGACAGACAGACAGAGACAGAGACAAATGACAGGGAGTTGGAGAGAGAAGTGGAGAGATATATAGATAGAGGGAGAGAGAAATAGAGCGAGAGAGAGAGAGAGAGAGAGGCAGAGAGAGAGAATGACAGGGAGTTGGAGAGACAGAGAGAGAGAGAGAATGACAGGGAGTTGGAGGGAGAAGTGGGGAGATATATAGATAGAGGGCGAGAAAGAGAGGGATAACTGTACATAATTCAGCAGGAACACAGACAGGCAGTGCTGTTGCTGGCAGCTTTGGAGATTGTGCAGGGTCAGGCTGTCTTTGCTCTCTCCTTTTCTATTTCTCTCTCTTTCTGTTTCTGTGTTTCTGTCTCTGTCTCTATATCTCACACTCACTCTCTCTCACACACACACACACACACCATATTACCTTCAGCAGCATTGCTCTTTTTTGGCCCTCACTAGCACCTGTCCACATTAAACTCCACGAGTTACAGTAGATGGGTTCAGCTTCAGAAGATAAGGAAGGTCATCTTCATTTTTTTATTGATGGGGCAGCTGTGGTCGCAGGTTCGAATCCCGCCCTAGCCATGGCTGAAATGTCCTTGAGCAAGGCACCTGACTCCACATTGCTCTGATTGTAACTGAAACCCTGTAAGATAACTGTAAGACACTCTGGATGAGAGCATCAGCTAAGAGTAATGTAATAATCGATTGATTAATTTGCTAATCTGGCCAGTTGGAAAAAAAGCCAGTTTAGTGCATGGGTCAGTCAAAAACACAGCAGGGAAAATCACATCATAAATCTGGAATTTTTAACTTTGACAACTTCAGCAATAAATAAATAAATAAACAGATAAACTTGGTGCATAAAACACAGGCTTTAAATGAAATATCATGACCTGACATTACATAAATCCAGAGCGTCTGGCAGACAGGAAGATCAAATATTATGAGCACTTAAACGGGGTGAAGGATAGATCGCAGGGCCTGGCGCATCTACTCTGCATTAAGTGGGTGACACGCAGGGGACGTGGCCTCTGGCCTGACAGTAATAGGGGCCTGCTGGAGGGACACTGCTGCATGCTGTCATCGGCATGGGCGTGAAGAAGAGAGCGATGTAAAAGTGGTGCAATCCTTGAAAGACCGACACGTGTTTCTCAAAGTTTTCCAGACCAAGGACCACTCTCCTCCCCCCAAAGACAAGCCTCAAGGACCACTCCCCCCTATCTGAGCTTAACAGGGCTATATAAATGCATGAATTGGTGCAGCATCTCAGTCCTAACTAGAAAATGGCGTAAAGATGATATACATGTCATTTGAACACACAGTGCATGGCATATGTAGCTTAGGAAAAATGAAAAAATTATATATTTTCACACATCTGCTCATGGACCACTTGGGATTTCTTGCAGACAGAGAAACACTGAAATAAGTGATTCCTCTTAGGTTGTGATCACATTGAAGTTGTTAGCATCTGCTTTACTGAATAATCCTATGGCGTAAACTGCAATTTGTGGAGCTCTGGTAAGTGTTTTTCACACCACCAGCAGCCTTTTTTCCAGCAGCTTAGAGCATTTTTCTACAAAAACGTTCAACTGCTCCTAGAAAAAATAATACCTCTCTGTGTGTCAGGCACTTTCTTGACAGGTAACCAGTCGCAAGAGAATCAGTCAGACTATCCTGTCCCACACACTCGAAAAAAAAAAAAAAAATGGTACAGCTCAGTACCTTAAAAGGTACAGATGCTCGTCTCTGTGGCTGTACCCTTGAAGGGTACAGAAAAGAGCTATTCGTGTTTTTCACATATTTGAACCCTCGTAAATTATCCATCTGAAATTACAAGATAATCATCTCACAATTATGAGATAACATGATTTTTTATCATCGGCGTTTGTTTGTTTGTTAGTTTGTTTGTTAGTTAGCAACATAACTAAAAAAGTTATGGATGGATTTTGATTGCATTTTCTGATGGCATTTTCAGGGTAGGTCAAAAATGAGCTAACCTAAAAGTAATTAGATTTTGGTAGTGATCTAAGCTGCCCTGGTGGAGATCTGTGGTCTCTGAGTGCTTTTTTCTAGTTTATTTATGTGAATGCAATGTGAGCTATGGTAAATTATAGATATAAGGCTGGTGTTTTTTTGTGATTAACAAAAACAAAACATAGATATTGATACTGTCCTTTAAAGCTCATAAGGTAATGAACTAAGGGGCACCAAGTAATGACTGAATATCAATCACCGGGACAGCGGCGGAAAGTGTAAGGGAATGACCTTTACTTTTTTACCCCATAGAGATAGATGGATTGGAGAGATTCAATAAACACTACAACCCAGGTCCTGTGTGGTTTGTAAAGTAAGCATTGTGTCTTCACAAATAACCATGGGATAAAGAATTCAAAACAATATGGATTTTTCTCTCTCTCTCCCACGTGCACTTTTCCCAGAAAGCTTATTCAGTGCCAGGATGTGCCAGACTGAGACAATAGGTGTGCTGGGCTAATGGACCGCCTGCCTCATTAGGACAAACTAGTTCATTACAAATTTCCTCAACAGTACTTATTTAATGGCTACACAGGTCTCTCTTTCCAACATACACACTCTCTCTCTCTCTGACACACACACACACTGACGCACACGCTCCCTCTTTCTCTCTAACACACACACACATTCCTCTCTCTGACACACACATACACACACACACACACTGAGCTACTAAGTAAAATGAATACAGCCGATCTAATCGGAGCTAAGTCTCCCACATAGAAACTGTCCTAATGACTTTGCTGGTGAGCTCACTGCTGTAATCAATTCATGCAAACTCAATCAAAGGTACGTGAGACTGCTGGAGAGAATAAAAACACAGAAAGACACACACATGCACACACACACACAAACACACACACACACACACACATGCACACACAGAGGGTACAGGAACACATTAAGGAACAAAGCCAAAAAGCTTGGGAAGAATGATGTCATACTTTTGTATCCATACCAAAGACTGTTTCTATTTAGGCTCTTTATTCTGACTGACACAAGTGGATTATGGCGTCATCCAAAAGCCATACTTGTATGTACACTTAGACTATGATGAGTGCAGCAAGAATTGTTTCAGTAGTTCCAATTTGATTTCTTGTATTAACATTACGTTGCATAGAGAAATAAGCAGAATTGTTAAAAAGCTGCCCTGGGGTTTCCGCTGTTGGGATCCTTCATCACTCTGTAGGGACTTATTCCATGATAATCACTGCCTCGCAGGACATTATCCTTTACTTATTATTTGTATTATTCTCCCTCATAATAAATTCTTTATTGTCATTATTACTTACGTATATCCTGGGAATAGTGGCAGCTCATTTTGCTTATAAGTTACACTTGGTGCATGCAGGTTTATTGCGTATCGTTATTAAGGTATCGTAATCAGGCACACCACATGTATAACATATCTGCAGCTGCTTTATTTAATAGCTCTTTTCCATTCTGTATAGTAGCCTATATATTGTTTTAAGTCTGTCATAGTGCACCAGACACTTAAAGTAAGTTAGGTGTTCTCACATTCTCACAGTAGAGGCACCACACTACTTTTTAAATGTAATTTATTTATACTCACTAGATGTGTTTTATACACTACACTAGCCTACTAAATCAGGAATTAAGCCAATTCTCCATCCAATGTTGTGAACCGCAGGATCCTGTTGCTTTGTAAGTGCTTTGTATTACTTATTATAATATCAGAATCAGAATCAGCTTTATTGGCCAAGTATACTTACATATACAAGGAATTTGACTCCGGCAGATGTTAGCTCTCTATACACATAACACAGAACGTAATACAATACAATAAATACAATAGACTAAACAAGTATGTGTATTTGTATTGCACAGTAGGGACAACAATATACAATATACAATATACAGTAGGGACAACAATATACAATATACAATATACATACAGGCACCCAATATGGGCAATAATGAACAAGTAGGCACATGGTGTTACAGTGGGTTAAAGAACCGGTATGACAATATACCAATAAGGCGAATAAGGGGGGGGGGGCATAAAAAGAGTCCTGAGTTGCTGGGCAGGGGACACCTAGGTAAGTCTTTGCTTGTGTCATGTGCAAGAGAAGCGCTGGGGGGGGGGGGGGGTGAATACAAGGGCATAACAGTAAGCATATACACATGTGCATGTATGTATGTATGCATGTGTAGTTCAGCTGTTCAGTAGGGTGATGGCAGTGGGGAAGAAGCTGTTTTTGTGTCTGGTAGTTTTGGTGCGCAGGGATCTGTAGCGTCTACCAGAGGGAAGGAGGTCGAAGAGGGTGTGTGCAGGGTGAGAGGGGTCTTTGATTATGTTTTCTGCCCGCTTCCTGGACCTCCCAATGTACAAGTCCTGGAGGGAGGGCAGGGGGGCACCGATGATTTTTTCAGCAGACCGAATTGTGCGCTGTAGTCTGTGTTTGTCTTGTTGTGTGGCTGCTCCAAACCAGACTGTGATGGACGGGCAGAGGATGGATTCTACTACGGCTGTGTAGAAGGTCACCAACAGTTCTTGTGGTAGGCCATGCTTCCGCAGCTGGCGTAGGAAGTACATCCTCTGCTGAGCCTTTTTGAGGATGGCGTTGATGTTGGACTCCCACTTCAGGTCCTGAGAGATGATGGATCCCAGAAACTTGAAAGAGTCCACCTTTGATACTGGGCTGTGGGATATTGTGAGGGGGTGCAGCAGTGATGGGTGCTTCCTGAAGTCCACAACCATCTCGACAGTCTTTAGTGCGTTGAGTTCTAGGTTGTGTTGGCTGCACCAGAGCACCAGCTTGTCAACCTCCTGTCTGTATGCAGACTCATCACCATCCTGGATAAGCCCAATGACAGTGGTATCGTCTGCAAATTTCAGGAGCTTGACCGCTGGGTCATTGGAGGTGCAGTCGTTTGTGTACAGAGAGAAGAGCAGTGGTGAGAGGACACAGCCTTGGGGAGCACCAGTGCTGATAGTCCGTGTGCCAGATGTGACACCTCCGAGCCGCACATGTTGGCTCCTGTCGGTCAGGAAGCTGGAGATCCACTGACAGATGGCAGGAGACACAGTTAGCTGGGAGAGTTTGGTGGTGAGGATATCTGGGATAATGGTGTTGAACGCCGAGCTGAAGTCCACAAACAGAATCCTGGCGTAGGCCCTTGGTTGGTCAAGGTGTTGCAGGATGAAGTGCAGTCCCATGTTCACTGCATCGTCCACTGACCTATTTGCCCTGTAGGCAAACTGCATGGGGTCAAGCCGGGAGCCTGTGATCTTTTTGAGGTGGGACAACACAAGGCGTTCGAAGGACTTCATGACAACTGAGGTCAGGGCCACAGGTCTGTAGTCATTTAGTCCAGAGATGGAGGGTTTCTTGGGGACTGGGATGATGGTAGAGCTTTTGAAGCATGAGGGAACTTCGCATAGCTCCAGTGATCTGTTGAAGATCTGGGTAAAAATTGGTGCCAGCTGGATGGCACAGGCCCTGAGACAGGAGGGTGTTACTCCATCTGGACCTGGAGCCTTCCGGACATTTTGCCTCTCAAAGAGGCGACGGACGTCCTCCTCGCAAATGATGAGTGTGGATTGGGGGGCGGGTGGTGGATTGGGGGGGTGAAGCCAGGTGGGTGGAGGGGTCTGCAGTTGATCTGGCGGGGGGAGGGGTGTGAATGTCTCCTTCTCAAATCTGCAGTAGAAGGCGTTCAGGTCATCAGCAAGGCCGTTGCTGGCCTCAGCAGGGGGGGGTGGTCTTTTGTAATTCGTGATGTCCTGAAGCCCTCTCCATAGTGCCGTGGTGTCGTTAGCTGAAAACTGGTTTTTCAGCTTTTCAGAGTATTGCTTTTTAGCTGCTCTTATTTCTTTTGTGAGTGAGTTCCTGAGTGCCTTGAAGAGAGGCTTATCCCCATTTCTGTAGGCCTCCTCCTTGGCTTGGCGGAGCTGGCGGAGATTCGGGGTGAACCATGGTTTGTTGTTGTTAAATATGCGGAAAGTTTTTGTTGGCACGCAAACTTCCTCACAGAAACTAATATATGAGGTGACGGTATCTGTCAATTCGTCCAGGTCAGCAGGTCATATAATAATTATATGTTTATCTGGAGTAACCTAAGCAGCCTGTGCTGTGACTAGCACCCAGTAAAAAGGGGTTACATGTATGTCTATTTAGCTAAACCAATTTTATTGATGAGACATTAAGCAGTACTTAAAAACTTCTGTTAAACCAATGTTTTGATTGCAAACCTGTGGAATGTCAGCTCAGTGCACAATCCCTCTTTGTGTGTGTGTGTGTGTGTGTGTGTGTGTGTGTGTGTGTGTGTGTGTGTGTGTGTGTGTGTGTGTGTGTGTGTGTGTGTGTGTGCCTCACAGCTACCTGCGGAGACAAGCACACCTTGTTTGTGGACTGTTAATGATGTCGGCCAACAATCGGGGAGGACACGAGACCCGCTGAGTGCTTAAGGGGCCACAGTGCTGCCACTGCCTGCGCTCGCCTAGCGCATGCTAACGAGCCAGATGGAAATGACTCGAAAGGCTGATTGGGAGAAACGGTTTGCCTGTCTGCTTGTATCAATTACATACTTGTTTTGAGTCCGAGGGGTGGTGAGAGTAGGGAGAGAGAGAGGGACAGATAGCAGGAAGGACAGAGAGAGAGAGAGAGAGAGAGAGAGAGAGAGAGAGAGAGAGAGAGAGAGAGAGAGAGAGAGAGAGAACAGCATACAAACCTGACATACTTTCCAACACTTCTCCCAGTGGCAATAAGCAGAACATTTTAACCTACTTGGCTACTGCAGCTATTCCACAGACTACTATTTATGTCCCACACAAACCCTCCAAGGAAGTGCCAAATAAATCAGTATTTTTTACTTAGTTAACAAAGTCAGTCTTCACGCCGCATGCTGTCTGTCTGTCAGTCACTAATTACTGTTGTTAGCCTCTTTCACAAACCTGCTGTATCAGATTGAGATGATATAGAATAGGTGACATATTTTCATTTCAGCGCAGTCTTCCTGTCATGTATTTTCACCTGACTAGATATAACTAACACTACAGGGTGCAAACCTCTGTGAGACATGCTAAACATGCAAGAGTATAGTATGGCATTTACAGCATAATGCAGAAAATCAAGACTATTGTAAAAAGCTCCAACTAGTTGACACAGGTCAAGCTGCACCATCTTTGTGGAGAGAATTCTCTGCCTGCCTCTGAACATTTGTTCTGGTTTGTAACAAGTTAATTGCATCATTTACGTTGTACTGACAAGTCATGACAAGTTATAACATGTCAAGTCAGTGGTTTCTATTTCCACTGGAGGTGCAATTAAGATATTGTTATTGGTAGAATACATTTAGCTTGGCTTTACAATTTTGTTCACATTACCCTACAGCAGCATTGCAGCCTAAGAAGAAGCTTTTAGAGTGAACAGGAAGAGAGTAATAGCTACTAGCAATGGAACGAGATATTCAACCAGAAACCTAACCCTAGAACTACAATTGTACTTTCATTTGCTTCCTTCACTGTTTGTGTATGACTATCTAGTTCTAGACTATCTAGTGAACTCATTCACCTACTGAAGGTCTCTTGTGGCCCCCACTATGCCCCCTCTAGCCAAGTAGCAACTTTGCAGTGAGAGTGAGTGCAACAAGGTGTCTACTTCTGGTTATTTCCTTGGTGCGTGCCACCAGCCCAAAATTCAAGCCTTCTCCGTCAGACTCTATTGCCCAGAGCAACGGTGTGAAAAGAACTTTACCCAAGCAGACGGTGACGTTGCCAGACAGAAACTTAAATGTGATTCTCTCCCCGAAATGCAGCAGCCTCAGCCAGCAAAACCGAGAAAAAAAAAAAAAAAAAAAGCGGAGAAGCAGTGACATCATTCATCCATCGCTGTCGTCCGCATGGGTCCTGACAGGTGACTGAGTGTGGAGAATGGGTGATTTCCCATGGTGCCATTCTAATTTAGCCCGGGAACTGAAGGAGGGGAAAACATCTCTGAGCCTGCTGTCGATCACGTCTTACCTGGTCAGTGATGCCTCAACCTTTTACTTTCTCCTGGAGGGGTTCCTCAGAAACTGTAGAACAATAGAGTGCTGTGAAGATGTATCAAATGGCAATAGCGATGTGTGTTTGAGTGTTCATCCCTCTCAGTCTAGCAGTAATAGCACAGCTATTGTAGCTACTGTTATTGTATTATATGAAGACTTTTGGTAATAGCAGAAACATTATCTCTTTTCCCATCAATCTTTCTTGTAATCCTTGGAAGAAGATTGAAATAAAGTTGACATTATGCGATTTGCTCTGATGATGAATAAACAAGCATATGATGAATAAACAAGCATATGATGAATAAACAAGCATATGATGAATAAACAAGCATAAAGGCTAAACAGGTTAGATGAGTTAGGTCTGTGAAAAACAGATAAAAGATAAAAGGCTGAACAGAAAACAGAAAGGGAACTTTATATCTGTCAGTGAAGTATTCTTATAGGAAATACAAACTTCACAAGTGAGAGTTACTCAACAAAAAAGCTCTCTTATGTGCGGTGCTCAAGGGAAAGGGAAGTGGGACACCGCAAGGGAGGGTAATGATTGAAATCTGTGGCTCAAGATACTTCAGTGTCCTCCTTTTTATGGTTGACATGCACGACTAGGAGCAGGTCTGTTGCAACCGCAATCTCTTTTACGACTCAACAGAAGACATTTGCTACCTGGATGTCATTGGAGTCTGACGAGGTCACCCTGTCATTTGAAAAAAAAAAAATCCATTAACTCAGGTGCACCGTGTCCTGTAGTATCTCCTGCACCACCTCCCCACCCACAACACACACACACACACACACACACACACACACACACACACACACACACACACACACACACACACACACAACACACACAAAACACACACACACACACACACACACAAATCCCAACTCTGTCTGGTCTTCTTCCTGGAATCTGCCCCATCAGTCTTTAGGAGAGCTGGGAGACCTTCATAACAACCCACAAATGACAGACGCTTGCCACTTAGCTTAATTGGGTTTGTATCTGTGACAGAAAGACACACATATATCACTTGACAACTGTCAGGTCGAAAGACATGAGCGTTTTCATTCCCCCATCTCTTTTCCATGTTCTCTCGCTCCTGTTGTTTGTAACCATAGCAACAAGCAAGGAGGTGTTACTGGACTCCTGCACTTCCAGCATCTAAGGACCAGAAATAATGTGAAGGGGAACAAAAAGAAGTAAGTCTTTTTATGAATAGATGATGATTACAGCAAAGTGGCTTTATGTTTTGAGGTTTTCTTCATGTCTGTCATTATTTATTAGTTGGATTGTTCATTTTACATAAAAGTAGTTGTATACAGTGATTGTATTCTTCAGCAAATAAAACCTGTAGACTGAGATAAGTCCCACATTTGACAAAGATGGATTGGAAGCTTCTAATTCTGACACAGACTTGGCACCAGTCTAGCAGAGTTCCTGTAACACACCTGGTCCAGGTCAGGACAAGAAGCATTTTAGAGCCCCTGGGAGTCCACCTCACTGTGATAAAAGGGGGAGCTCTGCTGGGAAAATGGTGGTAAAAACCACACTGCGTGCTATGCTGATGCTGTGCAGGTCTGTCACAGCTATGTGGGGTTCAAGGAAGAGGGGAAACTGGCACTTCACTGAATACAAAATGAAAAAAGCCACAGAGAGCCGACGAAGCATGTATGTGGGCTTCTGAAATGCTGAGGTGACTTTCCACCTCCATGTCTTCTCTCCTTCTCGTATTACTTTTTTCTCAGTCTCTAACTACTGTAAAAACTGACGGTGAGAAAATATTTTATAGTACACAAACAGATAAAATACATTTCAATACATTAACAGTTTTTTTTACATACTTCATTATCCTTATCACTCATAATGTTTACATACCTCTCTGAGGTGACTTAACTGAGGTGAATTAATGTGCAATAGATACTAAGTACATCATATGCTTCATAATTACAGAAGATAAAGATGTGGTTTCAGACAGATGGGGGGGGGGGGTAGAGAGAAAGAGAAAGAAAGAACAAAGAGAGAATGTGAAAGACAGAAAGACAGAGAGAGTAATACAGCAATGAAAGACAGAAGATTAAAGCCAGGTGGGCCTCTTCATGCTCTCTTACACCTGCCACCTTCTCAGTCCTGCATGCTGTCGCACTGTCTTGCAGGAGAGGAGAGGAGAGGAAAGGGGATGAGAGGGTTGACACACAGCTGTGTGGTAATGCACGGCTTTGGGGCTCTTGTGGCGAATGCTGTGCTGTTCTCAGGCTGGAAGTACTTCCCTCAGGCCTTCCTGGAGCCTGATTAAAGGAGGAGATGATAATCGATCAATCTCAGCCTCAGATGTGCAGAATGAAGTGTGTGTGTGTGTGTGAGAGAGAGAGAGTGAGAAAGAGAGAGACACACAGTGAGTGAGTGAGTGAGTCAATGAGGGAGAGAGAGATAGAGAGAGACGGAGGGAGAGAAAGAGAGAGAGAGAGATAGAGAGAGTGAGAGATAGAGAGAGAGAGGGAGAGAGAGAGAGAGAGAGACAGAGTGAGTGAGTGATTGAGTGAGTGAGTGAGTGAGTCAACGAGAGAGAGAGAGAGAGAGAGAGATGATGGAAGAGAGACGAACGTGTGTGATCTACCCACGCTGGAGAGCCTCCCCAAGCCTCACTACATTTGATTCTCACCCTGCGTGAAATCTGTTGCTATCTGATCAAGACACTGTGCAAACTGCATAGCAATGAGCTCTCTGCAATGTTTTTGTCCAGTTTATGAATGTTGGCACAACAGACAAAAATGCCTTTGGAAAAGAGACATTACATGATCACACCATAGAAATCCACTCATTTATCCACCAGTAGAAGTTTCTGTCTTCTGTGATTCTTTCACCAGCAAATTAAACTTTGACACTTTTTAGGACTTTAGAGCTGCAGTACTGAGTAAAATAAGCTGGTCAGGTTCTTGGATGGATGAAATGGGAAAAAAAGAACAAAAAATCCTCATCATTTGTGTCCACAGTGTGACAGGCTTGAGACTGGCAAAGGGTTCAGGATCTCTGTCACTCTTCCCCGTGATCCCATTTCAGCCCAGCGCTCTCCTTGCCCCCTTCCCGGCACCGCACATGAATGCTAACAGAAAGGACCCGAAGCTCAGACTGACAAGTGGCCCAACCCTGTCAGTCAAGCTCGGGCCCCGCTCACGTCAGCCCAATTACAGAACCCGTCTTGTCCAGAACCCCAATCCCACGGCTGAGTGCCCCAGAGATGTGGTGACGGACGAGAGCCTGACTAGTTGGGTGAGCGGGTGGTGGTGTTTGGGGCAAAGGTGATTTTTCTGGAGGCAGTCGGAGGATCCTTTACAGTGTGTTGCTAAAAAAATGTCTTCACCTGGATGGATATGCATACATACTGTACTGTATTTGCCTTAAAGATATCTGAGACTTCGATTGTAGTCTAAAATAGATTATATCAAAAAATGTAAGAATTGATGGAGTCAGGTAAACAAATGTGTGCTGTGTGAAGTCACACCTTTTACCTTAAAATATTTTGATTCGCAATGTAACACTTCAACTTACTTAAAATTTGAATACATTCCTAAACACTAATCTTTCTGCATAAATACTTTTTTCCTCATGAACAAATCTTCAATGACTGCCTGGACTGTGTAATTGGACAGTCAGATATTCTCAAAGTGATGAGCAACTGTAGGCCACTAAACTAGTAAGTAAGTCAATGTAATTTATAAAGCACATTTAAAACAGGTTATACTGACGAAAGTGCTGTGCACAGGGTGGCTAAAAAGAGCAGAGATAAAATGCAAAGAATAACCAATCAAATGCAAATCATAAACAATAAAAAGCAAATCATAAACAAACAGCAATAAGAGTACGCAGGACAAACACAGAGATTAACAATAGACAAAGACGGCCTACACAGAACAGCAAATAAACGACAACAATGAAGGACACACACGATTACAAAAAGAGATAAAAAATGGACGGCTAACAGGCAGCAAAATCTAATGAGTAAAGATGAGTTTTGAGCCTAGATTTAAAGGTGTCTTTGCGTCATTTTTTTTTATTCATTTTGCAGTGGTCTCTAGTATTACTGAATGCCCTGTGAACTGGTTTGGTGAAAAAAAATGCTTCAGTGCTCCTGTTACAGGCTGTTCTAGTTTGGTGGAGGAGATGGAGCAGGGAGAACAACAGGTTCTCAGCTATGCTAGTCACAGGCTACAATCATCCAAAGCCCATTTGGTCATAGCACACCAAATAGAAGATTTAAACATTCCAAACAAACACACATACTTACCTATATTTTGCTAAGTGAATGTGCGCTGCAACGACACTCCTCGTAATCACAACTGTGGCATGCCTTTTTCTAATTAACAAACTTGTGTCACTTTGTATGCCTTATTCTTATTCACTCGTTTTTCCGCCTATTTTCTTTCATTGACTAATGGAGGCAATCGAAGTAGGAGAACATTTTCACGTGCAGCATGCATATGCAACTCGGGCTGACCTGTTGTATTTCAAAAGAGCAAGTACTAAATGGTTTTTCGTAGTACTCCTTTAAAGTAGAAAAGTAGGACCACAGAAGTGTGGTAAAAGTAATACTTGTGACAGGCATCTCAGATGTACAGTAAGTACAACTCAGAGTGACCTATCATATCATCAAAAAGAGAAGTACTAAACGGTTTCTCAGGGAATTACACCCTTAAAGGAGGAGATAGAGTGGCCGAATGTAATGTCTGGGGCAGACCATTCCACAGACTTGGAGCCGCTACAGCAAAGGCTTAGTCACCTTTTTGTTTGAGGCGGGACCAAGCCACAGGCCTTTTGTCAGCAGGTCTAAGGGACCTAGGTGCAGAATGGGGCTGTAGCAGATCTGAAATATAGGTAGGGGATGATCTCCAAGATCATATTGGAGAGTCTCTTACTACACATTTCCTGTCTTTTCCACCACTGACAACTGTTTCTCTGATGCTGGAAAAAATCTTGAAGAATTTGAATGAGTGTGAATTTGAATGTGTTAGCCAGCTTAACGTCAACTTCCAAGTCTGCACACTTAAGCACATTCTCCCTTGTAATTTAGACGTGTACTAGTGGGGTGGAGTTCCTAGGGTCATCCATTTCCAACTGATGAAAGAAACCAGTCAGCATCTCAACTTATATGAGGAGTCAAGTCAGTTAAACAGTTCATGTTAGGAGTGGGTGTGGGATTATTAATAAATAATATTACCTACATTTTCACCGTGTTGTTAAAGTACTTTTTATTCAAAACATAGTTTCTGTTTTCTATCCATGGTCCCTCCAAAAGTGAAACAAGGGAATTAGTTGGAGAAGGCCAGCTTTGGTAAACCAAAATCATTCTGGCTTCTGGATTATTCAAGGTTCTCAGCTAAAGCCTAGTAGGCTCACTCACAGTGATATCCCAGTTCAATATGTTTGGCTTACTTTTGGTCCTTCACGGGTGCATGGCGTCTATAGCTCTACAAAGGATTCAATTAAATCCTCTCCTATGTTGTGTTGTATCATTTGGTCAGAAAACGTCAACAGATTCAGCACCACTGCTACATACTACACAGCCTTGTGACCTTGATATCTCTGACCTACAAAACTAGACAGAAAATGGAGCATTGCTTTGATAGAATTAAATGGGTTCCCAAAATATCATAGGTGAAATTATGTGAAGCTATTTCTGGAAGTCCTATTTAGGTATCACGTTCGAGTTCTTTAGCCCACTTTTCCCAGATAAATACCCGGCTGTTTTTGCAAAACTACTCCCACGCGGAATTTGTAAGGATAGTGTTTTGTCCGACTTCCTGAGTGGCCACGATGCGAATGCGCCCGTAATTGTTGTTAACGACGATCGGCATTGGTGTAACACAATAAAACATTTACACCGCCGGTAAATCACGGCATTTGCGAAGCTCTCAGACAGCGAGGAGCCTCCACTGCAAAGATCAATAAAAGCTCAGTGTGCTGTAACTAATGGTGCACAGGTGAGCGTGTGTGATGGAGAATGTGCGAGTAAGCCGTGTCTGTGTGTGTTGAGGCTTGAATTACTCTAATTTGATGACAAGTCTTGCTGTGCATATCAATGCAAAGCACCTTTTAAGAGCCGTGCCCAGCGAGATCCTTGGCTCGTCGCTCACTTTTGAATCAAACTGCTGGGCTATGTGTGAGCCAAAATACAGGAGCGTTGCTTGGGGGTTTGGTGGGGGGGGGGGGGGGGGGGGGGGGGTGTAGATCAGGACAATTCAGGGGGCCCAGAGCTTCACAGGGGCCCAATGATATGGTTATGATATGGTTGGGGGTGTGAGCCCAAAATTATTTTCTTTCAGGGGGTCCATAATTTCTAGTGGCACCCCTGGCTGTCTGCACCTCTGCAGCAGGGGTGAACCACACACACCTGGCTGGCTCTGTCGAGTCACTGAGGAACACCACAAGCTGTGATTTCCCCTCCCAAGATGGCAAAAATGCAGGGTACTGATTTCAAGTCTTGTAACTACAAGACAAAAAATGTTGGTGGAACACTTTCTGCTCTCTTCAGAACTTGGAGAAGGGACTCTTCCCTAACCCCCACTGGACTACACGGGCTTGTGAGTTCCAAGCATTCTAAATTCTAAGATGAATGCAGCAACAAAATAAATACTCTTTCCTGTCCATCTAATGTCCAACTCAATTTTAATTGCATTGTCTAAATACTGTGTAATCTTTCACACTCAGCCTTTGCCATCAGTGTAGGCTCAATCTTTTCAGCACTAAAACTAGACTTAAACTTGTAAACCAGGCAAAAAAGCAACAAAAAATGAATACTCTTTCCTAAGTATCTCGCTCCCTCACCATCAGTGAGTCAACATCCGGGTCACATGAACCCTGTGAGAGAGAGAGAGAGATGGAGGAAGGGAGAGAGAGAGAGAGAGAGAGAGAGAGAGAGAGAGAGAGAGAGAGAGAGAGAGAGAGAGAGAGAGAGAGAGAGAGAAAGAGAGAGAGAGAGAGAGAGCGAGCGAGCGATCGGGGGCACACTGACTCAGACACAGACTTTTAACAGAATAACGGAGGGTGGCAATCTATTGTGAGGACTGACATACGGAGGGCTGCGATGTTCAAGTCCTCCCACGGTGATCAGAGGCTTTGTAATCAGCCTGTCGTATCTGCTCCCGCTGGAGTGCCTTTGATCCGAGTCCATCTCACCGCTCGCTGACTCAAAAGCAAACCTCAAGTGGGTGCGTTTGAGGCCTCCCCACATGCCTTACTCATACACACACACACACACACACAGCTAGAAAGAAAGAGAGACAGTGAAAGAGAGGGTAGACAGAGAAAGAGAGGACAGAGAGAGAAAGATTAGGTAGTAGCTGCATAATATGTCAAATTGAGTTTAGACTGAAAATTGACTTTATAACACCTCCTTTGTCTTGTGACTAAATATCTTGCTTCTTCCTATTAAGAAAGTACATAGAAGCATCACCACAATTATACCTACAACATGTTTGACTGGGCAGTATGACAACTTTAAAGGCATTTTTAGCAGTTTCTATGTTCACATGGGTACTGCACTTTGCTTTTGTAGGCCAAAGAACCTGTCTCTCATTGGTATTAGTGGCTATTTTAAACCATGTCTCTCACCGGGCCCTAGCCTGTGGAAATCAATGGCACAGGTTGTTTTTTTTCACCCCATTTTTTCCTCAGTGCCTCTTCTCGCCTTCTCTCCAAACCACCCCTGCTACACACAGAGCGCCGTAGGGGTGTCAAGAGATTTCCCATACAACTCACACCACCAACACCTCAAAGCAGTAGCACCAGCACCACAACTGACTGCCCTGTCTGCCTGTCCGCCTGCCTGACTGCCTGCCTGCCTGCTAGACTAGACCACAAAACATACCACAATGCAGGGATCTGAAGCGACTTCTTACGGCTGTCCTCAGCATGGTACTTTGCCGCTTGCGCGAGGGGTCAGAGAAGTGTGAAACATTTGTTTTGCTGTGCGGCAAGGCCGAGCACGACGGCTGTTCAGCACACATGTGTGAAGGCCTTGACAGTCGGACATGTTTTTGCTGTCATCGTCGCACCGTTTCTTGCACAGACTTGCCTGAGCTTGATTCGCTCGCCGAATGGGAGCAGTAGCCCAGATGGTAAGGTCCGCCCTGCTTCTAAAGAGAGAAAGGAAGGAAAGGATGGCAAAGAGAAAAAAAAAAGAAGAAAACACCTTCTTTCTACTGTAGTCAGCAGACGACTAGTGCGACAGCAGAAGCACATGTTCTCTGTCATCCCATCACCCCCCTCTCCCTACTCTCCCATCAGCCCCCTCTCCCTACTCTCCCATCAGCCCCCTCTCCCTAATCTCCCATCCTGGGACCAAGGCATGCCTGCCAACACCAGAAGCCTGTCTGCCATCGCCTCATTACACGCCTAGGGTGGGGGTGGGGTGTGGTGGAGAGGTTATAAGAAAGATGGTGGTGGGGGGTGCATCCTCTGCAGCGTGTCCGTCCATCACACCCCCAGCCGAGACTCTCCACAGGTGTCACATGACCCAGTCACCGGTGCCCTTCTCTCGAGTGGTGGCACTGCGGGACGGTGGCATTTCTTGTTTATCACCGAATTGTAGCGAATCCTCCAAGGAGCCATTACAAGACCCCCCGATGACGAATGCCAAGCAGGAATTCGGGTCACTTTCAAGTGGTGAGGGATACTCCTCCTGTCCTATCCTCTTGTCCTATCCTGTCCCCCTCTTCCCCTTTCCACCCACCGCCCCCCTCTAATTCCAGATCCACAGGTACTGTATGCCTGAAAAACTGCTCTGCTGGGCAGCCGCCTCGTAGCCAAATGGATGCGTCCTTGTTAGCCTGCTGATAGCAGTGTCAGGCAGGCGATTTTTTGATGAATTGTATTGGACGTATTTATGGCCATGCCAGCTGTTTTGCGACCTGCCCCTCATTCACATGTGCATATCTTTTCATAATTCCAGCACTGCCCAGGAGATGACGTGCAGCAGTTGGTCCGAGCCCAAACAAGCATCGCTGTGCTGAGAGAAGCCTAACAGACAAGGCAGGGTCCTTGTTAACTATCAGTATCCTACATGGAGAATGCTCTGTTTCTGACACTACATCCTTATCCAACATGCAACATCAGCTCACTGACATTGTAAGAGGAAGGAGAGAAAAAGGCATTAGTCACATTTTTATTTGCCTCTGGTGGCATCTGACTGTGCTACACAGGAAATTGCATGTCTCTTGGGAATAGGGCACAGCACAGGAGACAACGGATGCAGCCACCGGTATGATGGAAACATGATGATGCTCGTCAGTGAGTTATTCTAATTAAACACACCATGCTGTGCTGTGGTGGAATATCACGCTGGGCGCTGTAATGAACACTCAGGGGTCATTGTGACCCCAGGGTCTGCAACAGCAGAAAGGCAGACATCACACCTGCTTTACTGGCTGACAAACATGGGCAGGTTTCATCTGAACAACATTCTGTGCAATATCACCAGAGGATCAAGAGAGAAAACCTTCCAACTGCACCAAAATATATATCAAATTAAACAAGATCGTCTGCGCATCGTCCCTCTTCCTCTCAAGGAGAGCTCATTTAGCTCAGGTTCTGATTTAGCTTTGTCAACACTGCCATCTAGTGGTAAAAAAATATATTTTGCTTCTCTGTAGGATATGGAAAAGTGACATCAGGACCCCTCTCCCCTTTGAGCTGAAAGGTTATCTGTGTGTGCGATCACACCTGACTGAACAATGATAAACATAATCTCTCACTTTTTCATCCCGCTGAGGTATCTGTGTGAATAAAGAGAGAGAGAGAGAGAGAGAGAGAGACAGACAGACAGACACGCACACACATAATGTATTTCATTGGTCTAGAGTCTCAGAGAGAGAATGAGGTGCACATTGCTCTAGGCTCTCAGACAGACAGACACAGAGACAGAGAGAGAGCGAGAGAGACCGGGGGGGGGGGGGGGGGGGGGGTTGGATTGCATTTTCAAAACCTCTGGTTATTTCCTCTCTACGAGTACATATTTCAGATAAACTATTCCAGGGGTCAACTTGGATCTGTTACCTTGCAGAACGTTGGCTCAGGCTGTTTATTGTGATGCCACAGTGTCACATCCCTTTGCGAGCGCCCTGGAGGACGAAGCGGATTTCATCTAAAACCCCGCTGAGCTCAACTGTTTACTTCGCGCCAAGGCGGGCGGCTGATAAAAATCTGCCCGATAAATCACAGTCGCAGACTCCGATTCCTGGCACTTAGAGGAGTCTCACAGCGAATTAATCATGTTTACATAACAGGCATCTTTAGTGCGAGCGGTGGGAGTTATTAAAAAAAAACTTCTCTTCGTCACATGGTGAGACAGGCGGAGAGAAAGCGGACGACGTGGTGAATGTACAAAAGGCAGCAAGGCACTGACCCAAATGAACCCATTTCACTCCAAATTATAAAGAGTGGTGGGTTTTTTGGTAGATGCGTTTTGTGCGTACACACACGGGTCTGTTCAACAGAGACAGTCTTGGTGTTTCAGAATATTTCCCTTTTGAGTAATTATGTCCACAACATAAAGAGGAAAGCAAGAAGGGACTCCTCGGATGGTACTTACCTACTTTCAGTATGTGCAAAACTAAGACTAAGACTAACTATATAAGGTGTAATGAATAATTTTCTCTGCATTCATCAAATTACCCCATAATAAACCATAACTGATATTACTGAAAGTAAGGTTGTCAACAAATGCTACACATTTTTTGTCCGTTTTGTAATCCTGGATTGAAATAGAGATGCATAAAACTTCAGGCCAAACAATCGGACTTATTGAGACACAAGGTTTTCATCAGTCCTACGTGAAGCCACTGTTTGGCCCATCATGACAAACACTTTGGTGAAGTGATAGCAATGTTAGGCACCAGCCCAAATAATCCCACAGAAACAACTTGATGTGTTTTAACAGTCTTTGTTAAAGATTCATAATTCATCTGAACACCACATGTATAATAAAATTATTGATTTACATATATCACATTTGTGGTATTTCATCCACTGTTCTGTATTTAAAGCAATACAGAATGATGCTTTTCAGTACAGAGAAATCAAACGCCAGATCTTCATGAAAAACAGAAGGCATTAAACATGCTAAGAGCAATCATATGGCACTTTACTTCTTCTCCACCTACTGAAAATCTCTTTATCACTACACTTCACATTATGACAAGAGGAGAAAATGGGGCTCGTCATATCACATGTGGTACTGCACTTACGCTGAGAGCAGAATTAAAAACCTTTCATTTAACACAAATATAATGTATTGTCTTCAGGATAAACACTGTTAATTAATGTTTTCTGAATTAATGAAATGAACTTGCTGTTAAATAAATGAAAGTCCAGTCATTGCATTGCAAATCCATATATGACACTGTCAAGTGCATAGTGCAAGTATACAATGTTTTAACAGAGGAATAAGAACAGGCAGCTGCACTCCAGAAGTAAAGGGTAGTAAAAATGTGCTGTCTAAAGTATCCTGTTGAGTGGATGACTGATTATTTTAACCTTTAAAGTACCTTAAAAAGAAAACTGAATTTTTGCACCTCTACAGGAGACAGGTGTGTCTAAGATGACAGAGGCCAAACTTAAAAAATAACTCCCACACACTGTCCATTACACAAGCAAGCTTTACTGTAATTCAACGTTTCAGTCATAGACCTTCGTCAGGTTGCTTCACAAGTAACAGAATGGACAGTGTGCAACAGTTCTTTTTTCCTTAACCTTTAAAGTCCCACAATGGTTTGATAATGACCTGAGCTTCAATGATGCAATCCTTCTATTAAAGTAACAAAGAGCAAAGGTTTCTGATGAAACAGATTCAGTGCAGCCTGTCCAAGTCTCAGTAGTACCACCATGAAGAAAGAACTGCCAAAACCTTCGTTCTACCTCGGCAGTGAGTTATGTGCCATCTTTATCAGGAAGCATGTGGCAGTTGAATGTTTCGCTGAAGCTCTCCAATAGGCGTGGGGTGGCTTCTGCAGTGGTGACTTCTCGGCCCAGCTCCAGACTGAGAGACGTGACCCCTTTACCCACAATGCCGCATGGCACGATGTTGTCAAACCAACGCATATCAGTGTTGCAGTTCAGAGCTATGCCATGAGAGGTTATGTACCGTCCACAGTGAATCCCTGCAAGCAAAATCAGAAAAGGCATTAAGTGTGTGAACTCATTGACTGCCAACTTGCACTTTATGTTTACTGTGGCTTGATTGCTCCTAAATTGTAAGTTGCTTTGGACAAACGTGTCTGCTAAGTGCAATGTAATGTAATATGTCTTCGTTAATGACGTATTACAAATGCACCAAACAAAACTGGTGTTTCATGTCCCTAACAAACAAATAGGGAGTTTTTCCTCACCCCTGTTGCTCCCTGGGGACACTAACAACCCAACTGCGCCTAAATGAACTTTCCTTTTTCTAGCGCCTCTGGTTTGCAAGGACTGTTGACCTGTGTTCACGCAAGAGCTGGCATCAACAGGGCATTGCAGAGTTCTAGCACCTCTGGACTACAAAGACTGCTGACTGGGGCCTACAAGGACTGTCTACCCGTGTTCACACTAGAGTCATTTTGCTACTGTATTCATCTGCTCCGGCGCCACTGGACTGCAAGAAATGTTGTCTTGTGGTGACCTTGCCAAACTGTAAAGTACTTTGAGCTGCATCTTGTATGTATGAATTGTGCTATACAAGTAAAGAATATTATTATTATTACTATTATTATTATTATTACTAACTGAATGGTATTATCTGAGGAATTCATGCTAAAAAAAAACAGCTAAATTATGCAAAACTAAAAAAAATAAACAAGGCTCAAAACATTTTGTGAACTAACAATAATTAATAAAATATTAAAATGGCAAAGACATACACCCATGCATCAGCTGTGTCTCAAGGAAACCAGTAAACATTTGTGCCTTTCTCTTCGTCAATCCAACTTACCTATTGCACATATTTTGTTGTTTCCGACCCAGACGCCTGTGTCTGGGGATGTTGCGGCTTTGATGCCAAATTTACTGCAGAGTCTGATCACAGTCTTCTCCAGTTCACACACATACCATCTCACACTCTTCTTGAAACACCCCAAGTCAAGGATTGGGTAGCAAACCAGCTGACCAGGTCCATGAAAAGTTATGAGGCCTCCTCGATTTGTGCGGAAAAATTCAGCACCAAGGCCTTTCAGTCGCTCTTCCTCCTTTGCCGGATATGGTGCTTGTCTGATGCCAATAGTGTACACTGGATAATGTTCACATAACAGTAAGGTGTTTGGTACCTCTGATGATTTATCCAGATGCTGACGCACATGTTTTTGCTGTACCTGCAGTGCCTGTCCATAGGAAATGCGGCCCAAGTTCACCACCCGAACTGTAGTCTTTCCCAATGCCATTCTGAAAAAAAAAACGAATACGGGGAAAACCGAATTCAAAAAGGGTTACAACAAAATAGCGAATAAGCTTATACGCAACAGACTAGGCTATGTGCACATTATCTTGACTACTTGCGAAGACCATACATTTTGAGGTGTGCTGCTGCTAATGACCAACAAGGACAGCGAATACGACTGAGGCGCTTTGCACAGAAAGACCTTAAAGCAGAATGAATACGTTTGATAGCCTCATTTAAAATTATGAAAGAAAGGGAAGCAGCCTAACCTTTTGTCAGGGGAGGGCAGTAATTACTTAAGTCCCCTTGGCGCGGTCGTTCACTTCGCGTCAGTAAAGTTATAACACTGATATTTCCAGGCTTGCGACACTCATAACACATTCAGTCATAGTTGGCCAAATTACTTTTTAAAATCGAGAGACAGAGATGAGTATATTTTTTAGTCATATCGACTACTATAACAATAATCACCCTGCTTTTCAGGAGGCCGCCATTGCTGTCTTCTTCTTTGCTTACGTACTTTTTTGTTAATTTTTTCCTTCACTGCCACCTACTGTACTGACAGAAAACCCTTCACATCCACACACAGATGCTCTTAACCCGAAGGATAACTCTTAAAAATGTCAAACTCTAGTCTATGTAGTCATCAAAAAGGGGTTGGTGGTCATAGAAGGAAAGTGTCATTTTGATAGTTTAAAAACATTTAAGTTATTTCATGAGCAGAGTGCAGCATCTCAACCCTCTGCAGACAGGAATATGACATATCACTCAAACCTGCCCTGGCGCAATCCATAGGCCTAGGCCTAGTGTGGAGGCCTCTACCACATTGCCTCACCTTGACACAGGAGTTCCTATTTAAGTTTCAGGAGTTCTATTAAAGTTCAAAGGCTATGCATTTTTTCACTAAGCAACATCACTAAAAATAATTATCAGTTAATGAAACAAATAATCAAATACTTAGCCACAAAAAATACTGTACAAGAGATATTTTAAAAGTATCATACAAACAGATCCACATATACCCAAGCCTGCACAGAGGAGTTTCCCCAAATGACTGGGCACAGCTTTGGCCAGATCTAAGTTGGGACATGCCTTGACGATCAGGTGAATCTAATGTTCTTGCCTCTTCCCTGAAGCAGTCACATGTTGAGGAGAGACATCACCATTTAAGAACAGTGAAAAGAAAGTTCATTTAAACACAATGTTGTCTATTCAAGATAGTCTCTTATGTGTAATTGAATTTTGGAATGCTTTTATTCTAAAGTGTGAGGGTGTGACTCTGGGTGGGAAAATGTAGTATTTCCCCTCCTCACAAACACATTTTCACAACTACACTTGAATCTGTTCAAAGGTCCAGGGCTATTGTGGAAATACTTGACGAGAGACAACAAAAATGAACTATCAACATTTTATGCTCTTTGCACTTCTGCTGTTGTTATGCATCAAATGTAAGTTTATGTTCAGCTTGTTTTGTTAGAGACAAATTGAGTCAATTTACAAGCACAGTAACAGTAAAAGAGATTATAACGGAGGCTGATTATGTTAAGTGACTGTTTTCTCAGAAACTGTATCCAACTTGGACTTTGCCAGGTCTTGCTATGACTTTACAGTCCATTCCAAACAGTAGAACAAAACATCAGATTCATAAGATTATACTAAAAAAAACAAGAATTAGGACTGATGGTTAAAATGTTTAAAGTTGACTTAATTACTGCAGCACAGATACAGAATTGTAAATGTGAACAATGACAATGTTCTTTCTGTTAAGTTAAACTCAATAGAAACCCTGGTGTTCTTCATTGCTCCTCATCATGTATTTGACAGATAATGTGAATGCAGCAGTTGCCCTTCCCTGGGGCTGCTCCAACTATGACGGGACCTGCAGACCTGCTTGTCTGCCAGCGGAACTACCTTTTGGACCTCTCGGTTGTGCAAAAGGATTTGTGTGAGTTTTTGGTTTGAAATGCAGAAGCCGGGAAAGGCTTTTCAGATTATGGCTAAATATTCTTCACCACAAAGTAAAGGGGGTGCTTAAAAATGCAGATCAGCGTTGCCCATTGGACTACCGTAATAAGGGTTACTGGATAATCTGCAAATTTGTTGAAATGTTTGTTCATGGTTTAAAAAAAAGGAAACCCATGCCTCACAGTTTTCTTATTTGCGTTTCGTTTCAGTTGCTGTGTCGCACATGTGTACTAAACCCCACAGGTCACAAGGTGCTCATTCTGCCTACTTCAGTATGGAACCTTCTTATGATTCCAATATACCAATCTGGCTGAACGAATCCACAAGCAACAGCGGGACATCCAACTTCTTCGTCTATTGATCCAGAGGTGATGACATGTATTGATATGTAGTGCTGTGGGACAAAAATAAATCAAACGTTGTTAAATCAAACAAGCTTTGACTTTATTTTTTTTTACTCTTATGCCATGTTAAAGACAAGATTTTGAAAACTTAGTTAGACATGGAATTCCAATATTAATGGGCTAAGCCTGTGCGCTTGGGATTTATGGTATGAGACATGTGTCTGTGGTCAGGTGAAACTGATTTGCTTACCCCCTCACGGAGCGGAGGCAGTGCTAGAGACAGCCTCCTAGCCTAAGGGCCTTTTGGATGATGGCCCAGTTAATGAAAAGCCCTCAGTCCATGTAGATACAATATAGCCTATTCATTTGGGCCTCTTGCTTTTAATCACATCTGGGAATTAAAGGTTATTTGAAGCACAAGGGTGCGACCGTGACTTTCGCCGGGTAACGTCCCTCCATCCACTCGGACACATTTGCACCACCACACTCGGAGCTGCTCAAAACGTCCCCGGAGTGTTGCAAACGTTTTCAAGTCGAGCCGACACCATGATCTATCAACGCTTTATGATTCTGGCACTTTTGGTGTTCCTTTCCATCACATGTGAGTTTTGTATTTGTCTTGTAAGATCTCAGTAGTGGATAATGGGAGTGGATAAAGAGGCTTGACATGATAAGGTTCACATACAAAAGTGTAGATACAATCTGCATGTGGTTAGGTGACTTTAGATACAATCATTTGGTGCATGTGTTTGCCTCATACAACAACTGTACTTAAAAAAAGGTAAAGATCTACTCTAATGTATTGTTATTTGCTTAGGAAATTGAAAGTAACAAGGGATATTTCAGCTAACAACTTTTAGCATCAGATATCTGCCCAAGAGCATCTACCATGATGGTACCTGAAAGTTTAATATGGCAGTACCAACACAGATATACACACATATGAGCAACTAAAACTACAAAGAAAACAAACATCAGTAAAAGGGTTAGGGTTGGATAGGTTAATGTATACCATCTTGACTCTGATGGCATCAAGATTCTGACTGCAAATCCGCATTACCTTTCTGACTAGATGGTTCAGATGCAGCCTCGGTTGCATTTCCTTGGAGCTGTACAGACTACAAAGGTGTCTGTAGACGCTTCTGCATGCCTGCAGAGTTTCCATTCGCAATCTTTACTTGTGGAGGTGCCGGATTTATGTAAGTTTGCCTCCTACTCCAGGGCTTGCCTACCAGTGCTAGACTAGTCTTATCCATAGATGCTGATACTCTGTGGAATGATAAAATACAAGTCTTTGGTTCAATCCAATCACCTCACCAACTTATTTCATAGTATAAGTTTTACAGGTTAAATGCATATATAAGTATTTATGTATTTTTTATTCTTGAATTTCTGTATGTGTATTTTCTTTGCCTTTCAGTTGCTGCCTATCACATGTTTGATGAACATGGGGAGTCACATATTCTCACTTAGGCTCACTTCGTTTTGAACATTCGTGTGATTCCAATATACCAAGGGGACCCAATGTGCACATCTGCAATCAACAACGAGCCTGCCGACTGTTCCATGTGCTGGTGCTCTAACACCATACTGATACACGCAGTGTTGCCTGGGCAAACTCATTTTCCAAATGTTTTTCTTTTTTTAACTACCTCCTTAAAAATCCCAGAATTGTGACAAAGTAAGTGTACTGTGAATGCGTTATTAAGCTTTTCAGTTACACGATTCACCATTTAAAAAAAAAAAGAAAATAACAAATGACTTTGAAATAAAGGCGAACTAAGACAACATCTGACTTTACATTTATTTCCAGACATTTATCAGAGGAAAACAACTGCTGCTGTCACCTTTTCTACATTTTACTCAACCAAATGAACCACAAACACCATCTGGTTCATAATGACAAAAGTGAGCTGAGCTCTGATGCACTGTTCTGCAGATCTCAGTGTAATATGAGGGACATTACAGCTGTGCCTATGTAGAACAAATGACATTAACACTAATTACCTCAGGCTATAATGTGGTTTGTCACAGGATTACATATGGATGTATTTCTGCATGTAGCACATGCTAATGCAATGTAACTCAACTATAATGTAACAATGGTGTGTCTTTCCCAGACTATTATTCATATTTTTACCAGGCATTATTTCTGTTTGTATGTGTTGTATAAAGGAACAGTATAAGTTAGATCTAGTGGACCTGGGCTAGCCTTCCATGACACTCAGCTGCTTTCTACCAGAGGCGGACATCCTAGGTTCAGAAAGTAAAAGTCTTGCAACATATTTATTCCAACCAATTCACTGTACCCCACAATCCTAATTACCCCAACTCTTTTGCCAGGTAGATGAATTAATTAATACAATCACCTGTTTTAAAAGCGCAGGCAGAATGCATGCATGGCAGGACTTTTACTTTCTCAAGCCAGCTTGTTCACCTCTGCTGTTTACCCTTACAGAGGAGCACAGGCAAACAGGAATCCATGTTAAAGATGCATATAGCATGATATAAAAAGACCTGAAAGTACAGATACCTTTGAGGAAGGATGATTTCAAAGACACCTGTATTAAATCCTGAGACTGCGGTATAACCCGCTGCATGTTTCCCACAAGGAAGAGAACCATTAGCACAATCCTGATTAGTTACTCCAACTAATAATTTATAATAATGACTTTAAAGACACAAAATATGTCTAAGGAAAAACCTCATTCAAAGCCTTCCACATAGGTCAAGCCAGCATTAGCACAATAATCACTTGAATGCAGTAGCAGTTATAATAGCTATACTGTAAAAAAAAAAAAAAAAAAAAATACTTAGAGCCTACATAAATCGAGATAGTTCTGCCCATTGACTGTATATTCCTATATGCCAAAGGAAATAACTAAGTATTTAGGAAATCAATATTCTTACCATTTTTGGCAAAAAGCATGATAATCAATTTTCAAACTTATACTATTATTGCCATCACATCAAATGGATGAATGAGAATCTTCACAGACCTATCATCAATATTCTTGTTTTTCCAAACCAAATCAGACAGTGGCCTCTTTCATCCAGTAGATGGCAGAAAAGAGCTTATGATGAACAAAAACACTTTGGCATCTGCTGTTGCACAGGTTATTAAATTTGCCAATGATACATAACTACTCCTGACAAAATAAATAGGCCTACCTAATTCAAAACATATTTAACATGAGATTGTTTGAATGAGGTTAACTCCTTTAACATGACCTAGGCTGTGTCTTAACGTCAACCTGGTGGTTCTCACCAAAGTGGCCTAATGTTTTTTTTGTGCATCCAAGTCGTTTTGGAAACACACCTACATTTATTTTGGAGTACCACAACTGTTAATATTTTTGTGGTTTGCAATAGCAAAGGCACAGTGTGAAATAGATCCAGACACCCTTATTACCTTAAAATGCAGGCCTACCAAGTTAGGTAGGACACCAGCATCCACCATAATCTGGGTGCACCCTCCAGTAGTGCAAGAAGTGAAAAGAAAATGGAGTTAAGTGCCAAGATAGCCTATTTGATCATAGGTAAGACTCACTGAGCTTGGTGGTGCTAGCCTACAGATCACAGAAAATAAGGTCTAGTAAAGCTGCTGAATTTGCTGATGCCACATTGGGCAGTCTAAACAATGCCTGACAACTTACTATTCTCCACACTGTGTTAGCAAACAAAATTAGAATGTGCTGAGTTGGAAAACTCAAGTTGTGTGGAAATTGTTATTTAGAACTCCTCCGCCCAATAGTGGACCACAATGATTATTTCCTGCACCTACCAAGCAGTCATACCCGAGGTGAGTATGCAGAACTACTAGTAAATGTAGCCTATTTTTGTTAGGCACATGTTCTGTCTTTCTCTCTCATTAGTTTTCATTTTACGCTGAAATGCAGTGTAGTAGTTAGGCTTTGGCAAAAAGGAAAGAAAAAGCTACGATGTGACCCGCGTAAATGGTGAATATGAAAGTAAAATTGTGGGTCGTATTTGTTTTTAACTTAAAGCTAACGGAAGCTATAGTAAAAGCAATTTACACATCTATCAGGTCAGCGAAACGCAGATGTACGGTAAACAAGAATAATGGCTACTTCATAACACATACCGACACAAATGCTACTGCCCTATCCATATGCAGTGAAGATCTATACATTTACGCAGTTATACACCATACAACCAGTCTCATTTGCCCTTGATGCATTGGTTGGGCGGAGATTGTTTTCAAAACTAGAGGCAGGCAGGGAGATACCAATGAAAATGGCGGCGATGGGGTCCGCCAAATCCGCCAGCGGATTGGGGCAGAGAGGAAGAACCAGGCCCGCTACAGTACCTTGCCTTCGCACACCTGCACGGGTGCCCACTATAGAGGAGGTCAGGTGTCCGGTGTGTTTGGATATTTTGTTGGAACCCGTGACTATGCCATGTCGGCACTCCGTATGTCTGCATTGTTTCGAGCGGACTGTGGAGTTTAGTTTATGCTGTCCCCGTTGCCGGTTGCGAGTGTCCAGCTGGGCCCGTAAACAGTCCCGTGAGAAAAGCCTGGTAAACACAGAACTCTGGGACATGGTTCGGAAGAGTTATCCGGACAAATGCAAGCGCCGAATGGAGCAGCGATCTGGAGAGGCCGTGGGAGAAGGTAGGGCATCATCGCTACTTTTATTTTGACAGCTAACTGCCAAGATATGTCCATGCAAATTTAAAATGACTTTTCTAGTCCTCTTTTACATGATTAAACCGCGTATAATCTGGTTTGAAGTTGTGTATAAAGTAGAAACGAGTGTCCGCTTTTCAAAAGGGTCTTGAGATAGGTTTGGCTATTCGCTATCACAAAATGCAAGTTGGTATTTTTGATCCCTCGTAACATGGCGTCAGCAAATGTGTTGACATAAATCTAACCACGAATGTCAGTCCACATTGTAGTCTTTTTGCCATATGTTGTAAAAACTTGTTCTGGAAACGAAGAGTTGTTTACATCATTGTAGTCACGTGACAAGAAAGTTGATTGATTTTAGAAGGCGTAAAAAGAGCTGGTTAAGGTTGGGTTTTATACAGTGCACATTTTGGGTAGAACTAGTCTCGAATATTTTTCAGTGGTGGCTCAGCATTAGGCCATCTTGTCACATACATAAGGTTCACCAGATAGTCACAGTGCGGTTTCATGTCACTTGCCTGGGCAAATACTCAGCACGAATAACTTGTCCAGACATGTGTGCAGTTTTGTGGGAGGGGTTATGCTACTTCAACAATATTTCAAGCGAATAAGTAGCACCATATCAAGTTTTGGCTTTTTCAACTAAAAATAAATGTTATGCTATATACATTAAAAAGCAGGAAATTTGCTGTTTACAGTTAAGGTGTAAAGGTATTGGATTCCTGTCAGACACTGGAACCCTGTGTTCACCTTTTGACAATGGTGAACTCACTCTGGGTAATCTTATTCCACAGAAATTTTCCGCTCACTGAAACAAATTTGCAAGACCGGAGATCTCCGACAAGACTCTGACAAACAAAAGCTAAAGGTGGGATATTGTGGAATGTTGTCTTTCTTGTTGTGAATTCATTCTGCGCTACTGCTTGTTGCACACAAAGGTCAGATGTAATGTTTGTATTAATAAAACGAGCACTGTTTGGTGACATGATGGTTTGTTTATTATGAACAGGTTGGGACAAATGAAGACAAAGAGGAGAAAAAAAGGAAAGCAACTCACCATAAAAAAGAAGAATCTAATGCCACAAAACACTTTCAAGACCCTGTAAGTGCATCATCCATTTGATGTAGTGAGCTATTAAGGATTCGGGCCTTTAAAATGTGTTGCTGCGAGTTTGGGGAAGGTACCTGTACATAGGTGCTGATAAGCCGTGTGTAATTTCTTGTGTGTGTGTGTATCAAGACATTTCACCTGAGTTTTATATTCTAAAAAGCAACATTTTGTTGGCATTGTGAACTAGAGGTTACTTTGTGATGGCCAGGCTCTATTGAGAGGCTAATTTGTGATGCTTTTCAGTTGTGTGGAGTGCTGTCTGACTCAGAGAATGAAGAGCCAATTGGAAGGAGGACGAGGCATGTATCAGCTTTTGTTCGCAAAACAAGAACCTCTCCAGCCTTCAGCCGAAGGTACTACACTGGCTCTCTGTGCCCTGTTGCCATGCCTGTCTGTCTGTTTATCTATCTGTCTGATGTGGAACAAAAACAAGCAATTCAGTGTAATGTCATAGTATTTTTGACCCTATATTATTGCAAGACAGCAGGGCTAAGTATCACAGTATTAACCTAATGTTCCAGTTTTAATTTTACATACAGCATGTCTACACTGAGATCATAGAGGCTAAAGTCCACAAGAGGAAAGGAAGTCAGGGTACAGAGCAACTTCACGATGTCAAGATGACTGTACAGACTTTCATTTAGAAAATGTAGTATGTAGGAGATAATTCACAAATATAGTGATAACATTGTTTAGTCTTTCTGAAAGTTCCCTATTCATTCATTAATCTATACATCTATCCATCCACCCATACCTTCCTTTCTATCTGTCGTTCATCCAGCTGTAACTAAAGATATGCCTGCTTGTGTGTAAGGTTTCTATCATGAGTTACAAAAGAGCGTGTGTTCTTGTAGTCTCCCAAACAGTTTGGTGAAGAGGAGTCGGAGCTGCACCGACTCCGAGGATAACAGGGGGAAAATGAGAGGCCTCCCACAAGCCCCAGTGTCAGACAAGGCAAGACCCCACCTTCCATTATTAATGATAATTAATACAGCAATTTATTTATGTCACATGTGTCTGTGGTGTTACAAAAAGTGGTTTACAAAAAAAAAGCCTGGAAAATAACTGTTGATACAATTCATTGACATTTAAAGTAAGTTCATTAAGGACTGACAGATGTTAAACTATTTGATGATGTTGCTTTCTGTAGTTTTAACCTTCTCGTGTTTCTCTATATGTGCATGCCTGTGTGTGATTCCTTTCTTCAGGTCAGCGTTGTGCACAGCTTCAATGCGGGGATATTGCTGTCGTCGGAGAACAGCCGGTCTCTCTCCGCCCCGGTCCTCATCTCGGATCGCCGGCACCACTGGAGGAACGTGCTGGCCACCTCGACCCCGTTCCCGGTGCCACCCTCCAAACCCGAGAGGTCCATTAGTCCGGAGAGCAACGACAGCATCTCCGAGGAGCTGAACCACTTCAAGCCCATCGTCTGCTCGCCCTGCACCCCGCCCAAGCGGCTACCGGACGGACGCGTGATGGAGCCCACCATCGTGAAGTCCACGCCCCGGAACCTGAGCCGCAGCCTGCAGAAGAACACCAGCTACGAGGCCAGCCCCTCCATCCTGCAGAAGTGGAGGCAGATCGAGGTGGACCGGCAGAACATCATCAAGGTCACCTCCAAGGGGACCGTCACCAGCCCGATTGCAGAGGAGCTTGCTGTTAAGGTGATGCCTCCGAAGGAGAAGGATGCTAGCAAGCTGTGCTCCTGCGTGCCGGCAAGGAACAAGGCACCAGAGAGCTCGTGCATGTGTGGTAGACAACCAGAATCTGCTGGAATGGTGAAAAAGGAGAAAACCATTGCCAACAACAGGCGCAGATTGATATTTGACGACTATGATGGAGAGACCGGACTCTCTGAGGAATCATTGAATTTCAGCTCTTCTTCAGCAACTCTGTATAATCCAGAGGCCTCTGGCGCTGAGCACGGACAGGAAAACCAGCCAGAAGGCTGCACCTCAGGCCAGCTACCTGACATACAAGACCTACATGGGCCACCCGCCTCAGCTGGTGAGGAGCAAAAGGTGTCTGTGTCCAAAGGCCATTGCAATCAGAAAGGTTCAGACAGAGCCGACCAGCAGAAGGAGTCCAACATTAGGAACTGTGCACAGAACAGACCTACCTCAAGGAGGGGAAAGAAGCGGAGTCAGAAGACCAAACACTTGGAGGAAGACGAAAGTCAGGCGAAGAAGACCCGAGCAGAAATGCAGGTGGACGACCAGGAGGCCTGCGGCCGAGACGTCGACCTGTACATGCAGCGACTTCACCAGGAGAGAGAGGACCGAGAGCTGGCGCTCAAGCTTCAAAGACAGTTTGACAAGGAACGTCAAAAAATGGACAGGCAGAAGACAAGTCCCGATAAGTACCCACTTCGGTCGTGGGCCTCTGTAGACAGCCAAATGGAAAACAATCCGCGTAGATCAGGAAGAATCTCTAAAAAGAATGAGCACTTTAATTACAACTGCTAATAGAACTTTGCCTTTTTAAAATGAGCAAACATTCACTATTTTTTTAATACTTTTGTTTGCTTTTGTCTTGTAGCATTTTCATTCCACATATTTGGAAAGCCAGTGGTAAGATGGATGAAGGGGGAAGAGGGAATTTAGTTTAAAAAAAAAAGCAATAACAATATCTTAAGAAATTTGATAGCTTTTCATACTAATTGGGCTTCGTTCACTTTGTCTTACAAGAAGTTAAATTTGGTACTAAATGTGTTTTTGTCCTCACAAATACCCAATATTTTATGTGCACGTTTGTGAACATATGAAGGTGAATGTGTCAGTTTGAGGTTAGAGAGTTCAGTGTGACATAATGAGGCTGTCACTGTCTTGTTTACTGTGTCTTGAAAACATAAGCCGACCATGTAGCTGACTGAAAATCTACGTTCTTTACTGACCTGGATATTTCAGTCTTTTTTTATTTTCTTATGAAACAGGATGGAGTGTGAAATGTTACAAGTGTCACTCCTTTTCTACATCAGTTAAGTGCATAATATCTGAAAAGGGACATAATTGAAGTCAATGAAAGGTATTGGAAATGTCACCGTCAAAGTAGACATCCTAAACTAGGATATGGACTTTGATCATTCTCAAATATAAACACAGCAGTGTAATGTAGTGTTGACAAGAGGTTCTGAGCAAACAGCTTTTTTTTGTTTTTTGTTTTTTTCATTTAGCAAACTTCATTTTCAGTTAACGAGTTTAATGCTTTTAAGTTTAATACCTTAAATGATGAGCTCAAAGTGATTCCTATGAGGAACATGATGCATAATGTTGCTTTTAGTGGTTTGTTTAAGATTAATTTCAGGACTTTTTCCCGCTCTTGGCCACAAACTTTGTGAATGGTTTTTCCCTCCCTCAAAAGGGCTATTAGGTTCCTTTCAGATTTATTTTTTATGACAATTTCCTCAGAGATATATTTACAAACTTCAGATGCCAAAAGAGCTTTATCATGACTGCTTATGGTAAATTCTACACCTCTGATAGGTGGTGTATAAATATTTTGTTATGCACAGTACGTTCTATGTAGATTCACTGTCAAAAAGGCAGAGGCATATTTTAGTAGAGAGAATTTTGGATGTGTGCCAAAATTACCTTTTCCTTAATGGTTGTCTGATCATCTTTCACTGATCCTATCTTTATGATAATCAGATCTCAGAATGTATGATGTCACAATATTTATGCAGTACTGTATATGGACAGAAAGATGGGTTGTTCTTGTTCTTGAGTTTGAACAGGACACATTTCAGATATTGCGGATTTCATGCGGATGCAAGGGAGATGTGAAGGTGTTTTGTTTTGTTATTCATTATTTTAATGCACTTGGCCTGTCTTCCACTTGTTAAGCAACGTCATTGATTTGGCATGTATATTGTAATAAGCATAGGTAATACAAAAAATGTACTCTAATTTAAATATCAAATGAATGATAGGACCTACTGTTCCATTTTTTAGATTTTAATTTTGATATTATTTATGGCCTTTCAAGACTCTGGATTGTTTCATTTCAGCTCAATCGAACACTATCACTGCAGTGACCTGTTCTAATCAAATCGACTTTTTTTGTATATGTGTAGCATAAGAAATCTTATATTTTATTACACATGTGGCCGTCCTTCCTGGATCACGTGTTTTATCCCACTTAAAAGAACCCTGGAACAAGTTGGGCAAATTCTCAGCAGGGGGTTGTTTGTGACCTTTTCAGTATCAAATAAACCCACTCAGTGTTTTCCACCCTCCGAGAGTGAGTGTTTTATCAGCAAACGACATTGTTGAGGGTTTGTCAAGGTAATGACAGGGGTAAAGTGATTTTGTATGTGTTGTCAAGAAATAATTAAGAATTAATTCAAAAAAAAAAAAAATGAAAACTTTGTTCGCAGTTAAGTCCTCTTATCACTGCACATCTTGTTCTGTTGTGCTTCTGGCCTAGACAAGAACAGATACTATATGTAACCGTGCTGCCAGAGTGGTCAAGATGTTTTGTCTCTTTCACTATAGTCAATTTATGAGCTAGTTGAGCTTTATTCTGATTTGCAAAACCGAAAGCAGCGTGGAAGATGTTTGGTGCCAAAAGGTCAGATATAACGGTGTCCTTTTTCCATCTGTACTGCCTACTCAAGAACTTGAATACAGAAAAAAGGATTATATTAACATTGCTAAAACTGCAACACCAACAAATTCTGCATACTTAAAGATGATTTTTTTAAAATCACTACTGTCATGTCTGTCGTATCTTTGCACGACTTTGATGCTAAAAGTCAGTTGAGAACAGCACTGCAATTTATGGTGTTTTTAATGATAAAAGAACCGAAGTTGACAAATGTTATCCAAATCAGCTTTTAAAATGTCTCTTTGAATAAGGAACCCAAAGGTAGGGTTGTATGCTATATGGATTATGTAATAAAAGTATTATAAAGGCCTACATGAAATTAAAGAAGTTGTCACAAATTGTCTTGCTTTAAGTGATAACAAATTGCACCAAACAGACTTTAAAATAAAGCATTGATGTAATTTATTATCAATGTATGCCAAGACAACTTGCTTTCTTTATGTTAGGATGTTTAAATGAGGGCATGGATAAAGCACATTTTCCTTTAGATTTATTTTTTTAGGCTGTGGAATCATACCGCTTGTCATCGTGTGCAGTGGATATTTACCTTAGGCCTACATTAAAACTGGCCTCCCTTTTGTCCTCTGTACGAAACACTGAGCATATATGAATTAACTTATTTGATATATGGTGTGGACAACTGTATTGGTGCCGCAATAGGAGTAAACCTAGTTGTTCATTTCATCCGACACACATTTGGCATTGGGGCCTATTACCATATTAATCACTTTTTTGTTAATGGTCAAATTTCCTTATTAGCCACTGATAACAGGATACAAGTTCTTTTGAGCCAGCAATAAGAAAATAGCATTACTTTGTGTGAGCGAGTTGTAAGTGTTGCGTTTGACCTGCAGGCTTCCCTTTGGGTTGTTAAAATCTCATTTGGTGGTCCTCTATGGCCTTAATTATTGTCGGTTAAATTTAACAAAATTTTGACTTAAAATGTACAACTGACTTGAAATTTTGAAATTACCTGCTCCATCTGAACTGAAGTAGTGGAGCATGAGCGTGTTTTCCGTCTACGTATCAGTTTCATTTCCTTTGCTGATTGGGTACCGAAATAATGCTGTCGGCCAATCATATTCTCCCAGATCACGGCAAATGAACAGGAAGAAAAGATGGCGGCGAGAAACGGGAAGAGTGGCATATTGGAAAAAGTAAGATTTGCACATTTAATGCTTATTAATGCATTTGAGACTCGTATTTGCCAGTCATTTAACTCAGTTTAAACTACACTATGGTCTTCTCTGCGGCATGCATGTTTATCAGGCTTTGTTGCTTTAATAGGAAGCCTAACGGGAAACGCATCTCCATTCATAGTTGCTAACACTAATGTTACCGCTCTGAACGGAAAGTTAATGCTAGCGAGGTACACAAGGAAAGCGCTTTACTAAACGTTTTCAGATCTCACTTAACATTTTAAAGGTCCTAATTCATTTTGGTCTCAATCCAGGGCATGACCAGTTCCCCTTCTGTGTTCTTTTATTGTGAACGTGGAAATAAAACAGACGTGTTCAGATATATTCCTTTATGCTTTCACATCGGCACTGTTAGCAAGCTAACAGATAACGGCTCGCGTGATGCCAGCTGCCTTATCCTTACCTGTTCGTGACTGAAGCATATGGTGTTTGTAGTTGTGCTATTTTCTCGACAGACTTAACAACTAACTGTCCACCATCAGGCCACGTGACAGTAGGCTACACAAATTCGTTGTTATTATGCTTTGATTGCAGGTCAGGGTAACTTAGCTGGGAAAGTGTGAATTGAGCTGCACTTGAAATGGCTGGAGACAGCTTCTGCAGTGGGTAGGAAGTAACGTTATGCTTACCTACCGAGGTAAAGTAATTCAGACAGCGACATGATGAAGTACACGAGGTTTGTTTGTTAGTGATTCGCGTAACTGATACCACTAATAAATACGTGTGGTTGTTTTTACTGGAGAAGTGTCATAGCTAAGAATGACACGTATTCAGTATTCAACAGTAGGATGGAGCCATGTAGCCATCATCATTAATTCGTCAAAATACAAATAATGTTTATCTCCCCTGCTCTTTTGAAAGTGTCAAAATTGAATAAAAAGCATGTCGATTAAAATAAAATATTGGTACAGGCAGCTGTAAGGACATTTTTAATTGTTTCTGGAAAGTGGTAGGAGCACCAGATGTCACTCTCTGTAGCAAGGTAGCACGTAACGGACATGCAAATGTTTTGCAATCCCCATGAGGCTTCTTTCACCCATCAGGTGGTTGCAGTCAAGCAGAGAGAACCCATGGTTTAGGTTTGATATTGCGTTACCCGTTATCTCTATTTTTTTCAGTGGAGGATCGATGAGAAACCTGTAAAAGTTGACAAGTGGGATGGCGCAGCTGTGAAGAACTCTCTTGACGATGCAGCTAAGAAGGTGTGTAGTGTGACAGGAACAGAGCTGCGTGTGTCTCTGTGGCATGACATGGAAAGCTGTCATTGTCATTGTACAAGAACAGGGATGCTACATGTACAGGACAATTACCAGAGCTGTCAGTCCCAGCTAAAAAAAAACCTAACCCAAAGTTAAAAACCTTGACCCATGTTTGATCCAACCATTTTCTAAACCAGCTGATCCTAATGAGCACACAAATCATCAGATGGTGTAGATCTGCTAACTAGTAAAAATCACCTGTGTTAAGTGCACAGGCAGAAGGAGTACGGTACGTGGCTGGGTTTTTACTTTCTAAAGCCGCTTTGGCACCTTTGGGAAATTGCTGGGGTTACTTCGGATATGCTGATAAGAACAGTTTAGTGTAGACAAGTACATTGAGGTGAAGGACAAGTACTGTATAGTAAGATGCAGACAAATACAGTGTCAACATTCGCATAGCAAACACATGTATGCAGTAATTGTTGCTTGACAGATGTAGTGTATTAGCACATGATAGCAGAATGAGTGCACACAGAAGTACAGTAGACAACTATTGTGATCCCAGGATTTCCTACGGGATAATAAAAATATCTCTCTCTTTCCCATTCTCTCTCTCTCTCTCTCTCTCTCTCTCTCTCTCTCAGTATCTACACACAGAAGTCCAATAGACATCTGGCAATGCTCCTGTGTTTGTTTTGCTGAATGCTCATGTGATGTGGTGTCTCTCTCCGGCTTCTCTCTTCTGCTGGCAGGTACTCTTGGAGAAGTACGGCTACGTGGAGAACTTCAGCCTCGTAGACGGCCGTCTCTTCATTTGCACTGTCTCCTGCCTTTTTGCCATCGTAGCTTTAATCTGGGACTACCTCCATCCGTTCCCCGAGTCCAAGCCAGTCCTGGCATGCTGTGTTATATCATATCCTTTTTATATACTAAAACACCACATTATATATAAAAAAAATACTTGGCCAGATGTTTTAACACATAAACATGTTAGACAATAATATTAGCATAACCTGCAAAGGCTAGCAATGGTCAAGAGCATAATTAATCTACTCCACTGCAAAATAAATTATTATAATGTTATACTTGAAAATAAATAGATAGATCTGAACAAAAACTAGTCTGTAGTGGCAGTTGGCAGGCACCTCATGGTTACCGCATGGTTTTAAAAGTAGTTGGTTGAAATGCAGTGCTCTAGTGTGGCCTGCAGTCACACAGATCTTTCTTTCTTTTCCATATGTTCATTGATGCATTGCATGCCAGGTACACTCTTTAAGTACACTTACATGGGCTTGTTTACAAGCACCTGAATGGAACGAATGTGCTGTTCCATTAATGAAAACCGGGCCCACGTTAGTGTTTTTCGTTTGTTTTAGTTCCTGTGTGTTCCTTAACAGCTATTCACATACTTCATTATGATGGGCATCCTGACCCTCTACACCTCGTACCAGGAGAAGAATATTTTCCTGGTCTCCCTTCAGAAAGACCCAGCCGGCATGGACCCGGACGATGTCTGGCAGCTTTCCTCCCGTCTCAAAAGGTACGCACAGGCCACCTTCCACTATCTCAAGCAACACACACACACACACACACACACACATTTGGCAAGGGTGGATTTAAATAAAATTCTGGGGTATGCTGCTTTTTACTGTGCAGTATTCTCATAGTGTGCATTGTGAACTCCAGGCATGCTTGTTTCTTTTTTTGCCTCAAATGTCCATTGTGGCTTGCAGTGGATGGCCCCAACAAAGCATAGCCCATGCACAGTATCTAGGCTGATTCCAGAGCTATGCCAGGCCTTGTGCAAAACATTTTAACCTGAGGTGTTCTCAGTGTCATCGCAGCAGTGGAAGAATATTGCTGAATATTGCTGGTGAATGTGTAGCTTATGACAGGTCAGTTTTCAGCATGCCTGGTTCACGGTTTCTTTGCGCACCTAACTTACTGCCGCAATGATGATGACATTTTCATCGCATTGCATGGGGCGGCACATGGAATTAAACCACCGGCATAATCCAGCCTGTGAGATTTCTTTTAAGTAATGGCAATATTCAGGATCATTTATTTAACCTCATAGTTCATTCCCTATTTAGCTGGGAAGCGGGTTGGCTTATGAATAAAACGGTCCTCTTTTTCAGGTTTGACGACCAGTACACACTCAGAGTCAGCTTCACGGACGGAAAGACCAAACAGACTCGGGAGGCAGAGTTCACCAAGTCTGTGGGAGCCTTCTTCGACGAGAACGGCACGCTGGCGATGAACCAATACGAGAAGGCCGTGTCGAAGCTCCACGACAGCCTGGCGTCGGACAAGAAGACGAAGTAACGGAGGAGAGTGTCGCGTAGCGCTGCGGGTGCCGGCCTTGTCCTAGCCCAGCGTTCCACCGTCGCTGTGGATTTGTACAGGGATGATGGGCCAGACCTGGGCCGTCTGTGTCTGTGTCTGGGGTTGGCTGAGAGCTATTACATTTGCATAAGTCTGCCTCTGTGCTTTGTTTTTGTTTTGTGTTTTTGTTTGTTTGTTTGTTTTTTTTTACATCCCGATACTCATGTTTCTACACTGGTCCAGCATTTGCTCCATAGTCAAGGGTCACAAGTCTGAGATTCTGTTAATATAAAAAAAAAATGCTTTAGGTACCTTCCCACCACCAGCCTGCTCCCTTGTACCCTGTGTTACAAGCAGAAGAAGAGGGGCTTCATGTGTTCGGGTTAGGAAGGAAGACTCCACATGTTTGACAGCACACATCATGCCTGCCTTGTGCAGATCACGTGCATATTTTTTAATGCTCTGGGAGGTTTCTTTTTTTTTTTTTTTTTTTTTTTTTGCCGTTTGTTTTAATCTGTGTTAAGAAGCACTTTGGCTTATTTAAGCACACAGATATCAGCTATTTCAGATTTATATTTGTTTTTTTGTTTTGTTTGTTTGTTTTCCATTTTACACAAGTGGACACAATGCCTTATAAAAGAGAGTTGAATGAATGTCTGGAATTGTCTCGTCCTCTCTCACACTTTTTAATCTTTAAGCTTAACATTCTTGTGTCTTGAGAGCCTTACACAGTTCCTCTGTCCTTTTTCCCCTCAACGTGAAAGAAATGCTTCATTTCCTTTGATGATTTTTTCTAGTATTGAGGCTCAAAAAAGGTAAAAGCTTAAACAAAACAAAAAAATATATATGGGGCCTGATTCTGTCCCACAATTTGTTTTGTCCCCATGCCTCTTTTGATATAGTGTTTTTTTGGGAGATTCAAAGCAGGGATAATTGTTTGGTGTTATGTTTTTAAACAGTAAGGTTAAGAAGTAATCAGTTAACCCCACTCAGAAGAGACATGCCCAGTGAAGGGTTTTAAGTATTGTTTTGGTTTCAGTTACACCATGCCACCACACGTTAACTTATTCTATAATGGTTAGATTTAAACACACCTGGATTACTGTTTGTTTCCTGTATTGTAAAGCCCCAACTGTCACCGACCATATTCATCTTTGCAAATATTTCTGTTTGTAGTTCTCAAGATACCTTTTAGCTACCTTTATTGTGTGTGCCAGTCCCCCCTCCCCTCCCCCTTCAAAAAAAAAGTATAAAAAATAAAGTGAAAAGGTCATTTTTATATTCGTTCACAGCTATTTCAGGTTATTGTGTGAATTTTTTTATGTCGTCTGTCACACTGCCTTGGCTTATCCACTGTTTCCTGACTAAGGTTAACCACATATAATTGTCACATTCTGGTTTAGATGATCACTACCGAGGCAGTTAAGGTAAATCCCTTTAAGGGATCAGCAGGCCTTGACACTAATTAAAATCAGCTCAGCTTATCACTCCGTGGCCTGCGACTGTTATATGTCAACAGAGTGGTGAGTGGTGCCCAAAGGGGATGTTGACAGGTACCTCTTAACATATGCAGGTAAATACTGTCTGTTCTAAAACTGTGACCACCCCCACCCCCTCTCCAACCACACACACACACACACACCACTCCCGGTTGTCACGGATTGGCCAGTGGGTGGCAGACATTGTTGTGAAGACCGATAACAAAACTCCCGTAAACAGGTCAGGGGGGGTTGGGTTGGGTTGGGTTGGGTTGGGGGGGCCATGGTGGTGGCAGTGGGGGAGGCGTTCCATTGTGACCAGTCACGCTGTGCTGACCGCACAGAGCTGGGGCACAAAGATGGAGTGCTAGTCCACAACACAATGCCACTTGCTCCACCCTGGGGGCTCATGCTTGTTGACTGGCATCACCCACGCCTTTAGTCATTGCCACACTACACCAGTACACATAGATGTGTACATTATAGATATATAGCAAAATCTTTTTAAACACGGCCTTATAATGCCTCATTTGATTATTCTTGATTATTTTAAAAGTCTTAAGAGGAAAGAGAAGCAAATGCAACCCCATAATGCACTGGAGTTCTGTTGACCAGAAGCAGACTAAAGCAGGACTTACACCTGACCCAGGGTGTTGGCACGCGGCTGTCCAGAACTGGGTCAGTCAACTTTGTTATTGTCCTGAACCTGAATCTGTACGATGCAGGCTATAGCCAGGCAGCCATTAGCATGTAAGGTTTATGTAGTCCAATCACGTCTAAATTAGCATCCAGAAATGTATTACAAAGTCATAGTGATGTAACTGAGCAGCATGTACACATTGTTTTTGTCCTGGATGTGTACAATGCAGGGCGTAGCGTGTGAGCCATTGACACAAAGCTTATCTAATCCACTAATGCCTAAAGCAGAGGCCAGGAATGTATTGCAGAGTCATAGTCCTGCATGCCTGGCCTTCACCAATACTCTGAGCCACTCACAAAGTCACTCACTGATGTGTCTGTGAATGTGCATGTGTTTATTGATGTTTGCAAGCTCATCCACACACACACCCACTCTTACACACACTCTCACATACAAACTTGGACACTGCTCCAATGTAGTGACGAATAGGTCCCCAAACAGATGATTGTGTATTGCCAAACTTTTATTGATGTTGTAGTTCAGAATACAAGTTAACAGTTAGGTATGGGTAGAGGGAGAGTTTGTCATTTTTTAAATATTTGAGTAGATTTCCAAATCAGGAGTCACAAAGCAAGTAAATGAAGAATTAAGCTAGATTCTTTTTTTGTTTTGAGTCAAAACTTTGACACATGAATTCAAAACACAGCAAACGAAGTCAAAGATCAAAGATCAGGCTGAGAATAGAGAGGCGTGATCCCATAGGCACAGCCATACTGCCAACCTCTGTTAGAAACGCAAAGCACAGCATCTGGGGAGGCAAAGCATCAACAAGAAGATGATAAACACAAAGCACGAACACAATTTCGTACTTAAAAAGTATTTTGTGTAAACATGAGACAAGGTTCTAGCTCAGTTACTATGGAAGCTCCTCAGTTAAACTAAAATGTTGTGTGGAGTAAAAAGGGGTGTGTGAGTGTGAGTTTGTGTGTATTTTTTTGTGTGATACGGCAACAACCCTTTCTTTCTTAGGGTGAATGTAGTGTGTGCGTGTGTGTGTGTGTGTGTGTGTGTGTGTGTGTGTGTGTGTGTGTGTGTGTGTGTGTGTGTGTGTGTGTGTGTGTGTGTGTGTGAGAGAGAGAGAGAGAGAGAGAGAGAGAGAGAGGTACCTGTATCTGCGAGGACAGCCGTGGTATCCCACCATGTACTCCTGGGCATAACAGTACTTCCTGCAGTGTCCTCTGTACCCACAAGTCCACAGCTGGACATCAGTGTCATTCGCTGAGAAGAGAAGAGAAGAGAAGAGAAGAGAAGAGAAGAGAAGAGAAGAGAAGAGAAGAGGAAACAAGACAGGAGAAGAGAAGAAAAGATGGCACGATGGATTGCATTATAAAAAGCTAGGATTTTCAAAAGAACAACATCAGCTCACAAATCAGTAAATTAGAAAACTGATCATTTTCATTGCCTACATCACTAAGGTAGGTGTGGCCTTACATCAACAGTTTACACAAACAAACACCTTGGGCACGCAAAACATTTTGTATTTCTCTCTCTCTCTCTCTCTCTGTCTCTCTCTCTCTCTGTCTGTGTGTGTGTGATGAATGATGAGAGGTATGAAAATAACTGGATTGGCAGTGCGAGTACCTTCCCCCGCTGTCAGCAGCAGCAGAATGAAGATGGCTAGTCCCAGAGCCCCCATGCTGCTCCCCCTGCTCCCCCTGACATCTCCGGCTGCAGGGCTGACCGGCCGGACGGCTCGCCTGCATTTATATGCTATTTCAAACAGCCCGGGGGGAGGGGTTGCCGGCCAGAACAGGGCCCAATCAACAGGAGTCACCTAAAGCTCTTCCTTTCCCCTTCCCCTTGCCCTTGCCTGCCTGTCTTCCAGGAAGTGTTCTGCTCACCTGTGGGCTCCTGCCATCCAGATCAGTGTGTGTGTCTGTGTGTCTGTGAGAGTGTAGGTGGGTGGGTGGTTGTGTGCATGCATTTTACTACAAAGTAAACAGCAGTCCTGAAATAGACACTATATTGTGGCATCTGGTTAAGGTTTACCTGCTAAATGAATGTGGCAAATGTGTGTGTGTGTGTGTGTGTGTGTGTGTGTGTGTGTGTGTGTGTGTGTGTGTGTGTGTGTGTGTGTGTGTGTGTGTGTGTGTGTGTGTGTGTGTGTGTGTGTGTGTGGTGTGTGTGTGCACGTGCCTGTGTGAGTGTATGTAAATATATCTCTGTGTAGTATTTTAGTATTTGAAGCAGGCTTATTATCTGACCATATCCATGCAGTATCAGAGGTCAGACTGTCTATGAATACTTATAATAATTGAAAATGTATTGATTATTAAAATATGTAATTAGGTGTTTAAGTAACAATACATCTTACTATTTTAGACTTGTTTTGTATGATTATATCATATTTTTGTGATAATTGCTGCTGACAACTGTAAATGTAGTTAAAGAATTACAAGAGATCCTATCATATTTATAAACAGGCAGGGGTTAGCAGTGAAGACAGTGGACTCATCAAAACTCCCATCCACTCTCCACTGCACAAGAGAAGGACCATTGAGAGCAGAGCACAGGCACATGCAACGCCTTGTGACTATGCCACTCCTGCAGCAGAAAGCGGGAAAGCAAATGTTCTCTAAAATTGAGGGGGAAAAAGATCGAAAAAATCGACTTCTCCGTCTTTAAAGTGTAAAGCGTTTTTTGTGCTCAGAATGGAAAGTCTCTGCCGCAGCGGCAGTAGAGGAGTATGACCGTTTTTCTAAATTCAGAGGCGAGCAATCAATGGAATTGAATTAAATAGAATGACAACGCACTTCAACATCAGTGCTAGTGCAAATGCCTTTACAGCAAGTCTCCACAAGGTGGAGCATGACTTTCACGTGTGTCTAACTGTTCTATCCTCCTTTTCTGCACCTGCTTATTGTGGGCTGTACCAAGGGGAATTCAGATTGTAATTTAATTAGGCTATAATATCTTGCCGAATACGTATCTTCTTTTTTGAAGACCCAATAATCACGCTTTGACTACTGATATCTGTAAGTAATGTTGCAAAATTCATGGTTTTATCTGGTTTGCACCTTAGCCTGCATCTATGACAATACCAAGTCGTGCTGCTATGAGTGAATTACTTCAGGAGTTGGTGAGGGCATCGGAGTACGATATGTCCTTATACTTTTTCATTGGCACACTGATTCATCCGTCCTCCTCAGTCAGATGCATATGCTCTCTGCTCCCTCCCCTGCTCCGTCAAGGCGCCAGTCGGTGGCGGTACAGTACGTGACGTCACCGTACAAAACACCGGGGGCAGGTTGGCGGCTTGTAAACAATAACAGAGCGACTTCGGCAGAGAAGGGCTGCAGAGAGTGCAGGTCAATGCGGGAATAGTTTACCAAAGGAGCTGGATGATTTTCTCTTACCACGTCTGTTTGCTTTACTGAACTGCACATTTTAAAGGAATGGCCTGTCTCATGGCAGCCTTTTCAGTGAATAATACTACGGTGACAAACTCCATCATAATGGTAAGTGAATATAACGAATTTATTCTGACTGATTTTGAATGAGATGTTAGGTCAGTTAGTGTGTTTGGTTGAAACAAGTGCTGTGCATCAGACCTAAACCTGTACATCATGTATTCAGCAACTTGATGCCAGAAATAGCCTACCTGCTCCGAACCAAATGAACGGGAGTAACCTCAACTCGCAGTACTTTGAATGTTGCGCCAGTCTTTTTGCATGTGGAAAAACTAATGGTTAAAAAAATATCACGCGGCAAATAAATGTAGCCTCTAACATCAGCTGGATTTGGTTGATACGTGGAGTTTGTAAAACGGTATTTTCACATCATTTTAGAATGCGAAAAGTTCGTTGTGACAGTTCATTCTTTTATTGGGAGAGTTGCGTGATAACATTCGATCACAAAATAAAAATAAAAATGCATTTATGATATATTTGATGTATGTGCTGTTCTTACGCATGACTAATCACAAACTACTGTAGTCTTAGCCAAGTTACAATGGTATTGCAATAATGTCGGTATTTTGTGAATGAAAAAGAAGGAACGATTTATGCTGATCGTTTATTTCCAGCCAGATAAATAATATACAAGCAGTGCACCGATTTTACATCAGAGGTATTGTTTTACGCACGGTCTGCTGGGTTGAGCGATGTCCGATAGTAACCTCGTCAGCCCTGGCTTCTGTGGATACAAACGGATTAGACGATCCTTCTATATATGCAGATGTCACATTCCAAACAACGCTGCATTAGAGCCGCCGAAGTTAACCATCTGATTGAAGAATTAATTTTAGTCCTAGAGCCTTACACTGCATTTAGTACTTGGTGCTGTTTTACCAAAAATATATTCAGAAATCATCATTCCAAATCATGTAAGTGTTATGTAAGTCTGTCTCAAAGTCTTTTTTACTGAACCATTGACAACATGTGTATGTGGTACGTGTATGTCTGATTACATTTCACTCTTGCTGCTGTAGAACACCAACGGGCCACCTGACTTGATGCTGGACCCGAGGACTGTATGTGTATCCATCGATGACATTGTGTCAAACCATGTGGGAAATCAGCAGACACCACTGTTACACGGCCATCTCAAGAAGGTGGAGAACAACCTCACAGAAGCACAGAGGTTCTCTTACCTGCCACGGAGACCGGCGGTCAACATCGAGTTCAAAGACCTCTCCTACTCTGTTCCCGAAGGACCATGGTGGAGAAAGAAAGGTACTACTTATCTACATTCCACCTTGTTCTACGCAATGTGATCAATAACTGTGTAATCAGTCATCCACTTAGAGTGGTGGAGACAGAACGGTGCTACTGTGTACCTTTACTTAGTTCCACTCAGTATAATCAGTCACCCACCCAGGCCACAAAAGTGAACAATAAGTAGATTTGCCTTCTACATCAATATTCTCACTGAGTCTAACCTAGAAGTGTCGAGTGGCAGCATCATTAGCTGGCAACTTGATTTGATTTCTTCAGGAGATGAACCCATTGTGTATCTTCTACAGGCCTAATGGCTGAAGACAGATAAGCAGCCATTTTGTGCTTTCACAGACACCAGATGTAAAGGGGCACAGATATAGGGGAAGTTGCAGCAAAGAACGGCGGCTCTTATCAGTTCTGCCCTTTGATATAATGTGCGTAATACTGCATGAGCTTGTGAAGTAATAGGGATTGCACAAAACTATTAGATCAATCTTTTTATATGACTTTGTTTATATACATGTGCATGAAGAGGATGAAGGAGGTGGAATCAGTGTGGTGACAGTCTACTCTCACATTCAAAATCATGTTGGACTAATCCCTTACTTCTGCCACTATATGGATTGCTGCCAACATTTTGGCAAAGGTGTAGCTATGTTTGCTAAACTCTGTAATATTATATGGATGTTGTGGTGAAGGCATTACGCAATAACACGACTCTCCCACGGGATAATTTTACATACTGCAAAGGCGGATTAACAGGTTTTTTTAATCACAAATATTTATATTGATTTTTGCTGGAGATGTTTCTTTTTTTCTCCCCGGTCTATCAGAACCACAAAATGTAGTGAAATTGACTGCCTGAGCTAATGCTGAGATTTCACTGCAGCAAAGAGCAAAAAGGAGAAAAAAGAAAAAAGGAGATGCTTGAAGAAAATAAGTTGCTAGTCTGTCAGCAACAGTGGAGCTGTACTGGCTTGTGAACTTTTTACACATGCTGCAATAACGGTATACCCACAAATATTTTTCATGCCATGTTACAGCAAAACACAGAGAACACACAAATGCATCTTATTGCCATCTCAAAACTCTGTCTGTGAGCTTAAAACGCCCCTGAATCATTAGTCATCATCTCTGCTGGACTAAGGCCATGTCTTCCCGCTGAAATCGTAACAACGCTAATGTCTTCTTTAAACTTCTTACATAAGCCAAGAAGACCAAACAAAAACATCAGAATTGTGACACCTTTTTTGACAAGACTGTGTCTTCTGCACACAGACATCACCTCAAAGCACATTTGGGAAGGGAGTTTTTGTTGGTGCTGTTGTTGTTTGATGCAAGAGCACATCTGGTTGCTGCAGCACCTCTGCACTGAAGGGGTGTTCTCTGCAGATGGTTAATTAAAATAGCCATCTGGAGACTTTTGCACCCTCGTCTCCTCTCTCCTCCTCTCTCTCTCTCTTTCTCTCTCTCTCTCTGTTTCTGTCTTTCTGTTTTTTTTTTCTGTCTTTAAATGCTGCGAATCTTCGACGTCTGTTGTCCCATTGGCAGCACATCTCTCTCACCCTCTGTCTGCCTTGTAGCCCTGTGCGAGTGCAGCGAAGCTCCTTCGGTTTGGCATGCACCTTAAAGGAGATTTAATGCTTGGCTGTCGTGCCGAGGCAGAGCCAAGACTAGATGAATCTGTCCCTGATGTGGTCCTTATACAGCTCCCATGTGGCCCTGTCTTGGCCCTCCTACCCTGATATAGCGCTGATATGGCTTTGCCTTAGTCTAGGATCCTGATATGGCTTTGATATGGCCTGGTTTTGGCCTTGATATGACCCTGATGTGACCGCGATATGGCCTTGATATGGCTTTGTCTTGGTCTTGATAAGGTCCTGATATAGCTTTAATATGGCCTTATTTTGGCCTTGATACGGCCCTGGTATGGCCCTGTCTTGCCATTGATAGGGTCCTGATTTGGCACTTATATGGGCCTGCTTTAGCCCTGATATTGCCCTCATGTGGATTGCCCTCATATTGTCCTCATCTAGATTAGACTTGATAGAAGGCTTGGGTGCACTTTGCTTTTGTGTTTCGTTTGGTCTTTGCATGGCATCCACAGGATCTGCTTTCTGCCCAGAACATGTCAGATGTTTTAAGGCATCTACCTGATAATATAAGAACATATATTTCTGCTCTTCTGATCTCACTTAACTCAAATAAAACTACAGTATAGTGTACTTAAAATTACACAATTCACAAATGTATTACTTTTTTAAAAATGTTATCACTTTTATTACATTATCCATTGTGAATAACCTGTATTTATTCGGGTGTCCAACTGGATTTTGAAGATTGTAGGGTACCGAAAATTAGATATGAAATATGCCATGTCATGTTTGGCTTTTTGTTAAGCACAAATGAGGACCCATATTTTTTAATGGGAACGATTACACCACCCACAGCTAAATGCCCCCCTGGGAGTGAGCTGTGATTTAAGTCTAAGCGCATACGTCCTTGCTGTGCTGTTAACGAGCACAGACTATCACACCCATGAAACATTCATGAGAGGGGTAATCATGCTCCGCCAGCAGCCACTGGTGACTTTTCCTTTTGACAGCCGCGGCCATGGCCACCAAGGCCTGGTGACCTTAATTGGAACAGGCCAATCCTGCCACCCCCTCAGCCAAGCCTGAGGTTGGCTGTGCTTGGCCTATATGTGAGAGGTCTCCAACCTCTCTGGGACTAAGGGCTACCCAAAGGATGAAAGAATGAAGAAATGATATGGTGGGCTTTTCATTCAAAATAATCTACACCATTTAAAATAACAGTACATAACAACAGCCAAGAAATGAACTGGCATTTAGACATAAACATTAAAATATTAAAAAGTAAAAACAAAAAGGTATATATTTAAAAGATTATCAAAGGTGATTAGAACACTGCATTAGTCACTTGCTTTGTTTTAGAACATCTATAGCAGTTTCTTCACAAGTTCCTGGTGGGCTACCTGGTGGTGGGTGTTGGGGTGTTGGTCTTGGGATCGGACAGTCCCAGGTCCGACGCTCTGGAGAAGAGCATCAGCTAAATGTAATATGAAGGGGACTTTTCTGGTGGTCTGAGCATCATCGCGACCATGACTCAGCCATATATATGGGGATTAGTGTTGGACAACCTGAACCACATATTTGTGCCAACCATTCATTATATAACCTGATTCTAATTAGCACAACTCTTCAGCCAGGTAGAGGAGGTAATCACTGAAATCCCCTGTATTAGGCCTCATTTCCACCGACTTGAGCGTGTACAGCATGTAACCATGTACAATATGTGTGTATGTGTGACAGAATACGCTCAGATCACGCGTGGTATAAATGGTCTAATCTGTTAACGTGCATTCTAAATGAATACAGACAGAAAACCGGCACTTGCTGTCTGTGTGCTGTATACGGAGAGTGTTTGGTGGAAATGGGGCCTTAAGTGCACAGGTAGAACCAGGTGATTTGGAATATGTGGTACAACACTGAACCCTCTAAATCCAAGTTGCCCATCAGTGGGCATCACCACCCCTCCACCACCACCAACACCACCCTCCCTCCAGTGTGGTTGCCCCACATACGCTAAAGACTTTGCTCTGGGCCTGGGCCTGACCATTTCCATGACTTGGACACATATGTGAGAATGCAAAGCAAACAGCCTTGTACAACGTGCTTGTACAGAACACGCCAGCGGGCAGGCGGGTGAGGGGGCAGGGAAGTGGGCAGTACCGGTTTAATCCAGCCATGCCATGCCATGCTTATTGTTTTGTGCTGGCCTTCGGCATTGTGTTGAGTGGAGCGAGTCAGAGTAAACATTAGCAAGACACACACAACATTTAGCCCTGGGGGCTTTTCATAGACAGCGCGTGCAGTCTGGCCTCTATGTGCGTCGCATTGTTGTCCATCGACCGCACAACTCGCTAGTACCAACGCATGGGCGACAACGCTGCTGTAATATGCTGGGGGCAGGATGCGGTGTGCAGATCTTGCGTAATCGCGGCGCTCTCAGAAATGAAAAATTCTCCCACTGGAAATTACTCGGAGCTTCCGTAATTCAACCAGAAAGTGTTAAGGACACCAAGGTTATGGGTTCAATTCCCAGTCGATGTAGGCACTGGAAAAAGCGCACACCTTCTCAATTGCCTTGGAGCAGCATGGAATAAAATGATGTCTTAAGCAGGGCTGCCAATCCTGGCTTTAGAAAATAAAAACCCTGCCACATATTTGATCCCACCATTTTCTAAACCAGCTGATACTAACGAGCACACAAACCATCCGACAGGTAAGAGTGGCTAATTTGTGAAGTCACCTGTGTTTAGTGCACAGGCAGAAGGAGTATTGTACTTGGCTGGGTTTTTACTTCCCAAAGCTGTGATTGACATGTCTGCTCTTTTTTCCACTTCGCCATCACTGACGGCCTGGGAGGAGACAGACTTTGGCACCAATGGCTCCTAACTTGCCTTGCAATCGAACACCCAGCCTGCCCAAAAAATCTTTCTAATCCACACTTGGAGAGGAGAGAGGAGAGAGGAGAGAGGAGAGAGGAGAGCTACACGGTGCGAGCAGAGCAAAGCAGAGCAGAGCAGTGCAGCAAGGCCCAGCCAGTGCTGCTCAGACGGTTACTGTCGGTCAACAAACTGCAGTAACCTCAGCGCGCAGAGGGTTGTGGAGGAGGAGGTGTTTGTGTGTGTGTGTGGGGGGGGGGGGGGGGCTTGTTAAGAGGATGGAGCGAAGAGAGCTGTGCACCTGCAGAGATAAGAGCTGAAAGAGGAGATGCATGCAGCGAGAGGCAACAGACAGCGTGCCCATCGACAGCTAACCGCTGCTTGTTTACATTCAGTTTTTTTTGTTTGTTTGTTTGTTTGTTATGTTTGTTATATTTTTTATGCTGTGTTCCTATCCAGTCACAGAAAAGAGTGTCAGTGCAAATGTGTGGCTTGAATGCTCAACTCAGTGAATGAATTCAGTGAATATTCAGTCGAGAGGTAGCTACCCTTCTACAAACCACCACAAAAACAAGGACCGAAGTGTAGCTGTCACAAAAGGCTTTAATAGGACAGCAACAGTGTCATCTCTGCCCTGGATTTTGGATGGTGTGTAGAAGGTTTGGTGTGACTGTGGATGGGTATTTACGCTGCATGGGGTTGAGGCTGGCTGTTATTGAGTGACCCTGGGGCAGCAGTATGTCAGTGCTGGCTGATCTGACCTCTGTCCACAGCTCATCTGTCATACTGTCACGAGCGAGACATATCGCCCGCAAGCTATTAAATAGACATGTGCTCCGCACCTTCGTCATAACAGATTAATGTCACGTCTCGTGAACCCGAAATAAAGCAGGATTCAGGCTTTATTTTTTAACGTTATGTGTCTGTAAACATTTCTTGACACCTTGTATCTGTGTCAACATCTTTAACACCTTGTGTGTCTGTGTCAACATCTTTGACAACTTGTGTATCTGTGTCAACATCTTTAACACCTTGTGTGTCTGTGTCAACATCTTTGACAACTTGTGTGTCTGTGAATATTGATGACACTTAAGGGCTTCCTGCTAAACAGGATATGAAAAACAGGAGGCTAGAAACACATACCACAAATGCCACAAGGGAAGTTTTGTGTGGACATTAAAGACGTGAGATCTCAAATGGCAAAGAAATAAAAACACATTTATTTTTAGTTTTTGAAACTAGTTTAGATATTTATCATGTCAATGCCAGCTTTTCTGTATTACGTCTCTTTTTGTATGAAGAGGCCTCACGTGCGTCTGCCCTGGTTCTGTCTGAGGGTGTTATGGTATATTTGTATGTGTCTGTTTATATGAAGGCTTTTATAGAGCACTTCACCAGATTAACATTCCCAGGACATATATCCGTAATCTCATGCCCTCGGCGATGTGTTGGAAAAAGAAAGCTTCTTCCCCCATCACAAAGCCCTAATGTGTAAGGATTCGCTCATCACTTTAAAATAGAATTTTCTGTTCTGTTCTGTTGGCATGGATTTGTCATTTTCAGCTTCTTTTCAAAATGGCGGGTTGAGTCATTAAGGCGTGTCATTTGCCGTGACACAGTGAACAGTCTCTCTCTCTCTCTTTCTCTCTCTCTCTCTCTCTCTCTCTCTCTCTCTCTCTCTCTGTCTTTCTGATTACTCTTAATATTTTTACCCTGCCATTTGGGGAGTGTGCCTATTTAACTCTGTGCAATTGTGCCAGCTAGAAGCTGTCCTCAAAAGGCCTAAGTCATTATCAGTAAGTGATGGGAGCAATGGGAACATGCAGAAGATTGACAACTCAGTTCAAATTTGGGTGCAGTGGGCCAAAAGTGGGATATGTCTGTCCTAAATGTGCAGCTCTTCATTCAAATTTGCTGCATGTGTTGACAGATTTAGTTAATTACTCCTCTTTAAAGAGATAAAAAAGACACACAAAAAACTCTGGCGCTGGTATACAGTCCTGATTATTCAAACGAAAGACAAACGTGGTTCCATAGTTTCTCAGGCTGAGCACTATTCCAACCAATTAACACATTGATTGTTGGGCTGAAGTGTCAGCAACCTCTCACTAAACTCCTGCACTTCACTTTTAGGGGTACTGGTGGCCTGGTGATTTAGGTATCTAGACTTGTGACCGGAGGATTGCAAGTTTGAATCCACCAACTGCCAGTAGTGCCCTGAGCATGGTACCGTCCCCACACACTGCTCACCGGGCGCTGTTGTCATGTCTGCCCCCTGCTCACGTGTGTGATGGGTTATATGTAGAGTCAATTGTGTTGTGTACAGCACACTGTATGCTGTGGTGTGCTGTGTAAACACAAGGACACTGGGTGCTGTTTATTTGTTTGTTGTTTAACTCTGAGAGCTAACATGAGGGTTCAGTTGCCCTGGTGTGTCATTTTGCCCATGGTTTGTGCCTTTTACTTCAGCAACTAGAAAAGCACTCAGAGAGCACAGACCTCCACCAGGGAAGCTTAGATCACTACCAAAATCTAATCACTTTTAAGTTAGCCCATTTTTGACCTACCCTGAAAAATTAATGAAAATCCATCCATAATTTTTTGAGTTATGTTGCTAACTAACTAACAAACAAACAAATACCGATGATTACATAACCTCCGCTGGCAGAGGTAACAAAGAGGCCTGTACCCCAAAGGCCAGGGACAGAGGCTCATCCAATACATTTATGGGGAGCTGATGTGAGGTGAGAGCTTGCATCTGCTGGGTGACTACAGGATGCCCCGCCCTCTACAGACCTTGCTGGGATGCCCAGGGGAGCATAGTCATCCAGGAATGGCAGAAAGCACAGGGGTCACATTTGTCAGCCAAACCAGACACACAGACACAGACACACACACACACACACACACACACACACACACACACACACACACACAAGGACTTCTACTCTTACCCTTTGTTTGCTGTTGACAGCACCAATTATTATGCCCTGGATGTGGTTGTGGTTGTTGTTGTTTGGTTGTGGGCATTATACCCTCCTGAGAGGGAAGGTCACAGAGGGCTCATTGTGCCCGTGTTGGCTGTGCCCCCCAGATAAGGACACATGGTCCTGGTGGGACGAAACGCTGACTGTCCCTTAAAGAAATGTGACAGCGCTGCAGGCCTGGTTTTAAAAAAGGGACAATGTGGGGAAAAAGTGCAGTGGGGTTACATAACCGATACCGATCTGCTATTCTGGTGCATTGAGGTACACTACAACATACAGAATAATTTGGGGGTGGGGTGGGTGGGGGGAAGGCTGGGAGGATGGCTGTATTTCTTGTGTTAATATTGGCTAAGCATTTTTTGTTTTTTTGTTCTGATTATTGTAATTTTCATCTTGCCGACACTGAGTCAGCTTTTCAGATCTGTCTGTCTGTTCTTTTTCCACCCTGGGTTATCACTGCTCGATTTTTCTGTAATGTCCAGTCTTTTAATCATCTGTAATGATGTAATCATCATAATACTGTATGTGTAACTATATATCCAACTTATGTACATATTTAGTTTTGCGTTTGGTTTAGTGACAGGCCCATACATTTGGCAGTCACAGTCTCTGACTGTCAGACCTCATGCGTGTCCTCTTTGGCATAGGTTGCAAAAAAAAATATGTAATGGGGGAATTTCACATTATGGATGTAATGATATAATATTATTTAAGTATTGTATAAACTTTTTATGTAAGTTCTACAACCAAAAATAGCAAATGCTCACAGTTCATGTAATCATGCACAACCCATACAAACACCATGGCATTTAAATGGCATTGATGACACTTCACGGTTCAGCCAGTGATAGACACCATGCTCTGAGATGCATCTGCCCAGAACCACCGCATCTTTGGCTGTTAGCTAGAGGCTTACAGGATGCATCAGTAGCCAACTGTGGTATGTGCATCAGGCTGAGCAATGAGCTCAGGTTTGAATCTCATACTGGTAGGAAGAATGTAGGTGGACATTAACTAACTAGTGCTCTCCTGCACTGTCATCCATGGCTGAAGTGCCCTTGAGCAAGGCAACCCCACATTGCTCCAGGGACTGTACTCTGTACTTAAATAACTGTGAGTTGCTGTGGGTAGGTAGCTAAGTGTAATGTAGTATTTGTTGCCAACTGTCATAACACTCTGCGCAGTGTGCTACACAAGATATTTGAGTGACAGGTCTTGCTTATGTGCAACACATTCGGATATATGTAAACAGTATGATGCATATGTGTGTGTGTTGTGGCCAGCATTGAACTTTGCATCTTATTTTTCTGGTGCATTTGAGGTTTGCTGTGTAACTCATGGGAGGAAGTGGTATGAGTGTTTGTACACTCGTGTGCATATGCATGTGTCTGTGTGCACGTGTGTGCATGTGGGTGCGTGCGTGTGTGTGTGCATGTGTGCATGTGTCTGTGTTTATTTGTGTGTGTGTGTGTGTGTGTGTGTGTGTGTGTGTGTGTGTGCTGATGGGTGTTCAGAAGATGAATTGACCCATGAAAGCTTAGATCTTTTCAGGTCAGGGCAAGTGGACTCAGCTGCAGGTAGCTGATACTGACCATTTTACCATATTACCCCCCCCCCCCCCCACCCCCCACCCCTCAGCCCCACCCCCTACCCCTCTGAAGGACTCCATCAGTTCCACTTATGCATCATGCGTCATCAGGCACCGTCACTAAAAAATATCTCTAAAATTCAAAATAGATGCTAGCAAAAGACAATAAATAACAAAAATACCTTGTTGTTCAGCCCAGCAGTACCCGCATGAGTGAAGTTACTAATGCTGCTGATAGAAAAGCTCTAGAGTCAGCAGAGAAGCACAGGTGCGGAGTGTTTGATGACATAACACTGCCGAAAAGGCTGTTTTCGACCAATCCTACCGCATGGCCACGAGTAACCTCTCTTGAATTTTTTATTATTTATATTTCAGGAAATCTGTGTGCGTAGAAAGTAAGAAAAAAAAAAAGAGTTTTCTGCATGTAGCTGTTAGCAACGTGCTCTGGCTCCACGCCTCTAAGCCTTGCAGTGATTCGCCTCCTAATGCAGTGGCTCTTATTAGAGTCAAATTAAGCAGAGGCTTCAGCCATTATGAAACTGCGAGCTCCTTCCCAGAGTCTTGCGTAATCTAATCAGAATTTCGAGCGGCGAGAGCTGAGGCTGATGCCTGGTTGTGTTTGAACCAAGAATGGAGAGAGTTGGGAAACGTCCTCTGCCTGATTGCTCCAGATTGCCATGTTGGTGCATATTACATCTCTTTTCATTAACACAGGCAGGCAGGGTTATCCAGAACGACTACAGGGAGAACAAACTACAGTCCCCCTGGAACAAGCTGGGGTTATGAGCCTTGCTCAGGGACACAAGGGTGGTAGACCCTGTGATGGAACTCACCGTCACCACCAACAGGTGTTCCATCCACAAGTTCTGATCACTGACCACCAGATCACCACACAGCCGCCCCCCACCCCCACCCTGATGCACCGTAATGTCTGCCAGAAGGGCACTCACCACCATTTGGTTGTCCTTTTTCTAGCTCTGACCACAGCAGCACTACCTCCCAACGCTGTCTTTACCTGGGCAGCTGCAGGAGGCAGGTGGCCCTGATCTGTGACCTCTGACCCATGAGCTGCTGAGCCAGCGTCAAGCAGCATCAGTGCAGTGCTGAACACGCACACAAACACACACACACACACACACACACACGGACCAGAGACAGCTGTTACGGCTACACGTGTCATCCCTTTAAATCACCTGTTCACTCAGTCAGTGTCTCTGTCTCTGTCTCTCTCTCTCTCTCTCTGTCGTTCTCTCTCGTTCTCTCTCTTTCTCTCTCTCTCATGATTTCTGTCTTTTTTTTATTTACACACACATGCGCACACATATGCACGCACACATGCCTACACGCACACACAAACTTGCACACACACTACTGTATTATTTCTTTCACTGTCATCCCAGCTCTCTTTCATCTCTCACAACGTGTCTGTACATCATTTTTGTTCCCTCTGTCTGCGTCCTTTGCTCTCTAGCCATCTTAACTGACTCTGATACAATGGAACATCAGGGCGATTCACAGGTAGTCCGATGTCCATCGCAGGCAGTTGGGGTGCTGAGTCGCAACATCATCATCATCATCATCTTCATCATCATGTTTGTTGGGAAGACCGATTTAATCTGAAACGATCGCTTCCATTGTTGACGCAATTCCGATTAAATCAAACATCTTTGATTTGATTGGTACCCGTCTGCTCCTTGTTGCCATGGTTTTGATAGTGACATGGAGTCCGTTGTATTTTCACCCAGTCTTTATGACTGTGCTTACAACCGACTCAAAATCTCATCAGATCCTGTTTGTAGGGGTGCTGTGTTCAGTCTCGTTCTAATCATAAAAGACTTAAAAAATGGGTAGGTCCGTGTCTAGCTTTAGTTTCTCTCTCCACTTTTCTCACTGCCTCACCACGTCCATACGCCTCTCAGTACTCCTCTTTGTCCTCCTCCTCCTCCTCATTCCACTCTCTTTTCTCTCAGCCCATCTCTGTTTCTTTCTCTTTCTCTTTGTGTCCCTCTCTCTCTCTCTCTCATTCCCACTCTCCCTGGCTGCAGTGTGTGTATGTAGTCAGCCATTCATAATATCAAGATGTTTCTTGAGCACTCTACCATTCAGTGTGCAGTACAGCGAATGGGTACACAACTAAGAAGCATAAAACTGTGCTACGTGACACAGTCACACAGTCACAAATCTCTGCATCAGAAAATCTCTTGCATAAGAAAATGCACCCTCAATTCAACATTGTGAGCATTAAAAGCAGTATGGGGCTTCTGGTCCTGCTAATGGCAGCTGTGTATGACAGCATGTCAAAGAACCAAAAGCTGTCATTAACCCACAAGCCAGCGTTCTTCCCTAAGCTCCTTAGTCAGTTCAAGTTTCAGCCCTAGTGTACTCTGTGGGGAGGCATATTGCCCTCAAAGCACAGGATGTGCTGATGAGAGCTAACCATACAGAGAGAGAGAGAGAGAAAAGAAGAGAGAGAGAGAGATACACAGACAAAAAGGGAGAGAGAGAGAGAGACAGACAGACAGCAGAAAGAGAGGGAGAGAGAGAGAGAGAGAGAGAGAGACAGAGTACACTGATTTCCCCATTACCCTTCATTTCTTACTGGTTCACTGAAGCTCCAACAGTACTAGTAAACCATAATGTGGTAGGCAGTGTTGCCACCTGTCCCGGTTGTACCTGATTGTCCCGGTTTGTAATGGTCTGTCCTGGGGAAAAAAATATTCTCCACTGGACACTGACATCCAGGTCGCTGCTTGTAAGCCAAAAGGTTGATTGGGTAGCCGAAATGTGCCATTTTTTTGTCAGACATAGGTGGCAACCCTAGTGGTAGGCCTACAGCTGGACTGCTGGGCCACTCTGTCTCCCTCCTGTATGCTGGTCAGGGCTTGATTGCTTGCGTGATGAGCTCTTGGGCCCAGAGTGAGCGGCACCTTGGTCTGGTTAATCGGGTTCTCAATCATACAGGCTAGAGTATGATGGGAGTCAAGGCTACACAGCTTAGTGTGGCTTTGACCATCTGTGACCTCTGTGAGGACCTCATCCATCTCCATCATATGATGCATAATGGCTGCCCTGTCCTTGTGTCTAGGTTATGTCAGGGTTGTGCGCAAGGCTGTATTGCTCGAATGGTTTGAAATACCCACAGTAATCATATAGATCATTACAGTGACATGGCTGACACTTGGTCAGAAGCAATTTTTTTGAAAGTGCAGAGAGACAATACATTTTTCCATTTTCTGAGAATTTGAATATAATTTTTGTCCTTGCAAACAAGCACAACCTGACACAAACAGCAAGGTGGATTATAAAATGCACTAGAATTTTGAATATCCATTACATTTTCATTGAGCTTTTAGGATTACATCATTCCTATACTGCTAAAATGACACTTCACACAACAAAGGTGGGACATTTCACCTTCGACCTTACTGTTTACCTTGTACTGGACTGTACGGGGGGTTACTGTCGGGCATTCCCCTCCACGTCGGAGGGAACTCCATGCTGCCCTGCCTTGCGCTCCATGCTGTGAGAGGACAGGGAAGGTCGGGGAGGTATTTGTGTATCTCTCTGAGAGAGATTATAACCCCAAATCCAATTACGCTGGCAGCCTCTGCAACCAGCCGGATTAGCACCCACGTTTATCCATTAGATAAATAACAGGTTACCATCGAGCATCTCGTTTTAGGATTCAACCTTCAAATAGTTTTTTTTTTTCCTACGGATGGCACTACACAGTTATTTTAAGATGCGGCAGGTGACATTACATCATGGGATTAAGGGGTGTAGAGGCCAGGATTCGCTATAGGACAGAATGTCAATGGATGCCAGCTCAACAAAGGACAGCATTTCATAATGCATCAGAACAGATCTTAGCAATGGTGAAATTTCTCAGGAATAATTGGCAGTGTAGCACTTATGCACAAAAAAATCACCAGCCTATTTTACATAACATGGGTGCCTATTTCTTGAATTTTACTCAACTCTTTTATGATCTCTGTGTGGCTAAATGTTGTGGTATCCTCAATGGTATTTCAGATGTGTTTTGCTATGCCCAACAGCTAAGAGCATCTTGTTTGTGTGCAGTGGCTGCAGCCAGATCTACACACCTGAATAAGTTCTTAATTTGCACAAGAATGTGATTGTGTGAAAAACTAAGCAGGGGGATGTAGAGATGTAGAAAATCACACACTGTAGCTCAAGCTTAACCAGAAACTTGAGAAGAACTGTTAGACACGTAGGGTCAGCCTAAGGTAAATGTTCACTTATGGTTCAATGAAGCTCACCCTCCTAAAAAGGTGCATTCATGCGGAACACCAAAGTAAAGCCCAGAAGAACTATGGAAAACGGCCCCTTTCACACTAAAACACAAAGAGCCCTTTATGTGCGCTGGCCAGGTGAGGTGGGACCATGGAGCTGATCAAGCAGGTGCTTAGTGCATCAGTGCTCTGGCCCACAGGCCCTTTTGTGACCATAAACACTACAGTTATTTAACGCCACCTTTCTCTCTCTTTCTTTCTGTCTCTCTCTCTCTCTGTCCCCACCTTTCTCCCCCCTTTTCACTCTCTCTCTCCTACTCTTGCTGTCTGCCCCTTTCTCCCCCTCTCTTCCTCTCTCTCTCTCTCTCTCTCTCTCTCTCTCTCTCTCTCTCTCTCTCTCTCTCTCTCTCTCTCTCTCTCTCTCTCTCTCTCTCTCTCTCTATCACTCACTCACTCTCTCTCCTCACCTTTCTCTCTCCTCTCCTCCTCTTTCTCCTTTCTCTCCCTCTCTTTGTCCCCTGTGTTTGCTGGGTATCTCAGGTTACAAGACCCTCCTGAAAGGTATCTCTGGGAACTTCACCAGTGGGGACCTGGTGGCCATCATGGGCCCCTCAGGAGCCGGCAAGTCTACGCTTATGAATATCCTGGCGGGTTACAGGTGAGTTGTTGTGTATGATTACAGGGCAGAGCAGGGCAGGGAAGGGCAGGTGTCTGACATTTTCCACAGTGACACAGTCATACCTTTGAAGCTGACCGTGGACAGACAGCATATGGCTTTGGAGATTTACCATACAGAGGGTTGGTTGTGAGGTAGACAGTACTGACACATTTATTCAACACACGTGTTAGAGTACCTTTACTTGTATGCATTTTGGTATGCTAATGCCTCGCTCATGCTAAAAATGATGTAAATTAATCTGTTTCCTCAACAGTTTACACTAAATCCCCCAAAAATGACAAAATGACCCATATTGCTTCCTTGAACATCACTGGCCAATTAGCTCCATATATCTTTGAAGCTCACTAGATTGAAGCAGAGCAGTGGGAAAGAATTTTTTTCACATTTTGTTTGTGTTTCTACCTGCTCATTGATACTGCTCTCACAAATCTGGGGGAGGCGAGCACGCTCAGCCCTCCTTTCATGTTGTTACCTAACAAGCAGCACACATAAAATTAATGCATGTTCGTGGCAGTGCTTAGTCACCACACTCAGCTGATGATATCGCTTCTGCTAAGGGTTATCTGCAGAGTATTGGACATCCTTATGAATGTGCCGTATTGAATTACACAACAGCACATACCATGACCTATTAAACTGGTTTCTTAAGCAATAAAGAAGTGTACACACACATACACTTAGCAGATGTTCACATCTATCCACAGAACTGGGTCAACGACTTTTTTGTTTCCATGGTAACTGTTAGATTCAGCCTCTACAAGGACATAGATGGAGAAACATCAACAGTTTTATCTGAACATGAAGACTGTAGAAACATCAACATATCCCTCACAGCCTCTAAGACTTTAAAACAATGAATGGTATAATGCTCATGTGTCTTTTTTGGTTAGTGGTCAGTTGAATTATTCTCCTTACAAGGATGTTATTTGTTCCTGTCTGTGTACAGGGAGACGGGAATGAAAGGAGAGATTCTAATTAATGGGCATCCTCGAGACCTGCGGTCCTTCCGGAAGGTTTCTTGCTACATAATGCAGGATGACATGCTCCTTCCTCATCTTACTGTACAGGAAGCCATGATGGTAAGTACACTAATCAGAGCCACAGAGAACAAAGCAAAAACATAGAAAGCCACATCTAAAGTCTCTGTGTCGTACCAGCAAACAGGCATATATACTGCGTAGATAAAGTCCACAACATCCGTAATTTGCTCCCAAAAATTCGTTTTATGTGTAATGTTTTAAGTAAAACCCCTTCATCAGCGTATTGCTGGTGTTGCAGACTTTTTTCACTCATGTAAAGGAAACTAATCTGCACACTGGGGGAATAGACAGAGTAGTCAGCCAAACGATTCGAACAGATAAGATTTCTTTGCCTTTGTGACATTGAGACTTGGCTGCTTTTTGCTGCCAGTGTCTGTCTGGAAGGCTGGCTGTTATAGGGACATTTGGCCAAGTCTTGCTGCGTATGTACAGTCAGCACAGTCTAAATCTGGAGTTCTCTCTCTCTCTCTCTCTCTCTCTCTCTCTCTCTCTCTCTCTCTCTCTCTCTCTCTCTCTCTCTCTCTCTCTTTCTCTCTCTCTTTCTCTCTGTCTCTTAGGTGTCGGCAAATCTTAAACTCCAGGAAAAGGAGGAGGGGAAGCGAGAGATGGTAAGTGTGTGTGTCTGTGCGTGTCTGTATGTGTGTGTGTGTGTGTGTGTGTGTGTGTGCGCATGTGTGTATGCCATGGCAACCTCCTTCATCTCTCTGCTTTGAGTGCTTGTGTTAATCCCACCGCTCTTGTACCGTGTGTGTGTGTGTGTGTGTGTTTAAATGGAAACTAGGCCTTGCTGCTAATTGGCCACCACTATTAGAATATGACAGTATAGCTACCGAAGATCACCTAGTGACAAAGAACTTCTGCTTAAGTGGATCATGAAACCTTGAGCTTATAAGCGTTTGTGTGCCATGGGTTTCAGGTGAGGGAGATCCTCACGGCTCTGGGCCTTCTCGAGTGTGCCAAAACACGCACGTCTAACCTGTCCGGGGGGCAGAGAAAGCGCCTGGCCATCGCTCTAGAGCTCATCAACAACCCGCCTGTCATGTTCTTTGATGAGCCCACCAGGTAAGACATGTGAGCTGTGTGAGAGAGAGACAGAGAGGGAAATTGTGTGTGTGTGTGTGTGTGTGTGTGTGTATGTGTGTGTGTGTGTGTGTGTGTGTGTGTGTGTGTGTGTGTGTGTGTGTGTGTGTGTGTGTGTGTGTGTGCGTGTGAGTGAGAGAGAAAGAGAAGAAAAGTGTGTGTGTGCGTGTGAGTGAGAGAGAGAGAGAGAAGGAAAGTGTGTGGTGTGTGTGTGTGTGTGTGTGTGTGTGTGAGTGAGAGAGAGAGAGAGAGAGAGAGAGAGAGAGAGAGAGAGAGAGAGAGAGAGAGAGAGAGAGAGAAGGAAAGTGTGTGGTGAGTGTGTGTGTGTGTGTGAGAGAGAGAGAGAGGGAGAGAGAGAGAGGGAAAGTGTGTGTGTGTGTGTGAGAGAGAGAGAGAGGGAGAGAGAGAGGGAAAGTGTGTGTGTGTGTGTCTGTGTGTGTGTGTGTGTGTGTGAGAGAGAGAGAGAGAGAGAGAGAGAGAGTGTATGTGAGAGAGAGTATGTCGGTGTGCTTCTTGTGTCTTTACATGGTAAAGAGATTAGACCAGTTTTGTATGTGCTTGTTGCCTTACACTGATCCCATTTGTGTGACAGAAGCACAAATACTGTCAGCAACACCACTCAAATCAATAGTCATACAATAGCACAACTTGACAAATGACTTGATGAATGATCCCAGTCTCAAAACAAGCAAGACCCTAGCTAGAAGTTAAATTGAAAAACAAAACGTTGTCAGTTATAATTCCCCCTGTTGAAGTGTGAAAAGGAAGCATCTACATGAAGTACTCCCAGTGGTACCTATTAGGCAATCAGCAAACAATTTTATATCCCAAGGTGTGTGTGTGTGTGTGCGCGCATGTGTGTGTGTCTGTGTGTGTGCGCACATGTGTGTGGGTGTGTGGGTGTGTGTGTGAGTCTGTGTGTGTGTGCGCACATGTGTGTGTGTGTGTGTGGGTGTGTGTATGTGCGTGTGTGCGTGCGTGCATGTGTGTGCTTATGCGTGCACATGTGTGTGTGATTCCCTCTTTAGGGGATTAAATCTTGTCTCTGAAAGCATATCCTGCCCCTCCCCCTCCCCCAAGGGGTACGAACACTCCAGAGACTGCAGCTGAAATTAATTCTAGAGCATCCACAAACCTGCACTGTTTGTGCAGACGTGTTGGGTCACTCAAGGAGAGACTGCAAGCTTTTCTCTCAGGGGGCAGACATACATGTATGAAGTGCCCCAAAAAGTGCAGTAGCTGACACTGGGCCAGCAGAGGGCCAGGACCTGGGCCACATCTAACCCAGCATCATCTGTTCAAGTTTAAGTTCAAGTTCAAGTTCAAGTTCAAGTTCAGGTCAATTTTATTTTTACATTATAACAGATTAGAGACTCTCTGTCTTGTGCAAGTGATATGTCCTTCCTCTGCACTACAGTCATGCACAATCAGTCCAGACCATGTTCCCACGGAGGAACCTAATGGTTTAACTAGAAGCCGTGAATCATTATGTGAAAGAAGATTGAAGCAGAATTTCATGCAGTTCTATGACAAGGGTTTACAGACAGATGTTTGTCCATGATCTTTTCCATGTTGTAAAAGCATATTACAGGCCTTTTCTAGCTTGTGATGAGACATGCATGTGCTAGATGTCAGGACACACACACACGTGTATGTGTGTGTGTGTGGAGGAGGATAGTTGAGAAGGGTTGAGAGGATACATTCTCCTCACTCCCAAATCCTTAGTCTTTCTCTTTCTCTTTCTCTTCATCTGCCTCTTCATCTCTTCTTCATCACCTGTGGCAGCTTAGCAGTGCAGTTCTCTTATACTCAGGCCCAGGGCACACGCACTCTCCCAATCTCCCTTATCTCTGGATTACAAGCACCTCTGCCAAAACTCAGCTTCACCTAAGGCACCCAGGAGGATGGGTACAGCATGATTGAGCTTTAAAACAAAAACACTAAATTTCCAACAAGTCATTGTAATATCCACCTTTGTGTTGTAAAACATCCTTTTGTTTCTACTGTTGGAAAAACAACACCTGTCTTGTTCCTTTGTTATTCCTCTACCAAAAAGTGACAGACTATGAGTTCCCTGATCCTCAGAAGCTGTCTTGAATTTGATCCATATATGTGGAGTGCTTTGCCTTGACCAGTCAATCGATCACACACTGTGTGTGTGTGTGTGTGTGTGTGTGTGTGTGTGTGTGTGTGTGTGTGTGTGTGTGTGAGAGAGAGAGAGAGAGAGAGAGAGAGAAAGTGTGTGTGTGTGTGTGTGTGTGTGTGAGAGAGAGAGAGAGAGAGAGAGAGAGAGAGGGAAAGTGTGTGTGTGTGTGTGTGTGTGTGAGAGAGAGAGAGAGAGAGAGAGAGGGGGAACGTGTGTGTGTGTGTGTGTGTGTGTGTGTGTGTGTGTGTGTGTGTGTGTGTGTGTGTGTGTGTGTGTGTGTGTGTGTGTGTGTGAGAGAGAGAGAGAGAGAGAGAGAGAGGGAAAGTGTGTGTGTGTGAGAAAGAGAGAAAGAGAGAGAGTGTGTATGTGAGAGAGAGTATGTCGGTTTGGAGTGCTTTGCCTTGGTCAGTCAATCGATCACACACTCAGACAGACTGGTGGCCTTTGGCGGTAGAGAGCTCGTCTCTGGGTTCTCCTCATCTCAGTGCTCTTCTCTCTTGTCTCCTCCTCCCGTCTGCAGTGGTCTGGACAGCTCCTCGTGTTTCCAAGTGCTCTCGCTGCTGAAGGCCCTGGCCCAGGGCGGCCGCACCGTCATCTGCACCATCCACCAACCCAGTGCCAAGCTCTTTGAGCTCTTCGACAAGGTGACCGTCAGCACAACGCACACCTTTTTTTTTCTTTGTTGTTCCACTGACTTAAGATGACTTTAGTTGGTGAAACATGCCAATTATGATTTTGTGGTGTCCACACTGGTTCGGATGTCTGTGGGCATTGTCAGCTGGTTATTTTCCATTTTACTGTAATATTACTAAAATTATACAGAATGGGGGTTTTAACTGTTGTAAATGTATCGTTCATGCTTGTGAGAGACATATTCTACATTCCATTATTGAAATATCAGCACTAATAATCGTTACTGTAACTCTTATGATTTCCAGCTGTACGTTCTAAGCCAAGGCCAGTGCATCTACAGAGGAAGGGTCTCCAGCCTCGTGCCCTACCTCAGGGAGCTAGGCCTCAACTGCCCTACCTACCATAACCCTGCCGACTTCGGTGAGTGGACTATGATGCAGTGGTAAAAATAGTTGTAGGTATCTCATGGTCATGTTGTTACCCTGTTGTTACAATAGATAATTAAAAAACGACAGATAAAGACACCTTAGGTAGAGAACTGTCAAAGATACTGCTGCCAGTCAGGTGTGCCTAGAACAGCAAGGGGGCGGGGGAGGATCCCCAGGGCAGTGGAGACAGGAGCTTTTCTGAGGAGATCCACCTCCAGTTGCCATTAGGAGATTAGGAGCCTTAATTCGTTGAAGGACACATTTTAGGGTTTTATTTTCCTTGTTAGTTATTGTTATTGGTTAGTGGCAATACTGTCCCAGAGGGGTGTGCGCGAGTGTGTGTGCGAGTGAGTGAGTGTGTGTGTGTGTGTGTATGGGCGGTATATTTCCTCCTGAGTAATGTGCTCGTGGGTGGAAATGTGTGTGTCTTTGTCTATGTCTGTCTTTTTTACTCGTGCTCTATGTTCAATGAATACTAAGGTTAAAGGATAAATAAACTTCAACTTAAACTTAACTTACCCTAAACCTCTAACCTCCCACCATCCCTATTTCTGTGACTCAGTGATGGAGGTGGCCTCTGGCGAGTATGGGGACCAGACAGCCAGGCTGGTGAAGGCTGTTCAGGAGAGGAAGTGTGAGAAGGACTACAAATCGGAGATGAACGGAAACGGCCACCTCAACCCATTCCTGTGGCACAGGACTTCGGATGAGGTATGTACCTCGAAATCAAGTCATTTTTTGTACATAGAAAAACTAAGCTTTTCAAAACAACTGAAGAAATGCTACAACTCAAGAGACAACTCAGTCATTGATGTTATAAATGTTTTAAATCTAGCAAATGTTAAAAACTTTTAAATCCTTCAATATCTGATTATGAAATGAACTGTTTTCTGTTACTTGCAAATTACCTGTGATGTGAGTATGGTCGAAAAGACATAATTTACTGTATGAGGTGTAAGCTGCATTGAGGACAGTTAAAAAGTTAAAATCTCTAATGTAAGACTTGGTTTCATGTAAGTGATGTAATGAGGGCATGATTCTCCTGCAGGAATCGTCCTCTTCCGAGGGCTGTCACAGTTTCTCCGCCAGCTGCATGACGCAGTTCTGCATCCTCTTCAAGAGAACCTTCATCAGCATCCTGCGCGATTCGGTAAGAAACACTGCCGCCCCATGGACAAAAGCAGTATTGCAATTCACCAGTGGTTAAGCAAACCTTTTCAGTATATTTAGAAGATAAAGCAAAACAAGTCCTGAGACAGAACAACCAAGCATTAATCTGAAAATGGAATTTATTGAGCTGATAGGAAAAGTACATTTTGTGTGTGTGTGTGTGTGTGCTTTGTCATCTTACTGACGTTTCTTTCTCTCATTTTTCCCTCTAGGTGTTGACGCACTTGAGAATCATGTCTCACATTGGTATAGGCGTCCTGATCGGGCTCCTGTACCTGGGGATCGGCAACGAGGCCAAGAAGGTCCTCAGCAACTCTGGGTTTCTCTTCTTCTCCATGCTCTTCCTCATGTTCGCCGCCCTCATGCCCACTGTGCTCACCTGTGAGTAGCTCCCATTGTACACCAACAAATAAAACACACAGGGGCACACAATTTTTGGGACTATGAAAGGATGCAGTTTTGGCATCTTCTAACGATGCTATAACCAGTGTCCTCAAAGGGCACTCTGTTAATGTTGGGCTTTTAAATTCATATAAACCACCCCAACCCCTGGTGCTGCCCCTGTGAACACACAACACTCTTTATTAATAAAGAAATCATCTTAGAAAATGTCCAATTAATTTTCTTTAACCTTGCTCTTTCTAGTTCCTTTGGAGATGGGAGTATTTCTACGGGAACATTTGAACTACTGGTATAGTCTGAAGGCTTACTACCTGGCAAAGACCATGGCTGATGTTCCTTTTCAGGTAACAGCAACTTGGGGGCTTACAGTGTGCCACTGGGGTAAAAATTAGTATTGTCAGACATTCAAAATGTATACGAGTCCTGTTACACAGGATATATTGTGGGAGGATTAGATGGATTTATCTGCAGGTCAGAAGGTCACTAGCCTGATTAAAACAAATCCCACACACATTATTATGTAACAGTACTGCAGAATATTCCACCAGGTTTCTCATTCCAAACATAAAATGGTGCAACTAATAAAATGAAATGAATAGGACATAGTTGGTAATGAAATAAAAGAAAAATAGAAAATTACTACATTACTCTAAATTACATGGTGCTTTGTACTATACCATGTTCTGCAAAAACCTTGTGCTACTAAAAAAAAAGAACAGGATATATTTGTTTGACAGAGATGACAGATTTTTCAAGTCAGATGCTTCAAAAGTCTACTGTTAATGTTGAATATTGTCCAGTGCCGGTGACGTTCCCCATGCCATACAGCTCCGTAGTGTTCTTGATGACTGATGACTGCTCAGTTTAATGTCCCTGCTCCATAATGCACTTTATGACTACTCCGCTTTTACTGAAGGCCTTGGGTTAAGGTTGAATGTCTTCCCCTCTAGGTGATATTCCCAGTGGCATACTGCTCCATAATGCACTTTATGACTACTCCGCTTTTACTGAAGGCCTTGGGTTAAGGTTGAATGTCTTCCCCTCTAGGTGATATTCCCAGTAGCATACTGCTCCATAATGCACTTTATGACTACTCCGCTTTTACTGAAGGCCTTGGGTTAAGGTTGAATGTCTTCCCCTCTAGGTGATATTCCCAGTGGCATACTGCTCCATAATGCACTTTATGACTACTCCGCTTTTACTGAAGGCCTTGGGTTAAGGTTGAATGTCTTCCCCTCTAGGTGATATTCCCAGTAGCATACTGCTCCATAATGCACTTTATGACTACTCCGCTTTTACTGAAGGCCTTGGGTTAAGGTTGAATGTCTTCCCCTCTAGGTGATATTCCCAGTAGCATACTGCTCCATAATGCACTTTATGACTACTCCGCTTTTACTGAAGGCCTTGGGTTAAGGTTGAATGTCTTCCCCTCTAGGTGATATTCCCAGTAGCATACTGCTCCATAATGCACTTTATGACTACTCCGCTTTTACTGAAGGCCTTGGGTTAAGGTTGAATGTCTTCCCCTCTAGGTGATATTCCCAGTAGCATACTGCTCCATAATGCACTTTATGACTACTCCGCTTTTACTGAAGGCCTTGGGTTAAGGTTGAATGTCTTCCCCTCTAGGTGATATTCCCAGTGGCATACTGCTCCATAGTGTACTGGATGACCGCCCAGCCCTCGGAGGCAGTCCGCTTCATCCTCTTCATAGCCCTGGGCACCCTCACCTCCCTGGTGGCCCAGTCTTTGGGGCTCCTCATAGGCGCCGCGTCCACGTCGCTACAGGTGAGGAGTTCTGTTTCAAAGCTCTTCAAGTTGCTGACATGAATCTTCAGCTCCAGACCTGTTAGCTGTTGTGCTGTGTTTTTTTTTTTTTGTGTGTAAAAGCTTGACAGCTTTGGCCCAGATGTAATATCAGTCAGGCACTGACTCAGCCACCACTGAGCTTCTGTGCTTGGAAGCTGATGCTGCGTCAAACAGAAATGCTAGTGTTATGGCTGATGCAAAATGTTTACATTTAAAATGGCTGATTCTGGTGTTTGTCTGGAACGTGTGTCTCTCTGTCCTACAGGTGGCGACATTTGTGGGGCCAGTAACAGCAATTCCGGTATTGTTGTTCTCCGGCTTCTTTGTCAGTTTCGACACAATACCCAAATACCTGCAGTGGATGTCATATATTTCATATGTCAGGTGAGGCACACAGTCACACAGAGAGGTTTTTGTTTGGTATTTGTATTTGTAACTATCATAATCATGAGATAATATCTTGTTATTACAAGATAGTTATTATATTAATTTTACTTTCTGAAGCTGGGACGTATACCTCTGTTTAGGAGTCTATTTTTAACAAAAATCCGCCGAAAGTTCAGCTTTGAAAAGAGCATAAAATGAATCCATCTAAGTCTTGTCTCATAATGTGAAATATACAGTAACTGAGAGCTTTACAACAATCCCTCTGCCCTGCAGGTATGGTTTTGAGGGGGTCATCTTGTCCATCTACGGCCTGGATCGAGAGGACCTCCACTGTGAAGAGGGCGAGACTTGTCATTTTCAGAAATCGGAGGCCATTTTGAAGGAGCTGGACGTGGAGGATGCCAAACTCTACATGGACTTCATCGTCCTGGGCATTTTCTTTGTGTCCCTGCGCCTCATCGCTTACTTCGTCCTGCGGTACAAGATCAACTCAGAGAGATAGAGTGGGAGGAGTTGTGTGGTGGAAGAGTTGGATGTGTACATGGACATAAGAGGATGCGTTTGGTGCAGCAGAGGATGAAAAGCACAAGGAGACCGTCCTTCCGTTAATATAGCATGACCTCATACCCTACGCCCCACTCAGAAACCAAACACAAATCACACACACACACACACACATACACACACACACTCACACACACACACTGCATATATATCAGCCTAAATTTCAGGCAACAACACATAGAGACCTCAGTTGGGTTGTTGTGCACACAGTCTGTTTTTGGTGTGTGGCAGGGGCAGGGGTTGGCAGGGTGGTCTGAAGCACATTTCTCTACCGACAGGCCTGCTGGGCCACGGAGATCTCCACCTTCACAGAGGTCTGTTATGAATGTGACATGAACCTGCAACATGAATCCTCTATTGCGCCACTATTGTGATCGCCCAGTTGAGGACTATGCACTTTTCACCAAAACCCTCCAAAACAAGGGATAAGGGATATGGGTTTTGTACGTACTTAATAGGATCTTCTCTTTATCTTGAATGCCAGATAGGATAATAGTTCTGATCTGTGTCTTTGGTCTGTGTTTAGGCAAGGTGCTCAGAAGGTTCAGTAGGACCACAGTAAGGGAAGAGCTGGACTCTTCTTGGTCAAATAAACAGGACTTTTAGGCATAATATTGGTAGTAACAAAACGTAGATCACAGACTGGTTGTGGAGGCACAAAGCAAAATATAAGCTGAACCAAATCAGCCATGAACAATAAAAATGGAATCTGACTGAGTGTGTGTGTGGCATGGTTGTTAAGAGATTAAGGTGTAAAACAGAGCTTTAAGTCCTTACCAAAATGCTACAGCATCTGACACAGTGATACAGAGCGGTGAATGTATAAACAAATATAAACATGCTGCCATCAGATGAGAAAAGTCACTTATTCACTCAAATTATTTATGGAACAAAAATACTTAGGAATGCAGTTTGTATGTTTTTTTTTTTGTTTTTTTTCCAAAACAGGTTAAATGGCATATCAGCTGAAGATGTGTCACATTCTTTGAATAAGGCTGTCTGAGTGGTTTGGTGCATCATTACACAAGAAACGGGTCCAATTCGCTGTGAATTCGCTCCTTTTTTAGGTACAATGGTCCCCTGACATGGCAGCTTGTCGACATGTATACCTTTGTTTTTGTTTACTTAATATTATGTTGGTGAGGCCTGTAAACCTCACAAGTATTGCAAAATATAACAGTTGAGGGGGAAAACACAAACCATTTGTCTGAATTGAATCACTTATCATTGGAAATGTTATTAATTGTACTAAAATAGACCAATATTTCTATTAATATTTCCTTTTTATGTATCTGTTTAAATGTCACTGTTCCACATTGCCTTTTCCCCTGTGATAAGCATCCAAGGCTTACAGACAGACAAACTCAGTCCATAAATGCTGATGTATACATTTCAATTACATTTAACTCAAAACATCCTTAGAATTAATTTTGTATTTTTTGGATTTAATTTCTGCAATGCTTGAACCTTTTAAACGAATAACTGATTTCATGCTTATGGACAGTACCACACAAATAAGGGGTACTCTGTAAAGCCTGTTCCACATTTTACCCTCTCATAAGAGAGAACAATCATTAACTTTCTTTTTGTTTGGGATTCTTCATCTTTTCAGTGGATAACTGAGGTGTACCTGTGTCTTTTGCTGTGACTGGGCACTGTAATGGCTTGAAAGATAACTAGCTCTGTGCAGAAACTACTCCAAGGGATCAAAAGGAAAACATATAATACAACGTTAAGCAAGCATCAATGCAAATGTTTAGTGTGCTTCTGCTGACTGTGTTTTTTATGTGTGTGTGTGTGTGTGTGTAACTGTTTTACCTGAGGCTGTCTCTGCGGTACTATCTATCCAGGTCCTCAGAACTTTATGTGCAATGTTGTCTGAATTCCAAGCTGTAACTTCAGTGTTATGCGTACTCCTTTGATATATTCTTTACTGTGGACCTTCATGTGAAATAAAGACTTAATGGCATGTACGCTACTTTTATTTGTAAAGGCACCCTTGGGTTAGATGGGCTTAATCCAGAACTCACAAAAGGATCATTTTAGGATATGCGGCATTAATTTTTTAAATTATTATTATGATTTGTTTTTCTTCCATAGTTTCCTTTTCTTGTCCAATAGAGATTAAGCATTTTGTCCCACTGGAGAACTGTATAGGATGCTGCATTTTATTGTTATTTGGTTTTCAGGTGATTAAATATGGGATTCATAGATTGTGTATATTTTATGTATGCGAAACATGTGATGTTATTTCTTGGTAGATGAATTAATAAATATATGATATTTTCCAAAACTGTTGTGTTAACACAGAGAACGATTATATCATACCTTAATCCTTTTAATGATATTTAGGCCTAAATAATTCATTTAAAAGTTGGGTTCAACCAGAAAAAATAACAGCTGCAAAATCATAATCATCATCAACAATAACACAGATGATAACAACAATAATGCCAGTAGTAATAATAGTCGTTAGGTTATTACTACCTTTTTTGTAAATAGATTTAGCTTTTTATTGTCTGTATTTTATTCTACAACAAGTCATTGTATTTCAGCCTTTTATGTGTCATAACGTGAATTTCCAATTTGGCTATAAATTTGGCAACTATAGCCTCAGGGCTGCCATCACATATCTAAAAGTAGTATTGCCAGTTTTTGCCAATAACAATATGTTGCACACATATGATTTGTTTTTAATTATTTTTATAAATTTCTAATAATTATATATTTTTTAAATGGCCATCAGAAATATAACAACTCATTTTTTTCAGGGTGACATCTCAACCTTGTAAAATGCAATGAGATGACAAAATTCAATTGAGGAGGATTGCTGTCCCATTTGGCCCAAAGAATCCTATACATTTTCATCTTTAAAATTTTATACAGAGACAATTCTTCATTTGATTGAAGAATATGTGTCACCATCATGTATTGCCTAAAAAGCAGGCCAGATTGTTTTATGGTGCATGTCAGGTGTAATTCCTTAGTCTTCGTCAAAATCTGCTCTTCCTCATTCTGCAAAACAGAGCCCTGCCCTCTTGCCAGGGTGGAAAGTATTGAATGTGCTTTCATTCTAATGTTGTTCCTGCTTCTTACTATGCCAAGGTGTGTGTCTGATTTCAATCCTCTTCATGCCTCATCAATAGCATGAAAACAGATGTCAAGTATAGAACAAAGAGTATGCCCACCTCATGCCCACCATACAACTGATTTAACAACCCCCCCCCCCCCCCCCCCCCCAAAAAAAAATCCTGAAAGTGGTGGCATTAGTTGTTGAGGAAGCTGGGGTGAGGAGTTTGCATCTGTGCATTATGTAAAACTAGAGTTGTATTATTTTCTCATGTGCCTGTGAAGTGGAGGAACATATATGCAGCAGTAGGGTGCAGCATGACAGCTTTTGCAAAGAATGTTGCAAACATAAATTGTGTTACATTCTTTTAGGCTGCAGACAGAATCTAATCCGATTATTTAGGATGTTTTATTCAACAGCAACAGTAGCCTACCAAGTGAGGTATACACCAAAATATCTATAACAAAGCAACCAGGATAGTTTTTTTTTTACCAATCCCTTTGTTCTCAAATGTTGCATTTGTTGGAAAACAACATCATTTGGGTAGTGGGCCTAGCTAGGTAAGATGTTCATTTTTATGACTACGTTTCCCACAATGCAACTCGATTTCTACACACCTCTAGGCGACGAACGTGTAGTATCCATCCAGCCTATTGTACACTGTGAGTGGAGCAAACAGTGACTTTTCCCAGAGTGTGTTTTTTTTTTTACTTCAGCAGTTTATATGTGGTAGGTTACCGGGTGCTGCAACTAAGCGGATAAAAAGAAATAGAGGACGTCGTACAGTAGCCGTAGCTAGGTTAATGTGTAAGTCTTACTAAAGATAGCAGCTATGTTTACCAGCGTCTGGCTAGCTAGCAGGCGAGCGGTCGTGAGTGAGTGCGTGATCAGTCACCACATTTCGTAGATGACTTGTTGTGGTTGAAAGAGCGGGATGTGTCTACAGTGACGGCTCGTCCCCAGAAAATCATCGGTTGTATCACAGGGAGTTTTCAAAGCATACCTACCTAACCAACTTTGGAGAGGGCATAACATCCCCACACAGACTCAGCGCAGCCAAGGTCCGATGACTTTATTACAGTGTGCAGTTAACTGGGTGGCTTGTCACGTTATTTCATTCCTTGACAACTAGCTGCTGACCCACTTGGCAAATGGGATTGCATGGCTTAGTCTGTGCACCTGCCTTTTTATTTCGGGTATTTATTGGTTGTGCAAAATAGCAAGCTAACGTGGACTGCGGAAGTTGCCAGGACCTATTTTTCTTCGAGAAATTTTGTCATCATGGAAGATAACGGCGACGTGAATGCTAACCAAAATTGCCATGCTACCGGAGATCCCCAGTTGAATAAAGCCATTTACCAGTGGATCAAATGGGACAGGGTGAGTTCTGAAGCTAGTCATTGTAGGAGACTTAACCTTCTATGAACAATGATTACTTGTAAAATGATTGAATGTCGTAATTATATGCATTCAGTTAATTACTTATAAATAGGTTCCGATGTAAGATAGCCTATATTACTTGCCAAAGCTTGTTATATCGAACCAGTGTAGGCTAAACTATGCCCAAAGCCTGAAAACTCTTCATTTGTGGTCTGGCCACACGCTATCTTTATCGTTGCAGATGAAGCATGATCATGCTTTTAATAATCAAAACCCAACAGATTATGGGTTCCTAATCTCCCATCCTCAAATCACCTACAATCTGTGGCACACGGGCACGCATGATGAGGCAAACCTGAGACCCTCTTGACTTAGTCAGAATATGTATAACACTGTCAGAGTGAAGATGCATAGCCACCCTCAGCTGCCCTTGTTTTTTGACACACTTAATGGAGATTTCATGAGCATTTCGGATAGATCTGCCAGTCAAGTCACTGTATAAACGGCAGTGTTTGTCGCAGGCATTTTGTAGTTTGAGTTGCGATGTTGTGGTTGAGAAATGTATCACATTATTCATAGTAGTCGTTTGCTTTAAGCTAACTTAGTATGAGTGGAGGCCAGTTGATGAAGTGTTTGTTGTCATACATGTTCTTATAATTTTATCAACTAATTTAACACAAAAAGAGGATTCCTGACAGCATTGGCAAGAGTGATTTGCCTCTTCACAGGTCCAGTTCAACATCATAGGTCAGGTTTTACTGGGTTAGGACACTGCACCGCACAATATGTGATTTCACCATGCCATATCTCTTGAACAGTAGGTGACATGCCAGGTGACATTTGGCGCAAATGGTTGGTTTTAAGCTGGTAACACATTTAACAGAGTTTTATCTTATCAAGTCTAGTGGAACTTATTAGGGAGTCTGCCAGGAAAAATATTACTCAGACAATATCACTACAAGTAAACAACTTTGCTTTAAAATAACATCGATGTGCATTGGCATTCATCAGATGAAGCAATGAAATATGTTTAAATGGCTAGATGGAGACTGAATCGGTTTCCTCAAGGGTTTTCAGTCAGGGCCAAGACATTCAGACCACACAAGTCTGAAACACAAGACTACAGACATACCAAACATGCGGAGTGTAGGCCTAATGCACCAACTGGCATATAAATAAAAAAGGCTATGAATTACATGTGAATAGTTCGTTTCACAAACTACAACTCCACAGGCGAGTTCTCCTTTTGATAGTGAACTAAAGATTCATAGCTGCCAACTCTCCCGTTTTCCTTACGTTTCTCTCACATTTCTGACAAATCTCCCTCCCACCCACACCCTCCTCTCGTTTTGTCTCAGTAACCTCCTTTAATTTACAAGGTCCAGAGTTTTTCTAAAAAAGAATCAAATAAATATGCTTGATGGATCTTGGCACTGAGATGTTGGGATGTCTTGGTTAATCGCTGGTCAATGCACAGTGTACAGCTCCAGTGGCTTCCAGCAGACATCTTAGATCTTCCCTCAACTCTCTCTGCTTCGTGTTTGCCAGTGCAAAGGCAGCAAAAGGCCAGTGTTCTGGCTGACCCCCTCTCTTTAAATGCCACGTGTGCCCACCAGAAATCAACCAGCAGTCTTAGTCAGCCACCTTAGTGTGGTTTATGATGAATACTAATCCTGAAAGTCACAAGACCAACCCCTAGACATGCCCTCACACCCCCTCTTGCACTTAAAGATGTGTGATATGTAAATAACGTGGCACAGAAAAGGGCACTGCACTAAAGTTCGGGTGAGATGTGCCCATCTGAGATGTGTGACGAGGACTTTGGGTAGCGAGAAATGTGTCATTTACTCGTGGGTTACTTTTATCGTGTCCCTTTATTCCCTTCAGTTTGGCTTTATGGAGACTTGGCGTGTATCCCAGCATGCTTTTCTGCATGGTTTAAGCACACTCCCTCAGGAAGTTGGCACGTGCATTTTATGAGGTGTATATGACATAGGTACAAATGTTATGAGAATTGAGGTTTAAGAAACCAGTGCTTTAGGAATACAATGACATTCATGATTTAGAACAGATTAGAGACTTGTCCGTATCAGTATTACTCTTTAATCCAACGGTCAACAAATGATAACATTTTTCACACAGTCAAAATAGTGTTTATTTCTCCAGTCGCAGGCGCCTAGGTTGTAGCCTAGTTTTTATTTTTGTGTCCCTCAGCCATTTTATCATCCATACTAGATGTCTAAAGAAAGGGTGGTGCATAGTATAATCAAAATATTGCCTTTTTATCTTTTTTTTTGTTTGTTCTCCTGAGTGAATGTGCGGAAAAGCTTTTACAATGCAAGCCAAAACAATATTAGTCAAGGCCATCATCCAAAAACACTATCGAAAATCTGTTTGTTCCCAAGGCTCCACAACAATCCAACTTCCCCTTGGTATTAATGTTGGAAAAAGAACAGAGGGTACATCTAAATCTCTTTATTTATTTATTTCTTCTGTTGTTATGGGGCGTCCTGACGCAGAATCCTCTGACGCGGGCCCAGATTGAGGCGCTGGCGCGGGAGAGGGATGTTGTGGAGCTGAGGAGGCGGCTGTGCTCCAGGATGGTCTTTGGGACGGCAGGCCTAAGGGCGGCCATGGGCGCCGGCTTCTCCCGCATCAACGACCTCACCATAATCCAGTCCACGCAGGTCAGGTGACCCTTTGATGTTTGACACTCACACACACTCACACACTTACACTTGTGCCTTCTTGTTTTTTAACCAGCCTGTCTCTGTGCCTCTGTGATTTCTCTCTCTCTCTCTCTCTCTCTCTCTCTCTCTCATGCACACGCATAAATAATCACACTCACTCTCATACGGACTAGGGCTGCACAGTATATTGGAAGCATTGCAGTACTGCAACATACATATTGCAAAATATGGCTTAACTGCAATGTATGGTGCATTTCTAGAAGCTATGCTTTCCTGTTCCACACATGTGGCAGATGGAGCCCCACTTTCCTGAATACCCTCCGCCAAATCATAGACTTGTTCCTGTTTAGGGACTAGCAGTGAATACAAATCTCAAAGACATCAGACCTGTTCATTAAAATATTTGTTTATTTTTTGGAAGTCTTTGCAAGATGCAGATGCATGTTGCGCATTTTCCAAATATTGTGCAGCCCTAATGTGAAGCAAGCAGCCTTTCTGTGCAATGGCACGCTGCTCTTACTCCTAAGCCGCTGAGCGAATCATATTATGTTTTAAAGAACATTAACATGACAAATGCCATTTTGCAGACTGCAGAGAGTACAGGTCTTCTCGATTACATCTTAAAGGTTTTCACTATAGCTTTTCATTCTGTGTTAGGGCTTAGTACACTGTATGAAGTAAGCAATGTAGGACTTTTGACATTCTCTGGCAAATGTTCCTAAAACCTAAACTCTGAAAGTGACAGATTTAATCCAATTGCGCAGCATATTCTGCCATATGTTTTTGCGTTCTCCTGTTGGTATGCTGTTGTTAGTCACCTAAGTGTTAAAGGACTGTACTCCAAAGACCTCTCAACATTACATAAAATATCACACTGCTAGTTTAACACAGCACCAGGCAATGCAGAAGGAGGTAAGAATGGCACACATTAGAAGAAGTAAGAATTGCGAGTACAAATGTCAACTTCACGGGGAAACTTCTACTTCTGCTTTAGAGGGTCCTGCAGGCGCTTGGTTAACCCGTGACCACACTGTTGACAGTCCCAGTGGCTGTAAACGCCTGCTGGTAAAGTTAGCCTACTTCACATGTAGAAGCACATTTAATCCAATAATGCCATGTTTTCTGACCCCACAGCATAGTTTCTTAAAGCCTCTTTAGAGGTCTTTGGTCTGGTATGGCTGTAGCAGGACGGCTGCCTGCTTTGGTCACTGTTTCCATGCACGGGTTGGCTAATGGGGACAGGGCTGCCTAAATGAGCTGACATGTTCCAGATCTGTGACTGTGCATGTTCCCACACACTAAATCTCTATCCACCCCATAATAAAACTGTGTGGATATTATCTATCTGTGGTTTACCTTCCCATATTTGGACATATTTGGATATTTGGTGTGTATGTATGTATGTATACATTAGTGTGTGCGCATAAATAGACATTTACAAATATGGGAGCAGTGGTTAAACATAGATTTAAAGTGTGCAGTAAAGTTGCGACTTTACATATGAAAAAAAGTGAACACTGGCCAGACAATGGGGCAGTGGTGGCCTAGCGGCTAAGGCATCGGACCTGTGACCGCAAGGATCGCAGGTTCGAATCCCAAGTCGCCAGTAGTGCCACTGAGGTACCCTGAGCATGGTACCGTCCCCACTCACTGCTCCCCGGGCGCCGTTGTCATGGCTGCCCCCTGCTCACATGTGTGATGGGTTAAATGCAGAGGTTACATTTCGTTGTGTGCACTGTGTGCTGTGCTGTGCCGTGTGATCACAATGACAAAAATGGGAGACTTTCACTTTCACTTTCACAAGTGTGTCTATATAAACATTGTCTTATGTTACAATAGAAAAAGAAACTCTGTAGCTAATACAGTATGCTGGCCCCTCCGTCCTACATTGGTGAAATATACACAAATACAGACACAGAGACTGTGAGAAACTCAGAGAGGAGGTTTGTAACTAAGATGTGTTTGTATGCTTCCTACTGCAGGGCATGTACAAGTACCTCTCCAGGGTTTTTCCCGACTTTGGAAGCAGAGGGCTGGTGATTGGCTATGACACGCGAGCGCAGGAGGCCAGTGGCTGCACGAGTGAACGGTAACACACACACACACACACACACACACACACACACACACACACTCAGCTCCACTAGCAACCATTCCCTCCACGCCTACCCCCTTCCAGCTTGTGACCTGTACTCTACCCCACTGGATTCCCAGCGTACATTCTTACCCTCTAACCTTTTAAATCGCACCACCACCACACAAGCTAGAATAGGAGGGAAGGGAAATGGCCATGTCAGCATGTGTGTGCTAATGTGAGTGCTATCTATGCAGTGAGTGCAGCTAATGCTTTTGTGCTTGCATCATACCAGCAGCATGTGTTATTATGGGCCGTGCTGTGCGTTACAGTAAGATTTACAGTAAGAGCACTGGCACGCTTACTCGCTCCCAGTTGGAGCGTGTACAGTTGGTGTGCTGCAGCTGGCTGTGTCAAGCACTGGAAATAGTATCTGTGTGTGTGTGTGTGTATCCAAGAGTGTGTTTATGTGTATTTCTGATGTGTGTGTGTGTGTGTGTGTGTGTATCTATGTGTATGTGTATTTGTATGTGTGTGTGTGTATGTGTGTGTGAGAACATGGCATGCCTGGCATAGTGCCAGCCTGGCCAAGCGTACATAGATAGGTGTGCAGTGAGGCGTTATGCCCCACCCCCACCCCATCCCACCCCCACCCCACCCCACACCCACCCAAACACAGCATCACTGGGATCGCTGCCATTCCTGTGTCTGGTCTAAATGGGCTGAATTCGGGAATTGGTGGCATTCCTCTCATAGCTGCTGGAGAATTTCCAAAACTGACTCGACAGAAAGGGACACAGGGATGTCACAGGGGTGCGTTTGGGGCACGGCCAGCTTTGTGTGTTCTCGTATGCATTACTGATATGTAGGCCACACGGCAATCCCTATTAATCCCCCAATTTTCTTCAGGATATGTATAAGTATCCGTCTGTCTATCAACATCAGTTTACATGACCCATGTAATGAGGAGTCAGCGGAGGACTGACTGCGAATGAATGAATGAATAAATTGTTGAATGAATAGTTGAATGAATGAACGAACGAACGAATGAATGGACGGAGGTATGGAGGGATGGATGAATGAATGAATTGGCAGTTGATTCCCTTAAAACCATGGCACTGTAGTGTTGCTTTATCTGTAAATGTGCATGAACAAAGCAGGTTGTATTTCTTTGTGTATTTCATTTTGTTTTCTTTTCCTTTGTTTTGCTTTCAGACTTGCAAGGTTGACTGCAGCTGTTATGCTTTGTAAAGATATCCCCGTCTATCTCTTTTCTACGTATGTGCCCACCCCCTTTGTGGTAAGCCGCCACGTCTAGCACCACAATGTCATGCCACTGACATTCACCTGTAATGAACACCTTTATCTGTCTGTTATTAGACCATTATATGAATGGCTCGTTATTACATTATGGGAAACATTCTCACAGTCACCTAAAACATACCTGAGATGTCTTAAAGCAACACTGAGTTTTTTTTTTTTTTTTTTTAAGCTTAAAATAATGTTTCCAGAATCGTTTCAGTGGTTCATCAACTTGTAACTGGGTGAAAGGCACTTCTGAATATGCCTTGCCGCCCTCTATGGGCTATAACCGCGCTAAGTACGTTTGGAGGAGCGGTTTGAATAGTTTGAATAGTTTGAATGAGAGACAATTACTCCTCCAACCTGTAGGGCAACCAAACACGAAAAACTACTCAGCGTTGCTTAAGGTGATTGGTGTTAAAGGTAAAAGACCCATAAACATAGTGTAAAAAGTCCATCCCACCTATTTGTTTGTGGGTTTTAAGTGAACAGGTAGAGCCAATTCATGGTGGGATTTTTTTTTTACCTTTACTTTTTGAAAGTAAAAAGCATGACGGCATGATGGTTATAAGGCTGTTGCGTAGTTTGAGAGGGTAGCAGTGGCTGAGGAGTGCCTCTCCCTGTGTTTCAGCCCTATGCTGTGAAGAAGCTGGGTGCTGCCGCGGGGGTCATGGTCACCGCCTCCCACAACCGCAAGGAAGATAACGGATACAAGGTACCGTACACCCTCAAGTGGCCCCATAACATTTGACACAGTGTGTCAGTGAGACAGGCGACACTGGGCTCAGCACCACTTACTGTACATTACTATGTTATTACTACTGGGCATTACTATGTAATGTCGCGTTAGCAGTATGATGGGAAGAGTAATATGTGGGTATGCTTACCTGTGAGTGATGTTTTTGTGTTCAGCATCCTTCTTATACCTCTTATGATAGTCATAAACAGTGGACTTCATTGGAAGGACCCTTGTTTAAAATTGCATTGCAGTTCAGCGCATTGCACTTATCAAATCATTCAGATTTTCTTTCCACAAAATCAGTGCATTAATGTAACTAGGCTTTATTTGAAATGAATGCATTTCGTCCAAGTACCTCTTGTGCGGTGACCTCTCTGTGCTGCAGGTGTACTGGCACAACGGGGCTCAGATCGCGTCTCCGCACGACAAGGAGATCCTGCGCTGCATCGAGGAGAGCGCGGAGCCCTGGGCCGAGGCCTGGGACGAGGGCCTCCCCGACAGCAGCCCCCTCAGGAGGGACCCCCTGGCCACCGTCACCCGCCTCTACACGGAGGAGCTCGCCACCGTCTGCTTCCACAGGTCAGCCGGACACCGCACACGCATCTGACATATTGTCAGATGATTATCACTCATGCTATACAAGTGTGTCAGGAGGGCAATAGTGTAATCACTCTCGCAAAGAGCACAATGTCATTTTTTTTCTTTTGCATTACTTTAGATAGGCTAATCATATTGTGTAATAAAAGCATGTTTTTCTGTGTAACTGCAATTCTACCGTTGTAAAGGGAAATGTGTACTTCATGTGTACAAGATGCATATGGCAAGAGCTTGACATGTGTACACAGATGCTTATGGCATGATCCTCACATGTGTACATAAATGCATATGGCATGACCTTCACATGAGTACATGGATGCATATGGCATGAGCTTGACATGTGTACATACATGCATATAGCATGGTCTTCACATGTGTACATGGACGCATACAGCATAGTCTTCACATGGTCTTCACATGATGTTCAGATGTGTACATGGATGTAAATAGTATGATCTTTACATGTGTACATGGATGATTATGGCATGAGCTTGATATGTACATGGGTAACGGATAGTATGGGGTTAATTGAATGGCATGCAATGTAGCATGTAACATGGAGTAATGTTTGTATTACTGCTGTAATGTCAGCTCACTGGGTTTGTGCGCATAGTTTGAATTACGGGGGGTACCTAGGGGGGTGCGGTGCCCCCTGATCAAGACCCAGTACCCCCTAAAGAGCCAACAGTAGCAGGGTTGGGGGGGTACCGACATATTCATGTAATTAATGTCAAATGTAAAATGCAGTACCCCCCGTAAAAGGTGGTACCCCCCAATTATAGAGGGGTAATGCAAACTCTGCTTGTGCGTGCTGAAAAATAAATAAATGTAAAAACGCCACACAGTCTATCTCTGGTACCAGACCATGGGTGTGTTTGGCACTTGCTAGGAAGTATGAAAAAACATGAAACAGCCAGTTAACTGTTACTGGTAAAAATCTGAAGCTGTGTTCTGCTTACAAAAGCAAGTTTGATGTAGACGTCCATTCACAAGAAAGAGCTTTCACTCTGGTGAAACAGGACACCCTTTGTATTGTATGCTTGGTCTAATTAGAAAGCACTGTCTTAGCAAGAGGCTTGAAAGCTAGCCCAGGTTTCCCCTGGCGGGCCATGTAATAGCCCTGTGCTCTGGCCTCTGTGCCCTCAGTGCCTGAAACCTGAGCTGCGTCTATTGTGTCTATTACGAGTGCTCTAGCTGACGTTACCCTGTCTGAACATGCACACACACACACACACACACACACACACACACACACACACACACACACACACACACACACACACACACACACACACACACACACACACACACACTCGGATAGACACAGACTTTGTGGAGAGGAAAGGTCAAGGTCATCTGAAAGAGAAAACTCAGACCTGAGCCCCTTATCTGAATAATTACAGCAAGACACCTTCACCTGGTTCAGGTACAGGCGGAGTAGGAAAGCAGAGGTTACTATTTTTACTGCTGCTGTGTTAACACATCGTCAGATGATTATCACTCATGCTACAAGTGTGTCAGGAGGGCAGTAGTGTAATCACTCTTGCAAAGAGCACAATGTCATTTTTTTTCCTTTGGATTACTTATATTAGATAGACTCATCATATTATGCATTAAAAGCATGTTTTTCTGTGTAACTGCAATTCTGCTGTTGTAAAGGGAAATGTGTGCAAGTGTGTATTTAAACATGTGTTGCGTATATTTTAATGGTAAGTTTAAGCCACGGGGACATTTTCATTGACCTTAGAAGCCTGCGAAATGAGCTGACGTTTCAGTCCGTCAGACCTGCCAGAGCAAGAGTTCTCTTACTTCTATATATATATATATAAGGGACTTGACTTTTAATATTGTCTCACCTCCTCCCAGAGAGCTGAATGTGCAGTCTCCCCTCAAGTTTGTGCATTCGTCGTTCCACGGCGTGGGCCATAACTACGTTCAGCAGGCGTTCCAGGCCTGTGGCTTCCCCCCGCCCATCCCCGTGCCGGAGCAGAGAGACCCCGACCCCAACTTCTCCACCGTCAGCTGCCCCAACCCAGAGGAGGGGGCCTCTGTTCTGGTGAGAATGGAGACACAAACACACACACACACACACACTCTCTCTCTCTCTCACACACACACACACACACACACACACACACACACACACACACACACACACACACACACACACACACACACACACACACACACACACACACACACACACACACACACACACACACACAGACTATGAGACAGCAAAAACTATCATCTATGCCTGTATGCAGCTTTGGGCTGCAGGTTTAAGAAACAAACACATTTGATATAGTTATTGTCCAAACAGTGCAGGACATCTGTCTGTTTTATGGCTTTGCTCAGAAAGTGCACTGGAAAAGGTGTTCTCAGATAGCGTTTGGTTAGATCTAAAATAAAAAACAGACATAACCCGTTTACACAAACATTTGGTCCCTTCACCTGATATTTAGGGAAAAGCACATTTGGCAGCAGTGCCGGTCTGTAGTCTGCTTGGGAATAATCTTGCAGGCTTGGCACATCTTTTCTTTGGGGTATTTATACCTTTCTTGAGGACAGAGCTGTTCAAGCTGAACCAGACTGGATGGGGAGTGTCATGTGAAGCTATTTTCAGGTCCCTCCAGAAATGCTCTATTCTATTGTGTCCAGGTTTGGACTCAGGCTGGGTCACCTCACAGAATTTTTTGATGAATTAAAATCCTGTTTTGCTTTGTCATCAAGTGCTACTGTATAAGAAAAATAATAATTTTATTCTTCATATTATTGTATTTTTGAGTCTGAAACAACAAAATGTGAAAAATTGTGTGAAAACTCTGAATGGAGAGACAGTTAATTACCTCTAGTTCCGTTAACATGGAATGCCATATGGTGTGATGACTGTGTCTCTTTGAGTAAATATAATAGACGTACTGATGAATGATTAATGAAGTAATGAAACCCATTTAAAGCTATGAGTAAGTCACTTGACAGCTCTGTAGTGTCAAGGCCATTGATGCCCTGGGCTCAGAGAAATAATAAAGTGTAATTAACATAGTTTATGTTGCTGTCATTAGCCAGCACACTAGGTCAAGTGGGGCATCAAAAGAGAGTAGATTAGTAAGATCAAAAGTAAAAGTGTTTGTTAATTAGGTCACCAGAAGACAGACCTCGCGTGTGTGTGTGTGTGTGTGTGTGTGTGTGTGTGTGTGTGTGTGTGTGTGTGTGTGTGTGTGTGTGTGTGTGTGTGTGTGTGTGTGTGTGTGTGTGTGTGTGTGTGTGTGTGTATGTGTATGTGTATGTTTCCTGATGTCTCAGGAGCTTTCCCTTCGACTGGCTGAGAGAGTGGGGGCCAGGGTTGTCCTGGCAACTGATCCCGATGCTGACCGCTTGGCCGTGGCAGAGCTGAGTGACAAGTATGTGACATGTAGCCTAGTCCTAACAATACACACCTCCTCCTCCTCCGTTCTGTGAAATAGGCAGCCTTGACAGGCAGGTCTTTTAGCAATGGATCACATTGCAGAGGAATTTGTAAAACTGGATGTTTAAACCACTTTTTTCACACTGTTACTCCAGATGCCTCATGGACAGTGATGGCCAAACTAGGTTCAGAAGCTACAATTCAGTGCCACATATTTCAGATTATCTGCTTTAACATGTGTGCTTAATACACTGTAGGTGATTTCACTTTTAACTCTTCCACCTCATTAAAGACTTAAGAGCTGTGCTAATTTAAATCAGCTGACTTGCTGCAGCATGTGCTTCTGAAGTCAGGTTGGCCATTGCTGGCCTTGGGGAAATAACGTACACCCGTAGGTTCACCGTATGACAGGGGACCAAGCAAGGCATAATGGCCATAGGTATTTGTATGCCTTTGCCTGCCGGCTATACCCTGTCCGGCATTTTTTGCCAGCAGTTTGCATGACCAGTCGCTTCGTTTGTTTAAGCAGTAGGTGCTAGAATTTCTTTTTTTTTATTACCTTCCTGTGTTGTTTAAAAAATAGCCTATGCCATAACCTTAAAGGAATGGGCAACAACACGATTGACTCCTAATTACTAATAACTCCTAACTGATTTAATGATCACATGAAATTGCTTTCTTATAATTTAAGTAGCACTGATAAAAATGTGTTTTCTAATATCATAAGGAAAGTACCAAAACAGCATCTGTAACATTCCCCGGCACCATTGCTCAGAACGTTCATATGTGTATCACTTCTGGGCACAAAACAGCATAAGGAGATTAAGGGAGGGGTGGGTGTATTTTAGAAGCATTTATTGACAATAAGGGTGTGACTCAGCTTTTTGCTTCAGGGTTGATGATGATTGTCAATTATGAAGGAATTTTTGCTTTTTTCCTTGGCGTGAGGTGTGAGTGGAAAGTGTTCACAGGAAACGAGCTCGCCGCCCTGCTGGGCTGGTGGATGCTGTACAACTGGAAGGAGACGCACTCCGACCCCGGCGACATGGAGAAGGTGTACATGCTGGCCACTACCGTCTCCTCCAAAATCCTCAAGGCCTTCGCTCAGATGGAGGGCTTCCACTTCGAGGTTAGTCCACACTAGGTTCAGCCAGGGAGGGCAGGTGGAAGGGTGTGTGTGTGTGTGTGTGTGTGTGTGTGTGTGTGTGTGTGTGTGTGTGTGTGTGTGTGTGTGTGTGTGTGTGTGTGTGTGTGTGTGTGTGTGTGTGTGTGTGTGTGTGTGTGTGTGTGTGTGTGTGTGTGTGTGTGTGTGTGTGTGTGTGTGTGTGTGTGTTAGTGCATCTCTGTATGACATGACCTTTCTTGTACACAGGAGACCCTGCCTGGCTTCAAGTGGATTGGAAACAAAATTCACGAGCTGGAAAAAACAGGACATGAGGTCATATTTTCTTTCGAGGAGTCTATTGGTACGTAGATTTTTTTTCCCCCATCAGCACAGAGTATCCACACCTTTTAGTATTTCTTGTGCAAGATAACCAGTTTGCTCTACAATGCTACAACCTCCTTACCTTGAATTGAATTGTTTTGCTGTTCATCGTCAACTGAGCCAAACTGATATGTCTAGGTTTGTTTCATAGGACTCAGTGTTGACAATTAGTATGTTTCAACTGTAGGTATTTACAGTCTGATATTGTGAATGCATGACATACATAAATTGTTACTGTGTAGGAGAATACATGACATACATACATTGTTACTGTGTAGGAGCAAATCTGGCTCAATAGCATATTGTGATGCACAAAGTCTACAAGTCTACAAGCTTCATGCAGTGTGACAGGCCCCATTGACTTTTCAGTGATCTGATAACGGAATCAATGTTTTCCATTGGGCATGGGCGGCCTGTCCTTACATGGCGTCTGATTGGTTCCCAGGGTTCCTGTGTGGTAGCATGGTGCCCGATAAGGACGGGGTGAGTGCTGCGGTGGTGGTGGCAGAAATGGCCACCTACCTCCACACCAAAAACCTGACCCTCGACCAGCAACTGCAGAACATTTATGAAACGTGAGTTGGGTGACTGAACTTTACAGGGACATTTAAAAATGTACAACTTTTGTTCAAACAAATAGCAGACATGCAAGATCTACATCAACCAGAGTCTATCAGATTGGTCGTGTTTCTACTGTGAATTTATGTTCAGTTCAGTATTTAATATTGTTTGCGTTCTGCTAATTGTCTGAGTGACCAGTACCTAGGATGAGTGGCCCCATACTGATCATCCTATCAGTTTTTTGCATTGTGTAGTATAGCTACTTTGATTTAACAATGATTATTTTTTTATTTTTCTCTTCAGGTATGGTTACCATATTTCCAAAACATCCTACGTCATTTGCAATGATCCCCCAACAGTCAAAAGAATCTTTTGCCGCCTTCGAAACTTTGAGGGTGACAACGTGTACCCAAAGTCTTGCGGTGGATACAACATCATAAACGTCAGAGACGTCACCACAGGGTATGACAGCGCCCAGCCAGACCAAAAATGTGTAAGTGTGTCTCGCATCAAATTGGGATTTCACATACGTTTTTTTTATAAGGATTGACTGTTAAAATGACCCATTTGGCACAAAAAAAAAACATACTTTATCGAAAGTGACTTGCAAATAGTAAAGTATGGCCATAAAACTAGTCAGGTGGATAAAAATCATTACAAAAACAAAGTGCTTTGAGAAACACATTTCAGTATGAGAGAATGTTTTTAAGAAACATACTAAATTGTAAAACACATTAGTTGTACTTCCCAGTTCATAGCAGATATGTCGTTACTGCTCCTGCCCTGTGGAAGAGACACTGTGCAGACTAAGGTCTTCTTGGGTCTTCTTGTTTCCTTTTCACACAGGTGCTTCCTGTGACAAAAAGCAGTCAGATGGTCACCTTCACCCTGCAGAACGGCATCGTGGCCACGCTGAGGACCAGCGGCACCGAGCCCAAGATCAAGTACTACACGGAGTTCTGTGCACCGCCCGGAAAGAGGTCCGTGCCCGGGGTCGTGACAGCTTGGGAAGGGAGGGAGGGAGAGGGAGAGGGAGACAGAGAGAGAGACAGAGAGAGACAGAGAGAGAGAGAACACAAGAGAGAGAGAAGAGAGAGAGAGAGAAAGCGAGAGAGGGCAGAAACGTGCATGAATGCTCAGCTTCAATGGCTGATGCTGATTTAGTGTAGCTCTTTTCTGTAATAGGAGCATATCAGACTCACATGCAAGCATGCCAAGAGTAAGCAGACAGCTAACACTGGGGAGCAGAATGCTGCCACAGGGGATGTTGACTATGTGCAGTGAAGTGAATAATGGTAACATGCAATGGGTTTCAGAAAAGGGAAAAATAAATGAACTTTACATGCTAGAGGTCATCAGAAAGGAAAAAGAAGCTGAGTGCTCTTGTTGTAGAAATGAGTAGACCGCAAAATATGCACTTTGCACGAGTGCTCTTGAAACTGGATCAGAATTCATAAATGAAGACTTTACCGACCTTATATGCTACTTTGTGTCCTGCATCCAAAAATATAAATTGTTTAAATGTGCAATGTCTTTGTCTATGTTAATGTAGTAATTTTATATGTTCACGTATTTTCTGTGTTTCAGTGACATTACACATCTGGAAGATGAGCTGAAAAAAGTAACGTGTGCTCTTGTGGATGAGTTTCTCGAACCCGACAAGAACAATCTGATTCGTCGGCACGTCTAGCGAACTCACACCTTTGGTCCGCCAAAACACTACCTATGTCCTTCACCCAGTCTGTCCGTCAGTCAGTCAGTCGGTCCCGCAGCAGCATCTATGAAGCCTGTGGACGTCCTATTGAATGTACCTCACTGTGAAAGTCACTCTACACTTTATGAACTCCTGATTGGTCGACAGCTTTCTTTTGGACTTCCGCCTAGTCCATGTTGCTGCTACGTTGGTGTTTAGATACCTCTGTGTATAAGTGCCCCTCACCATTCAAAAGCATAGGCTGCAGCTTGCCACAGTTCACATGTGTATGAAGCCTTTTTTATTTACCATGTACTGAGACGTCAATGCCTCATGCCTGTGTTTGCACTTGTACTTAGTGTTTGATGCATTAAGATATTTAGTCTGTACAAGATAATCTGATTGTTGGTGTAATCCATATCCCCACTCCAGTCTACACTCCTCAATCTGGCTGGCTTGATGCACCATGTACATATAGTCATGTGTATGTCAGCATGTGTGGATGTACATATGTATATATATATATAGCACTTTCTCTCATATATCTCATGTATCATGCTGCATGTGTACTGTGCTGTGCTGTGCTACGGTGCGTGTTACACATACATACACAGGGTGGTGTTTCACCTGTCCGCAACACTAAGAAAACCAAACCTCGCCCCTGCCCAGTCCACCTCCCTTGTCATGTGTCGGTGTCTGTAAATGACAATCAGGGAGCTCACCGCTAGCTGAACATGCAGTATTACCGTAAGCACAACAGGGTCTGAGCAGTGCAGGGTAAATATAAAGCAATGTAAGCAATGCTGGCTGTTTATGCTGCTTTCATGGACGTTCGTTGGTGAATATTGTGGTACATTTCGAGGCGAAAACACAATATCTCATTCCTTTGATATTGAATGAATTCAGACAGTGATGCACATCTATAGAAAGCAATTAATTTGCCTGTGAGCACTGTACATTGAACACTTGATGTTATTTACCTATTTAAGTTGAAATACCACAACAAAAGCAAGTTTACTGCTTAACCACATAACCCAAAGCTTGTGTTTTTGTTTTAGGCCTATAACAAGGTGGTAATGTGCAACGGTGTGTGTTTTTCCTGTCTAGCTTTATAAACACGTCGATATTATAATCCATTTCATTGGCCAATGAAGACTCTAGTCTGAGTATTTTGTTTTGGATTTGTATTTGCATTGCTAAGCTTTTTCACAGTACTGTGTTGTCAAATGTGTTTTTGCTTTTCTAGAACACAGCGTGTATTATATAGTAGTATTAGTTGTGTTATCTCTAGAACTGAAGAGCATCCTATGCTGTTCTTGTTGCTGTTGTATAATGCAGATTTTTTTTAAAGTTAAATTGTTTTCCTGTCACGACATCTTGATGCTCCATAAACAGGATAAATGTTTTGTGGTTTTATTTTCCTAGTCTAAACAGATGTAACCACTGAAATACATTGTTAATAATGACAGTAATTTCATAATGTGATGTAATGCCAGATGCTTATTATCAAAGAAAAAAAAATCCAGTTGACATTGAGAAATTTAGAAGAGCTTATATATTTTTTCAATTATATTTTTGGAAGATAGACTGGGGGAAAAAATAATGCAAATATACTTTTGATGGAAAGATGGCAATATGTTGTTGATTGTTTTCAGTTTGAATATTTATTTTGTGTACTTACAATAAAACGTTTAATGCCAAGTCACTGTGTTGTGTTAGCTGCCCCTTGTTTTTGCTGACAAACCAGTTGTGGAAGCTTTGATATGTAAAAAAAAAAAGTTTCATGGCACCCATCATTCATTTAGTTTTTCCAAGACTGTCTTATAAATCTTTCTCTTCTATTAGTCAGCAGTTACCTACATTAGACCCCAGTGTAAGGTCTACTTTCCAGCATTGGGTTGTGAAATGTTATTGTTGAGCACTTTGGGTTGGCTATTCAGATGATGGCAGTGTCTCTGGTTACCAAATGGCTTACCTTATTATCATAACTAAGGTTACTGCCTCACACGTTTCCGAAGGTTGGGGGTTGTGCTGTCTGTCATGAATAAAAACAAGTGTAAGTGAGGGGGAAATGTACACAGGGGGATAGCTTAGCCCGTCCTTCTCAAATATGCAACTTCGGATGACGGAATAAAACTAGGATTCAGCTTCCTCCAGAGCACAGGTTTGCTTTGAAGCGAAGCAGTAGGCTATATCCATCAATCCAACAAATACAAACCCATAAATATAAAATCATTAACTTGACTGAATGAAAAGGTATTTAGTGCTGTCATCTTCTAGGACCGCACGCTGGATTAGCTTTTAACACTGTCAAAAAAAAATGCACATATTGTAACACATCCATTGTAAGTATATTAACAGTCCACACTGCGCTACTTCCAACACAGACCTGTTCTTGGAGCGCCATCTTGTGGAAAATAAACAATAATGCAGCCCTGCATCATCCGGGTGCAGAACCCAGGCAGACATGCGGCGAAGGGGACAATGTGCAATTGGCATGTTGCATGTGAAAACGAACAAGGGCGTTTCTCCACCAAATCAACCAATTTGTTATCGAATACGGGTTTGTTTGACGCCGTAATCATTTTACCCATCCACTAGTTGAGAAATTACCTACAGCGCATGGCAGGTTTTACTAATGTGACGCCACACCTGTGCCCAACACACCCCCACCTTCGCAAGGACCCCCTGTTACCATTCAAACAAAACTTTCCCCTCTCTCACAGCCGCGAAAACGTGATGGCGTCGACTTAAGATATCGAGTACTGCCATCTTTTGGTTGTTTTAGCCAAACATTACCTGTGACAAAAATGGGTGTTTTGTCGACGTCTTGGAGGAGAAATTACATGGAATAACAGGACGGAGGACACAGCACGTCTGACCAAACCGAACGCAAACACTGGTAAGGAAGCCATTAGACGTAGTGCTAGACTACCACGAGATCTCCACGAGAACTTCCTTTATCGTAACTACAATGTGTCTGTTTACCCATATCAAATGTCCTGCAAAAATATTTGTTTTCATATTAACGTTTATTTAGAGGCAGGTCATAGGGAAAAGCTTAGGATACCTGTAGCCATGCATATGTGTGAAAGATAGATAGTCGGAGTGCTAGTGTTTACACTCCATTCCACTAGTTCAATGGCTGCTCGTAGATTCAACGAGCTTAAGCTTATTATTAAGAGCTTATTAAGAATACAATAAATACATGATTGAAGTACTGCAATTACTGCCAGCGATAGTTAACTTCTAGTTTTTGTGGGGTGATATGTCATGGTGATGATTTAGGAGAAGGGGGTGTGTCAGAGTTCACAAAACAGTACATTAGTACTAACTTGAATAATAGCATTCAGATAACAGGAAGGACAAGAGAAACATCAATCTCTGTTGTTTAAGTAATTTGGAAATACGTCAGAACTATGTTTTAATTTGAAATCTTTTTGTTTGTTTACAGAGTTAAAATGGTGAGAACCTCCAAAAGGAAAAGGGGTAGAGGGCGCCCAGCGCGAGATGGCATAAAGAAAGCTGTCCAGCATGTGATGCCATATAAACAAATAAAACAAGCCATCACCAAGGATTTACACCCGAATGACCAAACAGCAAAACATGCTGTTAAAGAAGAGGGGGACAACTCTACCTTTAAAGAAGGCCATGTTGGAGCAAACCTAGAGATCAGTTCTGAACTGGAGAGAGAGTTGGCCACCTGTATTTTCAGTGCAGCCAATACCTACTTCGGTCTTTTATCAGAGGAAGTCAGGAGACTGGCTTATCAGTTTGTGATGAAACAAGAGCAACCAGTATCTCCTGCTTGGATGAAGCATGAGCTGGCCAGTGAGGACTGGTTTGCTGCTTTCCTGAAGCAAAACCCCACTCTCCCCATCACAAGCTCTGAAGCAACACATCCACCAGGAGAATGTGGCCTTCACAGAAACAATGCTCACATGTTTTTTAGCAGGCTAGAGGATGTGATGAAGAGATGTTGTTTTAGACCTGAAGTGATATGGTACATGGATGAAATTGGTGTCGCTGTAGCTGACGTACCTCACAGGGTGGGAATCAGGAGGGACTACCAACAGGTGGCTGCCATGACCTCTGCTGAGCTGAGTTGTCCGGTTACTGTGACATGTTCAGTGTCCGCTGCAGGGACAACAATTCCACCCTTCTTTGTCTTTCCCAGATCTGGATTTAGGGAGGACTTCCTCACAGGTGCTCCTGTGGGAAGTTCTGGGAGTGCCCATCCCAATAGCTGGATGAGGAAGGACCAATTTATTGACTTTCTGAAGCATTTTGTTCATCACTCAAATTGTTCTCCTGAGAGACCTTGCCTCCTACTGACTGATAATCATGACTCCTACCTGTCCATTGAAGCCCTTGATTTCGCAAGAGAGAATGGGGTAATGTGGATGACATTTCCAAACCACTGCTTACATCTGCGGTGGCCTATGGAGTGGTCGGTTTACGGACAGATTGAAACACACATTCGTGCAGCCATAGAAGGCTGGCTACTTGCCAGTGCAGGGAGGGCTCTGACAATTCACTACATTCCAGCAATCATCGCCAGTGTTCTGCCCCTGGCCACCACCCCACGCAACATCAAGGCTGGCTTTAAGGCGTGTGGCATCTTTCCCCTGAACCCTGACATTGCCATTGATTTCTCTGCAAACCACCTGGCCCCTTCCGAAACCCATCCCCATAGCAAACCAACATGCATCTGCAACGGTGCTGACCATGCAGACAGTGCAGAAAACCACATCTACACTGGAGTAGCAAATGATTCACAAGGCCACGCCAGCGACACAGAATGTTCTCACACACTGTCTCCAGGTGCCTCAACAGCGACCAACGGCCAAACCGCTGGTTGCGTTGATGTTCAGGAATCGTCTGAGGAAGATGAGGGCTTTTGTCAGGTTTGTATGGATCCACATAGCAACTCAGAGGTGGCGTGCCAACAGTGCACTGTTAGCAGGAAATGGACACAGAGTGATGATATGGATCACACCACAGGCATCACCCTCATATCCCAGCCACAGAGTGCTCCGCAGGCTGCTCACAATACTGATGTCATAATGGACGACATCCTGGAAGAGGATACACATAAACTCCAAAATTACACCTACTGTGACGCAACCTCCCCCCTCAGTGGAGATAACCACACCCACCCAGCACCAGCAACATCACAGGATGTTGAGAACAATCTCAACCACAGTGTGTCTGTGTCTACGTGCACTAACAGGACCTCAGACCTCACCCACCATGCTACATCCCCCACCCACAGCATTGAAAACCACACCCATACAGCCTTAGTACCTACTGCTGATGAAGCTTACCACACCCATTTTGACTCAGTCCCCACCAGCAACACACAAGACCATACCTCCGAATGTCATGGAGAAGAAGAAGTCCACTCTGCTCCAGCAAGCCCACTTTGTTTTCCTCTGAGTCCAATTCCAGGTTCGTCCACAGAACCTGCTGGACAAACGCCAGGCCATCTGGATTCTTCAGAGTCATCGGATGAAGATGAAGGGGTTTGCCAAGTGTGCATGGAGCGCTTTCCTCACAGCAACTCAGAGGTTCTGTGCCTGCAGTGTGTTTTACGCAGGAAGTGGGGCCAGAGTGATGACACAGACCTCTCCCTGGATATTCCCTTTGTCGCCACACCACTGAGTGATCTCGACACCGACGACAGCACAGAGGTTGCTGACCAAAGCACAGAGCCCAACCCCAGTATTCACGAGGAAAGCCATGACTTCCAAAAAGACTCCCATAGTAAGTCGTCACCTACCCGCAATGTCGGAAACGACTCTCATTCTATGTCACAACCCACAGGTGAGCTTGACAACAGCCCCAACCAAAGTCCTTCAACATCCACTGATGGCAGCTCAGACCCCACCCACCACACCGCAGTATCCAGCCATAATATTAACGACCACACTCATGGAGAATTAGAAATCGCTGTCAATACACAGGACCACACCTGTGAAATTCCTATGGAACAAGGCTGTTATACTGCAGAGGTTTCAGAATGTACTCCCAGTCCAATTCCAGGTCCATCCACAGAGCCTACTGGGCAAACACTAGGTCATCCCGATTTTCCAGGTGTGTCCACAGAAGCTACTGGGAGAACACCAGGTCGCCTTGATTCTCCAGAATCATCGAACGAAGACGAAAGTGTCTGCCAAATGCGTATGGACCCTTTTGAACACAGTAACACAGAGGGTCCCAACCCCAGTATTCACGAAGACAGCCATGACCTCCAAAACTACTCCCACAGTGATTTGTCACCTACCCACAATGTCGGAAACGATTACCATTCTGTGTCACAACCCACAGGTGAGCTTGACAACAGCCCCAACCAAAGTCCCTCAACATCCACTGATGGCAGCTCTGACCCCATCCAACACACCACAGTATCCAGCCATAATATTAAGGACCACACTCACAGAGAATTAGAAATCGCTGTCAATACACAGGACCACCCCTGTGAAATTCCTATGGAACAAGACTGTTATAGTGCAGAGGTTTTAGAATGTACTTCCAGTCCAATTCCAGGTCTGTCCACAGAGCCTACAGGTCATCTCGATTTTCCAGGTCTATCCCCAGAACCTACTGGTCGACTGCCAGATCACCTTGATTCTCCAGAATCATTGGGCAAAGACGAAAGGGTCCTTCAAATGCGTATGGACCCTTTTGAACACAGTAACACAGAGGGTCCCAACCCCAGTACCCACGAGGACAGCCATGCCCTCCAAAACTACTGCCACAGTGATTCGTCACCTACCCACAATGTCGGAAATGACTCCCATTCTATGTCACAACCCACATGTGAACTTGACAACAGCACCAACCAAAGTCCCTCAACACCCAGTGATGGCAGCTCAGACCCCACCCACCACACCGCAGTATCCAGCCATAATATTAAGGACCACAGTCATGGAGATTTAGTCTTCCCCCTCAATACACAGGACCACACCTGTGAAATTCCTATGGAACAAGACTGTTATACTGCAGAGGTTTCAGAATGTACTCCCAGTCCAATTCCAGGTCCATCCACAGAGCCTACTGGGCAAACACTAGGTCATCACGATTTTCCAGGTGTGTCCACAGAAGCTACTGGGAAAACACCAGGTCGCCTTGATTCTCCAGAATCAACGAAGAAAGACAAAAGTGTCTGCCAAATGCATATGGACCCTTTTGAACACAGTAACACAGAGGGTCCCAACCCCAGTACCCACGAGGACAGCCATGCCCTCCAAAACTACTGCCACAGTGATTCGTCACCTACCCACAATGTCGGAAATGACTCCCATTCTATGTCACAACCCACATGTGAACTTGACAACAGCCCCAACCAAAGTCCCTCAACACCCACTGATGGCAGCTCAGACCCCACCCACCACACCGCAGTATCCAGCCATAATATTAACGACCACTCTCACAAAGAATTAGTCTTCTCCCTCAATACACAGGACCACCCCTGTGAAATTCCTATGGAACAAGACTGTTACACTGCAGAGGTTTCAAAATGTACTCCCAGTCCAATTCCAGGTCCATCTACAGAGCCTACTGGGCAAACACCAGGTCATCCCGATTTTCCAGGTCTCTCCACAGAACTTACTGGTCGACTGTCAGATGACCTTGATTCTCCAGAATCATCGGAGGAAGAGGGAGGTGTCTGCCAAGTGTGTATGGAACCTTTTGAACACAGTAATTCAGAGGTGATGTGTCTGCGGTGTGTTTTGCAGAAGAAATGGGGGCAGAGTGGGTTATATTTCTAGCAAATGCAAATGTGTCCTTGTGATCTATAGTTTTTGTTCATTGACTGTGTTGTCTCAACCAGTAATGGAGATGTAAATTGACATGGCAGATTTTTTTCATGAACGAAGAGCCTGTAAAAGGCTTAACATGGCCTTTAAAACACAGACAGGCAGAGTCAAATATTTGTTTGAAAATCTTGTTTAAAAGTTCAATTTTATTGAAAATGTCACATATTCATTACATTATAAAAGGACCAATGAATACTCTTCAAGGGTTTTCTCACATTTTAACTAACATAATAAAAATGTTTTTACTGTTATGTTAATGAGATTTTTTTCATGGTCTTTGTCATAAGGGTTTCAGTATATGAAATTTTGCATCTCTTTGTCAGTTTTAGAACACAAACTGAGGTCATTAGGATGTGCTGGCAGCTCAAGGACATTACATCAAAAAGAAAGATTGTGAATTTAAATGCAGACATACAGTATTTTCACTCTTTTATAAAACTTTTCTTAAAATGTGATTGCAGAGCTTGTTTTTTTTATAATGTTCTGTATGGACAGGATGTCTTAGTTATTGTCTTAATAAATAGCTCCTATAGAGTACCACTAAAGAATAATCTCACAGTCTTGTTATAAACATCCGATAACATGATGTTTTTCTCTCACTTCACTTTCATTATCACAAAACTCAAATACAGTTTTTCATTGCCACATTGTGGTTCACTTTTGTAGATATAACCTTTCGTCACTCCCTCACTTTGTTGGTGTCCGTTAAACTATATGCCTTGAAATGGGGAAGTTGTTTCCTGTTTCCTGATGTGTGGTTAGCTTGATAAACCTGCCCCTCATATTTCATTTCATTTAAAATAAAATAAAGTACGAGGGGCAGGTTTACCAGGCTAATGTGTGGTACCTTTCAGTGCTTTTGTTTCTTTTAGACTCTGTCAACACAACTTTAAAGTCATAAGACCGTAGAACAAATTGTTATACAAAATTGCTAACTATTCATAATAAGGTGTTGTGGTTATTATTATTATTATTATTATTGTTACTATTATAACCGATATAGTGAAATGATTGGAACGTTGTGTAACATTACCATATTAAATAGACATGCATATTTCAATAAAGATAGAGCTTCGGTTGTATTTTAAAACTCATTCAACCCATTTCAGAGAGAAAACATGTTGCATTTAACCTGGCAGGGTAGCTTACACAAGTACGCTGGCATGGCCAAAAGCGTATTGGACAAAAATAGTCACATGGTACGTCTTTTGACCCATGAAATTGGACACCCCTTCACCCTCCTATGACAGAGCTTTGTGTAACTCTGAATTGAATAGGTAGTTTAAAAAAGTTTTAAATATGTGTTCTATGCATGCTTTACGGAGAGCAGAAGGCATTGTGTTGAATAAAGGGGGGAAATTTGTGACTTTTTGAAAACATTTTTTATTGATAATGTCAAACAAAATGCTTTCATATATATATATATGTTTAATACATATATCATGTTACAACCTCGCAGCAATAAAGCTACTAAAATTATATTCCATGAGTAAAGCTCCCAAAGAAAAAGTCAGAAAATAAAGACACAGTCATAATACACAGCTTAATAATGTTTTTTGAAAGACTTGACGATATAGATTATTTCCTTTAATTAAGAACAGTCTAATTTACGAAAGAAAAAGAGAACACTTTAAATTATGTTACATGAAACTCCAATAACGCATGCCTGAAGAAAAGTACCCAAACGACAATTACATAGTTACAATGGTAAGCAAAAGACAAATCAACCAAATAAAGTGAATTTAACCCTTACCAAATAAAGATATTTGAATTTACCGCCCAGCCAGATGCATCATGGGAAACCAGCCATTTTCCCCTTAAAACTGTTCCTCACTTCCATTGTGTGAACCAGTAAATAGTGACAAGAACAGAGCTAAGAAGAGCTTCCTTGGTTTGTTTCCTTTTTTGACGCGTAAGTCCAACTTTTTTCAAATATTTACTTGTAACTTTATAAATAATAATTAACAACACATAGTAATTGCATATGATTAATACCAGAGCTATTTGAATTGAGTACAGGTATTAAAAGAAATAAACCAAAACGACTGCTGAACAGGCTGGTATAAAACAGCCGTGGTGCAAGACAAAATTTCCGCTCTTTAGGAGGTGCTTCCCACTTGCTGGGGTTAAATGCGGTCGCAGAGCACACGTGTTCGAAAAAAATAACATCCACTGTTTTCCTTAAAGCTTTGTCTTTCAAGCTTGGGTGCTCAGATACTATTTGAAGGTGAGAGACGATAGTATTTTCGAAGGTTTCGTCGACCTCATATTGGAGTTTAAGCTCTTCCCGTTTATACACATCTGCAGCCTCCATCTTGTCATGAGAGAGGAGGCGGTGCGCAAAAGAATGCTGTGAGCCAATTCGTTCAGAGGGACACATCTCCCGCCCAATCGTCGCTCGGATTGGGCTGTGTTTCGAAGTCCATGAGACACATATTTTGTATACATAGACATTGCAACATTGCCTGAAGACAGACCGACGTCCGGTTGATAAATGATCTCTGAAGTGTTGTGGGAGGGGGAAAAAAATCTGAAAATATATAGCTGGAGAGTATTGTTTTAAAATGAAGTCGGTTGTACAAGCAATAACACTTCACATTAACTTTCTTTATTTAAAACCAACAACTCTTCTGGTAATTTTACTAAAGTGAATTTCATTAAAAAAAAAAACATTAATGACTTTGCCCCTCACCTGTTGCAGGTGAACTCAAGACGCCATGGCCCGTACCAAGCAGACTGCCCGTAAATCTACAGGAGGTAAGGCCCCTCGCAAGCAGCTGGCCACCAAAGCTGCCCGCAAGAGCGCCCCTTCCACCGGTGGAGTGAAGAAACCCCATCGCTACAGGTGGGTCACAAAAAGCACTTGCAGTAAATCAGAAGTTTGCATTGTGGAGGCAGTTTGCCAATGCTGTGGTGATAGTAATATATCACACCACCCTTTCTCTTGACCCTGCAGGCCTGGAACCGTGGCTCTGCGTGAGATCCGTCGGTACCAGAAGTCCACTGAGCTGCTGATCCGCAAGCTGCCCTTCCAGCGCCTGGTGAGAGAGATCGCCCAGGACTTCAAGACAGACCTACGCTTCCAGAGTGCAGCCATTGGAGCTCTGCAGGTCAGTCAGCCCCGTAGCCTGTCAGCTCAGCATTAATCATGATTGTTTTGATCAATATTAAAATCAGGATTATTCTTTAACTTTAAAAACCTGTTGCATTTAACCCATCAAAAGTTATTTTAAACTGAAATTTGACATTTTCTCACCACCTCTCCAATTTCCCTTGATATGATGTGTGCATGTGTTATTCAACAACCTTGAGTTAAAGCCGGCTTATTTCTTTTTTGGAGATTGCTTTGAACAATAATTGTGTAAACGTGCACAGCCCTGGTCGAATACAAGTACTTCTCATCGCCCTGACCGCTCTCTCTCTCCCACATACTTTGCAGGAGGCCAGCGAGGCATACCTGGTGGGTCTGTTTGAGGACACCAACCTGTGCGCCATCCACGCCAAGCGTGTCACCATCATGCCCAAAGACATCCAGCTGGCACGTCGCATCCGTGGGGAGCGTGCTTAAACTCCTCTCCTCTCCTTCCTCCCTACACTTCTCTCCTAAGACCGGTCAAACTCATCCTCTCCCCCACCTCCTCCATTTCTTCTTTCATAAGTATTTTCTAGAGTAACAATGATTATGGAAAAAGAATTAAATGTGTAGTCTTGTCTCTCCTAGTGCTCTTGCCAGCAAAAGTTTTAGGGTACTCTGTTTGTGTATGAACTAGCTTATCAAAATCACACATACCCACTTAGAGGTAAATGGTCAACGTTAAGACTTATTTCCTGTGCTAGTCAAAGTACCTGAGTGTCTGTGCAGTGTGGACATAGTCTTTGGGTATGCACAAGAGTCTCAAATCCACACAGCCCCAAGGCATCAAGTGTGATTTTTCTTTTCTGTTTTTTTTTTTTTTGTATTCATAACAGGGCAGACATTGGTGCAGAGAACGATGGATTGGGTCAGTGGCGTAAGCTAGTCTGTTATTGGGATATAGGAGGGTTTCGAACTTAGAGGAAACTAGTTCCTTCTCAGGGTGCTGGATACCCAAAAGACTACCGATACTGAAACAGAGCTGGCCAGGAGGGTATTCTTAGTCGGTGGTTTAGTGACTAACCAAGATAGGTTAACTCAGCGTGTCAAACCTTGTAAAAGAAAACTAAGCCATTGGGCTCTGCTGTTACAAGATTTAACACTTGCTCTGAGTTATCATTCTCAGGTAAGTTACTAAACCTTCTTTCCAGAGTATCCCCCCCAGATCCTGTTCAAATCTGACATAGACCAGGCAGGTCCAATTCTGATTTCAGTCTCAGTGGCTTTATGGGTGAATACCCCTCTATGCCCAAAAACAGATGAGACTTGCAGTCGTGTGTTTGTCTACTGATCACTTTGGGTGAGCTTTTACTTGTTTCAAATGAAGTGCTTTATTACTATTTTTGTTATCATTCTTTGGTTTGGTTTCTTCTTTTGTGCCCTGCATTGATAAATCATGCAAGCTGTTCCTTTTTTGACCATAAGCACATTTATATATGGAAACAACTGCAAACCTTACTTTATATTGTGGAGTGGTTTTTAAATCACCTTTTGTAGTAGACGTCGGAAATAATAAAACTATCACAACATGATTCTTCATCGTTATATGTAGCATCAATGACTTTACACAGAATACTTTTACACCTAATGGCAACTTCATTATCTTCCCTTTTATCCAGATTGCAAGTTTTGGTATTTTGTCTCAGGTTGGTTTAAAACCCTTATATTATTTTTTAAACTATTGACTTTTTTTTAAGTTGTCATTAAAATTGTAATATCCCAATGTTTCATGCAGATGGGAAAATAAAATTGATGTTACTCAGTGTTTGCTTCAGTGTTGTTTTTATTCCAAAGCGAGACACTTTAAATGTAAACCGTAAGCCAGAATGAGTGTATACTTACAGTCAACAGTACATACTGACCGGTAAAATGTCAAAACAAAACAATGCATCAGCGACCTATTTTCACTCATTTTAAACCGACTTCAACTTAAGGCTAACACTAGTCTGTGCCGCATTATTATAACTAATTTATTTACACTATGTACATTTGCCACTTTAAATGCTGTATGAGAAGTATTTCAGTCGCAAGTCGGCAGCATCGTTCGATAGGATTGTAACACCCATTGTTGAAGAATTCGAGGGTTTGTCAAGACTTGTAAATGACCGGAGTTCAAATATTACCAATTACAACGTTACAAAGAGCTATTTCCCCCTAGAACGCCAAAGTAACTCGTGCATGTTACAAGTTTATCAAGAAATCCCAAGCACGGAATGCTAGCGAGAAACCGTGTTGCATTGTGGGAAATAAATGATTGACACGGCAGCCATGTTCCTGCTGGACTACTCGCTTTGTGGGTACTACGTGATAAATAGACGACCAGATAAGCGGAATATCAAGAAGATACTTTAAAATCATATTCCCTCTCGGGTAATGTATTCCGTTTTCGGTCCATACAATAAATAACATATTTGTGAAAATTTGGGCTATGAATTAACTTTATAATTGCAATTAAAATGTAAATAATAGCATTGCAAAATGTGTGAAACAGTCGACGACACGACCTGACCAGAATAGCTGTGTTTTCAAGCCACTGGTCGAGGAAAAATTCGTTTCGATTCGATGGGAGCACTTCACTCGGTTTAAATTCTGCAGTTTCGCCTTAATTCTGAGCTTGAAACATTTTTTTCTATTCCTTAGATTGTCCGCTTTGATGACCAGTTAGTTTTTTCGTTGATAAAATTGTCAATTGACGCGAAAATGATAAAGTTTTAGCAATTGTCGCTCGCTTTTCAGCAGCACTTTCTGCCCGAATACGTATCAAACATCCGCCATCATGATCGCAGGATGGTGGGTGGGACTAGCATATTTTTGGTAAGAGTTGAGTAGGGTCTGAAATCACGCCTCCGCCGGGATCTCCTCTTTGGTTGGCTAAGATACATGTACAAACTATATCGTCATTGGGTGCTGAAGCCATTAAGCAATGATTGATAGCCACATATTGTGTTTTTATTGGGTGACGTATTTCAAAGAAATCCTAGCCGACGGAAAATGAGGACATGCAGCATGTTTTTTTCCATCTGAGTGGATAATGAAGAGATCCTATGAACTGTAACATAAATAATAAAGAATGACAGTTATCATTATAATTGGATATAATCGAAAGAGGAAGACAGTAGCCCTGTGTAGATAAAAAAAAACATGTAGGCCTATTCTTTAACTCAATTGTGAATTTACATTAACACGTTTCAGCAGCACTTCTTATAGTAAAGGTCAACTCATGAACTGGCATTATTATTGCCTAAGCCTGTTTCTAAGCTGAGTGCCAATGACTTTACCCCTCACCTGTTGCAGGTGAACTCAAGACGCCATGGCCCGTACCAAGCAGACTGCCCGTAAATCTACAGGAGGTAAGGCCCCTCGCAAGCAGCTGGCCACCAAAGCCGCCCGCAAGAGCGCCCCTTCCACTGGTGGAGTGAAGAAACCCCATCGCTACAGGTACAGCCTTTAAGACACGCTCTGGCTTCAACACATGGTAAAACTGTACGCCATTTTTGAAGTGGTATGCTGTAGTATTTACTAGGGCTGAACAATATATCGCAACTATTGTGATATCGCAATACACAATATTGTGATATACATAACGCAAAACATGGCTTAACTGCAATAAGTGGGACATTACTGTAAGATATTTCATGGTCCACATATGAAGATATAGACAAATATAGTCCTCCTGCCCTTGATATTCACCCTCATAGGCTGCGCACTGGCTACGGCCTAGCGGTGAAGATTAAGCTGAAAGATGTTAAAACTATATTTAAATATTTAAACTATATTTAAACATTTAAATGTTTATTTATCTCAAAACATATCTTCATCTCAACATTCAGCAATGTTACCATATATCGCACATCTTCCAATATCGTGCAGCCCTAGTATGTACATTTTCCTAAGATAGACACAACAACGAAAGTGGATACTTGCATGGGTCTGCGTATATGTATATTTGGACATGCATAATGTCTTTTTCTAGAAGCTATTTTCACTTCTACTGATGGGTTGTAGTAGGCCATTATAATAATGCTTGTCAATAATCAGATGATGCACTTCTTCAGTCAACTCAGGTTTAGACTCTCACAACAGTGTTGGAATTGGCTCGTCTTATGCCAGTTGTTATGCCAATGCAGATGACAGAACTGGAACTCAGTGGGGGTGTTGTGGCTGTGCCATGCTTTGTTATGTGGTAGTAATATATGGAACGGCCCTTCCTCTTGACCCTGCAGGCCTGGAACCGTGGCTCTGCGTGAGATCCGTCGGTACCAGAAGTCCACTGAGCTGCTGATCCGCAAGCTGCCCTTCCAGCGCCTGGTGAGAGAGATCGCCCAGGACTTCAAGACAGACCTGCGCTTCCAGAGCGCAGCCATTGGAGCTCTACAGGTAATACACACACACACACACACACACACATACACACACACACACACACACACGTACTGGCTTCTGTTTTGTGTAGGGACAAACCACAGTCTTGTCTTAAAACCATTGAATTTTTAAAAGGGGAAACAACAGTATGGGGGGAACTAACTTACATGGCAGGGGAAGTTGGTAATTGTTCAAAAACTACTACTTTGTCTCAAATGAATGTGTAAACCAATCTGGGTAAGGTTGAGAACAGTAATGCCCACTCACTCTCTCTCAACATCTCTTACAATGCTTCGAATGCAATTTAGCCTAAAGTGTGAAAGGCGATAAAACACCTTGTGGATAAACATATAGTGTCGTTTAGCATGTAGTTAAATGTAGCCAATTTTTGATTGACAGCTCATGTCACGTCGCCTAAAGTCATGCCTCTGCCTTGTAAATATTTACCTACCTCCTGACACAATATCTCAGTAGAGTAGAGTTACTTTATTGATCCCGAAGGAAATAAAGGTGTCTAGCAGTATACACATAGTACACATTACAAAACATATTGCACACATCTGCATACATACAACATTCAGTTAACTGGGGGGGAAAAATCCACAAGGTAGAGCAGTGTCATGATAAGATGCCTTTCGGTAATCCAAGTAGTGTCCTAATAAGATTGTTCAGTGTTATGGAAGAGTCTTTAGTACAGTATTTGTCCAGGGTAGTGCAGTAGCTCGTTGTCTAAGATAGCATAGGAGTCTCCACCAGGGACAGCAGATGAGGGTGTGTGTGTGTGTGTGTGTGTGTGTGTGTGTTGGGGAATGGGGCCTCATTTTGAGTGTTGTGGCAAAAAAATACACATTCCTAAGGGCGGCCTACATGGGACAGCTTGTTGATGCTGCTGTGTGTGTTTGTGTGTCTGTCCACAGGAGGCCAGCGAGGCATACCTGGTGGGTCTGTTTGAGGACACCAACCTGTGCGCCATCCACGCCAAGCGTGTCACCATCATGCCCAAAGACATCCAGCTGGCACGTCGCATCCGCGGGGAGCGTGCTTAAACTCCTCCCCTCCCTTGTTCTCTCTCTCTCTCTCTCTCTCTCTCTCTCTCTCTCTCTTTCTCACACCCTGTCTGTTGTCCTCCTCTTTGACCAATCTGTCTCTCCTCCCTTTTCCCCTCCTGTTCTCCTCCTCCTCCCCACCGCTCTCTCTTTTGTAGTTGTAGTGTTAACGGTGACTATGACAAGAATAAAGTGTGTAGTTGTGTCTTTCTCTTTTTCTCTCTCTCTCTCTCTCTCTCTCATAGTGCTCTTGGCAGCGGAGTTTTCCGGTACTCTTTTGTGCATGTACCAGTGTGATGCCGATAAGGTTCACACAGACACACACACACATTTATATTGATATATAGCGGGTCTCTTACATCTGTAAACTGTTAGAGAATTTGCTACAGCCGATTTCTCTAGCAGCAGGGCAGCTGGGTTGACACGGTATAGTGTGTTTTGTGTGGACAACAAGGGAAATGTAAGAATCTGAAGGGCCTCTGAAGTAACTAAGATGTTAAAGATTCATTAGCTTGGGTTTTGATGGATGTTGGGTCAACCCATCCTCTGCAGAGTGCTAAACAATTGTCCGGGCTTCTCTCACAACCTTACCAGACAGCATGTCCTTTAGTGGCCATAGGAGCCACAGTCTTTTCTGTCCCCAAGTGTGTGTGTGTGCCTGTGTGACTGTACGATCAGCCCAACAAAATTGTATAAGGAGTCAGAGCATCTCTTGAGTGATTTGTTTATTTTATTGCAATATTGACAATTACTGTTATTATTACATTGGTGATTGTTTTCCTTTTTTTGATATGCATTACACATGCTCTTTTCATAATACTCTAAATATTTGTAAAAGAAAGAGGTGGAGCAAATCTCAAAAAAGATACAATTTTTTACAGACTTTTTGAAAAACAAATAAAGAAAAAAAAAACAACAAAAAAATATCAAGTTATCTTTATTTTCCAAAAAAAAAAAAATGGCAACGTCTAAATAATCTTGGCCATCAAAAGGGATTTGGATTGCTGTATTCCCCGGCGAATTTGACACTATTTTTTTTCTCCTGCTCTCTCTTTCCAATCACGAATTTGGTGTTGAAACAATTTCTTTTTTGCCAAATGATCCACCCTGAAAATGCTTGTGAAAAGGCAATGTGTGCTCCTCACTCAGTTGTGTTGTCTCTTCCCCTTAGTCTCTCCTCACTCTGTGTCGTCTAGGCAGAAGGAGTTTGGCACATGTGTGGTGTCATGTCCCGCTAAGGTAGCTGAAAGATGTCACTTGGCGCCCTGTTTCGGTTTGTGTAACTGACTTTTGTCAGTTGTTGAGACCGTTGTTATGCTTAGATGTCAGAGATCAACCACCTTCCCCCACCCATGTGTCCCTCTTGCACTCTTTCATTTATCTCTGTTTTACTATATCCTGAATTTCTCAGGTGGATATGACCTTTTATCTTAATAGCTGGTATTTTATCTGAATTTGATTTTTTTTTTTTTTCGTTTTTGTTTGGGAAAAATGTTCAGATGTTTTAAATAAGCTGATCTTTGTTAATTCAAATAATCTCATAAAAAGATGGATAATAAATGGATGTCACACAGTTGACTTTGTGTTTTATCTTAATATGTTTCTTACAAGCCATACTGAATTATGTCCCTTGCTGTAAAGAGGCTTGTAGAAGTAACCCACACAATACTAGACACAGTTGAACTTTCATGCACTAGAAGAAAGCCAATAACATACTTTTGGCATTATAAGTGGGAATATGGTGCTAGTTTCGGGTTGGTTACCGTGTATATTAGCCTAGGCTAAATGCTACTTATTAGAAGATGGAAGCCTACACAAGTACTGCAATTTTCCTAAATGAAAAACATGTTAAAATCCTATATATTTTTCTTTCAAACTATCACACGAGTCACGTGGCGAGGAAAGAGCACACCTAGATTAGGAAATGCATGACGTATGATGTCCGCTAGGGACCGCCACAACACTGTTAAACACAGCCGTTTATAGAGCGTGTAGTGTGCAGAGAGAGTCTGGATAAACAGTTGTGTGGAGATACATGGCGCTGGTGTGAAGCAAGTGCATCCGGGGGCGCGGCGTCTTTAAAATGAAGCAAGATTTTGTTGAAGCTATGGTGTGAGAAAACACGGAGGTAAAACTCAGGCACACTTGAAAATCATGTTTGTTTAATGACAGTAGATTTTTCCCAAATGAGGCTTGCTGACAAATGAAAAAAACACTTTTTTTTTGGCCTGATTTAAACCTTAAAGAGGAGTGAGCTAGTTGACTGGAATCCTACGTTGCGTTGGAAAATATAAAGATTTTTAGACCTAGTTTTAAATTGAGTAGGGCGAATCTCTGAGCTGTGGGAATATTGCAGCACAATTAGCTAATTCTGAATGGTGTAAGCGAATGATATAGGCTAAATGCTCGTTTGTGGGACAGAGGCGTGCTTGCTGTGTTTTTGACAGCATCGCTGTGCCAGTCAAGCAACTTCACTCAAAGGTCTGTCCTGCAAGATTCACCTTAGGTGTCTTTTAAAAGCAGTATCTTTGGAGGAGGGTGCCTGTGTAAAAAGGCTTAGGTCTGATCTTATTAAAACAACAAAACAAGCAAACAAAAACGGTAAACCTGAAACGTAGGCCCAAACAGAGAAAGGAGAACTCCCTTTCATTTCTTCAAAGTTGCGTTATAGCTTTACCGACAGCGTTGCATTAAACGCCTTGTGGCAGTAACGTGGCGTAGATATAGATATTAGAAATAAAATAGCCTACATGTAGCTGCATATAACGTGATTTCAACAACAACAACAACATTAGGCTACTTTTCTTTTTCTGGACGTGCTGTCGTAGGCACCAATGTCAGTCGTCTGAGCCAATGTCTGTACTCTCTTTCGGGTTAAATTTATATACGTGCCCTCAGGAATAGCTCTCCCTACTCCACTTCCTAGTTTCCACTCGTAGTGACCTTCTAATCTAGAGACCGGATAAATGTCTTCCTCAATTAGTGACCTGATGTCACCGAAGCTGACTCTCACCACCACAGACACACGATTACACCCGGTGGCAAACCAGCAATAACACTAAAGGTAATTTGACGTTAAAAGGCCTGTCTGCTTTAGGAACATATTCTGGAGCGTCGATTATTAATGAATGCATAAATACGTTGTACCGCATACCATCTATCTGATGAAAGTGATCTTTATTCATTTACTTTTTTTTTTTACATAAATAGCAGCATAGTAATTAGACAGTAGGCCTACACGCGTGCATTTATTTTTTTAATTGTTCAATTTGTTGGGATTTTAAAATATATATCAACAATCATAAAAAACAAATACAATAGAACATTATAAAAGCTGTTTTCTTGTTAACCATGAGAGATGAACAATGGGGAAAAAACAGATTATGAAACTTACCTCAGGTACACTTGTGTAAGCAAAGCAGCCTAGGCTGTTTTCTTAGGCATAGCCTATATATAAACATGAATATAGCGGTCAGGAGTCTGTGGCTAGACAGTATGTCAATGGACACATTGGTTATGCTTGGGCTCTACCCGCACAAGGCCTTTTGCACATTTGGCTTGTGTGTAGTTCTGTAATAATGGTAAAGAATTTGAATGTATAGCATTAAACATTTTGTCCTCCAAAAATTGCTGCTTATTAGAACCAAATTAAAAATACTTACATAAACATATAAATATTTAGGCAACATGCTGCATAGAACTTTTTCATGTTGGTTTAACTTGAGGTAATCTATTTTCACTGTATTAAAAAAATAGTGTAAGAGAAACAGTGTAAGTTAAACGAATATAAAATAAAGACCTATGCAGAATGTTGCCTTACTTTTTTAAGTGGTTTTGAGCAGCACTTTTTTCAGTATATTGAACATAATATAAAAATGCTCAAACCCTCAGTGACAGTGTTGTGTCTATCCACAAAGCGGCATTCAGTGATGCCGTTATTTTGTAAGGAAGGCAATAGTGTTCACTATGACATGAACTGATGGGTTTTTTTTGTATTTAATTAGACAAATATGGATGAATTACCATCTAAATAATACACCAAAGCAACTGCTGTATGGTACATATAGACACAAATTGACAAGATTAAATGGTTGTTATTTTTTGCAGTGTAAGTCATGTAAGGTTATTGTTTGTCACACAATATTAGCAATAATGTTGCACTGTTAAAAAGTGCTGCTTTGACCAAACCAAGGCAACTGACTGCATTGGTTTAACTTAACAGTGCCATGTATATTTATAAAGTGCATGATGTTGTTATGTGAAAGGATCTGAAAAAAAAAAAAAATTAAAAAAGATCTATGCAGCATGTCGACTTTTTTTGTTAGTGCTATGTACCACTTCTTAAAGCATAAGCAAAAAAAGTTAGCAAAAAAACAAACTAGACTATCTGGGCACTTAGCATAATACAGCCTAGCACAGCTGTGTGTGTGGTCCAAAGGCTTTGCTGTGTATGTTGCAGAGGAGACACAGTCACAGAGGTCACCTCAACACCTCCAGCTGGTCAGCACCTATAAGAGCAAGCAAGACACAGAAAAGAGAGACATGAGTACTTGGACATATTTGACCACTGTGCTAGCAATCTGATCTACTTATGTTACTGGTTAACCTGAAATGACAATTAAACAGCTGAGCATTTACATAGTTAATAGCTTGGAAGCATAAATAGTTTCATTACAGACTCTGACAAATACAGCATTACATCTGCAATGCGGCGAAGTATAAGATTTCTAAGTCAATCATATTGTGTGTGTGTGTGTGTGTGTCTGTGTCTGTGTCTGTGTGTGCGTGTGTCCTTTTCTCAATGGCAGCCGGTTGCTTAAAGGGTTTAAATTCTGACTCATTGTCTGGTGGCCTTCGATGACCTGGCCCCCTGTCACCATTTTAACTCCTGGTTAGCCATCGCACCAGCGTGTAAACCCCAGGTCGGTCAGGAAATAAAATGCAAATGCTAAAACAAGCGCATATACACAGAGGCCCCCCACTCTGTGCTATGACGCTCAAATACCCCCCACCCCCATTCCACACAGACCCACACAAACACACAGCATTCACACAGGCACACACAACCACACACACATATACACACACACGCACACACACTTTTTATACTATGCCCCCCTACCACCCACCCCCACTGCTGGCATGGTGGTATTGACCCTGGCGATGGTGTCAGCTGGTGCTAGGCCCCAGCAACCAGGCTCGTGGACCACGCGCATTGGGTAACACAGGGCTGCAGGGAGTGTGTGTGTGTGTGTGTTTGTGTGTGTGTGTGTGTGTGTCTTTCTTTGTGTGTGTGTGTACGCTTGTGTGTGTGTGTTGGGTCACGGCGTGGGGGATTAGGTGTGTGTGAGTGATTGGGGGTGACAGCGGGCCCTGCATTAGAGGCCCCTGTGGCAGATTTCTCAGGCCTCTTTTAGACGCACTAAGCTGGATTTGCCCCGTAGCAGCAGCCTCAGGGCCCAGCCGTATTCACCATGGCGGCCACCGCTACGGGCCATTGCCACCGCACCGCAAGCAGCCACGTGGCAGCGAGGGACGAGGACCTCCTGTTACCTCTCAGTACCCCCCCCCCCCCCCCCCCCACCCCCCAATCACCACCTTACCCAGATACTTCACACCCACCCCGCGTGGCAGCAAGTCACAAGGACCTCATGTCATCTTTCTATACCCCCCACCATCACCACCACACACTTTACCCAGATACCCCCCCCCCCAAATCCACCAACATGTCACCCCAGTCCACCCTGATGCAGCCCAAGCCCCCACCAGACAGGCAGGTAGACAGGACCTCTGTTCCACCTGGTCTATGGTTGGACCTGACTAACTTCCCCAGACTACCACACACACACACACACACACACACACAACATAACCACCAAGATGACCAAAACATATTTTTACTAGCCAGGACCAAAATGGTTCCAGGTACACCTGTAATGCATCTGATCTCATACCCAGTCAATACTTTAGAGATAAAGCATTGTAGCAATGTAGTGTGGAAACATGCACAAACACACATACAGACAGACGCATGCACACACCCACACCCACAGATGCACCACTGCAGAAGCATACACTCAGATTTAGTGATGTTTGCTCTGACTGCCTTAGAATGGCCCTGTTAGTGTAGCACAGTGAAGCATTTAGACTTGTGCTGCCATATTACTGCAGCTTCTAAACAAAGCATGGCAGTGGTCTACCTCTCTTATGTGTATGCATGAGAGCAACACCTATTAGTTTTTGGATTCCCTCACTTATAGGTAAGCAAGATGGAGAAAAATGTGTGTGTGTGAGTGAGTACACACACCTGTATGTGTGTGTGTGTGTGAGAGAGAGAGTGGAAGTAAGTGCTATATAGAAGACAGGAAGCATACTTCTGAAACATGCTCTTGTTCACATCCATGTATTGAGGTGTTCTTGGTTTTCTTTTTCATGCTTGCGGATGGAGGGTCAGCTTCATCATGCGTGCACACTGGCCTATAGCTTTGTTTTTAGAGCACCTCTTGATGAGGCATCTTGGTGTTTAGGCTTCATGACTAAATTGCATTACTATTGCATTCTGTGTTGCTGCTGAAGCCATATTCTATGTGGAAATTGATGATATTAGTGGTACAGTAGTTTACTGAGTTAATCTCTCCCCTACACATTTTCATAACAAATGACAGTGTACATGTGTAAATGTGTGTATGAAAAAGAGAGAGAGAAGAAATGGCTAGAATTAGTAGGCTGGTTACCTAAAGCTCTGTATTCATTTGCTGTTTTCTCCGTATGTGTTGAGCCGTGTGTGTGTGTGTGTGTGTGTGTGTGTGTGTGTGTGTGTGTGTGTGTGTGTGTGTGTGTGTGTGTGTGCTTGCATGCATGCATTGTGTGGTAATCGCTAGTGGTTGTGTAGCCTATTCACTGTGACTCTGGAGAGAGAGCCTAAAAGAGAGAAACCAGGAGAGGGAGAGAGGAGGAAAAAGAGAATGAAAAAGAGAGAAAGAGGAGAGAGAGAAAGAAGGAGAGAAAGAGAGACGGCTGTTACAGCCCTTCCATTGTAAACGTTGCAGATTGAGCAAGATCCCGGACCGACTCCTTGTGCTAATTAGTGACATTCCTGTGGATTAGACAGCCAATTAATGATGAGAGAGCCATTGTGAGTTGTGTGTGTGTTTGTGCGTCACTGCCAATGTGGTTTGTGTGAGTGAGTGTGTATGCATGTGTGAGATGGGGTGAGTTTACAGAGAGTGTATTAATCAGGTGTTTTCTTTGATATTCACACACACACACACATGCCTGTGACACACACACACACACACACACACACACACACACACACACACACACACACACACACACACACACACACACACACACACACACAATTTGCATTACACTCTGGGTATTTCCAGGCTTCATAAACCGATTATTCATTTTCCCATGTAGGTGCTTGCAAAGTGAAGGTTTTGTTGAAAAGTATAAAGTGAAATGACCAGTCCACCGGTCATTTGACTCCCTTTTTTTTCTTTCAGGACTATATTTCCACATGATTATCATGTCAGAGTCACTAGTAATCCTCTTACTTTATTAACAGAGGAAGTATTACATAGCTAGACATAAGAAGCCAATTAAAAATATGCAGAGTGGCTATTTTGGAAAGAAATTGCATATGCAGATTACTCTTTGTCTCCCTGCTGTGTAGTGAGTGTGGTTTGTTTGATTTCATTACGAGGCTCATCAAAGTGTTTCAGAAAGTTTTACTAAACTGAATGAGCTATGTCAATGTTATGAGGTCCGATATTTCTGAATAAAAGACCTTTGTTATGTAAAACAGATAATTGGTAAGGGTGGGAACAGAAGAACAGACGACACTGAAACCTTTGAACCGTCGAACCATCAGATTTAACAGAGTTTAGCAGAAGAAACAAAATACACTTAATGTCTACTTCCTGTTGGGGTCCTGAATCACTCATTAACCATCTGTCTGTATATTATGAATGAATGAATGACA
>CM050215.1:7749749-7772249 GCA_027475355.1 Coilia nasus | reverse complement strand
GGGGGCTGGGGTGGGATTGCGTGGGGTCGTGGGGTGGGGGGATTGAATGGGCCCCCAGAGTGGTTGGCAAGGTAAGCGCGTGCCGCCTGCATGCCCGTCATCAGACCGAGTTTTGTGGGGGGTGGGCGTGGGGGGGGGGGGGTGCAGATAAGTGGGTTGTTTTACATGATCAGTGACTTCAAATCATACTGTAGCTTCTGGTTAGGAAGTTTTAAGCTGTTTAAGTTTCATAATAACACTCAGTAGATTTGTCCAGTTTTCTTGCATTGTTATTCAGTGATAAAATGTCTCTCGCAAGCAGACCGGGACATTACATCAACAGCTATGCATTTCACATCATGTCAAAACAGTCAACTCTTCAAAATCATACTTAACATAATTAACGTAAATCATACTTAACGTAATATTCAACATTACTGACAATGTGCAACAAAGTAGTTTGGGAAAGGAATATAAAGTTAAAGCTTTTTTTTGTTTTAACCGTTGAAACTGTCTGTAACTCATTCCCCATTTGTCATTACATATAATTTGTCACAACCATACACACTCATACACAGCAGTCATTTAAAATTGTTATACACATACATTCTCAGAGGTGGGTGTCAGATTTGCCCTTGTCACAGCTTCCCCCCTCTACCACGCTGTGACACTGTGTAAATGGCTAAATGGGCGTAAATAATTGATTTAAGTGTGTTAATTTGGCCATGACTGCGGTGGGTCTGTTGTGTGTGTGTGTGTGTGTGTGTGTGTTCTGGTAAATGCTGTCAACCACAGAGGAAGCTGGAGCAGCAGGTGTCAACTTGTGTAATTCACACAGAGTGAGGGCAACAACTTCTTTAACACACAAACCTGTATGTTGATGCAGATCCATATACACACAAACACACACACATGCATTGCACACACAGACACACAAACCCACACACACAAACAAATACATGCACCTGTGTGTGTGTATGCGTGTGTGTGCGCGCGTATGTGTGTGTAATTGTGTGTCTTAATCCATGATGTGCATAGTTTGTCGTGTCATGTCTGCGGTGGTGCAGAGTCTTCACAATATTGTGTTTTTATGTGCACACGCATGCATATATACGTGTATAGAAAAGGACACAAATGCTGAAATGTTCTTGCACACGCAGGGACACACACAGGGACACACACATACACACATACACACACACAACCCCCCACCTGCTGCCGTCTGCATGGGATTACCCTCTCTGTCTGAGTCCAGATGCCATCAGCGTGTGCAGACACAGGCACACACACGCACACACACACACACACACACGCACGCATGCACACACACACGCATGCACGCACACACACACACACACACATGCGCCATTTACACACACTCATGTACGCAATACACCAAAGTGCACCAATCTAAATATGAAAGAAATGGACACCTTAACATGTATATTTGAATTAAAATACGCAATTCTATTGTCAAATAATTGTAATATTACATTATTATATTATATTATATTATATTATATTATATTATATTATATTATATTATATTATATTATATTATATTATATTATATTATATTATATTATATTATATTATTATTGACCATGCAAACATTTTGTTGTCTAAATGCTTCTAGAATGCATACCAAGGTATTTTACTTTGTCATAATATTACAGGATATGTCTTAGTGTCTAGTGTATTCTGTAGTGTGTAGTCTGTTTTTGTATTTACATGATGTTCATGCTTAGCAATTTTACCCTAGCATAGCTTTAACATTGTTTACAGTGAAACAGGCATGATGGCCAACAATTACACTCTGCATTTGGATGGAATTGTTGCAAGGGTTTTTTTTTTTTGTAGTTGTGAGTTTAATTTTTATTTTGCATGCAATAATTTGACAGTGGATTGGTCCCTATCTGGCTTTAGATCAGGCTTGTTTGTCCTGCTTTTATTTCTGTTTATGAGCAGTTGCATGGCACGTAGCCAGTGTGGTGTGACTAGGCCAGACTGTCTGGTTCTGCTGCTTTGTGCATGGCTGCTGGCAGCATAGGCATGTTGGGATAGGCAGACGCACATTTTAGGCCAGAACGGCGTGTTGCAATAAGCCTCACTAATAAATTTCTGGTCAGCAAAACTAAAGTGTGCTGCGGTGTGCCAGTCCAGTAAATGTTGGAGTTTTTCAGTACATTTAGAGTAGCTGCAAAGCCACCATGATGCAGCTGTAGCCTGCATTCTGTGAACACCACAGACTCAAACCCCCAACCATGAGCATAGGGGGGTAGATGTGCTAGCAAGGAGGCTAAAAAACCCATCGACACTGTAGCGCCTGCCTCTGTTACCTCTCTTAAAGTGTTCTGTAAAACATCTCATCGTTGTGTCAGAGCTGTGCTATTTAGTATTGCAAGCCAAAGAACAAACCGTATGGTTAACAACATGCACTGGTGAAATAGCTGAACTGAAACAAAGACTCAAGCACAAATACATACAAGCAAAAATGCTCCCTCCTTAAAATGCTCTCTGACACAGAGCATACATGAAAAAGATAGAATGACAGGGGGTAATGACTGTACCACCTATGCCCTAAGCATCTATGCCGTATCTGAAATATTCACTTGCTCACTAAAATAGTGCACTAGGATGTGACTTACTGTGTTTTGTCCCCCTGCATAGCATTTAGAATTGGCTCTACATTCCTGTAGAGTGATTCAAAGAATAAAAACCATTTTTGTCTGAATGATCTCTGCCGACTCAAACAATAGCTACAAACAGACCTACAGAAAAGGAGAGGGAAAGGACACATCATGCTGACACCAGGCAATAATGGGTATGTGGCTTCTAGGACAGTTTTAACTTCACTAACAGGCACAAAATGAGAGTGAGGAGATCCTACTCCTTGCCTAGATCAGAAGGCCACTCAGTTCAATTGTTGCTGAATTATCATTTAAATTTTAGCTACTGTTACTGTTAGGACTCATTTCCACCAAACACTCTGCGTGCACAACGCATGCCCGTTTTCTGTCCGTATTCGTTTAGAATGCACGTTAACAGATTAGGCCATTTCCACCGCACGCGTGATCTGAGCGTATTCTGTCCCTATACAAACCTATTGTACATGGATACGCGTGAGGCCTTAGGTTTAAAAAACAGCAAATAGTAATAGCAAACATTTTCATGTTAAATCCACATGTTGAATAGGCATCTATGTGGATTAGGGTGTATAACCTAAGCTTAAGAAAATCATAAAATGTGTTTAAAGCAAATAATTTAAGGCATATATTCAGGATCGGCCAGCCATGTCAGTTTACTGTGTGTATATATACAGTATAATGAATCGGTTTTACAAAGAAATCCCATATGTATAGAAAAAACATACTGATACATAATTATTATACTACAACCTCAAATCTACTCAACTCAGGCAAACCTGTAAATTCCATCTACCAGCATTTCAATCAGCTGACCCAGCTAAGCGCCACCCACCACGCTCCCCCCTCCTCCCCCTCCTCCCGCTCCTCTCATTTCTCTGCCACTCCACTGCTCTCCGCTTCAACCTTTTGTCCATAACTGACTCCAACCAAGCGCCCTACCCACCTCTTCTGGAACTTTTGCAAACTTCTCTGGTCACTTCAGCACTCCTTGTTGAGCCCTTCTTGGCTGTGATCGATGGCAAAAACCCGTCCACAATTCATGTGTCCTTTTCATTCTCCGACTCTCCTCTAAGCTGTAGCAAGCTAGCTTCCCTGATAGAGATCCACTGAAACTTTCTCACTAAGTTTGATAAAAAAAAGTATAAAAAAAGATATCCATCAAAGGTTCTTTGATGTATTTCGTCTTCAGCAGCTAGCTGTGTTGTTCCCTTCCAAGCTCTGTAGCTCTGTCAATCTGACTAGAAACCCCTCTTTCCTCCCTTTATCCCGAGGTAAGATACTTACTTTTCAGATAAAGCATATTATGATAAATCGGCTGAACTCTGTGCGTGTGGTGGTGTGTGTTTGTGTGTGAGTGAGTGTGTATGTGTGAGTGTATCAGTGACACACAGAGTGTGTCTAACAAATACCATGATGCTAGGGTGAAATTTTGAGGTATTTGAGGTTAGATACATCACACAGCCGAAGTCTGATGACTCTGGCGATGCTGATACTCACAGGCCAAGCACACAGGTCACAACCAGTAAACCCTGTTGCTGTGTTTCTTCAGTCTTTTCATTTCATAATTTTTAGTACAACATGTATTTTGTTCTCTTTTTCTCACCGGCCACCCTCAATAATATGATATTTTGAATATATTGTCTTGGCTACATTGTGTAACAGGAAAAATCTTTAGGCTACCAACAGACAACAAACAAACCAAGTATGTCTGAGTAGTCTGGACCCACTTAACTCTCTGAGGTAATTGAAAAATGTCCAATGCCACCTTTCAAGACATTAGGGATCAGACTTTTTGGACTGAGGAAAAGCTTTATCGGCCTCACATTCCCCTCATAAAACTATTTTGTGCTACCATTTTGTGTGAGCAATAAAGGACCTCATGGACCATATTTTAAAGGCTTGTATACAGATAATACTACTGATACTGATGGGACAGCTATGAAAAATACATGTCCTTTTCCACAAAATAGTCACGATTAAATGAAGCATAATGGCAGGTTATACTCTACTGTTTCTCACAACAAATAATGAAAATGCATACTTTGTGTGGGTGTTGGTGCATGTGTGCATTTTAAATATGCTCTGTAAGGATGTTTTTGCAAGAAATAAAATGAATGTATTTGTGTGTGTGTGTGTGTGTGTGTGTGCACTTTAGCACAACTGTGTGTGTGTGCGTGTGTGTGTGTGTGTCTGTGTGTGTGTGCACTTTAGCACAACTCTGTGTGCATGTGTGTGTGTGTACGTGTGTTTGTAAGAGTTTTTTGTGTAGGCGTACAGATTAGATACTGTAAGCTTCTTATGTGGCTGCTGTGTCCTTAATTTGAATCTGTGCTGGGTCCTAGTGCCACCATTTTACTCTCCAAAGGAAAATTCTAGTACAAAACAACAAACAAACATAATACAATTCTGTCAACGTAAACTAAAAACACTATAGCTGAGAAATTAGATAACATAGACACAGGACAGAAGGGTTGTGAACAGAGATAAGAGGTTACCTACAAAAAGGCTAAGAAAGCTGAGAAAAATAACGAAATAATTTGGGAATATTTTCCTTTTGGTTATCCAAGACAGACCAAAGACAAAGCAAACAACATATGACACCTCAAAACATAACAGCCCATTATCCTGATGGTAGGACAAGAAACCTAAATATTTTTGAAGAATAAAAAAAAGCTGTGATTTCACAAGATGTCATTTTGTATTCTAAAATACATTTTTGGAAATTGAGTCGTTACTAGGTATTTACAAATGGATTTGTGAATACAAATAATTGTAATATTGCACTCCACAAAGAAATAGCTGTAGCAGATGTATAGGCTATAATAAGTCGATTTGGGGAGGAAAGTAAATGATCCAATTCACTGCAAACATGGGCAGTTAAATGAGGCATTCTTAACTTTTGTCAAATCGACCTAAATTGAAAAACAATGTTAACGAATGTATCTTGTTATTGGCAAGAGCTTTATGAACTTAAAACGAAATTAAGGTGGGTGATATTAATCTGTCGTTTACGCTGTCCAATTTCTTTCTCGTCGATACATGAATTTGTTTTTAAATACTTAAATAGAATTTAAATAGTCTTCGAAGGCAATAGTGGCAACATAGCAGGTGCCAGTGAGCGCGTGGACGAGCGCGTGCACGTCTCAAAGTATGTAAGGCGCACTTTTGAGGTCTCGAGACAACCCCCTCCGGCATCACCGTCACCACCACCCCATATTCTCCACATCTTCAGAAACTTTGTCACATTCAGCGCCAGATAGTTACATTATTAAGCACGAATATCTCTGCCCAGTCTCAGACTAAAGCAAGCAAACACTTCCCTGTAAAGTCATTGAAGTGCGAAAGCATACCTGTCCGAGTCAACAGAAGCTGATGTGTCATTGTACAGATCCACAAACGCCACAAAAATGCAGTCTGTGCGCACTGGCAGATTCAGCAGGTGATGACATTTATTTGAGAATTTAAATGTTCAAATACACTCTGCTATACTCTGTCTCTCTCTTTATATCTCCGCCTTGGCTTTACAGATTCAGATAAACCCCTTATACAGTTTGGGCCGTACATGGGTCTGTGTGGATTTTAAACTATAAGAAATCCGATTCAATTAACAGGCGCAGAGAATCGGCTTTGGACACAGTGAAATAGTCTGGCCGGAGGGGTAACGCAGGATAGGCCAACAATCATCCAGTGGACAGTGACTACACCGTGCAGAGTGAATAAAGAAATTACACCAACATGTTTAACGCTAGCCTGCCACAGCTTCCCGGCTACTAGAAGAAACTTTGCGGATCAGCTGCGCAGTTTAAAACAAATGCCAGTTAAGGGCCAGACAAGAAAAGTCGTCTGCAAACCATTTACTTATTTCATCCATTTATTGATAAACTATTCGGGTTGTTAACCCAAATTATGAAGGGCTCCAGACTAAGGCCATAATATTTTTTTGAATTATTATTTTCATTTAGGCTATTCAGTTTACCCTCCAGATCTTACGAATCAAACTTCCCGCCATTCAGGTTACTTGCTGGGTTGCGTTTTTCCTCGCCAAAATGGTAAATAGTACATTTAGAATAGTTACAGAACAGAACAAAGAATAGAACACAGCATAGCACACAGTAAAGGCAACAACACAATAATAATAATAATAGTAATAATAATAACAACAACAACAACAGTAATAATAATAATAATAATAATAATAATAATAATAATAATAATGGAACTTTGTGCTCAAACTGGGGAAAAAGAGAGTGTGCAGTGGATAAGTCGGGGATTTGATACAGAACAACACAGCCTTTGTGCGTTTTTAATCCTGCCTGGACTCCACCACCCCACCCCCAGTTTTGCTTCCTCAGACAGACTCCATCGCCCAATTATTTCTGTATTTTGCAAGTGAGGTACAATTAATGAAAATGTTTGTCCTTTGCTCCGTCACGTAATCCCAGACACCAGAGAATGTCTGGTTATCAGGCCTTTTAACAACAAGTAAACATGTTATTTAACTAACTTCTGTGTTGTCCAGTATGCATGCTTTGTATGGCATGAAAACCAAGCAAGTATATTTTCTTGTAACATGACGGTTTATAACCTGCTGTTATTACACCTGCTCTTTTGATTGTGAAAAACAATGTTTTTGGTATATTCTTGATATACCAAAATATATCAAGTATATTCTTTTGACTCAGCGGTCAAAAGACAGATTCCGATGCTTCCGACAGGAAACTGCTATTTCAAGATAATTTTAAGCATCGTGCACTGTTATGGAACAACATGGAATCCAGAAGTGGAAAATGATAAAGACATTTAATTTCAAAGGCTTTCAAACACTTGAGCAGAGAAGAGGCAGAGTGTGGGTGTGTTTAGAGGAGGGAGAGATAGAGAACGGGGGAAGGGAGGGAGGGAGAGAGAGGGAGGGGTCAGAGTGTCCACTCGGTAAGAAGTTGTCTCTAATTAGCCAACCTCTTTCTTGGTGCGCTCAGTTCCACACTCTCACCCCAACTCTTCACCACTCGCAGGACGCTCGTCTCTTAATAACACGCTGCTGCACCTAAGAGTCCCGTTCCGCCCAGGGAATCCTAAACCTGACCCTGGCAAAGACGGGAAGGACTCTGCGCATCCCTCTTCAACGCAGCGCGTTGGACCGCCAGATGGTCCTTTGCATCGGCATCAACAATTACAACTTGATTTGTTAAGTTTGGGATCATTCCGTTTCAGTCAGCCTGTACTGTCAGTCTACATGAGTTCAGAGCTTTAAAAGGCTGCCTAAATAAGTGTGTTTTAAAGGTGGGTGAGGCACCACAGGTGTTTCGGAAGTGCGAAGAAGGGGACAGGTGCATTGGACGAGGCACTGGTGCTTGCTTCAACAAGTGTCAAGTCAGGCTCAGAGAAAAAGAGAGAGAAATAGACCTATTCAACCAAAACGTTCTTAGAGGGGCAAGGTGCTGTGTGACACAGTGACAGATAGACAGATAGGCAGAAGGACACAAAGAGAGACAGAGATACACCCCCTGGAGAATAGACGAAAGAGCCGGCCCCCGGCGTGATTGCGAGAGAGAGAGAGGGAGAGAGGAGGAAGGTTTAAAGCCGGCACAGGCATGATGTCCTACATTAAGCAGCCCCATTACGCCGTGAACGGGTTAACTCTGTCCGGGCCGGGCATGGACCTGCTACACTCAGCCGTCGCATACCCAAGTAAGTGCATTTTATGGCTTTTTACATTTGAAATATTGTTTTATTTTAAAATAATGAAATGGAAATGAATGCCAACGATTTGACGATTTTGGAGGTATCTATCGAAATGATGTCTTCATCACTGGGTTGCCATACTTGTTATTATAGTTATGCCACAGTTTATTGTGGATTTGTTCTTTTTCCATGAAATACAAATACAAAAAACACATATATTCGATGTTCAGACACTGTAAATTGACAGAAATAGTATGAGAATGTTACATTCCAACACTGTTCCCTATGATTTTCTTTGAAGTGAAACACTGACTATTTTCTTTCAAAATCATCGTGAAAGGAATATGATTAGTATGCAGGAATTGAATACAGGCTGTATACTTTGTACCCTAATTGTAATAGACTCATGAAGATGCGTAACTTTTTTCGTTGAAATGGTGAAATCATGATGCTTAAAAGACGAGTTTCAGCGGGAGAGGTAAAGAGACAAAAAGCAACATAAATATTATACCAGGGCTTGTATTTTAGGCCACTAGGACTTTAGGACTTTACGAAGGCTGAACACTGTTTCATCATTATTTCATTGATAAACTGAAACTTGCTAAATGGTTGAAAGACCTGTCAAATGATGGGCGTGAGCCTCAAAATCACCTTGCCTTTTCATTTAGCAAATGTGCTGGTGGCGTTAATGAAGTTTTAACACCAAAAAACAAACAAACAATATTTTAACCGAAAGAACAGAATATACCGCATATAGCTGTATTTATCAGCACAAAATAAATAAATTAAAATACCTCCCCGTTTTGAGTGCCGGTGTCAGCCAGGGAAACTGCAGCTGTTCTTACAATATCGCACAGTCAGGGAGTGAGGGACATTAAATGAAATCGTTTAATTAAAAGTCGGTTTTGCCTTTAACATTTTTCTACAACATTTTGTACAATGCCTTGTACAATTAAGTAGCCTACAGTGTTGTCCAGTATTCAGCTTACAGGGCGAGATGATACCATCAAAGTTGTAAAACATCGGATCAGCTTTAAGATTAAGATCATTTCGATAGGCTTGCATTATTGGGTGAATTAGATTCATTTTAAATATAATACATGCATAAAAATTCGTTATTTAAATCATTGATGTAATCCGCCTCTATATTTACAATAATTTACTCACTGGTTGTCAACAGATCGCCTATGATGTCCGTGCATGCATCGTGTCTTATACAGTAAAGAAATACAATTTCAATCAGAAAAAAACAACATTTGGTGGGGCCATACAAACTTGCTATAATCAATATGACGTAATTTGCAATATTTTTTTATTTCCCGTTTCTTTTAATTTACAGTAATTTTGGATGGGGTGGAAAACATCTATACATTCATACAAAAGCATTCATACTTTTCCATTTCCTACCAGACTGAATCAACAGCTCTTTAGCCTTTGTTATGTGTGTGTGCCTCTTTAAAACAATACCATATAAGCATAATAATAGCTACAACAATAATTCCGGCGTGTGTGTGGACATGCATATTCATAAGGCGTCTGTGATTTGTGTGTTTCTGTTAGACACTCCGAGGAAGCAGCGCAGGGAGAGGACAACCTTCACCCGTGCGCAGCTCGACATCCTGGAGGCGCTGTTCGCTAAGACACGCTACCCCGACATCTTCATGCGAGAGGAGGTGGCGCTCAAAATCAACCTGCCGGAATCTCGAGTACAGGTGGGCTTTCCTTTTCTCTCTTCCCTTAGGCCTATCATCTACAGTCATCTATGGAGAGCCTTGCCCAAGCCATACCAGCTAACCCTAACCCTAAAAAGAATACGTTCCTGATATAGAAAATAAAATAAGCAATATTTGCTTGTTGAGAGGTTGAAAACCATGCATTTTCTGCATCTTTAGGTATTTTGGAGATTTTATGTAGAAGATATTTATAACACATTTTGTATTTTGTTGTTACAAAGTGTAGGCCGGCCTATATGGAGTTTGATCTAGTAGGGTTTATGACAGTAACACAAGATAATGTATACTCATTTGAGAAGAACACATTAAAGCCTAATTGTTTATCTTTATAATATGTAGGCTACAGCATACTTAGGACATTCATGAAGAAATATGTAAAGAAAACCACACTGCAGATATGGTGTCTGTTTTTTTTGCTCACTGTAAATGTTGTCCACAATTGTAAGCTGTAGGGCTGGAACAGTTTATATTTTGGACATCTGTCAGGCCTCTAGTTGACCCTTCTGTGCCCTGTCATGTCCGGTCCTGACAGGTGTGGTTCAAGAACCGGCGGGCCAAGTGCCGTCAGCAGCAGCAGCAGAGCACCGGCCAGTCCAAGCCCCGGCCGCCCAAGAAGAAGACGTCTCCGGCCCGCGAGCCCAGCGCCGAGCCCAGTGCCAGCGCCAATGGGCCCTACAGCCCGGCGCCGCCTCCCCCGGGCACGGCCATCACGCCCAGCTCCAGCAGCACCAGCGCCACCGTGTCCATCTGGAGCCCGGCCTCCATCTCGCCGCTGCCCGACCCGCTGTCAGTCTCCTCCACGCCCTGCATGCAGCGCGCCTCCGCCTACCCCATGACCTACACCCAGGCCCCCGCCTACAGCCAGAGCTACGGCGCCTCCTCCTCCTACTTCACCGGCCTGGACTGCAGCTCCTACCTGTCCCCCATGCACCCGCAGCTCTCGGCCACCGGGGGCGCCCTCAGCCCCATCACCGCCTCCTCCATGGGCGGCCCCCTCAGCCAGTCCCCGGCCTCGCTGTCTTCCCAGGGCTACACCGCCGCCTCGCTGGGCTTCGGAGCCGTCGACTGCTTGGACTACAAAGACCAGGCGTCCTCCTGGAAGCTCAACTTCAACGCAGCTGATTGCCTGGACTACAAAGACCAGAACTCCTGGAAGTTCCAGGTCTTGTAGAGAGAGAGAGAGAAAAAGAGAGAGAGGGAGAGAGAAATAGACAGAGAGTGAAAGGGTGATGAGTGGGGAATTGGGTAGAGGTAGAGAAGGAAGTATGGAAGGGATGAGAGGGAGGAGTAAAGATTCAAGCTTTCTTACAGAAAAAAACACCATTCAGTGATCACATTTGACCATGCAGATGTGGTATGGCCATCTATGCTTTGTGTTTTTATTTTTGATGAATACTGACCATGTGTCAAGTCATGTCACACTTGACACAGTTTAATGTTTTGTTTTCTGACTGATTAGTTTTGCATACTATGTACTCATACATTGTCAAAACTGAAAAAAGTCACTTTTATTTTTGGAAATCAAGAAAAACATGTAGGCTTTTGAAAAAAAAAAGTGAAATTTGTCAGCTATTTTAATGATATTAAGTTTAATTTATTTATAAGTGAGTTTCAAGTGAGTTGTTTTTTGATTGTATAAAACCTCGATCATCACTGTCCTATGTACCCCTGGTAGGTTTTTTAATCGAAATAATTGAAGGGTCAATCAATGCAAATGTGAATGAAGTATCGATGACTAAACATGAACCCCCCAGGTAATCATAGGACAGCCTGAGGACATTGTGTCTGTGTATGTCTGTATATGTGAACCTTTAAGATATGAAACAACAAATAAGGAATACTGTTACAGCATTGAGTGGTATTGCCTGAAAAGAAATCCTGTTGTTTAATGTGGAAATGTATGCATGGACAGGCACTGTATCATAACTCTGAAAAGGTATGACAATATATTCATAAAAAATGACCATAATATGTATCTAGGTTTTGTCTGTGGTGAGTTAGGCTATGCCACCTAGACGTAGTCTTTTGATATCATTCTTCACCTTAAGTATTCTACACGTGGAGTCATGCTTTTTGTCTGGCTTTTGAGTCTTTTTTCTCTTTGTTTATTTCTCTTCTTATCTGGGTTTATTTTTGTTTTTAACGTTTGCAATGAAGCTGCTTATCATATTTGTGAACTAAGAGAGTTCCGAGCCAAATGAAAAAAAAAAAATTAAAATACAAAAACACAAAAACAAACACATTTGGAGCTTTGCCTGATAGGTGCTGTGCAACATGGCCGCATAAATATCTTCTTCTTCAGCAGGTTGTCCAGTAGTCACACTAAGAGAGCACACAGACAGAGGCCCCAGGATGGGACACTGCTCTCGTGATGCTAGTGCAGGGCTAAGGTCCAGGCAGGGGCACTGCTAAGGGGTGGCTAGGTTAGAATGATTCAGGGGGCCCAGAATGTCACAGGACCCACAGAAGACTATGATATGGTTGGGGTGGGGTGGGGGCCCAAAATTATTTTCTGTCAGGGGGCCCACAATTTTGAGCGCCGCCCCTGGATCCAGCTTTTTAAAATGCACACCTCTTGCCTTTCCATGTGGCCATGGGCAAGCGCTGAGCATTGTGGGATATGTGAAGAAAGTTTCATCGCCCACGCAATGTTTCAGTCTGTGTGTCTTGTATAAATTGCTGGACAGATTTTTACTACTATATCAATATTCAACATCTCAATTGCCCCAAAATGACTTAAAAACTTTTTGGAAAAAAACAGACGAAATAATAACCATGAGAGAGAATGAGAGAGGAAGGTCATAAACGAGAGCAAGCAAGAGGGAGGAGATCTACTCAAAGAAAGGGAAAGAGAGAACATGGTTTGTTTTGCCCTTGCACAGTCAGTTTTGACTTTCTCGCAGTGGTTAAAGAAATGAGGGGTACCATTGTGTTCTGATGTGTTGTTTATTTTTTTGTATTAGATTGTAAAAAAATTCATGTTTCTTTGCAATTGTGAGTTCTTTGAAGTAAAAAAACGTGCTTAATCTGTTTGAATTATTACTATTATCATTATTGCTAATATCAATGATGTTCTGTCTACTGCTGTTATGAATATTGCAATTATTCTGAGTTGTGTGTTCTGTATCTCTTTTGTAAATATCTAAAAAAAAAAACTTTACTTGAAAAAATTGCAATCATGTTTGACACCCAGTCACGGCACACTCAACGGACTCTCTGTCACGTCTCTTAACTTTCTAGAGGACTGCCAACTTTGTACTTTTGTCTGTTTTTTGTTTTTCTTTCTTCTTTTTCTTGTTCTGAACAGTATTTTTCCACACTCAGGGTTTGTAGTTGGTAAAGGTAGCAGCTCCTAGGCTGCATTTGCTGTGTATGGCTGTTCACATGTTCAAACTCACACCACTGCTTTTATTTCCCCTGATATGAGTGACTCCTCCACTTTTGTACATTGGAACGTTCCTCCTGTGTGTGTGTCTGCTTCGACCCGTATGGTCCAGATGATAGATTTGGGTAGTGATCATGTTTTGAGAACTTAAATTGCTGACAATAAAAGAAAATGCAACCTTATCATCTCTCTCTTCCTTCATGCTCCAAAATGTAGCAGTATACATTTAAAACAATGTTTAGCTAAATGGATGTCTCGTTAAGAGAAAAAATATTAATGCGTGGTTTCAAGTATAAGATTTATTACAGACATATGATGTAAAGTTATGATACTGTTTAACCCTTAATTATATGCCAGTGCAAATGAAGATAAGAGACGTGTTGTGAGAAAGAATCAGGCATCCAAGTCGTGTCACTTGGTTAATTTGTCATCTAATATTGCATATATTTCTACAGTCCAGTGCGCTTTGTGCTGGGCAAGACCTTATTACCTAATACAGGTACTACTCGGAAAATTAGAATATCATGGAAAAGTTGTTTTATTCAGGCAATCCAACATAAAAGGTGAAACCAAATACATTTTATAGATTCATTACATGCAAAGTGAGATATCTCAAGGTTTTTGATGTTTTTGATGAATTTTGCTGATTATGATTTACAGCTTATTAAAACCTCAAACCCAAAAACTCAGAAAATGAGAATACTGTGAAAATCGTCAGTATTGTAGGCTCAAATCACACTGTACACTAATCAGGTAAGTAATGCAAAACACTTGCAAAAGGGTCCTGAGCCTTTAAAAATTTAATCTTTAAATTTGAGTTACACCTGAAATGCATGCACTCTTTCAGGATATTCTAATTTTCCGAGTAGTACCCGTATATACTTCAGTGAAAGAAATACTATGACTGACACAATGTACATGATCTTTTGATGAAGTGACTCTGTGTTAAAAAATATCAGTTCTTGTGAATCCATTTAGTTGAAAACATTTCCACCCTTTTCTCTTTACATGTATTCCAGACTAAAAATCTAAATAATTCTGATATCAAACAATGACTCTTAGAAAATCCTGTTAAAAAACACAGAGAGAAAACAAATGGAACCCAGCACAACATAGAGTTGGTCATTGAGTATCCAAATATGCATTACAGCAGCACTTTAACGTTTACATGCCGTCATGTAGTCATATGCAGGACCTATAGGACACGTTAGGATTGACGCACAATATCGACACTAAACACAAAACAGCTACAGCATGAACCATAGTGTAACATGTTATTGAGTGAGACTGATTGACAGGCAGAAAGAGAGAGATGGCGTGATGAGTAGACGAGTGGAGAGAGAGAGAGGGAATAGAAGGAAAGAGGGAGGAGAAAGAACTATAGAGAGAATGCACCCCCACCCCACACCCACACACACACACAGACACACACAGACACACGCACACACACACACACACACACACACACACACACACACACACCCCTCCCTTCAACCCCACGCCCTCCCCCACCGTGCATCCAGGCGTAATCCCCCAGCATAACATATGGACTCCAAAGCGGAGAGACGGAGCTGGGAGACAGATACACTCAGGACTTAAAAATATGATTCATTTCTTTTGGCCTCTAATCCCGGGCCAACAAGCTGGCCGGCGCTCTGCTGCGGAGGCACTGTAATCACCCTAAGGGCCGGCCTCACCAGGTCCCACTGCTCCCCACCAATTTCCTTTTAATCGATTCCTAATCCCAGTCCCCCTCCCAGCCACCCACCCACCCACCAATATACACACTCAAGCACCCACACATACAGGCACACATACACACACACACAAACACATGGGGTCACACACACACATGCAGGCACACAGGCACACACCCACACACACACATGCAGGCACACACATAAACACACACACATACACACATACACACACACACACACACACACACACATGTACATCAACAAATATACATACACAAATATACAAACACATAAACACATAAACAGGAACATCCCCTCACCAACCCTTTACCAGAACACTGATCGTTACGCTCCTTATAGAAGGAAGTAAATGAATACAACTAAATCACAAATAAATAACATTTTTATGTTTTTTTCCTCTTCCTCACTTCTAAAAATGAATCATAGTCACAACAGATGAGATGGGGCTGGGCTGTTGACTTTAATGAGGACAGTATATTTATTGATGTCAAAATGTTACAGTAGGTGTCAGGACTATATGCTGTGATTAAATGGATAAACTGAACAGTATCATTTCACCTTCCGAGACATTGATACCACTGTAAAGTCTCTGAAGATTTTAGCGAGAAAGTACATGTATTAGATAGTACAACTTCATGCATACTGAAAACCCCAGAAATTGACATCAAGATCATTTACTTTGAACAACTACACTCAATTCTGTGGATGAAATGAGTTTCTTTTGGTCTCTGGCAGCCATATTGTTTTTTTCTCAAATGAACAATTGGGTAGATATGCTGGTGTGGGTCTTAAGAATATACATGCCAAATGTCATGCTTGTATCATAATTTGCAAAATTATAACCTTCCGCTATTAGGTGTGTTTATGACATATCTTACTGTAACAGGCTTCAAATGATTATGGGCAGACACTGAAATTACTACACAAGTAGAAGGGATGGATGAGAGACCCTGTCATTCATGACCAGATTACGAACTGTCAACAGGTGGTCAGAATTGCATGTAGTGATAAATGTGCAGGAAACAGATCAGGCTTTGCCCTGAATGCTCCACCTACAGTCATTAGCCTTGTGGACCAGAATTTGGAATTTATGTAAAACCATAGGGTCTGCCTTCAAACACCCACCGCTGAAGGAAAACCAAAAGATTTGGTTGAGGCAAGCCAGAGCCTTGGGGAATTTGGCAGATGTAGTACTGTAGCAAAAGGAGGCTGCCCAGGCCTTTTTTAGTCTGGTGTGCACAGGTGTCTCCTCAAATTCTGGTTCTGCCTTTTCAGTGTGAGGGGTCAACAAATGTCCAGACTGAAATTTATTTAAAACACAAATCACCAAATGCTACGATAAATAAAGTTTATGTTTGAAACCATAGGCCAACTGTATGTGGCTAATTAAAATTCCCTCAGTAAAGTGCATCAGGTAGATTATCAGATCAGGGAAATGGTTATCGCTAGATAATCGTGGCTGTTGTAGCTTTCCCATAGTGTAATCTGAACTTTAACACCGTCTTAAACACGGCAAAAGTCAATTAGATTTAATGCTAATATCTTGGTGTAAGATTATTGTCTGGATTACAGTTCATAAGAGTTGTAGGCTACATGGTATGCTTGCACGTGTGTGTGTGTGTGTGTGTGTGTGTGTGTGTGTGTGTGTGTGTGTGTGTGTTTGTGTGTTGGGGTGGTTGGGTGGTCGTCAGGGTTAAGACTATGAAAAGTATGTGTGTGTGTGCGTGTGTGTGTGTGTATGCGTGTGTGTGCTTGTGTGTAAAGGGGCAGGGGGTGAGACTATGAGAAGTATGTGTGTGCGTGTGTGTGTGTGTGTGTGTGTGTGTGTGTGTGTGTGTGTGTGTGTGTGTGTGTGTGTGTGTGTGATGATAGACAACCATGTAGTGTTGTCCTGTGGTGAACTGCTCAGGGAGTTGGAGCTTGAGTTGCCCTGTGAAGTGACGGCAACAGAGCAACTTTTCAGTGGAAACTAAGACAGTGTCCCGTCTGTCCCAAAACCCCAAGTCCTCTGGCTTCTCTCTGTTTCACATGAGTGTGTCCCCGTCCCCTTTCCCTCGTCCCTGCCACACACACACCCACTCACACACACACACACACACACACACACACACACACACACACACACACACACACACACACACACACACACACACACACACACACACACACACTCCTGCTCCTCCTTCTGCTCCCCGTGTGTCTCCTTGCAGTTTGTTATTTTTACTGATCTAATTTAGAGAATGTCCCAATCCTCTTAGTATCCTGCCCTCTCAGCGCTTCACTAAGTGAATTAGTCAGGATTACAGTCTCTCTCTTCCTCCCCCCTCTTTTTCTCTTTCTCACTCTTCTTCTTCTTCTTCTTCATTCCTTTCCCATGTTCCCCCATTCTTCTTCCATCATCTCTTTCTTTTATTCTCCATCAACCATTCTACTCACTTTTGCTACCTTTCTTTGTTATTGCTTTCACTTTTCTCAGTGTGAGTAAAATTTTGTTTCCACTCATCTCTCTTATTCCAATAAAGTTACTCCTTTCCTTTCTCTTTCTGTGTTGCTCTTTTCCTTAGTCTTAGTATTTTTGTCAGGTCCCTCTCCCTTTCTATGTCTGTCTGTCTGCTCTCTGGATTACTGTCGCTCTGTGTCCATAAGACAGATTTGAGCCATTACAAATGGCGGCTGCTTCACAGTGAACTGCATTGTGGGAAGAAAAGTCTGACTTAGATGCTGACATAAAAGAAGCAGACTTAAAATGACAATCAATAGAGTGAGTTTATAGAATACGATAGTATATGCCAACATTGTGTCACTGCAAACCACGACTCTCATGACGAAAACATTGCAGAAGTTAATGACTGCCTAATGACAAACCTTCTCATTATTCAAACTTTTGCTCTCTATGTGGTGAGCATCTTTTCTCCTTTCTGAAAGGTTGTACCTTCATCAAGGTCTCATCTGAAGTATTTTAGGTATTTGGGGTCCAGTGTGAGATTTTTAACTGGTCCCCTTAAGACAGCTGAAATAAGATAGGTGTAGACCAGGACTTGAGAATTATGAAATATGACTGTAGCTCAACTTTATTAAAATCTAAAAAAAACACATAAATGCTTCAGTTTACATTGGGCATTACTTAGTATAGCTAGTATAGGTACAGAATTCCATGCAGATGGAAAAAAAAGTAAACTACACATCGCCACACTCGCCAGTAATTACTGTGGTGTTTTTTTATCTATCTTTTTCATATTCCACAGCACTGTGTTAAATATAAGATGTGTGTGCATTTTCTAATCTCCATTCCTATTTTCATCAGCTAGGCTTTTAGCTATCACATGTCTTCATCCAGGACTACCTTCTGTCTGAACGAGACACTCATCAGTATGTGACCCTTGACCCCTCATGATAGACACAGATCAGTGACAACCCCTGACCTGATATGGACCCTGACTCTACACGCCCATGATGCCATCCAGTCCTCTCCCAGTGTCCCAATTGTCCTAAGGTGGCACCAGGATTTTTTTGTCAGCATGCTTCCATATTCTACCTGCCCTGGTGCCACCTGGGTTAGGGTTAGGGTTAGGGTTAGGGTTAGGCTTGCTCTGCCAGCTTAGGGTTATGGGATAGGGAGTTATGGCAGTGAAGGTCACACACTGATGGCACACTGTACAATATTGCTGCTTACAACCAACTTTGAAACAGTAAGGCAACACGCTGCGTGGGTCTTTTAACGTTGATTTAACATTCTCTTTTTTCTTACACTACTTTTTTTCAAGCATCATGAACACATTTACTTACATACTATTAAATAGTTAGTTTAGTGAAATACTACTGAAGTACTATTAATTAAGTACTAATATTTAATAAATAGTACAAGTTAAACAAGCATAAAATCCATGCAACACATAAAAAAATATATTTTTTTTAGTAAGAAGTTTTTAAAGTATTTTAAATTGGTTCTAAGCAGCACTTTTTGTAGTGCAGATGAGATGTGTCAAGATATTTCTCCCATAAGTGGGCACCTGAAGTTCTCCTTCTTTCATTCCTGGAAGAGGTGACGACTCATTTGTTTCAGTGGGGGCCTGATAGCAATCAGATACTGTTAGAATAGAATACAGGCTGCTGTGCATTAGTATGCACTGATGTGGATTTGTATGGTGATAAATATCCAGAAAACCCTTACAGTTCAACACAATTCATTTAATTATCAGTTTAATGAGCATTGAGTTAAACTGGCAGTGGGGTTAGGATGATTTTAAGGCCCCATGATTGACAAATTGTCCTTCGAGTGTACTATTAATGTTATTATTAATAATAAATTAGCCCTAAATGTTACTCTTTTGTGGAGCCAAAATTTTCAAGCAGCGCCCGTGCATGTAAAACTAACAATTGGCACAATGGAGCAGAGAGAGAGAAAGAAAGGGAGAAAGAGAGAGAGAGAGAGAGAGAGAGAGAGAGAGAGAGAGAGAGAGAGAGAGAGAGAGAGAGAGAGAGAGAGAGAGAGAGAGAGAGAGAGACAGACAGACAGACAGACAGACAGACAGACAGACAGACAGACAGACAGAGACAGACAGACAGACAGACAGACAGACAGACAGGGACAGACAGAGACAAAGAGTATGTGTGTGTGTGTATGTGAGAGACAGAGGGATAGAGAGAGCGAGAGACAGAGAAAGACAGAGACAGACAGACAGACAGACAGACAGACAGATACAGAGACAAAGAGTATGTGTGTGTATGTGGGAGAGAGAGGGATAGAGAGTGTGTAAAAGAGAGAGAGAGAGAGACAGACAGACAGACAGACAGAGAGAGAGAGAGAGAGAGAGAGAACAGAGAAAGGGAGAGACAGAGAGAGAAAGAAGCATCTCTGCTTTTTGACAGCATTATCACTGTGGGGCTGCTGGTGCTGGCCTAGTGTCTGAGGGTCACTAATGAAACACAAATCCCCCTGTGTGTTGTTGTGGGCACAGTAATGAGAATGGGGGCGGAGGGAGAAAAACAACAGAAGATGGTGGGCATACGGCTTAGAAAGGGGTGAAAAGAGCAAATGATGAAAATAGACGAGAAAAACACAATCACTCTCTCACACAAGCACGCACAAGCACGCACAAGCGCACACACACACACACACACACACAAACACAAACAGAAATTCCAGCTTTTGAGCTTGTTGACAACACAATCAAATCAGATTGGACAAAAGGGGAACAAATCTTTCCCTAGTCCATCTGAGGGTCCATTAAGATATGACAAAGTGAGCACTTTGTTTCTAAGACTGAACAACAAATCTGCACTTAAAGGCCAGTAGAATACATATGCTTTGCTCAATCCATCTACGCGGTATTAGCAAAAGGTCCCGCCGATCTCTGCATTCCCCTGTTGGCCTTGCCCTCATCTTGTTACCTCCTATGTAATACCCCACTCTCCCTTTTCCTCACGTTCTTTCTCTGTCTCTCCATCCCCTCCGTCACGCACTGTCTCTTTATGTCTTTCTCTTTGCTCTCTCTCTCTGTCTCTTTCTATCTCTCCCTCTCTTTGCTCTCTCCCTCCATCTCTCTCTCTTTCTCCCTCTCTCTCTCCCTCTCTTTCTCTCTCTCTCTCTATGGTCACAACTGTCTCTCATTCTTTGTGTGCTTCACTCCCTCAATATCATTTTCTATCTCTTCATCTCTGCCCCTCTCTCTCTCTCTCTCTCTCTCTCTCTCTCTTTCCTCTTCCCCTCCACCCCTCCATTGCTCCCTCTCTCCCCTAACAGTTAGTAATTCTGCTGCTCTCGCGGCCTCCACAGTAATCCACCACTGACCTCAATCCAGTGATGTAATGGGTCACGTGACCCGCCGGGAGAGGAAGGGGAGAGGGAGGGAGCGGGGAGGTAAAGTGGGGAAACATGCCCTAATCTGTGTTGCCAGCGCGGCGCACACCAATCAGAGATGGGCCCAGGATGAGGGGAGAGGGGTGAGGGGTGTGGGGGGTGGTGTGGGGGAGCTGTGTTGTGTTGTGTTGTGGCGGTGGTGGTGGTGATGATGAAAGCCGTGGTGGGGTCTGGGGGTAATGAGTGCTGCTGTGGGGAGTGGGGTGGGGTGGGGTGGGGGGGTGATAGCTGCATTAGGATGTTGATGATGGTGGCGGTGGTGGTGGTGTGTGTGTGTGAGGGGGGTCTGGGGTTGTTAGTGCTGCTGTGGGGAGGGGGGAGGGGTGGGGGGGGTGATAGCTGCGTTAGGATGTTGATGATGGTGGCGGTGGTGGTGGTGTGTGTGTGTGTGTGTAGGAGGGTCTGGGGTTGTGAGTGCTACTGTGGGGAGGGGTGTGGGGGTTGGTAGCTGCGTTAGGATGTTGATGATGGTGGCGGTGGTGTGTGTGTGGGGAGGGGGGGTCTGGGGTTGTGAGTGCTGCTGTGGGGAGGGGGGGAGCTGTGTGGGTGGTGGTAGCTGCATTAGGATGTCGGTGGTGGTGGTGGTGGGGTGGGTGAGTCTGGGTTCGTGAGTGCTGCTGTGGGGGGGTGGGTGGAGAAGACACTGCTGAGGGTGGGGGGGTGGAGGTTGGTGGGGGGTATGGCCATTAATTAAAAAAAAAAAAAAATCTGGGTGTAGAGAGCCTCTTCGCACAACAAGTCAACATGTTTGTATGTGACGAGGTTGTTGTGATTGTGACGTGACCTGTGTGGTCTGACTAGAGTGTGATCGCTGCAGGTTTGGTGGGGGTGGGAGACACTATGCTGTATCTCAACCCATCTTAAATCCTGTGGCTTTTGTTCATCTTAATTTTCATACCTTCAGTCAAAAACAGCTGTGTAAAAACAGACATGTTTGGTTTTCATGTTTACATGCAGGGGTGCCACTAGAAATTGTGGGACCCCAGAAAATAAACAATTTTGGGCTTTCATCCCAACCATATGATGGTCCTCTGTCCTCTGTGGGCCCCTGTGAAGCTTTGGGCCCCCTGAATCGTCCTGATCTAGCACCCCCCCCCCCCCCCTTTTGCCGGCGCCTCTGTTTAAATGTACTGAGTTGGATGTTTTCCAAAACACAACATGACAAAGAGGTCCCACATCATAAATGTAGGACTGTAGCAATATGCTTGCAAAATAATACTTGTGTTCCACAAACTCCAAATCGAAAGATCTAATGAACATAGTGAAAAATCCTGATGATGAAAATCTTAAATCAGTATTTTGGTTAGGAAGAGTTACATTATATGAGGCCAGCATGAATGGAAAAGTAATAGGGATATTATAGTGTATTTCACTGGCAAAAACATGGTACTGTAATTAAGAAGGTTATGATGGTCATAAGTGTTTTTATGTGAGGAGAGTGAGCTGATGACATTTATGACCTTTTAAGAGGCTCAGGATCTGCTTTCATGCG
>CM050215.1:7684749-7742249 GCA_027475355.1 Coilia nasus | reverse complement strand
CCTGTTTGTTGGTCTAGTGTCTTGTGTGGTCAGAGGTGAACTCACTCCCTCTCTGCAATGGCCACCAGGTGAGCATCAATCTCTGCCTCACTAAGCGTCCTGCGTAAGGATTGACGAGAGGAAGAATCATTACAAGAGACACTTAATTTGATTCATTGTGTTATTATGCTCTGTACTGCCCCTAGCAAGGACAGCCACTGATATTTAGCAAATATCAGGGACACAATTTTGAAAATTGAGATTAAATAAATATCTTGTATATTTCCTGTTTGTACCTGAACTTAGGGCTCTCTGTAGTAACCACGCCCACTTCTAATTCTGTAGGCTTAAAGTCCATGGAGAGGATTGAAGATAGACAGGAGATGCCCATCTGACAAGAAAAACAGAGAGGAAGAGGGAGAGGGATGCTTTTACATTAATTAACAATGGTTACAACCTTAACAAGCACATGTTGTGTAAAAATGTATACAATTAATGGCAGCACTTTATAATAACTACTTCCTATTAAGCATTTATTTTGCATTTGTTAACTCTTACTTAACACTTTGTTCATCATTTGGTAGCCATTGCTTTTGCACTATTTCTTATCAGTAAATCATCTATAAACATATCTACAAATGGTAAAGTAGACAGAGAAGATGATAGACAGACAGATGGAAAGGCAGCAGTCTGAGAGATAGATAGCAGATAGCATGATGACAAACAAGCAGACATACAGACAACAGTCAACAGTCAACCGACATTCAGACAGATGTGTGTCAATGTGTTTATAAATTATTTACTGATGAGAAACAAATGCAAAATAAATACTTAGTATGGAGTAGTTATTATAATAAGTCTAAATAAAAAAAAAAACTGTATGTAGAATCTACATAATATTTCTGTTCTCTTTCCTCTCTGCAGAGGGGGAGCCGTACCTCTACAGCCCTGTCATACGTCAGCTCAGGCCTCTTCTTCAGCTTCTTCTCCAGGTAGCTGTTGGCCTCCTGCTGCTTGGCCCCCACCCCAGTGGCCCTGAAGCCGCAGAAGTAGCCGGCGGGGTCACACTTGTACAGCACCGGGCCCTTCTGGGGGTCCATGGCCACCAGGATCATACCTGCCACAGGAGCAAGAGGACAGGTGAGGTCAGGGTCAGATCTTGGTGGCCATAGAGAGAGAGAGTTGTGCAGGTGGAAATAAAACACTTTGGAAAAGAAATGACCCGATGAAGGACTCTACTTTTAAATTTCTCTGAGACAAGAATAAAAATCAAAAGTCTAAAAGCACTTCCCCTTGCAGTAGTTTGGTTTGACTCTTCAATTAATCAACAATTTTATTTTGTGAACTGAAATGATGACATCAAATTTCTAAAAGAAACAATAGCATTTCAGCTTTAAATTTCTTTAAACTGCATCCAAACATGCAGTTTGGTTGATTTCAAACAAAAATGCACCACATTCTCTCTATGACTTACTGGCAATCAGCTGAATGGGTGACTGTCATTTTCATATGCTGTGATGTACTAATTAAAATGAACCATAACACATGACAATACATAACAAGCCAGCTATAACTTGGTGCTGAATGGAGGAGCTATGGTGGTGAATGTTATATGCGACACCCCTCCTTCTTATGTACTATTAGCATACCAAATCTAAAAGAATTGCGTCCAATATTAAAGAAGTTACGGAGCGGCCAAGGACATAACAAAATCGGAAGGACAAGGTGAGGCCAGTGTATCCCCCCCACACCTACGCTGTGCAGGGATTATAACTATGAAACGACAGATATGACACTGAGCTGATGCCTAATGATGTGCTCCCCTGTGCTGCAAACGGAAGCTGACTCACAGCATCCTAGCGGCCTCATTTCCGCGTTCTGCGTGTAGACCTGAGAGATGTCAGCCAAGCGTCGACACAACATGTCCGCCGTGATGTCGTAGCCGAACTTGTACTTCCACTCTGCGGCCTCCACTCGTGCCCGGTGCACCTGTGAGCGGCTGTCCGCTGGGGGAGGGAGAGAAGGAAAATTCAGCGTGTGGCACTTGTCTAAATTAGTTGTTTTTTTTTTTTGCGGGAGATGGTGCTTGTGCTGAACAGACTATGTCTTATGTTTGTGTGTGTGTGGGTGTGTGTGTGTGTGTGTGTGTGTATGTGTGTGTGTGTGTGTGTGTGTGTGTGTGTGTGTGTGTGTGTGTGTGTGTGTGTGTGCAAGCCTGTTAATGGATGTGCCTGTGCCTTGATGTTTGTGTGTCTTCATAACATTGTATGAGCAAAAAATGAAATTCATTCACACAAGAATAAAGCCTATCAGAGATTCATGAAATAAAGTCTAACACATTGAAAAGTTTTTTTTTAATCTAGGCAGCAGAAATTCACCATAGTGTCCAGTCATGACGCAGCCAATGCGTGGCGTGAGGAGGAACAAGTTGGTCACCGTAGCTGGATCCAAGAGCTTATCCTGTTTGTGGATAAACAGAAATATATGAATGTGTTGACAAGGAAATACTATATCCATCTGTGCAAAAAAGACTCCAGGATGACATGCTACAAAATCTTACACTCAATTATAAAATGAACTCTGATGAAGATGAAGTTAAATCAAAATGTAAAATTTTCCTAAAAGCATGTTCCAGTAAAACTCGAATCATGTTAATGTCTGTATTGCTCCAGAGATATCACCTTAATATGTTTGGTTCTTGTTTCGGTAGATAGGACATCATAGATCACACAGTGTTAATGCTTCAAGAAATAAGAGTGAAAATGACGCTCAAAACTCTGACTATCAGCAAAAAGGCTGAGGCACGCGTCACACCTCACTTACTGCCAGACACTTGAGAAACAGCATTAGGAACCTGACAAATGAAATTTGTGTGGACTGGCATAGAACCACATTTCATTTCAACACATATAGTGCTGTAGATTAAAGGTGTGATAACATAGGCACCTACTTTGTGTAAAAGGTTTTACATAGGTACCTTCAATGTTCTCTACACATCTGTTTGCTATTATGTCCTCCTTTTGTAAGTCGCTTTGGATAAAAGTGTCTGCTAAGTGTAATGCAATGTGATTTTTATTCAATGCAAAGTTCAGTGTCCACTCGAACTTTTGAGTGGATAGTTTTTTTAGGTGGCCTTGTTTAACTATTGTCAGAATCATGATGTAGATCAGATCAGATTTAATGTTTTTGCTTTTTGCCCTTACATGTTGTGGCAAGATATGATTTTTAGGCCTTGTCACCTGCATAACATATATGTATTCATAAACACAGTAAATCCTAGGAAATGCACTACAGCTTAAAGGCTTGCCTAGTCTATAAACTTGTATTGACTTGGTACTTGACGGTACAGTTACGGTCATGGCTTAGGTTCGTAACAAGTAGCACCCCCTTTTAGCATATCAAACTACACGCAACAGGTTTTCTCGCCAGTGTTTACAAACTGGCTGCTTAAGAGTAGTCTTGGCTTGTCCATCTATCCTAAACTAGACATTGTTACTGGTATTATTATGAATAATAATAAAAGAAACAGTCTAAGAACATGTTGTGGTATAGTCCATCTTGAACAAGCAAGGTTCAGCTGAAGCATCTTACCGGCACTTTCTTCTGCGTGACAACAACGGCACAGTCCTTACCCCGGATCCCCACCGACGTTAGGCCACTCTGTGCGATGGCTTTGAAGGCATATTCTGTATAGCATGGTGAAAAAAATATTTACATACAGACAACACACAGAATTCAGAAATCAGTCAACCACCAAAAAAGGCAACAAAGAGCTTTAAAGTGAACTAGGACGGAAATTAAGCTTGAAAAACAACTAAAACAACCAACTATACTCCATGTTGTGTAGTGTACAAACGTTGCTTGTCTACTCTATAATGTGATTAGTTGCGCCCCCCCCCCCCCCCAAGTTTTTAGGTTTGTTACAATAACATTTTGCATTTGTGCATCTATTCGCATACACATAATTTTACATAAAGTTGACTGATAACCTTACCGACTTGATAAAGACGGCCCTCTGGAGAGAATATTGTAATATGACGATCGAAGCCAGCATTCGAACCCCGAGACATGTCAGCGCAAGAAATATCTTTAATTCTTGAAGAACGTTTTACAATTTGTCATAGCAAACAGGTATAAAACTCCTCCGTTTATGTGCCTAACTACAAAGCACGATACCGAGCAGGTTATGCTTAGCAATGATACAGCTCAGATCAACTTCCCGGTGTTATCTTTTGCTTTCTCTTTCAATTCGCAGGGACGATGGGAATTTTATTTGAACAGGGAAGCTGTAGTTTTTGTCTGTCTTAGTCGGACCTTCTGACAAATTATGAAACAAGATCAGCCGTAATAAATGGAAAGGAAAAACACCGAATTTTGTCGACGTCATGACATTTTTTTTGTTATTTACAATGTATACCACTTGTATCAGTATCTTGTATCAGTTATAACTGTAACGCTAGCTCCACCTGTAAAAAAAAAAAAAAAGAAAAAAAAGCTATAGACCCACCTCCGCCCCCTCTCTGCCTTGCTACTTTATACCGGAGCCTTCAAGGGCTCTGTGAAAGTAGGAAACAAATGGCACGCCGTCGGGTTGGATTCTGCTTAAGTGACAAGAAAAGAAGAAGAATGAATTTGTCAGCGTTTGCGGATCTCTGTGCGTAAGTCACACGGGCAACAGTCATTTTTATTGTCGCTTTCTTTACATATATCTTCTGTGATAAGTATTCTGTGCGTTCTTGTTACAGGGGTCGTGGTATTGACGTGGTCGAGGTGAGTTCCACTGTACACGAGTTTACTAGTTTCCACTATTAGGGATTCCGAATTTAGGATGTATAGAAGAGGACTATTCCACTGTACTGTGCAACTCTCTACCCCTCTTTTTCTCTTGCTGTCTGTCTTTCTACTTCTTTCAGACTTAGTAGCCTAGTGTACTGTGTGAAGAGTTCAGACTGTCACTCATTATACAGGAGTTAATGAATATCAAATATCTAGTTTTTGTGCAAAGACATAAACTGAAAGGGTGTTCCTGTCTTCTGTCAGTAGCAGATGACTACATTCACGCAAGGCAACCAGTTCTGTCAGTGCCACCTGTTCCTCTATGAAGAGCACAAAAGCGTGAAAAGAGCTTATTACAAGTTTACTTTGCTAAAACCTGTTCATCTTGATTATACAGACCATTTGTATGTTCGTGGTAGGGTAAACCATTCATTTTGACAGTCAAAAAAAAAAAAGCCTTAACTGGTGACTCTAATATGGGGACATATCAATTTCTCAATTATTAGTGACTTCCTCTGTTGGTTTGCTTATGTAACCAGCAGTGTGTGTTTCCTTTTGTGGGGTTTGTTCATCTTTTTTCAAATCAAAGTAGCCTGAGCAGGACAACAGATTATGAATTGAAAGAGCAATCAGACCTGTCAAGGCAGGCCCAGAAGTAATCCAGTGTCATCATGTATGTGAGGGATTGCTTTAAGGTACAGAAACACTCTGTTGTGTTTCTTTCTGTTTGTTGCTTTCGTCTGTCACTAACCATAGCTGTCACATGACAAGCTGGAATGTTTGCATGGATAGCCATGATGCAGCTAATTTCATCGAGTCAAAGCTGAAATAATGATGAAATGATGTGATTTCTTCACAGATAGATCTCAGCCAGCCAATGGGATCCCAGGGCCCATTTAATGTCATCGTGCACAAGCTCTCTGATGTCATCGTGGAGGCTGAATATGACAGCCAATCACAAGAACTCCTCAGCAATTTCCAGGTTACATTTAAGAGTTTAGAATTTTGTAATCGAATTACATGGACTAAACAGCCTTTGGGCATTTTTTTTATGTGATGGTCGATAATGTTTGTTGATTTTATATTTATATTTAGTGACCTCTGTGCGCATTGGCATTTTGTTTCTGTTTCAGAACTACATCTCGGCACATCCCCAAACAGTACTGCTGGACCCGCTGCCGGCTATGACCAAGCTGCTGGATCGCTTCGCGTCGTACCGCATCATGAGTCAATTACAGAACACAGTAAAGGGTGAGACCCGCCCCAGAACATGTCTCTGGTGCACCTCTTGTAATTGTCAGCACACAAGAAAAAGGAGCTCTGAGGTTTGCAAAAACCTTTTTTGAACCAATGTTGGTCCATCTTGAAACTATAGGAGCAGAAAAAAAATATTTTCTTAAAGATAAGGTTATCAAAAAACTCATGGTGAATTCAATATTATTGTGGAGCCTAAAAACTCAATTTGTTCTGCAAAAAGCAGATGGTCAGAGGTTTGAAAAACAGAACTTTTAAGATAGATCAGTTGAAAGATGATCTGTAGTAGCCAGGGGTGCTGCTAGAAATTGTGGGCCCCCTGAAAGAAAATAACTTTAGCTCCCCACCCCAACCATATACAGTAACAGTCTTCGGTGGGCCCCTGTGAAGCTCTGGGCCCCCTGAATCATCCTGATCTATACCCCCTTAGTGGCGCCCCTGGTAGTAGCTATATTTGAAGAGATTTAAAGCTGGATCTTTCTTCCCTTACAGGCAAAAGCATCTGCTGTCCACCCTACTTGGAGATCAATACCAGTGAGAGGTCAGCGATACAGGCTGCGATACAGAGCAAACAACTGAGCTACCCTCTGAGTGCGTAAAAACACGTCAGCAAAGCTCAATACACCAGTCTGAATGACGTGTTAGCATGCCACACACACAGCCTCTTCGAGTGTGAAGTAGGTGTTAATAATAGTAGCGGGTAGTTATTCAGCGTATACTATATCTCACATTATGGGTGTAACTGCCCTCGTTGTCATTTCCTGTATAATCCAAAATTGGACTACTGTTTGTATTGCTACAGGACAACACTTAGCAAAGAATGTTATTTAAAGTTTAACATGTAATGCTTGCAGGATGTCAATAATTCCATTTTGTTTGAAAGAAAAGAATCAATAACACTTTTTTCTTTATACTTTGCAGTCTGCAAGACCAGAGTGGCTCATGGATCTTGTTCCCATGAGGTTGGTTGTCCTTGGTTACAGTATGTTGCCCTCATGAATTTTGCTGCTGTCTAGAATGTAACCAAACAGACTTAATTTTCTCAGTTTGTTTTTCATTATTAATATATCACACCCTTAAAGGATTGTTCAGTGCCTTACTTTAAAAAACATGTCGACAATGAACATGCACTATAGTGCCTCTACAAGTGGGTTTTGATTTGTTTCTCACATTGCATCTGCTTGTAACTTCCAAGAAATAATGCATTTTTATCAACAATGGTGATTGGGTGTCTTATTTCTGCTCTCTGCCATGCTCTTGTAGATGTCTCTGATCTTTAGTGAGGTGGGGTTGTGTGATGTCCGCCCACCATGTGTGCTTCAAAGCTTTGTGAACCACGGGGCGGTGCTGCACAAGGTGTTTGTGGTGGGCGACGACCACTTTACTGTGGAGAGGCCTTCGCTCAAGAACTTCCCCCCTGGGCCCTGTGGTCAGTACTGCCCCTAGTGGCCATTATTGATTCCTATTAAAGTTTCTTTAATTAACAAATGGGACATGTCAAACTACTTGAGGTAGAATAAGCCATTATCAGCAAAGGCGTTTATAGCAAGGAACCCCTCAAATGGTTTAAGTATGACATGTAAAGGTTCTGTTAAAAGAGCAACTCTTACATGAGTTTTTCAGTGAAATGATTAGCTGGGTCAGTACACCAAAAGCCACAGTAACCTCTAAATACATAAAAATCTCTGACCTGTCTGCAGACTGAAGCAGTGATCAGTGATTCTGCTGAAAGAAGGGAGACCTGGTTTTGAATTCTACCTTTCCTTTTCATTCCACCCTCTCAGACAGGTCAACCATTTTCTTCAACAGCCACGATGTCTCGAAGCCGGAGTCGTCCTCCCATCTAACAGCGGTGAGTGTAACCTAGCAGGTGTTGTTTCATCTCTTTGAAAGTCCAGGTCAGTCTGCCCCTTTTGGAATAATCCATTAGATGTGTCTTAGATGGGTCTTGTATCCTTGTGTCTTTGTCTGCTATTCACGGCTGACACAGGGGGTATGACAATGACACTGGGGCTTGTTTGAGAAAATTGAACAAACTGAAAAAAATTACAGTTGCTCTTCAGTGACTTTACTCAGAATCTTAATTATCATATTTTAAAGGTGGCCCTTGCAGAAGGCTATGCAGGGCAGATATATGGTATAAAGCTGCTTTAGGAGAAATGTGAGAAATTCAAACTAAACATAGTATCCTCACTACTGATGGATAAGTACAGCACTGCACTTAGCTGATAGATTTATTGTTTTACAGCACAACTGACATATGCATTTTTATGTGTCACCCAAGCATATGTAGCCTATGACTGCCCTCAACCTGACTCCCAAGTGATCACTTCTTTCCAAAGCCACTAAGAGAGATAGAAAAATAGCATATTACCATTGAAAACAAAAAATAAAAATAAATTACTAAACATTCATGAGGGAGATTGCATGTGTGCATAAGGCCCTGTGCCAAACTCTGTGTAAGGTGCAGCATGGTTGTGGTAGTCACGTTACCTATACAAGCAGGTGCACTGCTAGGGGGGGGGGGGCTATGATGCGGTTGGGGTGGGGGCCCAAAATTATTAGCGGCACCCCTGTATATGTATATGTTATATGTATATGTCATACAATAACTATGGCCAAAAGCTAAGAAAAGAGCAACAAAACAACAACAAATAAACAAAGGCCCTCCGCACTGCTGACTGAGATGCCCACTGTCTCCTCTTGGCAGCTGGACGACAGCATGCCTCGTCTGCCACCTCCTAGCAACGAGGCCATGGTGGCGCTGGTGAGGCACCTGAGGGCAGAGCTGGGCATGGCGCTGTTCGGGGTCGATGTCATCGTAAACATCCACACACACACCCTCACTGTCATCGACATCAACATCTTCCCAGGTAGGCTGCAAGCAAGTGAATGCTTCACCTGCTTTCATGTGTCTGTGTACTTGGCTGACACGTGTGTCCACAGCTATTTATGAAGCATATTTAAATCTATTAAATATTGGTATAGAAATAAAAACATATTAAAAGTAGAATGTTAACCATTTTTGAGATGTAACATTTAGTTTAGTAATATGTTAATTTTACATTACATGTAGTCCCTGAATTATTGTTAACTCCTTGAACGTTGTAGACCATAACATTACTGCAGTCAATGTGATGTGTTTGGAGTAAACAGAACAGCTTATGATGGCATATGACCTATTTCTACCAGTCAGCCTCCTTTGGCCCATCCAGGCACTGACTACAACTGGCTCTTACAAGCTCACAAACTGACAATTACTTACTAAAACTGACAATGACTTACATATATTGATCTGTGATCACCACTTTTGATAGTGGTGCACAGTTTTACGTTTAAAGTTTGTTTTTGCTCATGACAGTGTGCAGTGTCTCCAGTGACTTTGCAAAAAGCAAAGCCACAATACTGAACACCACAGCAGCATGAAAGTAACCTAAATGTCTGTTCTTTCCTCTTTCTGCATGCACGTGTTCTGTCTGCTTTCCTCTTTTCTCAGGTTATGAGGGCGTCCCTCAGTTCTTCTCATCTCTTCTCAATTACATAGAGTCTATCATGGAGAAACAGGAGCCTCTACAGCCTGTGGTTGACCCTAGCCTAGCAAGTACCCAGCCACCTTCTGACTGTAATGAGACACTATGTCCAGCAGAGGGCAAAACATCCTGACCTCGCATTATTCAAATGTGAAAACTGCACTGCCAGAGCTTTGGAGTCATAAAAACTAACGATTCGCATGGTGGGAATTTCCACTGTGTAATGTAACACAGGAAAGTGCCATGAGTTTGTCTGCTCCAGCCTCTAGTCACAGGAAGTGACTCTCCTGTGTCAGCATGGAGTGTTATTTACACAGGACAAATGAAGGGAAGTCTTTTAATGGTGCAGGGTAGTCTGAGGTCCACAAGGGGGAGCTCTATGAAGTTTGAATGGCCACATGTGCTAAATACTTTTTTATTGTCCCGTTTAGAAATATTTCGGGCATGTTTGTGTAGTTACGACAATTTAGGTAACACTTTATTTGGATACTCCACTCTCCAAGACATTACAAATGGCTTATTGAAATTTAGTTCATCAAACCAAACCCTTTACCTAACCCTAACCTAAACCAGACTAAAAGTTCTAATAGATGATTTATTAATTGTCTTAACACCTATAGACATTTAATAAGACCAACCAAATAAAGTGTGACCAGAAGTTTTGATACACATGTACAGTTTCAGTATTAGCACAATATCTGTAAAAGTGTGGGAAAAACAATTCACAGAGGACTTTTAGGAATTCAAGTGACACTAGATACCACTGTAATACAGTCTATAGAAAGGAATGTGTTGTGCAGTGAAACTTTAGTGGTAAACAATCACAAACCATCAAATAGAATCTGACGTCCACTGTGCTTTTATTGACAGTCGTTATAGCGTGAGACACCACAGGCACATAGAACAACTGACCAAACATGGATGGACCAGTGCTGTCAACTGATCAAACCCCTGACCAGTACAATTTACCTATATCCCATCACGTTTATCATTTCACACAGATCATCTGTGGCAAGTGTAAGCTTAGACACAACACCCTTATTCCCTTTATTTTAATGGTGGGGAGTTATCAGGAAATATATTATGTCCTCTTACTGTTGCCTATAAGAGGTGTCTATGGGTGGTCATATTATTTACAATACAATTGCTTTTTCATTCCCTGGACATAAATACATTCAAAAGATTATATAAAGACACTGAAAGTACAATAAGTGTTTGATACAACTGTCATTTTCCCATACCCTGCTCTAGGATTATATGTGCAATTTAACAGAATAACTCCTGGTAGAATGATAAATACAAAAGTTAATATATATTTTAATATATATATATATATATGTTTTTAATTGACATGTGTTCTGTTTATTTAGGCTATTCTATTGCATATTTTTCTATGTATACAATTTGTGTATCGCTTTCATACTTATTGCAAGCTTTGGGGATTTCCACTCAGTAACAAGTGGGGGAACCAAAACAGTTAAATATTGAAGATCTATGTTGAGATAGATAGGCTTGGCCTACAGTTCTTCAAAAAGTGACTTCCTTGGCTTTGGCTGAAATTATTCAGTATTGTTTGGATCTGAAAGGTGAAATGGACAGTTTGTGTATGGATGAACATCCACATTTTAGAGAGTTGGGCAGATTTAAAGAAAAATAAAATGGCTTTTAATACCAGACTATTAATTGCTCTGGTTTCCCTTGGCTAGTAGAGTACACAAGTGCAAACCTTGGAGAAGAACCACTGTCTCCTGGCAACAGAGGTCAAGTGTCACCGGAAAACACAGATAACAAGATAACCAGACAGCCGGCATAAACTCCACCTCAAAAAGGAAACAAAGGACCGGAACAAGCTGTATTCCCTTTGGTAACCTTGGCATCGCTGTTGCATAAACTGCTATCACATAAAAAGATCTCACCTCATTTTTTTTGTGCTCCTGCTAACAGTCTGTCCTGTTTTCGCCTAACAGTGTTTGAGCCAAACACAACACAGTTTTCAATGAACGGTACAAGCACACAGACAAAGCTAATATTCAGGTTGACACACTGCTTAGAGGTAACAGTCATCAGAGCAGCTTTCATGGTGATACAAATCATAGCATTCTGATTATTAAAGAGTAACTGCACCCCCAAATCACACCCACTTCATGTTTAAAAAAAAAAAAAAAAAAAAAAAAAAAAGCTGCAAAAATGGGTGGGGAGGCTAAGGGCCTCAAGTAGGTACTTTTCTATGGAAAAGAAGGGGATGTTGGAGGCACTAGAGTTCAACCACCTCTATTAGAGCTCAGCACGCACATCCAGGATTTGCTCTGGGAACAGGACTAAAGGACAGTCGACATATGTACAAAAAGAAAAAGTCTGCTTTGACCAGATTTCCACTCCCAATATATATATATATATATATATATATTTTTTTTTTTTTTTTTTTTTTATTGGACACTTCGGGCTTATTCACCCTTCCACAGCTGCCAGAGTTTTTCTTTTTGTACCAGATGTTGGAGGCATTGCCATCAAGCGTTCAATTGGGGAGTTGGAGAAGTAGGTCTGCCCACCTCTGATTACAGGTAGGCCTCACTCCTAATTTGGGTTTCATTTCTGTGTATTTTTGGTACAGTGGTGCAGTTACTCTTTAATTATTAACTACCAATGATAGCCTGGAAATAACTTCATCAGACTTCAATTTCACAAGATGAATGTAAGTTCACTATTTACATGAAAAGTGGAAAAGAAAACAGTTCTACAGATTGCGGCATGTGCAAGTCAAGACCCGTGATTTATAATATCGATTTAAAAAATGTACGCTTAGTCAGCTTTGAAATTACTTGGTGTCCAGTACTTAACACTAGATTTCAACACACACCAGAGGTCACAGAAGGATATAAATATGGACAATGTTCACAAAGCTGGTGATTAACTTTAGATGAAGGTAGTACGTCGCCAAAACAAGTGTTTTGTTAATGTGCATGTGACGTGTATATGCCAATGTCGTAATTCAGTCATTTGGATCAATGATTACACAACCCTGACTGTGCATGTGTGTATGTGCGTGTGTTCACATGTGTGTATGTATGTATGTGTGTGTGTGTCTGGCCATGTTTTCATGATCTTATCCCAGTCGTAGTGCTCTCAGCTCTGCTGCCACTCTGCGTAGTTCTGTCTCAATCTCCAGTAGTTCCTGCAGACACCATCACATCGTTCTGTTATTATGTGCACAAATCTCTCATTTTATGTTAGCACACTCAACTGAAAGTGAACCACTAAATGAATACACACAATCAATATGCTACATGTTAAAATGTACCATGTAACATGTAACAAATGTTGAAATGTTAACATCTGAATATAAAATCATTTTGCTGATGATTTATGCACTACCCTGTCTAAAAATAGCTAACTGCTGTTGCTAGTCACAACTTGGAAGAAATAACCTGAACGCTGTCTTTTAGTTCTACATATCAAACTCACCTCATCGTCCTCCTCCTCATTTCCTCCATCCTCATTCTCAACCTCCCCCTCCTCTTCTTCTTCTTCATCTCCATCCTCCTCATCTCCATCCTCCTCATCCTCGTACCTCTCCCTGTCAAACTGCCGGGTGGCCTCGTCACTGGCGTTCTCCATCACCCTTTTCTGCTGCGTTCCTTTCACCTCCCCCTCTTTGCCTGCCACCACCTGTTCCCCCTCTCCGTCGCTCTCCTGCACCTCTGTCTTATTCTCCTCCTCTAGCTTCCCTCCCTCCTTCACCTCCTCCTTCACCTCCTCCTTGTTGGCATCGTCACTCGTGTTTTCCTTCTTCTCTTCCTCCTCGTCCTCCTCCTGAATGCGCTGCATCTTCTTGAGGAGCTCCTGCAGCTCCTCCTCCTTCTCCTCCTTCTCTTTGTCCTTCTCCCACTTCTTGGTGGTGTCCTTCTGCTCCTCCAGAAGCTGCTTCAGCTCCCGCTCCACCTTCTCCTTCTCCACCATAAGCTCCACCTCGTTCTTCCTCCGCTCCTCACTTCTCTTCCGCTCCACGTCCTCCATCTTCTCCGCCTGGGCCTTCCTCATCTTCTCCTCCTCCTCCTCCTTTTCCTCTATCCCCTTCACTTTCTCCTCCGCCACCTTCTCGGCCTCCTCTGGGTTCTCCTTCCTCTCCTTGGCTGCCTCGTACCTCTTCTTCTTCAGCTCCTTCAGGAGCTCCTCCAGCTCCTGGTCCTTGTCCTGGTCCTTCTCCTTCTTGCGGATCTCCTCAGCCAGGAGCTCCTCCAGCCTGCGGGCCTTCTCCTCGTCGTCTGCCTCTGCGCTCTTGCCCGCCTCCAGGCGTGGCTCCTCGATCATCTCCCCTGTGCCCTTGTTGTGATCTTCCTCCTTCTCCTCATCATCATCATCGTCCTCCTCCTCCTCCAATGGGTCATCCATGGAGAGCCCATTTCCAAAGTCATCTTCTTCCTCATCAAACTCATCTTCGTCATCCTCGTCTCTCTCGCCACCATACCGCCATTCTTGGGTTTTCTTACTGTCCTCCAGCTCACGGGCATACTCCCTCTGCCTCTGCCTCTCTGTACAAGTAAACAAGAACAAAAGCAAAATCACACAGGAATGGGACAGTGGCAATGATACAAGGGTTTATAGATTATACGGGACTATCAGGTAATGAACTGAATCACAGATAACACCCCTGTGCTGTGCTGTGATGTAAAGGTAAGCAGTGACATTATCGCTGCTTATTCAAGTGTAGTCCCACTGTATCAGTTACCAAGGCCAGAACGTGAAAGCAGAAACGGTATTGATCCACAGATATGCTGCACTCAGCCATAACCCCCTTTTTCTGCTTGACTGAGAAAGAGGAAAACAGAAAAACGATGGCTTATGGACTTGTTCTGCTCTGGCTGGTAAAATGTTGTCAGCTCAGGCCCATAATTCTGGCAGGATGCTACCTTATCCTCCTTACCCAGCTCATATATTTCTCGTAGGATGCTAGTTTACCCTTCTCAGCTAGGGGTTATTTGTTGCTAGCTATGGCCTATAATAGCTCTGGCGGGATACTTCCTTACTCAGGCATTGATTCAGTGTTATTAGCTGTTGTAGCTTTACACATCTCATATCTGAAATGGGAAGCTAGTGACTGCCTTCACTGTCTTACAAGTCACGCACCTTAGGCAGGCATCACGCAATTAAAACCTTTGTTTTGGTTGGCCTGCGTAAACAGCAACACAGAATGCTGTTGCCATAACACCAACAACTGACTCCATAGTTTGATAGAATGCTGGACGTTAAAGGCAGCATGAAGGAAGGATCTATGCTTCCTTCAAAATTGGGCAGCATTCTGACAGCCTTGATGCATTGCTGCCACAAAACACTCTCTTCAAAGGCAGCATTTTTTCTATTTCAGACACAGCCATGGACTACAGCTCTAGCAGGATGCCCCCTCACCGTCCTCAGCCAGTTCCTGGAGCTCCCTCAGAAGGCCCACATGCCTCTCCTCTGGAGTCAGGCTCTCCTTTACTGTCAGCACATACACATAAACACAGGCGTTACGCTAGAGGGCTTACTATGTGGGAAAAGAAGGAGAAGTTGTTCATGAATCAGCAATGCACTGAAATATTTTAAGTTATTACAGATATAAGTTATAAGTTAATGAAAGTTTCTGCATCATGGACTGCAGTGCCAACATTACGTAGGGTTCTAACCCCAATTTGTCTAACAAACACAACTTTAGAGATATAATTAGAAACACTGGCAGCTTGAAACACTGTGTAAGGGTTACCACATTTGTGAGGATGATGTATTGTTTGTATAGTGCATTTGTAAGGGTGGGGTATTGCTCTTAGTGCATTTGATAGGATAAGGTATAGCTCTTTGTGTGTTGTTCTGTGCAAAGTGCCATTATATAAAGAGAGAGGAAGTGGGGTCACCTGTTAGCTGCCTGTTACATGGGGGATGTGGTATGCCTGTACTGCTGCTCACAGACTCATTCTGGACACAGTCCACTGCCTGAGGCCAGACACACACACACACACACACACACACACACACACACACACACACACACACACACACACACACACACACACACACACACACACACACACACACACACACACACATTGTGAGAGAGAGAGAGAGAGAGAGAGAGAGAGAGAAAGACAGAGACAGACACAGAGAGATTAACACATGGAAACTTCAATCTTTTAATCTTCAAAAAATCTATTTGACAGCACAGATGGAAATGTATACGCAGTCAAATCACATGAAGGCAGCAAGCGCTATTACATAACAAAACGAATAATGAAATTGATCACTGACCTTCCCATCCTGCAGTGGTAGGCATCCCACTGTGAAAGGAGATGACAGGGTGACATGCGGTGAGACAGCCTTTTAATCCCACACACCCAAGCTTTGACCCAATACACCCACTCACACCCACTCACACCTGTGTAGTCCACCTCCAAACTACCTTACACTCGTGACAGAGCAGCACAGCACAGTGAGATCATGTTTGTCATTCGCCTTTTATTCTTTTAGCTTTTCAACAATCACATTCACTTGCAGTCCAATACTGAAGTACTTTTGCAGAGGGTGTTTGCATAACATTATTATTATTATTATTATTATTATTATTATTATTATTATTATTATTATTATTATTATTATTATTATTATAATATAATAATAATAACACAACAACAACAACAACAACAACAACAATAATAATAATAATAATAATAATCTTTACTTGTATAGCACAATTAATACAGGATGCAGCTCAAAGTGCTTTACAGTTTGCCAAGAAGAACACAAGACTCTTGCAGTCCAGTTGAGAGCAGATGAACACAACACATTACATTACATTTCACTTAGCACATTCTTTTATCCAAAGCCCGCTCCTCCAAACTTACTTAGTGTGGTTGTAGCTCATGGAGGGTGGCAAAGTGAATTCAGAAGTACCTTTCACCCAGTTTCAAGTTGATGAGCCACTGAAACCATTTTGAACTTGAAACTACTTAGTGTTGCTTTAATATCCTCTATTCTGCAGTCTATTTAACAGCTGCCTGTTAAAAAGGGGCATAAAATGCTTGTCCTGAGGGTGCTTACCTCCACCAAGTAGGTTATGTGTTTGCCTGTGTTTGTCTGTCCGTCTGTCTGTCTGTTTGTTTATTTGTTTGTTAACAAAATAACTCAAAAGGTCATGAATGTATCGTTCTGAAAATGTGACACTTTGTCTGTATTATCACTGCCGAGAAATCGATTCATTGGTTATACCTCACAAATGCATTCAGAAATACGAAATACTTTACGAGGGCTTTTCTAGTATTGTAATGGCACAATTAAGAACCCTGGATAGCAGATATCAGTTATTAAAGGTATAGTCAGGAGAGCCATATACAGCAGGGGAAAGTTAAGACAATGCCAAGTTCCCTACAAAAGAAAGATCCCGCACACTCTTGTTCGATGCCCAATTTTAATTCCAGACAACGTTTCGGCCTGTATGGCCTTTCTCAAGTCTTACACAAACAAAGTGAAAAAAAACCCTTTTAAATGGTTCCCCAGTCAGTAATTGGTTGAGAGCAACCAGGCTCTGTCACACATTAGGTCTAGTCAAAGTATTTGCATTGCCAATATGACAACTCATGTCAGAAAGGTGTATTATTAAGCCTCTGTATTTAATGTCTATGATTTTTGTAAACCTCCTACCTGTCCCTTTCTGACATGAGTTGTCATATTGGCAATTGGCAAATACTTTGACTAGACCTAATGTGTGACAGAGCCCACACCTTGATTAGGCAGGTGTCATGGACTAATCAACTGGTTGCTCTCAACCAATTACTGACTGGGGAACCATCTAAAAGGGTTTTTTTCACTTTGTTTGTGTAAGACTTGAGAAAGGCCATACAGGCCGAAACGTTGTCTGGAATTAAAATTGGGCATCGAACAAGAGTGTGCGGTATCTTTCTTTTGAAGTGAACCCCTGTAGCCGTTACCTGCACCTCTAAATTTTTCCCCGGTGTGCGTTGGTTTCCCTCTACAAAAATAGAAGTTCCCTACAAAGACATGAGGTCCTCAAACAACATAACGACCAATATTGTTACTATCCGGGGAGGAAAGGAGAGACAATATTCTATTCTTTCAACAGTTCTTCCAAAATGTTTATCAGTGACCCTGATAGAAAAGTAAGTAGAGCAGGCAATCAGTCAGGAAATAATTCTTATTAAATTAATGAAATTCCATGGCCACAGGGAACACTGAAATAATATAACAATGTTAAATCTAAACACGGTTTGCTAACCAAGAATTTATTCTTGCTGGGGGGCAGAATATTGCTTCATGGGTCACAATAACCTTTCAGAGGGTCTAAAATGTTTACCGCTGACCCTGGATATCACAGAGGATAAATACTTACATAACACCCCTCCGCCCCAACCTCTCCACTATTCTGTCCCCACCTCCCAACCTAACCCAAACTTTACGTAATTAAAACATATCAATATGCTGGCACTCGCTCTTTGCCCCTGCATATCCTACATCGGGCTAAGCAATTTAGCAACACTTAAAAGGGCTATTTACTATAAAGTCTGCTCTAATGATGTTTTAGTAGACCGTGGAGACTGCCAAGCAGCACGGAGAGGGATAATTGATCGTTTGATTATATGTGAGTGTTTAAATGGAGGTCCTCGGCACGAGGAGACAGTACTTAAACTCTTCTCACTCCCCTGTGACTTCTCACTATCTTCCCAGATCTCTGCTGAGTATCCTCTCAAAGAGCAGACATGAAACACTGCTTTACTGTAATGATGAAAATAGAACAATGTTTTTGAACACCACACAGCAGAGATAGCTACCGAGTGTCCTGTGGTGAAGCCTGATTGATCACCACTGCCTGTTCTCATTAGCCAGGCCCCATGCTGCGGGGAGGTGACAATAGTTCACCCTGGTCAAGTGCTCTTCCCACGCATGAGAGGCCTAATCTGCAATCCCCTGCTTATTGGCTTGGAGTCACCTGGGAAGAGTACAAGGCAGGCTGAGGACCTAATGTGTTCAGATAACATGCACCAACACGTGCTCCATGGCCATCCTGACTTGAAGGGCAAATCTTGCCTACTAGAAATAAGATGAAACAACAATAATCTGATCACAGACCAATTTATTGATAAACTAGCTGTATTTTAACCATGTAAACTGTCTTCAGAAACGATGTCAGATCTATCAGTGGTGATTGTCATAAACATCAGGGGCAGCAGAGTGTTTTTCACAGCATATAGTCATTCAGTTATGGGATATAGTCATTCAGTTACTATCATGGGGATTCGTTAAGTGGGACAGTTGTAACACGCATCCCCCATTTTCAAAGACTATACTGGAAATTGTTTAAACATGTGCGCAGTGACTGGCACCTGTGCGCCGCCTAATAATCCATGGACGAGATTAGGTGGCTTCGTGAATCTGGTTTTGCATCACCTTAAGTGAGCCCGTCAGACTGGCATGTGTCTGCCAGGATCAGCCACTTACTTATTCCTTATCATAGAGAAAGTAAGCTGAGTTACGAACTTTTAGTGAGATGGGTAAGACCTGTACATGTAAACAACGGTTACCCGTCAACTGTACAAAGCTTTCATGTAATGGACAGGCTTACACTTCATCGCACAAACCACATTATGTAATATGCTCCAAATTCAATTAAAATCGGACTGTAGGCTAACATAAGGATGATTTGTGTTCACTGATGGTTGATGTTAAATTTCATTTATACTAAGGAGGCCGAAAAAAACACTGGAGAGCTTTAAAGCTACCAAGGATAAGATTACAACGACAGATAAGAGATACCGAAATTATATTTTAATAAGCAAAACATATTTTTGCTCAAAATGAAGTAGTGTATATGCGTACCGTCCCTTTGACAGATATAAAACATCTAACAAAATACATCCATCGTTACATTGTTTATCATAAAATGCACTCGTCACCACTCAGTGTTTACATGCCGTTGCCATGACTGGTCCTTTCATCCTAAGGGAAACACCGTGTTCTCTTCCTAGGCGCATCTTTACTTACCTCCAGTCAGGGTCCAGAATAATGTGACGAAAATTAGAGCCCCCATGAAGACCTTCAAAAGCACAGTGGTAACCTTGAGATCCGGAGCTTCACAGGAACAGGCGCCTGGTAAGGGATACGGTACGGCGTAGCGTAGGTGGTCGTCCAGCGGAGAGAAGAGAATATGGAGACTGCTCCGGTCAAAAACGACGTAAGTCGTGGATAAAATGTAACTAAATATGAGCGAAAAAAAAACCCACTTTCGTCGTCACAGGGGTAATTGCCTGTGCTTGAAGCAGTCTATCCCATGAGCGCAGGTGTATGGTGAGAGGAGACGAATTTCCGTTCCCTACCGGTGGCGTGCTCCGTTATTCCACACACGTCGCTGGCAGGGGGCGCGCACCACGCCGTCCTCATTACGTCTAGCCTTCTCGTTTACTAGAAAACATTTGAACTAAACTGGATGATAATTAAAATGCTAAAATACTGATTTGTGTAGTGAAATAATAATAGTAATAATTCGTTCGCATACTAATATTAATGCGTAGCTGTTACTGGAGGCCATTAAAATTATACAGGCCTATCATGACCTGAAACCTAATAATAGTAGTTCTTTAAGCCTATACACTTCTTTCATTGCGCATGTTTGTGACTGAGCCTTGTGTCATGAGTTCAGCTCGTTGACACAGAGTAGGGAAGCTCGCATAGGAACCAGGTAAAAAGGCACCAAAGTGGTGAAATTATTGACAGGGTTCACTTTGCGTCCTCTGTCATCGGGCGCTACCATGTGATCTTACTTTTTAGTTGAGAGGAGTTGCTTCCCCTGTTTTTATTGACAGTGGGGTGCTTAAAAGAATGAAATGTAAAGTGTATGTGTTTGTGCATATCTTTGTTTGTGTAAGGATAAGATGACACAACACTGTTGTGTAAATGTTTAAAGGTATAGGACCATATTTGGATTCCACTGTCACTTGAAACAACAACTGGATATGGATACATTTGACCTAAATATGAAATCTATCAAAGGCGCTCTGCTCAAATCACTAAACGTGTTAATGGAGATTCCGTGGAAGACCCACCAGGGGGTAGCATATACCTCTTTTAGTGTGTCAAAAAAAAAAAAAAAAAAAAACCTGGGGCCTTTACCTTATGGCATGAAATGCTCATCATGAGAGTTGAACTGTGGCTCCTTTTTGTCTGTGTTTTTCCTTTAATTTACTTTACCACTGACCTATTTTTCTAACTAAAAGTTGATGTTTAATTATTTAATTTATAATCTAGAATAATCTATACATGGAAAAAGCACAGATGTGTTAAGAAGACACTGAATAACATATTTCACTATCAATATCTTATCTTTTGGAGAGAAGCTGCAGTAGTATGAGGCAGTGGTTGTGGAGTTTGGGGTCTGATCGGACTGGATGTGCCACAGGGCAGGTACTGTAATTGTGCTTCTTCAAAGAGACAGATGGATCTCCCTGCCCAATCCGCCATATCATTAGGAAGAAACCCACATCAGCAGATATTACTGATGGATGATGGGAAGATAACGGGCTAAGCTGCTACCTGGCAGATTAAAAATGGCCTTGGCTGAATGGAGAAGTTTAATTACATTTGCCATAGTAATGCATCTTTTGCTAATGATGCTATGTTGATGAATGGAATGTTTTTCTTTTGATGCATTCAACTGTATACTTGCAATACCTATTTTAAGTAGTTTAAACAATTCAACTAAAACTGACTGAGATCAGTGTTCAGTGATCAGTGTTCAAAGTAGAGTGTTTAAGTCTTGCATGGCTGTGTATCCTGCCTTGTGTGAGGTACAGAGTTGCAACACTACAACAGGCTGAGAACCTAAAGCATTTGGCTTCAGAAACAAATTTTAGCTAAAAGATATCCCACCAGTAGGTGCACCACCTGCCATATTCCCACAGTCTCACAGTAATGGCCACAGCTGCACTGCAGTGAACTAGTTTCAGAACAAATTATTTTCCTTTTTTGTCCTTGAGATAGATCAATTATTCACCCCTGTAACTACAGCAGAATGGGATCTCTGTGAAGCACCTTTATTGATACACAAAATTTACAACGTTCCTCGGAATCCAGCGACGCCTGACGGGTGATGAGATGCTGTCGTGTGCCATTTTTAGAGTTTTGCTGCTTCCTGCAGCACTCCCACACACAGATGTACGCACGCACACACACACACACACACACACACACACACACACACACACACACACACACACACACACACACACACACACACACACACACACACACACACACACACACACACACACATTCCCCCAGCTATGACACTTCAGGTTTTAATTGAGTCTTGGCAAAAATAAACATGACACCCACACACCCACACCCACACACAAACAAATAAACAAACACACACACAAAACACACACACACACACACACACACACACACACACACACACACACACACACACACACACACACACACACACACACACACACATCCTCTCACCTATGACACTTGAGATTTTAATTGTGCCTTGGCAGGAATGGGCACGGGAGTGGTCGACTGGCAGGGCTTATAACAACATCATTAAAAGAGATGGCCAGTCAGCCACTAAACCCGCAGGAGAAATAAAGCAGAGAAAGACTAATCAGAGATGGAGAGGAAATTGTGTTGCGGTCAATAAGATACTCAATGGTGAGAGAGCGCTTGGTGTGACTGGACAAAGGATTTCAAAAGCAGACGAGAATCATTAGGTGTCTCAAAAAGGTGAGACTCAACCATTTGCATTATTATGTGCTTGAAACAAAAATAGCTTTTTTAGATATCTACAGTATTTTCCTAGACTACATGTATTAAGAAATGTTTACTCTTTTACCTTGTAAAACAAGTTATTTACTCTATAATCTACGTCCTAAACACTTCCTTACTGTCCAGTGTTATTACATATGGTAATGTGTAGTAAGATTCCGATTTGCAGTTATATCTGCATAATATACAATACATGTTATTGCACTTAGAATTATTGTTTGACTCTATAGGCAATTAAGTTTACAGCAGCTTAAATTAGATGGTGTGCTGAGAGTCAACATCCTGCTGAGATTGCAAAATGTCTTCGGTACCAGGCCATAACAGATGTTTTACTTCATTGCAATGCAACCTTAAAGCAGTCCAAATATCAGGTACAGTTTTACTTTGTTTGGCCTTGTAATTGCAGTTTCTATAAACAATCCTAAACAATCCTTAGTATATATTGGGCTGTTTTAAGGAAAGCCAAGTTGGTGCATGTCTATTAATTTGTATAAAGTGGAATACGAGTTACAGCTCCTCTAAAAACAGCTCTTCACTATACAACCCCAATTCCATAGGAGTTGGGATGTTGTGTTAAATGTAAATAAAAAACAAATGGTATAATTCTCAAATCATTCAAGCAATACAGTTATTTGAGAATAGTCCATGGACAACATATCAGTTATTGAAACTGGAATTTTTAATTGTTAAATGGGATATTTGTGGTCATTTCAAATTTGAATCAAGCAACATGTTTAAAAAATGTCGGGAGGGTGTCAATAAAAGGCAAAAAAAAGTTGAGTAAGATTAAAGAAAGAACAACGGAGGACACTTCACAGTTAAATATGTTAAATGTCAATATCATTTTGTATAAAAAGGGCTTTCTTTTTTGTCCTTGACTCGATTTCAGCAGCTCAACTGGTAGGTATCTTCTTCATCGTGTTTTCCTTTTTATTATGCTTAAAATGTGACAGATCTGGACAGCACACTGGCCATTTTAGCATCTGTTTGCCCTTATGATGGAGCCACACTTGGTTATGGTCTGCTTACCCATCTGGAGAGGTAAAATTAATGCTAAATGATATGTATGTACAAGATGTCACTCAGACATTATATTTTGAGGGTGGACCTTAAATATTACCAGATAATGAGGTCAAACTGTATTCTATGCAAAATTCCAACAGTGTGGCTCCATCATAAGGGCAACCAGATGCTAAAATGGCCGGCGTGCTGTACAGATCTGTCACATTTTAAGCATAATAAAAAGGAAAACATGATGAAAAAGATACCTACAGTATACCAGTTGGGCTGCTGAAGTCATGTCAGGGACAAAAGAGCCCTTTTTATACAAAATCATCTTGTCAGTTAACATATTTAACTGTGAAGTGTCCTCTGTTGTTTTTTTTCTTTAATCTTACTCAACTTTTCTGCCTTCTGTCCAACTTTTTTGAGACATGTTGCTGGCTTCAAATTTGAAACAATGTCCATAGCACAATAAAAAAACCCAGTTTCAATAACTAATGTGTTGTCCTTGGACTATTCTCAAATAAATATATTGCGTGTATGATTTGAGAATCATAGCATTTATTTTTTACTTACATTTAACACAACGTCCCAACCCTTATGGAATTGGGGTTGTACAATTGAGAGACATTTTACACCCTTCTCCCTGTAATTTCAAGATCTGCAGCAGTCACATTATAACTTAGGACTATGTTAGGCACTGTTTATTTGGTACAGACATTCTGTGGGCAATGCACTTACAGCAGTGATACACTTTTCATTACAAGGGTGCAGGGCTGATAGTATTCAGGCACTGTGCCTGATTTCAGGCTTGGCGGAGTTTGTCTGCGGGAAAAGAAATATAGGTCTAGACCGAGAACATTTCATAGGAAAAGCTTTTACACTTCATTAGGGGGTGTTAGCTAGGTTCATCAAATCTTATTTCAAAAAGTAGTTCGCTAGATTGAGTGTAGTAAAAGTTCAGGCTCAGGATGTTTTGTGCTATCAGCCCTGAGCGTGCTTCAGAGAGAAGCTGAGGGTAAATAGATGTGCTTCATTTGCTGCAGCACATGGTCCGTATGGTGTGGCTAGTGGTTCCCATGCTGTACAGTAAGTAAGTAACAGGTGCAATGGAGGTTGCTAATGAACAGCAGCTCTACACCTCAACAGGAGTGCTATACTCTGACAAACCCAGATTTATGGCGCCCCATTGAGCGTGACATACTTGTTTTAGAGCCTGAGCACCACCCATCCATCATTCGCTGGATGCCGAAAACTAGTGGCCGCTCCAGGTTCCAGAGGTGACGTTCTGGACCATTAGGAGAGGCACAATGGCATGTTCTTCTTCTGTGTGGAGATGTCTGCTGAACAGAGTGTGCTGCAGTAGAGGGTGCTGCTGCAGTGTTGGAGCCTGTGACAAGAAGAAATGTGTAAATTATCGCCACTCACCTCAGTAGCAGTGTGAGGGTTACAACAAAGTGTGGTGGATAATCACGGTGGATAAAAGCAAGTGTGTGTATGTATGTGTGTGTGTGTGTTAGTGTGTGTTAGTGTTTGTAACTTTTGAGTTCATAATTGATGCTGCACTAAACAACAGCAAACAGTAAACTCATGATATGAAATAATGTACCTGTTGGCTTTTACACAATACTGATATACAGTATGTGTGAACATATATGAGGCAGTGTTTAGTAATCAGACACAAATATATGTGTGAACTCATTATATATATATATATAAAAAAATATGTATGGGGAATTTGGAGATATTAAACCCAGATATAAAAATCCTAATAAGCATGGTGACATAAAAAGTATACCTTCCCTGTTGTGAATCTTAACGCAGAGCAAACTCAGCTTACCTTTACATTAAATACTGTACATCTGTGGACTATTTTATTGTAATTCCGTCACAGTCATGTATTGTTAAAGTAAAACATAAATTTCTCAAAATGTCGTTTCACAGTATAAAGTGTAAAAAGACAGAAGTTAAAGCATGCAAGGCGTTCGAACACTATAATTTTGTGTGCCTTACTTGATTAAATCCACCCACCCTTTACTGTCTTCCCAGAAGTGTCTGCAACTAAAATAATGTGATAGGTGGTAGACTCATGAAATTGTCTCTCAACTGCCATATTTTGCATTCTACCTACCTACCTATCTTGCATTACAGCTTGTCATTACACCTCAGTACACCACATTCACCCCCAGCCACACACACACACACACACACACATACACACACACACACACACACACACACACACACACACACACACACACACACACACACACACACACACACACACACACACACACACACACCACAATTTCATTACCACCTTGAGCCAGCCAGCCTCGATTTTGTGTAAAAAACATGCAAAGCATTTGACAAGACTTCCCATAGAGAGAGAGAGATAGCGATAGAGACAGCGAGAGAGTATGTGTGCCTGTGTGTGTGTATGTGTGAGTGTGTAAGAGACAGAGACAGTGTGTGTGTGTGTGTGTGACAGAGATAGATAGATAGATAGATAGAGAGAGAGAGAGAGAGAGAGAGAGAGAGAGAGAGAGAGAGAGAAAGAGAGAGAGAGAGAGAGACAGAGCTAAGCACAGTTAGACAGCATTCGGCTTAATGAGAACAGCTATACTTAAGCCCTAAATCACCCCTGCAGTCCTCCAGCACTGAGCCATCTACATTTGATTAAGTGCAGAGGAGTGGGGAGATCATTCTCTGCTCCAAAACAGTTTATTTGCACAGCGCTCCAGCTAGTGTTTACTCTATTTTTTCCCAAGTGATTTTCCTTTAGTGTTTTGGTTACACTTTATTTGAACAGTCCTGTGAAAGGTCCTATGCAGTCTTTGAATGCTGAGACTACTTTATAAACTATCTGTTGAAAGTCAGTGTCTTGATTAAGTTAGAGTTGAGGGTCGGGTTTGATTAGGGTGATGGGTCAAATCGACCCTACATTTTAACGAAGAAATCTGTGTTCGTGTCTGTCGATATGGGACTCCGTCTCTGTGGGCATCCAAATTAAGTGTTACCAGTGTTTTTATTTTATATTTTTAACAATACTTTTTAACCTCTCAGACCAACCGAATGACAGCAATAGCACAGGTTGAGAGAATGTTTATACACCATTTCTTCTAAGCCAGAGAAGGCCAGGAGCCTTGCTCCTCTTTTTGGCATGACGTGACTGATTAATGTCACCACTGTCTCAGTACACCAGCACAGCAGCTCCTCTAGAAACACATTTGCCTTAGCAGTATTTGCAGTTCAGATGGAGGTCAGACTCTGTCTGGCTAATCCCTAGCATCATTGACAGGCATAGCCAACAAGTCAAATAGACTCTAGCTTTGCTTTCTCCCCTTTTTGTATTTATTTAAGCGTGAATGTTTCCCAGCTGAATGGTAAATAATTCAGAGCTTTAAATCAAAAAACAAGAACTAGGCCATCGACAACATAAATGGGCATACAAACTGCAAGGAGTTTATCTACAACTAATTTGTTATTCTTCTTATTATTCTGGATTCTTCTTCTCCCATAATGTTATCATTCCACCAGCTTTATTCACAAGACATGCCAGAGTCCCTGCAATGTGTTTTGCCAGTACGTTACCCTAATTGTCCATAGGGGGGCACACTTGACTTTAGGCAGAGCGAGTTGGTTTAAACAAGTCCGATGAGCTTCTCACAAGGAAAAAAACATAATGGCCACTAGGTGATGCTGTGCTGACAGGAACGTGACTGATGCATTTGCGATTGGGTATTCTCGACATAAATGACAATTTGATCGCAAGATAATCCTGGAAATACAGGTATTTTAATTCATATTCTGCAGCATATTGTTAAAACAAGAAGTGAGTGTGTGTACGGGCTAAATTGTGCCACCTGGAACAAAGATTCTATAGGCTATTTATGTGCTGAAATTGCTTTTATCGCCCAGATTTGGGTTGATGTTTTCTGATTCAAACAACATTGTCACAGATGTCAATGTTTACTAATATATCTAGCTAGATTTAGCACAGAGAGGTTATAATCTGCACAGGGTCAGTGTCTGTGTGTCACATAAGAGTTGTCCCCAAGTAAAACAAAAGGTTTGCAATAACTGCAATGACATATTGCAAACACCAACAACAGCAACAACACATTAGGTACTGATAAAAGCTAGCTAGCCAGCTGGCATATGTTTAACACAACTCAAGGACATGGTGGATAGGTTGGGTAGCTAGCAAGCAAAGCAGGTGCACATAACTGCTTACTTACATGGACACACTCCATCAAAACATTGCTGATGCTTTACAACAACGCTACCACACCTACAAAGTATACCAAAATAATGAAAAAATCTCCCAAGTTCTCTGTCTCTCTCTGTCTCTCTGTCTATCTGTCTGTCTGTCTGTCTGTCTGTCTGTCTCTCTCTCTCTCTCTCTCTCTCTGTTATGGGGTTTGTCTCTGGGGTGATGGTGAGTGATGAGGAGTGTGCTGATGGCTCGTCTGTTGCCTCATTTGCACATGAAAAGTAAATCATGCCTGTCAGAAATGTGGGCATGGTGGGACCGCCGTGAGATGAATATGCTGAGCTATAATTAAAACAGACATGGGGGGAGTCCCTCCCACTCGCTCTCTCTCTCTTTCTCTCCCTCTTTCTCGCTCTCTCTCTCTCTCTCTCAGGCTCCCCCCCCTCTCTCTCGCTCCCTTTATCTTACCCTCTCTCTCTGTTACTCTTTCTTTCTTTTTTAACCAGTTTCTTCTTTAACCTGATTCTACTTTTATCTCCTTTGTTTCAACTTTTTCCTGCTGTTCTTCTCTCTTCTTTTTCTGTTCACCTGTTCTTTCTTGCTCTCACTTATTTTCTCTCATTAATTCTCTCTCTCTCTCTCTCTCTCTCTCTCTCTCTCTCTCTCTCTCTCACTTGTCTTTTCCCCTTGTCTTCTTCCTCTTTCCATAGTGTGGTCATCACTCAGTCTGTCAGGACTCCATGTTGGAGCAGGCAATAACACTGCAAGGAGACTAAAGTCTGTCAGCGCTGATTCGACACTCCCGAGCACCACCACCACTGCAGCATACCCGCAGACAGCTCAACCACAGGAGACACCAATATAACACATAAATACACATAAATAAATACACATAAATACACATAAATAAAAACAGTGGGAGGGAGGGGAAAGAGTGGAGGTTTGTAATTCAGGAAAAAATGGGGTTGTGCACAGGGGCTTTAGTGTGCTATACCTGCACAGCATGGGGGCACGACTCTCTCTCTGTGTGTGTGTGCGTGTGTGTCTGGGTGTGTTTGTTTGTTTATATGTGTGTACGCATTTGTGTGTCTATGTTTGTGAGTGCGTATGTGTGCATGTGTCTGTGTGTTAATGGAAATGTGTGTGAGAGAGAGAAAAGGGAAGAAAGTGAAAGGGAAGTGCTCCCATATGAGGGTGTGGGGGAGGGAGGCAAGCAGACAGCCAGCAGAGGCAATAACCTCAGAGGCCGCTCCTCCACTGCAGCCTCCACTGCCTCCAGACATGAGGGTCAACGGGACGTGTGACAATGTCTTACACTTCTCAGATTATAATGGCACCTATAGCTAGTGTTGCCACCTCTCCCGGTTTTACCTGACTGTCCCGGTTTTTATTAGTCTATCCGGGGAATGAAATATTCTCCCGGGACACTGACACCCAAGTCGCTGCTTATAAGCGAAAAGGTTGATTGGGTTGCCGAAATGTATCGTTTTTTTGTCAGACATAGGAGGCAACCCTACCTGTACCCTGAAAAAAAGAAACAGAACGGATGCACTGGTATAACTATGACTAAAACATTTTTATTTTTTTTTGTTTTAGAAACATTTTTATGTCATGGGGGAAGGACAGAGCAGTCAAATACAGCATCCCTTCACAAGTAAATAGTTTCAAATATGAAGGCTTCCTGAAATGGAGGTTCAAGCTTTATTCGTGTAAGTTAACATCACACTGCCATAACAATACTCCATGTGTCTGATTGTAAATAACGTGTGGTTTATTCAATACCTAAAGTGTGGTTGAAATGGCTACTGAATAGTACAGGAAAAGAACATGTCCTTGTTCTTCTCCTTGTTTACATGTGTTTGTATATTCATAACCTGTGAAGTGCACAATTTGCAGCTTTAAAGACTGAAAAGTGGAATATTCCCCCATGGCGTTTTGGGCGGACTACACATCTCCCTATCATATCACATCAAACCTCCTCACGCCATCACAATCAGCTGCGTGCTGAGACATTCAATTCTTCCCAGTCCGTCGCAAGCTCAAAGGCAAAGCGCCTCCTCCTCCACCAATCCAGAACATCTCTCACATCAGTCATCTCTCTTTCCTCCACTGATCCTGGACATCTCTCACATCAGTCATCCCTTTGGGGGGGGTGTCTCTCGTCTCAGAGACGCAGAGAGAGAGAGAGAGAGAGAGAGAGAGAGAGAGAGAGAGACCTAATCAAAGTTTGCCAGCAGGTGTATTCATGTATTCCTCCTCGTCTTCCTGTAAGAGCCCCCGCTCGCTTGTTCGCTCGTGCACTTTGATTTGCCGCCGAAGTGTCTGCCAGCTTGAGGCTCGGTGATGTATGGCCTTGCTGAATGGCAGCTTCCTCTGTCGGGAGAGCGGGAGAGGGTGGTAATGAGTGAAGGAGTGGCGCGTCGTAGCCAAGGGAAAATCCCAGCAATCAGCGCGCCAGACATCTACGCCGTGCTTCCAGAGATGATGTTGTGATCGGCAATATGACAGATGTCCGACCGGTATTTTGATAATGTGTCTTATTTTCAATTTTGTGTGCAATTTATCATCCTTATCATTTCACTATGTTCACTTTAATAGCTCAATCTTGAGCTACTGTATTTCGACTTTGTTTAGCATCTTCAAATAGTATGAAATTATTCAGGCTACTGAATATGTTGACCTATAGACATTTAGTATAGTTTTTCCAGTAGGCCTATGTGGCTTACATGAATGCTGTGACTTGGGTTAGCCTTATACACCATGAAAGTCAGACAGCTAAAACAAGTGCCTAAAACTGGAGTGGTGATGCGATTGTAGCTGTGACAGTCACTCACTGCTAGCCCTCGACAGACACACACACACCCATATTACCTACCTACTCTGTCTGCTCCATATTGCAATTTTGCCTTTCCTCATCCACAGCAGATTGAATCACAGACACGTCCTCAGAAGTAAGCGGCGTGTCGTTCGCCCGTGGCATGGGAATGAGCTCGTTCGCTCGCTCACTCGGCCAGGCACCGACGACAACGGGACAGGGCCGTCTCTTTTCAGCACGCGCTGTTTATCATGCTTATGTGTGACAGCGCTATCATGTAGTCAAATCAGAGAACACAAAGTATGATAAGGCCCTCATAAATCAAAGTCAGGGGATGGCGCTTGTTGGTGCGGGCTAATGGCGCTCTCAGTCAGCTCCTTCAGTGGAGCAACACAGCCATGCATCGTAGCGCTGCGCTAAGCGCTAACGATGAATCGAATGCTGATATAATGATAAAATGCAACACGGCACCAACACATGGCTGTTATGACATCCCCAGGTAGCGAAAACAAGATGAACGTTTATAGGTGATGCCGAGCTGTACATTAAATCAGCTCTAAGGGATGTGTGTGTGTGTGTGTGTTTTAGTGGAGGGTGCTTAAGCTAAAGGGACCCAATGAGCCGACAGCTATTGTGGGAATGAGGTGTTCTGAGGTAAAAAATGTCCTCAGGATTCTTCTGGGCGGTGTTATCTCCCACTAAAAGCTACAGCACAGTCTAACCGCAGTAATGAATGCAGACTCTTCAAAAAAAAGCCGGGCATCATTGTCTGCCAATTAACCTACGTGTGCAAGACACAGAAAAGAGGGCATGAAAACAGGATGTTGGTGAGAATGACTCAACTTGGTTTTATTAACACTTAGAAAATGTATGATACACTTATGAGGAAGATTGAAGGTGTGCAGTTGAAACATGTAAAGTTAAAAAAAAAAAAAAAAACACACAAAACGACATACTAGCCAGTGTATGACATAGATGTGTTCTAAAAAAACAGGCAATGATTTTGTTCAGATTAGTGTATAATAGTTTCTCACATTAGCAAGTTTACTTTCGTTGCTGTCAGTGTTAGTGTGTGTATACCAGACAGCTAGGCCTCAGGGTGGTTAATGATGAGAGCGTTATGCATCAGTTTGGCTGTATCAACACACGCAGGCTTTCACAGCCTACTCCTCTACTTCATATTTTGATGTGAGCTTGGCTTATGCAAAGTAATACCCACAGTAGTTCTCCCTGTTGGTGAAGGTGGTGTGAGAAGTGGAGGGCCATGACAGTGTAAACAATATATTCAGAAAGATGGAGAATCTAAGCAAATGCATGCAGAGCAAACGTGTGTGAATAGTACGAGAAAAGTGTGAGTGTGTGTGTGTGTTGGTGTGTGTGTTTGTGTGTATGTGTGTGTGTGTGTGTGTGTGTGTGTGTGTGTGTGTATGTGTGAGTGTACGTGTCTGTGTGTGTGTGTGTTCAGTGAGTGAGCAAGAGATCTTTACTTAAGAATGGGTCATCAGAAGCCTACTGCAGTCTCAACCCCCCACACTGGTCCTATCAATGTGGCAACCGTATGATGTAGTGTGTAAACAGAACGGCCTGGAACTTTGACAGTTCACCTGCGAGACAAGACAGTTTGTCATGTAATGTCAAAAATACAGACAGGGCTTGAGTCAAAAGCATGACACAATGCCTCAGCCAAAAAAATGAGGTTATTTAGTACAACCTCATTGAATTTAAATTGAATTTGAATTTTAATTATCTCTGGCACTGTTGCTCATTTGCATCTACACTTACGTTACACTTGCATTGCGGTTCCTTCCAGGCATGAAGTCAGCCAAGCTGTTTAAACACTGAACACTACACTAGACACTAGCTGATGAAAATCAAAGGAAGATACAATAAGGAGGTGTACCTACGTAAAACAATTCAGGCATCACCCTTTGCTATGTTTCTAACCATCCCTCATTAATTGACACTTCTAAGTTGTAGTTGCCATGGTATCCAACTTCTTCGCCTCCTGTTTGCTTAAAGTTTCCAAGCGCAACAAACAGGGGGGTGGGTGTACTGATGTGTTGCTCTTAATGTTCTTTATGATATTGTCATCTTGCTTTCCATTAAGAAATGAAAACACTGAATTAACAAATAATAAGCAAGTACCTGCACTTGCATGTTGATAATGACCTTATCATCATCACCTGCATAGCAATGACCATTTCAAAGGCATTGGGGTTCTATATTTTCTTTTGAAGCTGCATGTACATGACTTTGAAAAAAGGCAACAAAGCTATATTACTGCATCTGATACATTCTGCTTTCACTTTGAACTCAGAAGCAGAGTAAGCATGTTGTTTCGGAGAGAGAAAGGCAAGGGAGATGTTCAGCAGGTTCTTCAGGGTAGATTTTGCAATGTGCATGCAATATGTCTTAAAGTCAAGTGCCACTATTATGAAACAGAACACAACATGTTTGTGTAAATAAGGTGGAGTCACTTTGTCAACTTGTGTTTGCATCAGAAACAAATGTCAAAATCATGTTCCCGGAAACTGACATTCTCAAATATGCACTCATGAATGTAGCACCTACTACACATACACACACACACACACACACACACACACACACACACACACACACACACACACACACACACACGTGCAGTATGCACTCTATACTAGGGATGTCCTGATCAGGTTTTTTTGCCCTCAAGTCTGAGTCTGAGTCATTTGATTTTGAGTCGATACAGACTTGATCTGATACTTCTATAATGCACAAAAAACAATAAAGAAGAGCAAAGAAAAAGATCCAGGATGTTCCTTATTTGTTATTTAATTCACCTTTATTTAACACTCAACTACTCTGTTGACAAACCGAACATTTCTGTGAGGTAGCTTGAACAATCAAGTAATAAATAACATAAATTCTTCACTTTTGGACTTTAGTGCAACTGTAAATATAAAAAAGTCTTATATCCGAGTCCTGATCAGGAGGTAACGTCCGATTCCGATCAAGTCTGAAACCACGTGATTGGGCCCGATTTTCGATCACGTGATCGGATTTGGACATCCTTACTCTATACACACAAATACACACATAATCTAGCTAACATATAGTTTATCTTCTAGTCAGTCCGATTGGTTGCTAATAATTAAAGAGGCAAAAAAGTAGTTAATAGTCTACTCATCAGGCTTTGTTTAATTATTCTCTCTCTCTCTCTCTGTCTCTATCTCTCTCTCTCTGTCTCTCTCTCTCTCTCTTTCTCTCTGTGCTTTTGTGTTCTAATTTTGCAGTGTTTTATATTAGCTTGGGCTGCATAATGCATCGAGGACAAGGGGTCAAATAGGCCATTCATCAAGACATCAGTCAGCTAACCCTGCAGCCTCCTGTGCTGCATAGTGGCAGTGACTGCATCTGTAGTGGCTTTTCTTTGGTTTTGTAATGGGGCATAGCAGTGGGAAGGCAAGTATGGGTGTAAAGAACAGGTCAGTTTGGGTGTTAAGAAGTGTGGGTGAGTGTTGGTCAGGTTGCTGAGGAGGGCTAGTAGGAGGGATATGGAGGTCAGATGTGTATTTGTCAGATAGCCCATAGCTATGACCGGGTCAGACCCTTATCGCACTACTATTGCATTTTATGCTGAACAGTGCTCCTCCAACAGCTCTTACCTTCTTCTGTTACTTAGAAACCATTCAAATCAAGAAAAGAAATAAACAAAAATGTTTCAAATAAAAAGCGTGTTAGGAGATTTTAGTTTAAAACCACAGCCATATCCAAAGAAATCATACTATTTTAGTAGTAAGTAAATAGCATCTGAAAAATCTTTTGGTTTTTGTGTGATTTAGAAAGTGGCTAGTGTGCTGGCCACCAGGGTGTCCAAAAATGGTGCTGTAAGAAAGGCCAACAACAAAGCAAAGACAAGCAATTACAAAAGTAATAACTCCATTTTATACGTTTCATTTAGATAAAGAATGACTTTATAGAGACTTTTGGTGCTGGGGTAGTTTGGGCCAGGCTGGTTTGTGTGAGGCCTTTGTGCGGGGCTTGTGCCACTAGAACATGCCCAGCAGGCGGGCGCTTAGTCAGGCTGTCTCTGGGGGAGGCTGAGGTGGCTGCATGGGCAGGATTGGCGCTGCCCTCCTGCGGAGATGCCCCTACAAAGCTCTCTCTTGGGAGAATGGATGGAGAACAGCCATTACCCTAGAAGAGAGAGAGACAAGGAAAGAAAGAAAGTAAGAAACAAAGAAACAAAGAAAGAAAAAAGTTTTAGTGAGTTTACACACAGTCCTTTCAGAGTGTCCATTAGCCAGACTGTGTTACAGGCACTGGCCCTACACCCAAATTGTTTATTTTTCCATTACCTGTTCCCTCTGCATTGATGACCATATTTCCCCTACCATACACTACTACATAGAGAGAACCAGTCAGTGCATCAACGCACAGCAAAAAGACCAGAGTTGAATTGACTCCGTTAGAGTTGATTCTAACACTTAGAGGGTTTATAGCTCCACACTCTACAGGAGGCAGCAGAAGAAAAAATGATGTTGCTATGAAACAGCTTTTTCAAACCATTGGATTTAACAGAAACAGAGTTCAGTGGAGGAAACAAATTCTATCTTGTATAGTTAAGAAGGCTTTTTTCCTTGATTTTCTTGCGAAGATGTACATAATAGCACAAAGTCACATAATAAGTGGGACAATGTACAGAGAGTCAGTCAATATTGCTGAATGAACCTCTTCAGAGGGATTCAGGACCACTGTGCTTTGAGTCGGAGTCCTGTATCATTTTGTCAGGGTTTGATCCACAATACTGACCTTCTCAGTATATCGACCTTATCCCTTACATGTATCATAGAAAGACACTGTTATCATGTTAAAGATATTGCAAAGGATAAAACACCAGTATCTGTTCCAATAAAGTTGAGAAGTTGATTTATTTTCATAAATTGTTTTTTTTTTTCTTATTTTAACACATACACATCTTTGACTGGGCTGAGTGAATGATCTCACACCAACATTTATCAGCTAATCAAGCCAAGTTTACTATCAGTGATGCAGTGGAGGATAAACGCAAGTAAACAGAGTTTACCCACCTCTCAAATTTCAGTTTATCCACCTCTCAACAGAGTTTATCCCCCTACAGTATCAATACAGTGTATTCACCCTATAGTATAATGTAGGCCTATGTACCAAACCCAATCTCTAACATTCCAAAATCACACAATGTCATCTATATGTGCAATAGAGTACATTAAAGTGCACTGGGACTGTTCAAACATGTTTTGCATGTCTTTTTAAAACATCATGGGCTCTATTTTCACGATCATATGCGCATTGTCTAAAGTCTGAAGCGCAAGTTGCTTTGGGGGCGTTCCCGACACAATTTGGTATTTTGACGGCGCCAAAAGTGAACATTGCGCCAGGCGCATTGTTCAAAAGGGTTGGTCTTAAATTACTCCATTAGTCATGGGTGTGTTTTGGGCGTAACATACAATTAACCAATGAGAATTTATACTCTCATTTCCTTTAAGAGCCAGCGGGCGCATTGTCCATGGTCTGTCGCTATTACGATGGAGGATTTACCCGGACGGGAGGAGCTTTTCGGTGGAGGAGACCGATCTGCTCGTGCATGAAGTAAAAGCGCGTGAGCAGTTAATATTCGGGGATGGAAAGAATCCCCCCAAACCTCCGTGGGTCAAAGAAGTATGGGAGGAAATATCTTCAGTAATTTGGCAAGAAGAGAACTTTCGAACAGTGCCGAAAGCGGTACAACGACGTTAGAAGACAGGGAAACAAAAGCTTTGAACTCAAAGGAAACATAAAAAATAAACGGAAGGTGGAGGTCCATCGAGTTTTCTTTTTGATGATTTGTCCATTTCATTTCTTACAACTTGCCACGCTGTTTATTTAAAACGACAAAAGAAATCGTAAATAAACTGCAGAACATTGCAATCGCTGTTTATTTAAAACGACAAAACAAAACGTAAGACCATTGCTATAAACTGACTATAAACGCATTGCTATAAACGCAGACCATTGCTATAAACTGCAAAACATTGCTATACTCTCATTATTTGTGCCTGTTTGCTTATTAACACATAAAAATACATGGCTATACAGGCTATACATGTTGCAACTTTTCTGCCAGTTCAGCTTGCCTCTCTGGTGCAACAGCAGATGCATTGGGGTTCAAAGCGTTGTGCGCCCCTAAAATAGCTTTTCAGCCTTGCGCGACTGACAACTGACAAAAAACATGGTTTGCGCTGGTCTATAGGAAAATGGTTTTTGCGTCCTCATAATAGCATCTGGTGCTTTGCGCCAGCCCACACCTCTTCTTTTCGCTGACACGCCGTGTCACGGCGCAATGTCAACAACGTGATTTTTTTGCCTGAAAAAATGAACGATGCGCTGGCACAGAATAGCAATGACAGCATGCGCATGTCGTGAATGCACAATGCGCCGCGGCAAAATAGGGCCCCTTGTGTTGCATTGTGCACCCACCTCACTGTGATCACCAAATTCATAGTTTACCCACCTCTGATTTTACCACTACACCCCTGCTTACCATCTTCACTATCTGAATGCTGTGTTAATCCCATTTACTGTATGTGCACTATGCTGTACAGTATAGAGTACATTAAACGCTGGGGACTATCGACTGGTGGCATGGAAATGATAAGTCCCTGATCTGGAGCCTGGAACAATATCATCTGCTCCTGCTGAGCGTGGATCCAGAGACTATAGCTTCTGATCATCTATTACTTGAAGAGTATCAGGATTGGGGATCTCTCGGGGAGAGCTACACACATCTGAGCTTGGATCCATTCCTAATTAAATGGCCATGCTACTTCATCAGCATGTAGAGATACGGTACAAGGAATAAATCCAGGATGGAGGGAGGAGAGAAGAGGGATATAGGAAGGGATACAGAGAGAGAGGGAAAGACAGACTGGCAGGGAGAGATATAGAGAGAGGGGGAGGTGGGGAGAGAACAAAGAGTGGTAGGCGTTGAGATCAGCATTTTTGGTTGGATAAATCCCCACACGGAGTATAGCTAGTAATTGTAAGCTAAAGCCAGTGGGGGCTCCCAGTGAGGGCTAAAGGAGCCATTTCTGTCATTTAAAATTTGTACAAAAAAGGTTACAGCAGGCAGACTCTGCCTGAAAAGACACTGAAAAGAGACTGAAAGACACTGACATATCTCCATTGTTTGACATTTGACATTCACATATTCACAAAACTACAGTCTACATACTCAGCACTACATAGTCTTGTCAGATAGGACCCAGAACATGACAAGGAAAAAAGAGCCTGAAAAAAAACTAATATCCTGGACCAAAACTCTGGCGGTTCTGTCTGGCATATATTTTTTTCGCTCCCTTCAAACAGGCCAGCCCGTTCACGAGAGACATCTCTGAGGTTTGTTATCTGGACCTGGCCTTCTGTGAAGGGAATCCGTGCCGCCTCTTGTCTGTGCTGCCACTGTCCAACTTGGACAGCTGTCAGAGAGCGCCATTTTTTAGACAGATTGGACTTTGGGTCACCTCGGTACGAAGGAAAGTTTCCATGGAGGGGGCAGGCCTGACTATAGAACTCACAACTGGGTGGCACAAAAGGTTTAGAGACCCTCCCTCCCCCTTCCCCCCCCCCCCCCCTGGCCTTTCCACCCACTTTGTGTGAGTGAAAATGGTTTGGCTTATAGTGTGCTTCGACACAATGTGGCTATCTTCGCTGAAAAGATAGATATAAGTGGTAACACATATTTGTAAGCCGTTTGTTGACACTTCCATTATTAGTTAGCCTTCCTAGTCTTACCAACCAAACAAATCATCACGCATCCTAAAGAAGCTTCACTGTGGACAGCAAGAACTCAATCACTCTCCACAACAGCTGGAGTGCGAGTATGCGTTTGTGTTTGCTTTGCTTTCTCCCTCCTATTGGACGCCTCTATAATGGTGGAAGTAATGTGGGAGCGGGGGCAGAATTCTCCCTGCTGTGCCGTCTCCATATTTTGCCAGTTTACAGCAAGTTCCGCATGAATAAGAATGAACACTGGCAAGCGCGAGACAAACAGATTGAATGAGGCAGCACGCTTTTAAATGATTGGAGCTCCTGGCAACATAAACCTCAGCCAGGCATCGCGAAGCAGACGGATACACACAAAAATGCAAACAAATACACACACACAAATACACACGAAAAACGCTATGCGCTGGAATACTCCCTTTTACATTTACAGTAGCTGAAAATCCTATGCCAAACACCAGGAAAGGGGTTATGCACACCTCTTGACTTGTCTGAAGGGTTTACTGCAGGAAGAGAGAGAGTCATTTTTTAAACATAGGAAATGAAATCACTTGGCCCATGTCTGATCTCAAGCAAAGAGTAGATGATCAAGAACACCACCAGAACCCAAAACAGGAAGAAGATGAAGTCTGTGCTGAAGGCTTTGTCTTTATACATCAATTGGATCAGTGAGAACACGGCCTCCCATTCCTACTGAAACTAGAAACAGGAATTACATGACTGCAGGCATGGCATACAAAAGATTTGGTTCACATGTTATGACCAAGTGTAATTTTCACCCTCACAGTACAGGCTGACACCCGTGGCAAGCAAGGCAACAAAAACCAATGGAAGCTGACTGACAGAATGTAATAGAATATTGAGGACAATGGGGAAAGACATGCAGCAAGTGGAATGGCACGGTGATTTTGACACATGATTATGGCCCAGCTCAAATCCCCCTGTTCAATTTTTAATGTGATATTTGACATTATGATGAAATCAGCTGGTCAGGTGTCATACATGTCATGTGTCTGTCTTAACCTGTTAAAATGAGCTGGTGAAGACATACCTACTGCTTTTTCTGACTGTGTTTATCGAATGTTATCCATGATCTATCTACCTTAGCCTTGTCAGTTACCATTAAAACACTTTATGTAAGGAGCTAGCTATTGAGGATCATACTGTAGCTAAGCTAACATAGCATGACTTTTCGAGGGCTGCTGGTCAGTTTTTGTATCAGTGATGATATTAGTTTTTGAGGAGTAATCAAAGAGGGTGTGAAGGACATGTTTGGTGGTAATAAAAATGTGGTTTTCTAGGATATTTAATAGTAACTGAACAAAATCAAACACTACAGGTTTTTCTGTCATCATCCCAGCTGGAGGCTTTTTAAAATGGATGACGAGAGGCTTTTGGAAAATGCTTGATGCCTGCTCACAGGACCCACATCTTTGCAGACATCTTTATAACACGAGTTGTGAGCAATAGACAAGATTGTCATCTGGTAATGATAATACTGGATAATTAAAGTAGCTGGCTAAATGTCTTGTAATTGAAATACTCTGTCTCACACTTAGTAAGTCATTCTTATTTAAGGATGGAGGCGGGCTGGTTCATTGACGCAGATTGAATGTGTCAGTGCAAGTGAAATACAAACAAACAATGTATTTAACTCTCAGTTGCTGCATAGCTCTGCACAGCAGCATGCATGTCCTTTCTATATTGTGCAAATGGTTTGTGTATTGTGAAGAATACATCATCAGGTATTAAACCAATGGAGAGGAATGGTGTGATAAATTACTTAGAAATCAGCCTCAGTTGTGAACCACTACTCCGCTTTATTAAAGAACAATGTATTGGTCTGCTGACTACAGCATTGTAGATTTCTCATCTTAAACAATCGTTAATATTATATATTAATGTGAGTGGATAAATTCAACCGAAGGTTCTGGTTGAAGCATTATTTCAATGTTTTAACCTTGCAAAGAAATTTCCAATACATTATACTTGTAAGACAAGATATGGTTTGCTTATAAGATTGCTTGTGGAATTCAAATGATGATGACCACTTTAGGCTACCTGTTTGGCAATGGCTGGATCTGTAATTGTACAAAATACCTGGCTTGTCAAAAAGCAATTAGATTTCTTTACTGTAATGAAATAGAGTATTGTTGTCCTTCAGAAAGGGTATGGTTTTGTGGCCACTGTGCAAGAAGCCTAAGGAAACACATTTTTAATGCTGTTTAAATCTGGTGTTTACCTTCCAGTTATGACAGGGGGAGGTAAGAAACACTCAGACTATTGAACTGCTGCTATTGAACATTAATATGTAACTATATGTTTTAAAATATTCAGCATGCCTGTGTTGCAGAGATGTACTTCAACTAAAGGAAGGCATATAATGAAAAAAAAACTTTATTAAAGGTGTCCTTTAGCTTAATATTGGATTCTCCAAACAAGCAGGACTGGGTCTTTTTAATATGAAGTACTGTATGTTTACGTGGGTGATGGTTGTGTGTACCATGCTATTTAAAGTGAAATCAAAGCAAACTTAAACTCCCTCAACTAATAAAAAAGTTATTTGCCTCACCCAGAAGCAGAAATCTTATTGGCTCTGAATGTGACCTTCATCATATTACATTGCCCTGCCCCAGTCTAACATAGTTCCTGGATTGTCACCAGCCAAATACCAGCACATTACCAGAGGGACCTGCTATTTCCAAAAAAAAAAAAAAAAAAAAAAAAATCACAAAAAAGGGAGTTTTTATCAGCCTGCACCTGAAAGCGGTGCGGGTCTTTCATTCTGGTTACAGTGCACCGCCAGGGGGAAAGCACACTTGGCCTGGGAGCAGGGTCCGCTGAGCGTCAAATTAAGAAAAATATGTTTTGCTCCCTTATCTCCTCTCCCCATGTTGTGTTGCCGGTGCTATCGCGCCAGTCACTGACCTTTTCAAAGCTCATGAAGTCGGCCAAACAATATCACCCCTCCATGCTTGCTGCAGTGAATTACAATTTTCCACTGACAAAGTAAATAAAGGGATACACAGCGAAAAAGGGAGAAAAAAGGAGCCCCTCGGCCGTTCAGATCTTCCTGCGGCTTGCCACCTCAAAATTAAATGCAAGGGACACTTCAGCACTGGACTAATGACCTGTAAAAACACACTTGGCTGCTTGGCGATATATTGCCTTTGGTTTTCAAATCCAATATGTTTCATGGAAAGGTTACCGCTGACACGCTGACAGTTTAACAGATGTGGCTGTCATTTGTTTCATAATTCAAATGACCTTTAACAGTAAACCCAGCAAGTACCTAACATTTCCAAAATGCAACAGAAATGAGTGTGTCATCTAAATTAATAGGCTGACACAGCATGGGAATCATAATCAGGACAGGAGAGAGAAAAAATGCAACCTGTAAAAGACATACTGTTACAAGCAATATTTCAAAAACATTGTGACCTAGCCCTTTTTGTCAGGAAGCTAATGAATAACAGTAGGGAGTATAGGCGATTGGATCTCAATATGAAGACCCAGCAGTATAGATGTGGCCATGTGCTGTGAGCTATGGGTATCTGTTCCTATTTAGTGTAAAAGCTGAACTCTTCCTGTTGCTTTTGTTATTCTTTTTGATGTTTTTATGTTGAATTGACCTTGCCTGCGGGGCTGATTTAGGTGTGAAGGTTTAATATCTAAACACACATGTGGCTGGACTAGGATGGATTATAAAATGGTGACATCGAATATTTAGGTGAACAGATGATGTTTCTACTTTACAGTCAATTGTAATAGGTCAGAGTTGCACAGGCTTTTCACGGAGGCGAGATTCCAGTGAGCCCGAATGCTTGTTTCAGAGACATAATGCAGAAGCTATCTCAGATAATTATTAAAAATATCAGTTCACCAGATAAAAAGCAAGAATATTCCCAATCTCACTAATTAACCCCATGAAGAAATCACATCATTTATTTCCAAGTATTCCAAGTATTCCCTCATGGATGTCATATTCCCTCATGTAATCTATTGGCTACCTGTTGCAGTACAGACAGACCCAGAGGCCGGTATTGTTGTGTTTGTATTTCTGTGTGTCTCAAAAAATAGAACCCTCAGGAAGCCTGTAATGAATCAATAAATAATAAATAAATCACACTCCCCAGAGATGCTGTAAAACACACACACACACACACACAGACACACACACACACACACACACACACACACACACACACACACACACACACACACACACACACACACACACAAACACACACACACACACACACACACACACACACACACACACAGACACACACACAGACACACACACGGACACACACGCACACATTCATACACACACACACACACACACACACACGCACAAACACACACACATGCACACACTCACACACACACACACACACACACACAAAACCTCTCTGCTCTGAGAGAGGCTTTTAATGAATCCATTCCCTCCACCTTGTTAGGCTTTTAAGGAGAGGAGTGGAGTGCCTGTCTAAGAGAGTCTGCAAGATTTGTGTCCATTAAGGGAGATGTGTACCATCACGAGGTGCAACAAACCCAAAACAAAGCCAAAGAGTAGAGTAGAGCCTTCAAATCTCACTTTCCCTTCTCTCTTAGTGGCAGAGTTGCATTCTGGGAGATGTCAAGAGCCTACAGCAAGCCTGGCTAATGAATGCAAATTATTGTCTGACAGTGCACAGGTTTAAAAGAAAGAAAGAAAAAAAAGAATGAAAGACAGGAAGACAGACAGAAAGAACAAAAATCTCTCACCACACACTAAATGTATTCACTCTGATGAATAATTTCACCCTCTTACACTTTTATGGAGGAAAAAAATTACAGCGAACTTGCTGTCACTGGAAACACTCCGAGGAATTATTCAACCTGCCTGCAACACTGCCGTCACCAAACCTCATTCCACTTGTAATATCTCTTCCCGTGAATGTCGTGCCCCCGAGCCTGCTCTGCCAGCATCTCTGGTGAAATTACCTTCATTTGTAATCAGACAGCTAGCTGGAAAACAGAAGCTTATGTGCTCCTGATGTAGACTGCTACAGAGATGTGTCTCCTTCCACTCCAGTGAGAACGAATTTGAGCCAGCTGTGTCTGCGCTTGACCGTTAGTCTTCAATATGTGTGTGTGTGTATGTGTGTGTGTGTGTGTGTGTGTGTGTGTGTGTGTGTGTGTGTGTGTGTGTGTGTGTGTGTGTGTGTGTGTGTGTGCACGCACATGAAGGTATATGGGTGTATGTATGCGTGTATGTATGTGCATAATGTATGTGTTCATGTGTCTGCATGTTTGTTTGCGTGTGTGTATGTATGTGTGCACTTGTATGTTAGCATATGTTTGTCCATGTGTGTGTGTGCGTGTTTATGTATTCATGTGTGTGTACATCTGTCAGCTTGTCTGTGTGTGTGTATGTTTGTGCATGTGTGGGTGTGTGTGCATGTGTTCATGTGTGTGTATATCTGTGTGTTTGGCTGTGTGTGTATATGTTAGTGTGTGTATATGATTGCGTGTGTGTGCGGGTGGATGTGCCCGCACCTTCAGGGCAGATGCTGTGATGACATTGAGAGTGATGGGCACCATCTGCACTAGGACACTCACATCTGTTTTTAGCCCTCTCTCTCCACTCCTCTCTTCTCATCTGCTCTTTTCTCTTCTCTTCTCTCCTCTCCTCCTCCTCTACCCTCTCTTCTTCCCTCATCTGCTGTTCTCTGCTGCTCCACTCCTCTCATCTCTCCTCTTGTTTTCTTCTCTATCTCTATTCCTCCTCCCCTCCACTCTCCTCATCTCTCCTTTTTTTTACTTCTCTCTTGGCATCCTGTCTGTTCTGTCCTTCTGTCCTTCTCCCAATCAGGCGGGCAGATGGAGCTTGGCGCACAATGCTGAATCAAAGAATAGGAATTACAATCTACAGAGCATTCATAATATTATATTATACACGGGGCACTGGAATTATGTTTTAATGCGTGATGAATTGTGTATTTGGATTCTTGTGTGTACATGTACGTGTATGTGTGTGTGTGTGTGTTTGTGTGCGTGCACATCTGACAGAAAAAGACAAAGAGAGAGAGAGAGAGAGAGAGAGAGAGAGAGAGAATGAAAGAGAGAAACAGAGACAGAGGGACAGAAAAAGAAAGGTATGTGGAAGACGGGGGAGGTGAAGGCGGAAATGGATGTGTATACCTGGGAAATATTGACTGTTATAATTAAAGTTTGCACCATAAACCAAAAAAAGAAAGGACACCTGCTTAATGTCTCTGAATCACCCTCATTAATATTAATGATCTCTTAGCTCCTTAAGGTAACACTTCTCTTATATACAGTCTGTGGCTAACAGCACAATCACAGGAAGCACACAGCAACACAAACAGCAACATCATTACATGCCTGCCCACATATTTACTTAGCATACTGATATATATATATATATATATGTGCTGTACATGTGTGCGTGTGTATGTGTGTGTGTGTGTGTGTGTGTGTGTGTGTGTGTGTGTGTGTGTGTCTCACACCTTGTTATATAAACTCACACGTGCTGCATTCATATTATGTATGTGTGCTGTATAGTCTGTGCATGGAGTGCTGTGTATGTGTATGTGTGTTTGAGAATACACAACCATGTTTAGCTTGTGTAAATGTGTATTTGTGAGTGCACATATTTGTTTTATGACTCCTCTCACTGTCATTTACCACCTCCACCTCTTCATGCTGTGAACTTCAGAATCACTAGCAAATGACTAAACTAAAATTGAGCAGAACCTCCATGGCGCCATGGCTAAGGCTCAAGGTTAAAGCCAGAACATAGGACCCAGAAGGAATCCAGACACTGTGGGCTGAGTGTTAGCATGCTTTCATCAGGGCTGGGTGAAATGGATTAGGCAGCCAGCTAACAAATCTCTGGCCCACCCGGTAGGGAGTGGGGGTGGAGTGTCAGAGGAGACCTGTGTACACAAAACTAGATGCAGAGCGTGACAAACACACTCGCTTTTCTCTGCATTTTTTTTCTTTCTTCTTTCTTTAGCTTTTTTTCCTGCTGATAGATGAAGGGAGAGTGGTGTCAGATCTCTTTAAGGAATACTTGAGAGCAGGAATGCACACACACACACACACACACACACACACACACACACACACACACACACGAGGACTCGTACAGTCTGACGTGCTCAGAGAAATGTGATGGTCTACAGTTCTCTGAGGGGAAATACTTTTGCCAGCAGTTTTCAAGGGTGGACTGTGAAACACAAACAGCTCTGCAGTAACAACTGAAGAAAAAGGATGAAAAAGAAAAAAAAAACAAAACAAAACAACACAGAAAGTAAATCATGTTTTGAAATCTCCACAGAGAACCTTTGTTATGGTCCTAGGATGTGTGTCGCAGAGCTGTGAAGATTGGCCTCATTAAGTCAATGCTAATGCACAGATAATGCATTCTGTGTAGATGACATGGCCAAAGATTCATCCACCGCCAGTAATCTGACTATTGTAGCTTTTTATCTGCATATTAGCGCACACACGTATGTATGTGTGTGTGTGTGTGTGTGTGTGTGTGTGTGTGTGTGTGTGTGTGTGTGTGTGTGTGTGTGTGTGTTTGGGGGTGTTACATAACAGGGTGTAAGAGACACATACACACACCCACACACACACACAGTGGCACACTGGGATGTGTAGCCTGAATTACCATATAATTATCCTTTGATAGTGATCTAATGTTACAGTTTTCCAGATCTTACTGAAATGTGAATTTTATCCCAATGGAGAAAATTTCCACCAACATCCATGAACATGTTACATCAGCAGTCAGTATAATGTGATTGGACTGCAACTATGTAAAAACACTTTGTCTTTTTTCAGTTCAGTTCAGTTCTGGGTTTGTGCACACTGTCCTCATCTGAATTTCATTTATGTAAGGTTTTAATGAAATATGATATAATGTTGTTTTGCTTTACCTACCAAAACAAAGACCTTTAGAAGGGCGACACTTTAATCAAACTTACTTTTTGGACCGCAGACTTACTTTAAAAGTTCACTATTTTGATTAATTGCTACCAACCGTATAGCCATCAAAATCTGACATTTGTGTGTGTGTGTGTGTTTGTGTGTGTTTGTGTGTGTGTGTGTGTGTGTGTGTGTGTGTGTGTGTGTGTGTGTGTGTGTGTGTGTGTGTGTGTGTGTGTGAATCTGGGTCTGTGTGTGTGTGTGTGTGGGGGGCTTCCTAGAATAGGTAACTATTTCCTAACAAAAGCAAGGTGAAATCATAACCAAAGGCCAGCAAACAGGTGGACGTGTTTTCTCATTACATCCCTGATGCTCAGGTCAAGAGTGTCTCTTCGTTAAAAGCATGCGCGGCCTAAATTACAACCTGGCGCTTTTAATTCCATGGCTGCCGCTGACCCCATTAGTGCGGGCTAATTTCTCTCAAAGGCTGCTGGAGCTGCTAAAATGAAAACAACTTACACATGCGCATGCGCTGGAAGACACACACACACACACACACACACACACACACACACACACACACACTGACCAAGCATCATTAAATAAGGTGAGTGCTGACAATCACACAGACACACACACACACACATACACACACACACACACACAGACACACACACACACACACATACACACAGGCACACACACACACACACACACACACACTGACCCAGCTGATGACCATTAGGTGATGTACGTGTTAGTGAGTGCTGAACATTTAGCGATTCTGTTATGTCTCTGTCAGGCAAGAGGGACTGAGTCAAGAAGGGTTTCAAGTCATTTAAGCATTTTTAAGTCAAGTACTCAGTGAGACTTACTTTAAAATGGGATTTAATACAGGCCTGTGTTTGAAGTCTTTAAAAAAGACTTCCTTTGATGTAGGCCTTTTTACTGCATGTATTTGTTATATTACTCTAGGATTTCAGACCCTTCAGACTTGAGCCTTTGTTTGAGTTTATACAATGGAGGTCTATTTCTGGTAACATACTGTATAATTTGTTTGTGAAAAAAATGAGTCAGAAAGTCAGAACAGTGAAAAAAATGCTTTGACTTTGAAAACATGTTTTTATACCAAGAATAACAGAGAATAACTAACTGGGAGCACATCTTTTGGATAATTTTGATGTCACATTCTGAGTAGACCAATAGATATGAGACAGGTGTAGTAAATCTGGTGCTCTGGAGCACTGGTTGCCCTCCCCCAGGTTCAGTCATGCTGATGGAACCATATACAGACATGTTACTGTATGTGTCACTGTGTTTTTCTGAAGAGCAGTACCTCCAGGTCTCAGCTACTACTGCTGGTAATTTATTAATGGGACAAAAAACATATAAAACACAGTGACTCTCCACATGGCTTTGTATCACAGTTGCTGCATTAAAATGCATACATGAAAAGCATCAGCATTAACATTAGCAAGCATTAAGGAGTTTCTTCCTGAGGCCAACAGGCCTTTTACACACGTAGCTGGGTATTTACAAAAACTAATATTTTTATGCATTCTGGCCTTGAGTCCATGAAGAATATCACAGATCCAGAACACCAAGGTGTTCAAGGAATAAAAAAAAACAGTTTGACCTTACAATTTAAACAATAATAACTTCAGGTATTCAATCAGCTTGCTGATTAGTAGTATTTCAACCAGTGAACAAAATGTACATTATAAGAGATAAGTTACAGTAAGATCTATCTATCTATCTATCTATCTATCTATCTATCTATCTATCTATCTATCTATCTATCTATCTATCTATCTCTCTCTCTCTCTCTCTCTCTCTCTCTCTCTCTCTCTCTCTATCCCTCTATATATATATATGTATATAAAACATTGCACTGTATAGTCAGGAACTGTAAATTAATTCAGACATACAGGTACAAACACAACAAGAGACAACAGTTGCTCAGGAGGGAAAGGAGTCATCCAGCAATCCAGGGTTTAAGGCTGGTTCGATTCCAGCTCCTCCTGACTAGGTTATAGTGTCCTTGAGCAAGACATACTTGAGCCCCATACCGCTCACGATGTGCCGATTGCCACCTTGCATGGCAGCCTTCCACCACCGCTGGGTGAATGTGAGCCAATGAATTGTGAAGTGCTTTTGGGTCACTCTAATAAGTGTGAAAATGTGCTACATGCAGTCCACTTACATGGTGTTTGTTTAAAGCAACACTAAGTAGTTTTTTCAACCTTAAAATAATGTTTCCAAAATTGTTTCAGTGGTTCATCAACTTGTAACTTGGCTACATGGGCTATAACTGCACTAAGTAAGTGTGGATGAGCAGACCGTCTCTCTGTAGTTCTCTATGAGAGACAGTTCCGCTTCCAACCTGTATGGCGACCGAAGACAAAAACTACTTAGTATTGCTTTAAACTTGATTTGAACTATTAGCTTCAATGTAAACTGTCCACCATGTTAGTCAACACTTTCCCTTCCTACCCCCTTCCTGTGTTGAGCTGAGACAAGGCATTGTATCCCAATACCTTAACTGATTAATGATCATTACTCTACTATCCTGTGTTATTATTGTTGACTACAAAACAGTTGCATTTTGCAGTCATTTAGGTGGAACTTGAAGAAATTTCTATTTAACTCGGGAAAAGGAAAATACCTCCTCACACTAACTCTAAGATTCCTGCTCTTGGTAATAATCTTGAAATTACCTGTACTGAAAGTTGCTTCTGCTCTGTTGTGTCAGTGAGTATATGTAAATATATGCAAATGAAAGCATCCTGATTGAAATGTAAATGATTGTTATACTGATGTATCAAAAAAAAAATCACCATAGGATTTCAAGACATACAGTACCATTGCTGCTGGTGTGAGTTATGTGTGTGCGTGTCTTTGTGTCTGTGTACTAGGGGTGCTACGGTTTCGGATTGTATTCGAATCCGTTCGGTTTGTTTAGCATGGTTCGGTTCATTCTGTAGATCGGATCGGATTTCGGATACGTGAGATATTAAACTTGCTTACAGTTTTTCTCAATTGGTTTGGTACATTTCTCACATCAGAATTGAAATTCTCAAAAGTTCTTGTTCAATTGTCACATCATCATGCCATTTGTGCAGATGAAAAAGGCAGTTTCTCATTGCATTAAACAAATTGCAAATGCTTTTGTCCATCCATGCAAATGATTGTGTACAGTTCTCAGTTTTTTCTTACATTATCAATTGCTTTTGTCATGCCAGTCAAAATGCTTTGTTATGGGAATCAAATAGTCTCACTTCCCAAAACATTTAGGCTATAGTTCATCATATAAGTCCTCACATGCAAAATGATTTACAAAGCTGTCATAACATGTCAAGCACATTTCTATACATTTCCATAAGACAGTTGTAAATATGATCTAAATTGATAAATTGCTTGAATCTAGACTTTCTGTAATGAAGACAGTTGATCAACCAATGATCAACAGTTTTCTGAATGAGCTCAAGGGAGCATCTCATGAACAATCTACTGGAAATCGTATAACCAGAGCACAATACAAAGTTACAATGTCTAATAATGGAAGGACAAGAAATTGGACAACAGTGTGATGTGGATGAAAATTTGTGGCCTGACAGACAGGAACGTGAAGAAGCTGAAGATCAGGATTAGGATTTAGAATTTGGGGAGATGTTCATATTTTTTGTTTACTTACTGTGTGACTTATGTTTATGTTTTTGACCTATGTTTACTTACTGTGTTTTACCTTTGTTCTGTGCAGTGCTGTCTTTTTTTTATTTATTTACACACTGCAATGTCAATGTCTGCCATCATTCTGTAAATGTGAATCTTGTCTTTTGCAATCAATGTCATACATATACATCATATGAGGTCAAATGTATAACACTTGTTATCACACCTAAACCACATTTTACATCAAAATGTCCCTTCGAAGTGCACTATTCAATTGCCAACATGACTAATGAATTTGACTGTCTTATCCGTACACACTGACACAATGACTAAACATTCTGATGGCACTGACACGTATATTGACACAAAAACTTGCTTTTGGGGGATGAACTAAGGATTTTGAGCAAGAGACTGGCTTTTGCAGGTGATCCACGGTGTTTTGCTATTTGTCCAAACTGTTTTGAGAAATGCACTCGATCTTCTGCAAATTGCAAGAAAGACTCGAAAAATGTACCAAAGCGATAGAGAAAAACTGTAATAGAAAGTCATTGCTTATGCATTCTGTGTAGCGTACGACGCGCAAGGGTGTTTAGGACCCAGGGGAATGGTTTCTCTTCAGTACCGCCTTCAAAGACACAAGAGCCAATGAGAATTTTCCCGAGCTTGCCTTCAACCTATCAGTGCTCCGACACAGACGCTGGGGAAGAGACACGTGTATGCGAGACAAACTTTTGAGCGCAGAAAACATGGCAAGTGTAGGAGAAGACACGAGACCCAAGTTTGAAGAGGCACCATCGTCTCTGAAATTCGCGGTGTGGGAACATTTTGGTTTCAGCGTAGAATATGATGACCAAGGAAACAAGACGGTAAACAAGCAACGCACGGTCTGCAAACACTGCTCCGCATCGTTCTTGTATTCATCAGGCTCCACTTCAAACATGGCAGCACACTTACGCCGCAACCACCCGACTATAAATATAAGCGGAGCAAAACGTAAAGATACTTCCTCTTCAACCAAAATACAGACAACTAATGACCCTTCCAGTATAGTATTTTATTTACTATAGTGATCGTGTTTGAGCACAGCACTAATCGAATTATTTAATGTTTATTAACACTGTAGTAAAAACACATGTATCTGCCCTTGCTCTTTTCACTTTGCACACCCCCAGTGGTGCACACACCACAGTTTGGAAAACCCTGCTGCATCCGAACCGTATCCGAAACCGTGGCTCACAAATGGTGGACCGAACCGAACCGTGGACACACTGATCCGTTGCACCCCTACTGTGTACTGTGTAATCATGTGTGTTACTCCTTGCATTACATGATAGACATACTTTCACTTTGAGATGTCTCTTAGCAACAATTCGAAGTACAAGAGTTGTGTAAGGGTTGACTCTAGAGGCATGTGTGTATGTGGGTGGGTGTACTGTATGTTTGTGTGTGTATGTGTGTGTGTATGTGTGTGTGTGTGTGAGAGAGAGAGAGTATGTGGGTGAGTGCGAGTGGCATACACTTGGCTTCTGACTGGGCTTGCGGTGTCACCTTGCCCTGCCACAAAATGCGATTAAAAAGTGATCATCTGTGGACAGGAGCGTGGCCATAAATAATGAATGTGCCAGACATCTTGAGTGCAGACAGTTCCTCTAATAAGGCTGAAAAAGGGAAGATGTGAAGAGGCTATTAAATTAGACCATGCATTTAACATTACCTTTCACGACTGACACCAAGAGGCACTTATAACTCAAGGTGAAAAATCATTATAGCACCAAATGCCTGACCCAATCATACTTTTATGGACAAAAATTATGATAACATAATCAGACAATATCTGCCAGTTTGCTCCATTTTTTTGGAACTCTGCTTCTGTTAAAGTTTGGCAAAAAGCAGTTTGGCAAAGTGTCCTTAACAAACACCACTGACTGTATATTACTAAAATAATTTTGCATAATACTTTTCTAAGAGCACACAAATTGACTACTGTTACGCACGCTGGCTCGAATACAGTATACAGTCATACAGTAAAAGCATTGTTACCAATAACTCATCATAATGTTTTGTACTGAACAGCAGGATCTCCTATTAAAAAAAAGAAAATGGTGACTAATTACTGCATTAGAATTTATTCCTTGGTGCCGTAAACTTGATGTAGAGTCCCCATAACTTTCCTTCCTTAGGATCCCATGATTACATTGTAGATGTTTACATTTTTTAGACAGCACTACTCCTGATTCAAATCTTCCATTATGCCATTGTGTTACAGAAACACAGTTTGTCTTGTGATGTTTTTCCACGAACTGTCAAGGACTTTGAGCTACTTCTGTACAAAAGTGCGTTATAAATTATTATTATTATTATTATTATTATTATTATTATTAGCAGTAGTAGTAGTAGTAGTAGTAGTAGTATTACAGAAGAATTTCTTCTTGCAAAGGATGTATTTGAAGGACACTTGCTGTTCTGGGCAGCAGAGCCTCTAGCTAAGGCTTTAGTCGTTGGTAGATGATGAGTAACAGTGTGTGGAGGAGAGGAGAGGCGAGGAGAGGAGAGGTGTTGAGAGGAGAGGAGAGGAGAGGAGAGGTGAGGAGAGTGAAATGGCATCGCTGCGTTGCCCTGCTGTGGGTCCTGAGGCGGCGTGGGCCCTCTTGGCCGGATCCTATTAGCAGAGGTTACACGAGGAGCCGAGATGTGATGAGCTGGGCAGACTGCCGCTGTGGCGTAACGTCCGTAGCGGAGCGGAGCGGAGCTGAGCTGAGCAGGGGAAATGTGATGAATGTGTCATCAGCCGAGCTGAGCCGAGCCAAGCAGAGGGATCCTGCACTGTCAGGTTTCATGGGATCAGTAGCTTCCGCTGACAAACCCAACGCCATGCTGCAGACGCTCGCAGCTAACAAACCCAACACCATGCTTCAGCCGCCCGCAGCTGAGGAGTGTCTGGACCACATCAACGCAGATCCACAATTAGAAGTTATATAGGTGAAACATTCCTCCCTCTCTCTCTTTCTCTCTATCTCTCTTGCTCTCTCTCTTTCTCTCTCTCATCCCCTCATTCCTCTCTCTTGATTTCTTTCTCCCTCTCTTTTTTCCCCTTCTTTTCCACTCTCTCATTTTCCCTTTTTTATTACAGTTTCACTCCATCTCTCCCTGTCTTGCTCTGCCTCTCTCAGTCCTTTTTCCTCCTTCCCTCAGTCACTATTTATTCCTTTTGTTCTTTATCTCTCCACTCCTCCCTCCTTCTTTGTGCATTTCTTTCTCTCATTTGCCTTTTTTGTCTCTGATCCCTTCTTTCTGTTAGTCCCTGCCTATATCTCTGTCCTGCACCCCTTATGGTTAGCTGACCTCCTCTATATACCACACAACTGCCTGCCTGTTTTTTATCCATTTATTATTACAATCTTAGTCCATCAATTTCTCTTTCTTTCTCTGTCTTTATCTCTATCTCTCTCTCCCCTGTCTCTCTTTCCCTTTTTAGTCCCTCTTTCGCTCTTTGTCTCCCTCTCTCTTCTCTTATTTTTCTTTCTTTCTTTCTTTCTTTCTTTCTTTCTTTCTTTCTTTCTTTCTTTCTTTCTTTCTTTCTTTCTTTCTTTCTTTCTTTCTTTCTCTCTCTCTCTCTCTCATTTCCTCTCTCTCTCTTTCTTCCTTCTTCCTCCCTCCATTCCTCTCTCTCTCCCTCCCTCCAGGCTGAGTAGTCAGTGTCTCTGCAGAGGCTGGGCCAATGTCACCTTACTGTGGTCGCATTAGAGGGGGCCGGCAACCCCTCACTGAGGACAAAGCATGACAAGGCACATTCTATTTCCAGCTCCCAGCTTACAAACTTGCACAAATGCAAGCACAAATACACACAGACACAGACACAGTCACAGACACAGACACACACACACACACACACACACACACACACACACACACACACACACACACACAGGGCACACAGAGGACAGACATAGGTGAGGGAGTGAGACTCGAGTAGACAGGCAGTCCTCTCAGCAGTGTAGCTGCAGTAATTGAAGGGCTCCAGAGGTCTGAGCAGGGCAGCGGCTACTGCCGGCTACTGCAGCCACAGGCAGGTCACTGGACATTCTGCACACGCGGCGCACTGACTGCTCACAGTGCAGTATATGGAAGGTCACATAGATGTACGGTCACAACTATACAGACTTCTGGAACTGAACGAAGTTATAAACTGATCTGTGGTCAAAACTTTACAGACAGACAAATAACTGAAAGAAGTGAAGTGAACTAAATAAAATGCATGGTCCGTATGGTTCATGTATACACTAGCAATTTAACACTTCTTGTATTTCTGCTATTCTTCTTCATATTGACAGTTATTTAAAAAAAACATGGGGGGGGGGGGGGGGGGGGGGATTTTGGTTTCTGGGAAAAAATCTAACGTTAATTAAAGACAACTCTTGGGCCTCTGTTCTGCCCCAAGTATACATACTTCTAAACAAAGTAATGAACTGAATAAGTGCAGGGGCCATGTTATTAATGTATGCAATTAATCTCTTTTTTTACTTCATTAGTCAAACTGTCTATACCTTAGCAGCAGTGACTTTGAAAAATCAAGTGTAAGCTCATTGACAGCAGACTGACAGCTGTCTGAAGAGAAAGGGGTGTGTGTGTGTGTGTGTTTGGGGGGGGGGGGGGGGGGGGTACTACCTGGAGAACAATCTCGGGTTAATTAATGGCTCACACATTTTACATATTTTAATGTATGTAGGATGTGGCTGATGCACTGCCTCTGTGTTTCTGCCACTTCTACTGGTGACGGACCGGGCTGGCTGCTCGGGGGCCCCATTATTCCGAGGATGACCTTCTTACGTCCTACTGTAAGGGAGATATGCACGCTGATTATGCCTGCCATTAATCCTAACTGCGCTCGGGGAATGTGATGCATTGCAGATAATTATGAGGCCTATTTGCCTTCAGTCGAATCAGCCATTCACATGTGACATTTGCTGAATCAACTCTTCATCTGCCCCCCCCCCCCCCGTTGTGCCTGACTAACTCTCCAGCGGCCATTTCAGGGACTATCTCTCTTCCTTGTCTCTCTCTGTCTCTCTGTCTGTGTCTCTCTCTCTCTCTTTCTCTCTGTCTCTCTCTCTCTCTCTGTCTCTCACTGTCTCTGTCTCCCTCTCGTTCTCGCTTCCTATGTGCCCAAGCCTTCACCGACGGTGATGCATGGTCCAAATATATTCGGTGGCGACGCAGAGACTGTCTTCCAGGGAAGCTCTGCCTGTGTGATGTGCCTGGGAAAACGTGTGCCTTAGGAGTCATCTATTTTTCAGGATCACAGATGATGCGACGGATGGATGGGCTCTTCCCTCACTGCAGACGTCAGCATTTGTAAATGCTTTATCGTTGTCATATGCATTATATATACGCACGTCTATACTCACGCGTGTTTTTCAATGCTGTGAATTGCTCCCTTGATGGTCACATTTCTGGCAGGGTCTTTATTGAGAACAGCATGTCCTGTAAGTGCATCTATGTGCAAAGATGTACAGTGGGGTATCTTATAGTATGAGGTGATAATCTTTGGAGTGGGTGGAACTGCAGGTTTACAGGGACACTTCTGATAGACCTCATACTGGCTGTTACTTCCTGCTACCAGTCTTACATGTTGGTACTCACAAAGATGGATGCTGTGTGTGTGTGTGTGTGTGTGCATGTGTGTATGTGTGCATGTGTGTGTCTGTATGTGTGTGTGTGTGTAGCAGCCTGCTTCCTCAGAACACATATAGGTACTCACAAATACAGACGGTGTGTGTGTGTGTGTGTGTGTATGTGTGTGTGTGTGTGTGTAGTAGGGACTCACTAGGGAATCTCTCAAGGCACATGACTACATCACACATGGAAACAGTATATTTAAGAATAAGTATATTTGTGTGTTGAGAGAGAGAGAGAGAGAGAGAGAAAGAGAGAGAGAGAGAGAGCTATCACCACCATCAAAGCTGTTCATCTCCATGATATTTCTGTGAGCATTAACAACGATCTTGTCCGTGAGGTATTTCTTTTTCAGTCTAAGCAGCTTCTGTTGGGAAAGGCTGCTGAGTTCATGGTTGTGCTCACCATGTGATTTCATTACCAAAGCAACTGAGAGATCTGGTTGCACGACTGGTAGGAGTCATGTAATTACTGTAAAGAACGTGCAAGTGATATTCACATGTGAAGAAACGCATGTTGGTATCTTTGTGTGTGTGTGTGTGTGTGTGTGTGTGTGTGTGTGTGTGTGTGTGTGTGTGTGTGTGTGATGTGCATAGATACAAAAAAGACTCTTCATTTCCACAAGTCCTTCCATTCTGTGTCTGCTTCCTGCAACCAGCTTGTGCCACTGTGGGGATTGCTGTCATCCGCAGGGCTGAAATTGTGGGCGGACCACACCACTGCACCAGCACATTTTCTCCCTCACAGCATTTTCTTTATGAGACCTCTACCCAGGTTAGAAAGCCTCTTTACAGCCAAGCACTGTGTTATACCCATAGAGGAATCCCTTTATCCTTTTACAGGATTATATAAATGTAATAGCAAGACCTTTGGAAGGTAAATGGAATGTAGTATCAGCGATCGAAATACACAGAAAAAAACTTGCCTTATTATATTTCAAAACAAAGTACAGGTAATTAACAGGCAAACATTATTTAGCTGCCACTGTTTAAAAAGAGCATAAAAACTGATACCTGGAAGATGTGACACAGATAAACATGGGAATATGAGTAAATGAAGTTGGTAGCATTCGGTAGCTTTAATGATCGATGTCTATACTGCTCTACAAAGGCAAAGTGCAGTAACTGTGCCATTATAGAAACTGAGTGATGCTTATATGTAGTTTCTTAACAGGAAAAAGAAAGACATTTGGTCACAAGACAAAAGAAGTGTTATAAAGTCAATTTCCATTCTAAACTCAGTTTTGACAAGATAAGTAGTTACTGCCTTTGGCTTTGTAGGGCAGTATGATGGGCAATTACAATCAACCCTCTCCCCTCCCTCCCTCCCGACCACCATTTCTGTCAGGCTCTGTGCTGTGAAGAGACTTTATGAGGAATCTAGTCATTATGGAGCTGAATTAAATTACGGGGTACAATTATGTGTCGTGCAGACAAGGAGCGCAGACGGTCAGTCGGTCACTGGGCTACTTGACATTCAGGTCCTTAACTAATTAACACCCCACGTGGGGACAGGTGCGGGGCAGATGGGGGAGCGGGGGCAGATTCCACTGAGACGGCAGAAACTTCTGGACTCGTGGGAACAGGTCAGTAACCATTTCGCAAACATTTTATCCCCATCAGCAAATACACACGCTAACACACACACCCACACATACTGTACGTCCAAACACACACACACACACACACACACACACACACACACACACACACACACACACACACACACACACACACACACACACACACACACACACTTCAGCATTTTTACATAATTGCTGCATAAGAGGAATTTAACTTTATGTGCCAAATTATTAATTATTTCCACAGTGAACACTTTGAATCAGTGCTGACTTGCAGTCAAGGTTGTAAAACATTGTGGATGCAAGGCCTGAGTCTCCATTTTCAGACATGTCTAAAATGGTATAAGGTACAGATGCAATTAAAAGTGCTTAAGTACATCCAAGGTGGCAGGTAGGTCAGAAGCAGTGAATCTGTCTATGCTGAGAATGTAATTAAATCTATCATGTCTGTTTGTCTGTTCTCATATA
>CM050215.1:7674749-7679749 GCA_027475355.1 Coilia nasus | reverse complement strand
GATAGGGTAGAGGGCCCTCCATTAGAAAAGTTCCACTACGTGGCCTCTCATCACCCATGAAAATGTGGGCCACTCGAAATATGTCACTTAAAGAAGATTTTGTATGCACTGCAGACTGAGGCTTAATAGAGTTGTATAATACAGAAGAAAGAAAATGACAAATGTTAAAAAACCAACCTATTTTGGATCAATGAAGTGTGGTAATCCATTCAATTCACCAAAAAGATGATTGTGTTATGAAGAGTAAAAAGAATTACACCAGGTGTCCTTCATAGCATCCATCTGACCTTAAGTTTGCCTTCTTCTCTGCAGCATTGCTGTGAAGGAGAAAATAACTAGCAAAGCACCCTGTAGCAGCATCCACATGGATGTCTGTCCGACATCGGTGACAAATTGAAGGGACAATAACCCATCCTTGTACCGGCAGAGTGCCCGCACATTGACACGGTGGGGAATAGCTGACGCGTTTGCCGGCTTGTTTACCTTGAGAGAGGGCCTCAAGGGTCTGCTGTGACTGAGCAGCCACAGCCAATCAAATCCTCCACTTAAGCACACACACACACACACACACACACACACACACACACACACACACACAGACAAACATAGACATACACACACACCCACACACGTACACACTCATTCACATTCACACCCGCACACTGACACACGCACACACACACTCACATATGCACACACACGCACACACATACACACACAGACAAACATAGACATACACACACACACAGGCACACACAAACACACCCACACTCACACCCACACTCACACACGCACACACTCACTCACATTCACACACACACTCACACAGGCACACACACACACTCAAACACATGCCCAAACACCTCCCCACACACACACACTTTCCAAATGCCACCACACCATTGCTTCTGCCCAGATTGGCCGCGGATCTTTGTAGTGCTGACACACTGATGTGTCGCACAGGGAGTGGAATTACCCACAATGCCACTCAACCAGCAAAGGCACACTGCACCCTCAAAGAGCGGTCAAATCGTGAGCTCTACACAAAGACAGCGGGTGGCTAACATCCTCTGTCCTGAAACTTCCTCTCTGTGAATATGTGTGTGTGTGTACTGCAAATAGTGACAAGGTGAGGCCTTCAGGATTTGTAAGCACTGAAGAAAAAATCTGAATAAAATCTGTTTTCATTACATAGCTGTATTTGAACAAAATAAATAAACCGTGAAGTAGGTCATGTAAATATGTACATGTGTGGTCTCAAGTCTCCATGGTCTGTCTCTGCCTACTCTGTATAAGGAAAACCAGGCAGAAATGTATAAAGAGAAAACCATGGAGAGTGAAAAGAATAGCAGGTTAGTTTGGAGAGCAAACATCCATCCAGAGCATTTATGTGAATTTTTCTGTGCCTTGCTGCCAGTGTTCACTGGAGGTAATCGTATTAGAAACATTGGATCTGCTGCAGAGTGATTGTTATTTGAGAAGTGTGAATATCTTTCATCCATACAATTGCCTCCACTGAATACACCACTAACTATGTCACAGGAAACATGCACATGGTGCATTCACACACACGTTACACAAACGCACGCACGCACGCACGCACACACACACTTACACATTCATAGCACACACCCACACACACAGCACATACAGTGGCCTGGAACACCAATAGAGAACTTAGAATTATATGTTAGAGCATTTGCACAGTAATGGCTAAAAGACTACTCTCACTGCATTATAGCAGAACATGTCTTTGTCGAAAGAACATTGCAAAGCAGAGCTGGACGCATAGCAATCCCATAGCAATGTTCTTGTATAAATTACATGTGGGAAGCGTATCTCATTACCATCAGGCTGTGCTCTGAGCAGAACTGAGGCCTTATTTATTGCCTTGTCCTAAGCATTAGTGGGAAAACATTACAATGCAAGTTTAAAAGCTCTGTCTGATGCCATCAGGCTGTGTGTTTGTATTACTGAGGACTCAGGCCCTAAGTATGATGCTTGTTGAAGTCCATTCCGGTAAAAAGGAGACAGTTTATTATTCTACTGAACCCATGATGTAATTTGCATCTCCTGGATTATGTGGTGTGGTAACATTCATGTGTTTCTTGAGCAGGATTTGCCACAAGAAGCACTTTGACATATAATTTGTATGTTTTTTTCTTATCTTGTACAAAAATATGTGAACTATGCCAGCGGGGATCTTATTTTAGGTTTTATTTGAGCAGCAACTGAGATTTGACCTAGACTTCTAAAAACAAAGTGTATTCATTTTTAAGGAAAAAAAGACAGCAAAAAGAGAGAGTTTTGTTGTTCCAGTCCAATCTAGGCTCTCTGAATGAATTTGAGACCCATGCATTTTTACAGCGCTATATAAATGCAACTGAATTGAACGAAATGTGGTAGCGCTATATTTAGGAGAAATGGTGAGATGTGGAAACTGAAACAAAAAACGTATAATTGGAAAAAAAATATTATTTTACTGTTATTTGTCTACTGCATATAGTTAGGAACATAAAACATACGTGGTCTGTCAGAAACAATTGGCCATGACCCATTTCCCCTATCATGTAAGGCGTTGTGAAATGCGCAGGCAACGCATGTTCTATGGTATTAACCTACAGGACCCAGGTGCTGGGAGGTCTCTTCTGTGTTGAAGGTGACTCAGCCATAAATATATGTTTACTGACCTCATAATGGCTGGCTTAGACTATTATTATCGTCACCGATGGCCAACAGCCCACCAGTTATGACAGCCAATCTGCCTGAAAGTGGGCAATTTTCTACTTCTGTGAGGTAACGTCGACTGAAAACGTTTCAACATGGTAAGTTGTTGACTCAGGATCAATCTGAGATGGAGAATGAAGTGGAATGGAAAATCCCAGATGTTTATGAGTTTTTTTATGTGTTATTTTGGGTTTTTTTTTCTTACAGCTCTGTACTCTGCAAAGGCATTCAAATGTAATTCATGTCTGATGAAAATACAGGCTACAAAGTTCCAGACATCCTGTTTGACAGGTGTTTTGTTGCCCAAATGACATAACTATGTTTCCATAAGAACACTGAACCTGTTTCACCAACATCACGTGGTGAGCACACATTGAAGGACAAATGTGCTCTGAACACGTTCTCCCGCATCCGGTAAAGGACAAACGTCCTCTGAACACATTCCCCTGCCTCCACTGAAGCTTGAGCCACAGTTGCCAGAACTCCCCATGGCACGCGTGCTTGTCAGGTGCCCACACTCGATAGCTGAGGGATCAAACACATCGCAGAGTACACACACACACACACACACACACACACACACAGACACACACATTTTCTCTCTGTCTCTCTGTCTTTTTTTGCTCTGGCATCACCAAAAGTAAGACCCTCTGCACCGCTCACAATAGCTTTTATGTGACAGCCATGACAACGTCTATCTGGATAGTGATCACAGGCAATTAGCATTGTTTTGTAGGAAAATGTCTGGAATAGTTTAATCAAGAAAACGCAAAAAAGTTAACAACCGTTGTTTTCATTTTCCACAGTCCCCTGTCGTTTCGAGCCACAGCTGAAGTTGTGTTAGTTCAGCTGGAGTTCAAACCAAACTTCTGTGTTTTGTTGAAGAGATGGAAGCTGACAAGCAACAGAGATGTTGAGAATTTTAAAAAATAGAACCGTCTGCTTACAGCAGCGATATTTTTTTCTTGCCTTGTTCACCTTCATACCATGCAAATTTGTACTGTGTGTTACCTGGTATTTGGATAGGATTAGAAGGATTATGATTTCCATAGGGGACAACCCAAGTGCTACCATGCACAACATACTGTACAGCAACGACACAGGCAAATAGCAAGCCATGCAGCAAAACAAATTACAACAAAGTAAAGTGAAGTAATGTGGGCATATAGGTACAGCTTGCCACTATATCAAGGGACAGCAAGAGCTTGGCTATACAGCATATTGCCGAAATGGGACCATGCATTCAGCTCAATGGCCTGAGCAGGACACCTGACAAGCATCTGTCACCGCTAAACTGGGCTTGCATTTGTGGACTTGCAAGTGTCGAAAACTAGCTCAAAGTGCAAATTTTGAGCTGACTAGTGGAGTGTGTTGGACAAAGAACGTCCCAGCAACATAATTGAAAGTTTAGCATTCTTTTTTTTTTTTTTACAGCAAGCGCCGAGGCTGGGGCTGTTTGGCCATCTGTTTGATGACAGAGCCAGCTGCTTTATTTTCTGTGATTTAGGAAAAAAAAGGAGTCGTAAAGTGAAAATTGAAATGTTGCTCAGGGTGAAATCTTTTATTTTAGGGCAACACATCACTCTCCGCAGAGCGGCCAGGTAGAAAGACTTGCGGTGGCACTTTGGGTAATTTGACTCCGTCGTAAATTTTTATGTGCATAATTAAAGTACATTAGCCCTTTTCCCCCATACAGTACATTTCACGATCACATTTCTTTCCTAATTGCAATCACCGTTCAATTATACATTGCCTGTTTTTTAAGACCATAGTTTTAATCTCGAACTTTTTAGTGGTGCATGCACCCTCCGAGTCTGACATCAGCGCATTCAGACATCCATTAAGTGGCTTATATGGGTATGTGAAGTTGATGAAGTGTTGAACTTAAATCTACTACTCCTGTTGCTTTATCACTAAGACAAGCAAAACGGTCAAATAACAAAATATATGAAAATAAGACAAAACGACAAAAATGATGACTTCTTATTCACATTCACTTGATGGCTGGATTTTAAAAAAATTACACAGAAATGAGGAAACATGTTTTTTGCTCTCTAACGCTTTAGGTATATCATTACAGGCAACTGGCATAAAAATATAATACTTGAATGTTAACTCTATGATTTCCTTCCCAGTTTAGTCTGCCTGTCCACTGTTTCTGTCTGTCAGATAACATATTCTGTATTTATTTCATGGCTCCTCCCTGAGTCTTCAAGGAAACGGTCAAACACATCTTAAATAAACAAAATAAAAATAAAAAAATAAGCTAAGAT
>CM050215.1:7612249-7672249 GCA_027475355.1 Coilia nasus | reverse complement strand
ATCACAGGTAGCACCTCTGATAACGACAGCATAATGACGACAGTCTTTGTCAACTGACCTTACTAGGTGCTATATCACCAGGGGCAACAATTTGAATGCAGAATCAGCACACAGCCCTAGGCCACTGCATAGAACTGAACCTAGGAAAACACCAGAGCACTCAGATGCTTCTTAAGTGAAGGTTTTATTGGATTATTAGGAGGACACACCCAAGCGTCAAAACGTGAGCCCTGTCTGCACCCAATAAAACCTTCATTTATAAAAGCACCTAGTTATTAGTATTAATGTAGTAGGGAGCAGTAATGATTAGCAGTAGTGATCATATTCATACGAAGTACCCATTAACAACACAGCAAAACCGGTACTATAGTAAATCAGTAGGGCTATTATTTTATACTGTATGACCGTTGTAGGATTTGACTTGGTGGATTGAGTCACCACATGTTTGAAGGGATCAAATGTTTGAGTGATTGTTCTCAAGCTGTTATGGATTTTAAAGAGATCATGCTGAGTGGGGTGTTAGGAGTCATACATGTTGTTCAAAATATGCCATTTACCTTACCCCAGATAATTGAAACTAATTATGTGATTATAGTAACACCACAACACAATGTCTGTATAGATTCTCATTCACCCAGGTCATGGTAGTCAAAGGGACGCACAATATAGGCCTATATGCACTGACATAATTAGCATTGAGGAAAACACATCAGCTTGCATAGGCACACTCTTACATCAATTCTACAGTTATTGGCCTCATGAAAAGTCAAAGTTTGTGTATAGCATTTGGCTGTTACCTCCAGCTCTGGGCATGACCTTGTGTTTACAATATCCAGATCACAATGGGCCGCTTCAGAAACTCAGTTTTGCATACATATTGTGAAGAATCAGCTCATTAATTCCTAACTTGTGATTAAAACACGTCCTCCCATTTTAATTCCACCCTCTAACGCTGCCGATAACATTCATTATGAGCCTCAAAATGCCTGCTATCAGCACTTGTTTGGTTTCATTATATCAAACAGAGCATTTGATTAAATAAGAGAAATGGATCCATTGAAAGGCCGCCAATATCTGAGTCAACAAGGCTGGCAAGGTCGGTAGATTAACAGCGGCGACCCACTGCGTAACTTGTCCTCATAATTCTCTGATGTTCCTTGCACACTGTTTCAGCTGCATGTACTGATGGGGATTGGTGTTACCTCACAGGGTGCATGCATGTGTGTTTTATTCCCTTTTGAAGCCTGCTGCTGGTGTGCGGAGGGTGAAAAAGGTGTGTTGATATTGATGGGATTGGATGCATTGATCCCACTGCTCATTTCCCTTCAGCAGCAACAATGCAACAGCTCTTGATTTCCACTGAGGCTAATCCTGCTGTAGGTCCTATGGTTATTGATCCAGTGCAACCCCCTTCTCCACACACACACACACACACACACACACACACACACACATACACACACACACAAACACACACAGACACACACACACACACACACACACACATACAAAAGCACACATATACACACACACACACACACTTCCAGGCCACACTGCTCAATTGCATGGCAGACCCCCCCTCACCTGCACCCTGGCTGCATTCAGCACCCTCTCCGCCCCTCCCCTTCCCTCCGCTCCCAAACCCGGGCCCATGTCTGGAGAGCAATGTATTAGGCCTAAGTGCTTGTTTGGATCAATTTAATGTGCAGTGATAGCACATTCACAATGTGCTGACTGGCCTGCAAAACTCATTACTCGCCAAACGAAATGCTGTTTTCCAATGTTTTCCAGTGGCTCGCTTCTCCGCCCGCCCGCATCAGTGGCAGGGGCAGAAAATGCTGTTTGATCAGTCCTGTTTCATTTGCGGCCCACTGACAGTGACAAACAAGTACATATTCATCAGTCTGTTAACAATGCCTCCGCCTGATACAGTGCTATTGTTAATGCTTCCACTGCCAAAGGTTGCTTACAATTGTACTGTGGATGTATACAGTATATACATATAATAGAGCGGAATTGCAATTTCCATGATTTGACAGTTGTTTTTAAACATTTTTAGGTTTTATGCCCATATCACAAAATTGCACATGGTAAAGATAGATTTTACATAGATATATATTGTTAATCTGTCCCTCACCAGACCATATGCCCCTAGAATAAATATATGTGTATGTGCTGTTGCAAATGATACCTCCATATACAGTACATATGCTTCAAAAATGCTTTTAAAATCATTTCATCATCATTTCACTTCCAGTCAATTACAGACCAAATTTCCGAAAGCTAGCTCCATCTGTTTAATTTAGTTGGATCCTTTGGGGGGCTGCTGTGGCCTATAGGTTAAAGAGTTGGCCTTGTGGTCGGAGGTTAAATTCCCTGTGATGCAGGGGGAAAATGTGGGTGGGGGAGTAAATAAACAACCTGCTCTTTTGTATTTCCTAGAATATCCTTGGCTAAGTACATACTCGTTTCGAGACACTCTGGGGTACAGTAGCTGTGGGATTTAAAATCCACATACGTGTTAAACTTCATGTTGTGCTTCATTAACTAACAAGAAAAAAAAAACACCAGTGTAATTAATTAGCCCATTTAAAGCAACATCTACAGTTATTTCATACAGTTTTTTAGCTTCTAGTTTTGTATGTATTCTTCCTGGTAATGATTATCCATGTTCCAGCCTGAGCTACCTGTCATACCCACCTCTTGCTGAAGCCTATGTGAATGGCAGCAATTAGTGTCAGACACATAGAACCCCTAAAGGTGTGAGTAAGAAGCTTTCTCCCAGGAGAGCTCTCGAGAGATTGTTTAGCCTAGAAAAGAACGTGGACGTGGAAGAAAATAAACAATTTAAGCAAGGTACACTTTACGTTAAGAAAAGTGGTTGTAGGGAAAAACCAGGACAACACATACTCACAACAATATGACCAGAACCACACACAGATATTTCAGAGATATGGTCAGGATTAAAAAAAAAAAAAAAAAAAAAGACCAAACTGAAAACGATGGTGACAGAACAGTTCTCAGCTAGGCTTCTCTTTTCTCTAGAGCAGCATGTTGTCGGTGAGTGAGAGTGACACATACACACTATTTCCATAAGGGTGTCGAGAGGCTGCCTAGCAGGACTACCCATGGCCTCAGGCTCCTCAGAAATGGAAATGCACTCTGCATAGCAATCGTGCGTCACACACATACACACTTTTGGATGCAGGGCTTGCAGAGGCCACTGAAATTAATAAATAAATAAATGAATGAATAAGTAAGTAAGTAAATAAGTAAGTACAAAAACATATAAATATGGAGCCAAATGTATAAAGTTCCCACAACTCAGCCACCAACTCACCCACACACACAAACACACACACAAAGGTGTGTGCGCACACACCCACACACACACAGAAACAAGGACACACTTCAGCATACTATAGGTTTACAGACTGGCTTGCAGCCAACATCACAATAACTAAATTTACCTGCTTCCCAGCAGGATTGACACGCCACATACATGAGCATTATTTCGGTCTGCACAGTGCCAAGAGGAGACGATGGGATTTAACGCAATCCTACCTGTCAGTGTGTTGCCTGCCTCCACTCTGATAAACATCTGTGCACTGTATCTCTGTAAACTCCTTGTAATCACACGGTCTTAAAGACTTCCATTTTAACCTGTGGTAAATTCCCAACATTTTACAATTTACCCATGTATTAACAGGTATGTTCTTATTTACACTGTTTTATTTTTTACAAAATATATTATTAAAACAGACTATAAATACGTGAAATTTGTAGTGTCAAGTGGATAACTTTGCAATGAAAAGACCTCTTTCTCTGAAAAACATCTAATCATACATAGAGCAGCACATGAATCATCTTATTGTCTGTGATTTTTTGGCGGGGTTTATGTCCCTGGATGTCACTGGAGCAAACAAACAGAGATGATTTACCACACCTTTTCACCACACACACAGTGAGGTAGTGAGAAGGAGGCGGAGAGGTGGGAAAAAAACAGTTGAGCACCGCTCTTTCTGTGCTATTGGTATGGTCAATACCTCCTCATTTTACCTGAACCCTTTAAAAGATAACCCCTATTCTAACTTCGTTGTTACCAAGTTGTAATGTATTACTAAAGACTCTCTGTAATGGCGTAGTAATGTTGTGACGTTGTAGTTACGTTTTTTTTACTGTTTCAACATTTCAGTGGCGGTGCGGTGACCGCTAAAGGGCTGCGAAATCTCTAGTTTGTTATTATGATTAAGAAGATCAAGTTGACTCTCCATCACTGCATATTTCGTGTGTTTCATGCAGTCAAACACAATGTAATATGAACTGAAAATACATTATTACACATGCATTAAAAATGACAAAAAAATTACAACAGCTAAAGAAAAAGCTAAAAAGAAAGACAGAAAAATATAAAAAATCATAAAGTGACTGAGAGAGATAGGGAAAATATATGAACAGAATAAAGAAAAAAGAAAGATAGCATCTTGAGTTCTTGAGCAGTATGTCAAATGAAAACTATGACCTGGACTCCTGCAATATTTCTCACCATGCCTGTCTGGGAAGCCTGCCATGAATTGATAGCTTCTCCTGTTTACATTTGCAATTGGACTGCCAGCAGAGTAAAATGATAAATAACCATTTCAAATCATTCAAAAATTCACAACGACAAGGCTTTTCATGAAACCCCACCCATAACAAATGATCCTTGAACTTCATTCATTGTATTTTAATTGCCTCTGGTTTGTTTGATTGTCCATGACTCCCTCATGTTACATTACAGAATTCATCCGCAGCACTTGTTTATGCCCTTTCTTCATTTCCAAGAGCGTCATGAATATGGAGACGATATTAATAGGTGTTCTGATGCATAAACGTTGTGAATGTAGAACCCTGGCCTCACTTGCTAATATAGGGGACTATTTTAGGCTATTTTAGGCAGACTGATCTCGACTGTCACTTAGCCTGATGCATCAGCCGCTTTCACATTGTTTCACTTCGTGGAAAGCGTGTGAAACCTCTGCATTGGCATTTGTTCGCCAATACTTTCTGCTTCAACCAATCGCTGCTGCTTGGTAAATCAAGCTCTTACCAAAACCCGTAGGAAGTAGGCCAATAATGTCTTTCTCCTCCATAACATTCCTGAAGCATTTTTCTCGTTCTGGCTTTAAATCCCCAATTTCGAGAATACATTAGCCTGCCTAACTCTCACTGGCTTCATAAGACACATGCTGCTGTCAACCAATTCTTTGGGGTAAATCAAAAGATCCCTTTATTACAGTCTTTATTACATTGTAATTAGGTTAATAACAGTGTAATACACTAATTACTGTATTTGTGTAACAGACACTTTAACACTGTGTACATTCATAACCGTGACCCTAATTTTACATGTTGTCATTCCAGCTGTAAAGCTGCTATCCCCACTTTAATGTCTGAAAAACTACATATCAATGTAAGTATATTCATCCATACACTCACTTCTTAGATACAGGAATGTTTACCTCCAATCAATATACAGTATTTCTGTGTATTGCTACTTAAACTAGGGCCTTCCAAAATAGGAAGCTAGTGACTTGCGGCCTTGCTGCCTTCACTGTCGAACAAGTCACGCACCTTAAGCAGGCATTAAGGTGCAGACGTAAAACCTTTGTTTCGGACAGCCTGACTAGACAGCAACACAGAATGCTGTTGCCATAACACCAACAGCTGACTTCATATTTTGATACAATGTGGGACATTTAAGGCAGCAAGAAGGAAGCATCTATGCTTCCCTCAAAAGTGGGCAAAAGGAAGGTACCTTCGAAGGCTGAAGGATTTTATGCATTTATTCGATTTGGACAGCCTTAATGCCTTGTTGCCACCAAACACTTTCTTTGAAGGCAACAAATTCCATTTCGGACCCAGCCTAGGTTACCTTTAAGCTAGGTGTATACTCACCGCATGCAGAAGTGATAGATAGATAGATAGATAGATAGATAGATAGATAGATAGATAGATAGATAGATAGATAGATAGATCGATAGATAGATAGATAGATAGATAGATAGATAGATAGATAGATAGATAGATAGATAGATAGATCGATCGATAGATCGATAGATAGATAGATAGATAGATAGCCTTTATTGTCCCCAGGGGGAAATTTGTTTTCACCGCCGTCACAAGACTTGTCACAGCCAACATCACATTGATGACAGCAGACAACATATAACACCATAAACAAACACAACCACAAACAGATGTGCTTCCAAGGAGGGCCAATGCAGGGTTATTGTCAGAGGTTGTTCAGTGCAGTAATGGCAGATGGGACAAAGCTTTTGTTGAAGCGTGCCCGTCTCCATCTTAGTGTCCTGTACCTGCGTCCAGACGGAAGGAGGGTGAAGTGTGAGTGAAGTGGGTGGGTGTGATCTCTGGTGATTGAATGTGCAAGGCGTGTGACTGCTTTGAGGTTGAGATCAGTGAGATTGGGTGTGGGGTGATGAATGATTTTGGATGCGGTATGTGTGATTTTAGTGAGTTTGTTTCTGTTGCTGGCGGAGAGCATGTTGTAGAAGCAGGGTGAGCAGTACAGTAGAATGGGTTGGATGATGCTGGAGTACAGAAGAGACAGGAGATGGGGGGCAACAGAGAGGGCACGGAGTTTACGGATGATATATAGCCTCTGTTGGGACCTTTTGTGTGTGTTGGTGATGTGTTGATCAAATGTCAGCTTATTGTCTATTGTGAGTCCCAGGTATTTGAAGTGGTTGACCTGTTCCACCCTTTCGTTGTGGATGGAGGTGGAGACCGGACCAGGAGGGGGTGAGTGCAAGTTGTGAAAAAACAGTTCTTTTGTTTTTGACACATTGAGTTCCAGAAAGTTGTCCGTACACCACTGAGTGAAGTGAGTTATGGATCGTTGGTAGGCTGTGATTGAGTCATTATTGCTGAGTAGTGCTAGGATGGCAGTGTCGTCTGAGTACTTGAAATATGTGGTAATGGGAGATGGGCTAGTGCAGTCGTTGGTGTATAGGGTGTAGAGAAAAGGGCTGAGGCAACAGCCTTGTGGAGCTCCAGTGTTGGTGATGATGATGGGTGAGATGGTTGTGTCTATCTTGACGGCCTGTGGTCGATCGGTGAGAAAGTTGTGGATCCAGCGGATGAGTGGAGGGGGAATGTTAAGATGACTGAGTTTCTTGATCATCTGGTGGCGTTGAATGGTATTGAAGGCTGAGCTAAAGTCGACGAAGAGGATGGCTGCGAAGTTGTCCGGTGATTCCAGATGTTGAAGGAGGGGATGGAGGAGGCAAGCCACGGCATCCTCCGTCCCCCTGCTGGCCCTGTAGGCAAACTGGTATGGGTCCAGCAGGGGGCGGACAACTGGCAGAATGGTGTTGAGGATGAGTTTTTCCAGACATTTCATGATGATGGAGGTGAGTGCGACTGGCCGGTAGTGGTTGGGTTCAGAGGGACGTGTGTTCTTAGGTACAGGAATGATGGTTGAGGTTTTCCAGATGGTGGGTATAGATGCTGATCTGTAGGAGTCCCAGAAGATGGAATGGAGAGGGGGGGCCAGTTCCATGGCACAGAGCTTAAGCACCTTGGCAGAGATGTTGTCGGGCCCAGGTGCCTTTCCAGCTCTGCACCTGCTCAGCTGCCGCTGCACGTCCTCTGTTGTGAATGGTGGATGTATGGGTGTGTCCGGTGGTAGGGCATTGAGAAGCTCCTTACATGTGGCAGAGTGGTCTTGTGTGTCAAAGCGTGTGTAAAATGAGTTCAGGGTGGCAGCAAAGGTGGTGGGATCTGTGATAGTGGTGAGAGACTGAGTGGGTGATTGTCCAGTGAGCATCTTTACTTTGTGGAATGCTTGTTTTGTGTTCATGGTGCTGAATTCATGCTCTAATCTGTCCTTGTATTTGTGTTTGGCCTTGATGATGTCTATTTTTATTTGCCTATTGAGTGAGTTAACGGTTGCCCAGTCCTTGCGTTGAAAAGCTTTGTGTTTTTCCCTTATACTGTTTTTGATGTGGTGTGTAATCCAGGGTTTTGAGTTGGGGAAACGTCTGACCGTTTTGGTGGGAATGGTGCATGAGATACAGAAGTTGATGTAATCCGTGATAGCAGTCATCCTGTGCTCCAAGTCCCCCTGAAAAATGTCCCAATCCGTGCACGCGAATGAGCCCTGCAGTTGTGTAATTGCGTCCTCCGACCAAAGGGTGGTGCTGTGTATGTGTGGCTTAGTGCGCTTCAGTTCCGGTTTGTAGTGCGGCAGGAAAACGGTGTTGTGATCGGAGTAGCCAAGTGGGGGGTGTGCGTGTGCGACGAAAGCGTCAGAGATGTTACCATAACACAAGTCCAGTATGTTGTTCATTCTGGTGGGGATGTCCACATATTGATGGAAAGAGGGCATAACACCGTCCAGTCTGCAGCTGTTAAAATCACCCAAGATGAACACCGGGGCATCGGGGTACTTGGCCAACATGTGGCTAGTAGTAGCGGCTGTCAGATCCGCTGCCGCTGCGGTGTTAGCACTAGGAGGGATGTAAACACAGCTGATCACGACTGTGGGGAATTCCCTCGGGAGGTGAAAGGGGCGCAGAGACAGGGTCAGCATCTCCAGGTCTGGTGTGCAGATGGTGCGGTGGACTTTGATGTTCGTACACCACCGCTTGTTGACGAAGATGCAGATCCCCCCACCTCTGTCCTTACCAGACTGTCTGGTCCGGTCTGCCCTCAACGCGAGGAAGTTGTCAAGACTGACCTCTGAGTCCGGAACATCCCCATCGAGCCAGGTCTCGGTTACGGCGATGATGCATGCATCTCTGAAGGCCCGCTCCACCCGGCATTTGGCGTGCAAGATGTCCATTTTATTGCGGAGAGAGCGTACATTAGCCAGTACCATGGAGGGGAGAGGTGGTCTGAAGGGTCGCCTCCACAGCCTGGTGCGCACACCTCCTCGCCTCCCTCTCTTCCTGCGGCGTATCTCTAGCGGGAGATCGACTGATGGTTTCTCGTTGCAGAGGGGGGAAGAGCGCAGTTGGAGAAGCTCGAACCGGCTGTAGGTGAGTACGTGTCCGCCATCTTCTGGAAGTAGCGCCAAGCAGTCGTTATTGATCCATAGTAGCAGGCATATAATCCATGTGATTGCGTGAAGTGGCCCCATCCTGGGAGTGTAGACAAACGTTAGACTAAGCAGCAACAGTAAACGAACGATAAACAGTATGAGAACACGAAAAACCCGACAAAAACACTAGCGAGACGCCCACATGGCGTGTGTCAAGTCCGACAGGGTGCCGTCACAGCAGAGCATGCGCCGAAATGCGCGCGCAAAAGTGACGTCACAGCGCCGCACGTCCATACATACTTCATTCGACACACACGGCAATCTTCTCCTCGTCAGAGGTGTCAAATGCCACAGTAGATCGGGAACCTTGCGTGTCAGAGGAGTGAAACATGACTGAATTGCAGGTTTACATCATGATTTGGGAATTAAACTGGATAAATCCGAAAAGGTTTGAGTCAGTGTGTATATTTACAGTGTTTTCAGCTTTATAAGACCTTATGAGTGATAATAGGATAAGGCAAAAAGTTAGCTTAATAAACGAACTGCAGGTTTGCACCTAAGTTGGTTTGTGGATAAAACTGAACAAAATCCTAAAAGTTTTTAGTCAGTGTTTGTATTTCTTGTTTCCAGGAATATTAGCTGATTTGTAGCAATGGAAAATACATGTTTAGGCTGGTATTTACTAGGCTAAAGTTAGCTGAAACCAGACTAGCCATTGCCTATTGTTTTCAATGGGGCTGCCGAGCGCAAGTTACAAAAAATCGGAGGTGCAGACACGCCAACTATGCGCTTGAGAACTTCGCGCCAGATGTGCACTGACGTCATTTTGACGTCACTTTTGCGCGCGCACCACTGCGCGCGGCGAGTATATCCAGGCCTTTACTGAGCTGAGTTTGCAGTGCCCTTACTGCTTTGTTCACCAAGGTCAGCGTACCTGTCCATATGCCCACTCACCAAGACGCTCGTCTGGAAGAGACGTGACCTGCCAGTGCTGCTGTGCCTAGCAACAGCCATCAAGAACCCTGCTCTCCTCAGCCCTCCCCACCCCCTTTTTTCCCAGGATGCATTTCTGCCTTGTTTTTTTTTATTGTGTTCACCCAGTTGCACAACTGAGTCACTAAATTAACATTTAATTAGACTGCAGTACCCAGTGTGTGTGTGTGTCTGTGTGTCTATATATGTTTTCTGCACTCACCATTTAATCTCACTGATTCATTCTGTCTTAAATAGCGAGTTTCTCAATCTCATTTATTCATTGTCTCTCCATCATTGCGTGATCCATCAAAAGTATGTGGGTTGTAATATCAGTGTGAAACTAAAAGTGCTGCATCTCCAAAGTACAGACATAAGAGCAACTCGACATTCGACACCAAAAAAAGCTTTGTCTGGTTCGGAAAAAATAGAAAAATTATATTGGTTTTCTTAGGGAGCACGTTTTTTTTGTCCGTACATGGAAGCTTTTCATCTCTAAATGGGTCTCCTGACAACTGTGCTTTTGATTTGATATTTTCTTAAAGGCTTCCATCTGGACATCTTAAAATATTTAAGAATGCTCAGTGTGATGTCTTATACTAAAGGTAGGCTCTAATAGAGCAACAGCTCTGGAAATGATGAATAGGCACACATGAGGCTTATACTGTAGAACCTAATGGATAGGAATGATGATTCATTCCTGTCAAGTATTTCCAACCATGGTTGTCAGCCATTACTACAAATCATCGAATTTGGTGCTGAATGAATGAAGACCACAGCTGTAATGCTGCTAGCAAATGATTTAACTTCCTAGCAGGTGGTGAGAGCTATATTGGTAGATGCAGAGTTGTAGTCTATGTGATATGCAGGTGTACACTGTATAACCACCTAAAAAGCTCTTTGATTTGTGTACCGTACATCTATCAACATATGCAAAAATATTTACCAAAGGTTTATATAGTGCATGTGTGTTGGTAGAGTTGTGTGTTAGGAGCCAAGGAGAGGAAGATTAATCACAAACACCGTACCCACCTCTGCATACTAGACCACAGTGCTGGGTGGCTAAAATCCACTGCAATGACAAACACAGACCATCCTTCAGACCAGATTATCTCAGTGACAAAGGTTTTGTTCTTTTATCCTTTATTGGTTTTTGTTCACAAACATTGTACTGACTACTTTCCCTCCAATACAGGGCCCTCTTTTAACTTGCTCTTGTTGCATGCTGGCTTGCTCATTTTTTTAAATAAACCTCCAATTATGAGAGAGCAGTGCTCTGAAATGAAGGTTAATATCCCATCATTTATTGTGGACACTTGCTGCTAATCCTTCATCTCCAGAGAGTCAAAGTAAACAAGACAAGGCTTTGACTCTTTCTCTCTCTCTCTCTCTCTCTCCCCCTCTCTTTCTCTCTCTGTCTCTCACTTTCTGTTTTTCTCTCCCTCTCCCTGTAAGGGTCAGGGAATATAATGGCCATATTGATTAATGCTGTTCTGTCTAGACAGTGAACGACAGAAATAGACATGTTCAGGACAAAAACACACAGACAGAGATGGAGAGAAAGAAAGAGAGAAAGAGAGAGAGAAAGAGACAGAGAGAGAGCGAGAGAGAGAGAGAGCGAGAGAGAGACAGAGATAGAGAGATAGAGAGACAAAGATAGTGAGACCAAGCAACACAAGACTGCACAGAACCGTCATCTAAAAATAACAGATGTGAATTATTGCTGTTATCATCCATGAATCTGCAAGTGGAGTCAGTGCTCTGCTCCATGGGGACAAATTGAAATGCAGAGGCAGAAACTCTCAGGACAAACTCAAGGACGTCGAGGGGCAGGAAGCGATCAGAGTGGCATTCAAACATCCCTCGTCTGCAGCTCTGATAACACAGCTGTCCGTGTGCTGCTGCTAGGTCTAGCCTTATCAGCACTGAAGTCATGTCCAAATAGAAAAGCAAAAAATGATTGACTGACGCGTGGGAGGATGGTGTGCTGTCAGTACACACACAAGGGCATTGTGCTTACGCCTCCCTTTACTGAATCTGATTCTTTTTTTGTCTGACAAGCTTCTTTTCTTTCGGTGCTCCAATTACTGCTGTGTCAGAGCTCCATATGGCTCAGTAGGGAGCAGTAACACTAGCACCTACAAACACAAGAAGGGGCCTCTCGTGGTGATATACTGTTTATTAAGGAACACAGACTGTGTATTAAGACTGTATTCAGACCGATAAGGATTTCGCTCTGAAGTCAAACAGATGGTCGTAGAATCTCTTTTTTACATCAGCACTTGCTTGTTTAGTCGTGTGGCAGGTGAAACGTCCTTACGCTGTAGGAAACATCTGAGGAGTGTCGCTTTGATCAAATAATGCCATCCTATATACTCTCTTTGTTTGCCACTTTCACTTCATCTAATAAAACAGCATGATGCACAAATAGAACTCAGCCTGCCTTGAAATGTCAATAAAGACACCTAAAAAAATGTTGGTTCAGCAAAAGTTCAACCGCTAATATTAAATCCACTCCTTATTTGTTGTTATAATTCCACTTTAACAGATTAGTTATTGGTATTCTGGCATTGTTGCCTGTTAATTATTAGCTTGGGGCTACAATGTGAGGTGATGAAGTGAATTCGCTGTTTTACAAGCACTACATCAAATAATGCAGGTTGCTGCTCCAGTGCCTTCTAATAAGGTGTATATCATTGCATTTTAAGAGATGACCTTTTAATGATCTGTACCTCTTCACTGAACTCTGTTCGCAACACTATAATGAAATTGAAACTACAGTCCAACTCCAAGCAATGCGCTCATATACTGGCAGGAATACAAAGTTAGTCTGCATTGGCCAGCCTACAGAAAAAAACTCACTCTAATGCAGCTGTAATTCAGCCATTCATCCGATTTATAGGACAGTGCCATTCCTTGATATGCCCTACAGATCAAACTGCTGTAGATGAACTGGAAAAGTATACATTGGTCTGTTTTTTTCCCTGCTGTCATTTTGACTCAAGAAGTCATTTTGTATGTTGTCCAGCTCTGATCAAGTAGTGAGTCAGTATTTATTAATGTCCCCCTTGAAGCCATATGAATTGATCTCACAGTGGCCTGCTGGACAACATTGATTCATTTGCATTTGTTCTGACAGACTCATCAATAAATCTGTCACCACGGTCTCTGTGACCAGGGGTTATGTGACCACGGCCATCAAATCAGTCTGAAAATAATAAACATCATTTCGAGCTTTCACATGTGCTCTCCTCTGCTCCATAAAAGGGCTTTCCCCTAGCCTGGTAAACCAGCCCCTCGTACTATGCTTCATGTTGTACATAGGGTCTGCTCTGTGCTTCCATTGACATGGTTGTCTCAGGCAGAATTTTGCAGGACCAATCAACGAACAGGGGGAGTAAATTTGAATCGTAGCTTATAGGCCAGGCTAATTGAAATGTCACGACCAGATGTTAGCGATTAGGTAAAGGCAGAGCCACTTGTGTTAAACTTCGTTTTAAAAGCAGAGTCTACACTTCCAGGAAGAAAGCATTTCTCAATGCAGCACAGCCAGACCCTCTGTACGAAATGATTTGTAGTACAAGGGGCTGGTTTACCAGGCTAGCCTTTCCCACCATGCCAAGCCAGACGTGGGCCAGATCTGGCCTGGGATACCACCAACATCCAGCGTTGAGTTCTGGGGTCCTGGCATCCATTGTCCATGCCACTGGCTACATCCTTGGCAGGCCATCGGTTGTGATGCCAGTAGAGTTTTATTAAACCCACCAGCCTGCATCATCACAAGGGCTATGTAAAAACAGAGGTTGTTTTCCACAGATAAGCACTGACCTGGAGGGATTCTTCATCTAATACAACAATAGCTTTCAAACTCTCCAACAGCTGTTTGGCCTTAAAGCCTGAGGAACAATGTAATTCAGAAGATTTGAGAGCGAAGCAGTCACTCGATGTGCCTTATCACAAAGTCAGTCAGTCAGTGTCAACAATTCGACCTTTTCTAGTCAAAGAAAATGCTTCTCTTCTAGCTATAAGAGATGTGCGTATCTGTGCCCCCAGCAGATATACACTCAAATATGATAATCAAGCAAAAAAAGGCCTGACATGTAGCGCAAGTAAGATATGGAGAGGATGCATGGAAAGACAGAGAGAGAGAGAGAGAGAGAAATAAGGAAGGAAAGAGAGAAACAGAAAAAGAGATTTCCTTGTACCCCTTTCATGCTGCTCCTGTATTGGAAGCCATGATATTCTGCCTGACCGTCTCATCCGTGTCATCGCCTTTCTCCTCCTCCTCACCATCCCCCACCCCCTCCTCGTCCTCACCCCCCCCCCTCCTCCCACACTCCCCCCTCCTCCTTACCCTCCCACACTCCCCCCCCCCCCCTCCTCTTCCTGTGGCTTCATCTCGCCATTCCAATCAGATGGACGTCCGCTGGGTAAACTCCAGAGGGCAATTATGCATTTAAGCAACGAGGCTTATTTGTGGCACTTATTTGTGTGTATGTGTGTGTGCACGTGTTTGTTTGTGTATATGCGGGCGCATGCATGCGTGTGTGTGTGTGTGTGTTTGTGCAGGCATGCCCTACCAGCATGATGGAAAGCAATCAAGTCAACAGACCGAACACAATCAAGAGGTGTGCACGATTACCAGATACTTGTCCAATGTAATGCAAGACTGCCCTGGTGTTATTGCAAGGACAGGGCTGGGACACTGCATTAACCAGGAAATCTATAGACTAGAGTATAACCTAATCTCCTCATCAGCCTTAGCCCACATAGATTTTGTAAATGAGTAAAGTGATTTTAAAAAGCTTGTCTGCAATAGTATTATTAGGGGTTAAAGTGGACCGGAACACTCCAGAACGGCGTTCCAGCACTTCAGATAAATCTATAAATAATGAAATTCGCCGCTCGTGCAATGTTGTTTTTAGAAAAAAAAAAAAAAAACATGTGTACAGTCAAACTTCAACCCAGCTCTCCTCCTCCTTCTTCATTGCATTGTTCATCACTACAAAATGTAGCCTAATATTGTCTCCTGGCCAGCCTTCACAAATACGCGGCTATCTGCCTATCTTCAACCTGTCTCCTTACCTGTCTGACTTGATGCCGGTGCTTGACACATGCAGGTAAAGTTGTTGCATTTACAGTTGCAGTTCTAGCCAAAGCAAGTGGATGTTGAAATGAAGTTAAGAGTTGAAGGTGAAGTAATTTCAAAATTCTGAAATGTAAACATTGCAATGAGCACAAACAGCAAGACGGAGCCACTGTCCAATTGCTGCTCAGTAATGAACACTATGTTTTAAACTGCTAAGCTGAGAAAGAAATGGCTATGAATACTTGTTTCCTGATTGACAAAAAAGTTGTGTTGATAGGCGGATGTTATTGTCTTCATAATTTCATTGTTAAAAATGGAGGAGAGAGAAAAAAGGACAGGGCGCAAACGCAGGATCACAGATTATTTCCAAAGGTAAGCTTGACGAAGGACGAAAGGTCTCTTAAGGACTAGTTGTTGGTCTATTTAAATCAGAAAATAGCCTAATAGATGTGTTGTTATATGATGTTTTGATAATAAAATTGACAATAAATATTTTAGTGCTTAATATAACTTTTAGTATCTTCAGTGGCCGTGTGAATGGATAGTTCCAGCAAGTCCAGGCTGTAATGTACTCCATTTTTACTATCTCAGTCATAAATGCTGATTTAACCTGAAGTGACTCTAAGTATCACTGTCCAAATTCCATTTTTATCGTGGTTAGGGGAACGAAAGCAGTCAAGGGCATAGCCCAAAGCAGCATCGAATATGAGTGTTTAAAATATGATTTGGACTGTTCCTTTTTTTCTAACTGAAATTGTGTAAAACAACGTTGTGTCCCATATTATGGTGTTCAGCAATGATTGCATATTGCGATGTCAGTGTAGATGGACCAAAATAAAACCATTGTATGTCAAGCAAATAAGCAATATGTGATGCTTAGAATAACAGTGACACTATTGTATCCAAAAATGAACCCTCATATGTAGTTACATGGTGAGTCATTTTTCTTAGTTGCACCAAAACAAAATTTGAGAGTTCCCCCACCTGCCAAATCCCACTTTAGTATTTACATGTGCTTGTAGGACTCCCGTCCGATGTTTCATCTATTTCACCTAAGTATATTTTTAAATTGAAGATGGCTGCCATGGTATGATACAGTTGAATGCAGTTGAAGTGCACAATAGTTTGCAGCACTTTGGACAAGAACACGATTATCTCAGAGTGATGTTTTCATGATAACTGGAGATCTTAAAATGCTTCATTTATTCTATTCTATTCCATATTACAATACTATATTATTATAGAATTGTGTTAGAAATATAAAGTCCCTGCATTTTGGTTTGAAAACACATTGTACTTCATAAACTATATTAGCATCAGGAAGACTTTTATAAAGCCATATATATACAATGTGTGGTATGTAAAGCATCTAAATGCTTATAGTAGCGCTGCATGTATGCTAGCCTATTAGCTGCAACTTCAAATTCAAAATGTCTACTCCATAACCTTATATGAGCTGTAATTGGATTACTCACATACTCTCCCTCAAGTCAGCATAGTGCATACAGCATTTGTAAAGCATATATGTGCATCAGATGGCTGCTGCCAGTCTGGAAATTGCATTTAGATGGATTTTTGCTCAGGCAGCCTCAGCCTGGAACACGCCTTTGACAGATAAACAGATGACTAGATAAAGTTCATAGTCAAACACATCCTGTAGCAGAAGGAGAGAGCTTGATAACAATTCGCAGTGGTCTCGCCGTATTTAGATAACAAATTGCGGTCTGCCTGCTCTTCTCTGCTTCATGCAATGGTTGCGAATTTCAATCGCCTAAGCTGGGCTGTTTTTGGTGCTGTGTTCCTGGAAACTGTTTAGTCAAATCAGAGAGAACAGGCTAAGCAACACGACACCACTGCGGACGATGCTGCAGTTTTTTGGGCCAAGATGAGATGGGAGGAAAGCTTAAAGAGGCACGGGAAGACAGAGACGTTTTGTTGATCTTGTTGGATAATGCAGTTCCTTTGACATCCCTTTTTGGCAAACAAACAACAAAACAACAAGCAACAATAAGCATACATTTCTACTACCAGTTATCTAGCTGATATCTACACCTAAACCAAACCCGTCAAACTAACAGCTAACAAACTAACTAACTTTACCCACGTATACATAAACAAAGTTTTAAAGATTAAAAGTTTAAAATAGATTTAAAGAAGGGCCCTTCACTGAACACTGACTATGAAAACTTGCTTATTGATTTCCTGTCCTTCAGGCAGACCTTGAAGGATTGACACTTAGCCGATGTCGATTTGTAAATTAGTCAATTACACCACTGAGAAGCAAAGCAAGGGCACAGCTACTCCCCCAAATAGTCACCCACAGTGTTCGGGATCAATTCATTATGAATTTCCCTTCAGGGTATTGTGAAGAACAGGGTCAGTCAGTGTGTCAATCAAAGCTGAAACAAGCAGCTTTCCACGAGCGAACCTGTTAATGGGGAAAGACAAATGTCCCTTTTTTGCCTCAACATTCTCAGTAAACACACCTCATATCATTTGGAGAAATGGAAATGGAAATGAAATGAATATGCACTCAAGACAGGCCTCTTTATGAGCCACTTTATTGGGCATTATGAATGCTTTTAACGTGTTTCTGAAATAAACCTACAAGCACACATAGCAATCTAAAAGTTTTTTTCTCATTCTGTAGCTCCAATAAAATATGTTTCATGCTGTTTTGCAATGACTCCCATTTACATGCAAATTCATTTAGAGTATATATGTTCAAGTGGATGATTTTAAGCAGATCAAGATACACAAAACAAACATACAGTAAGTACATTCATGTACAAAATACAGACAAAATGATAGACAAAGAGAGAGAAATAGAGAGAGAGAGAAAGAGAGAGTCAGAAAATGCTTAAAAATTCTGGGTTTGGTTTTCACGACAGGGCCAAAGACAGCCACACTGAAATCTCTTGACCTCACACAGTGAAACACACTTCTCACAGGAATATCTGAAATCTTTTACCAAGCATCACATTGTTCAGAAAGCTGAGTATCAGGTGCTCGCTCGCTAAGCTGAGGTAACACAACCCTGATGCTCTCATCATCTGCCTGTCTCAGCAGGCCCCTGCCCTCTCTCTGTCCTCTCCGCAGTCCAACACCCTCACCTCTGGGAACTTGTTAGTTAACCTCTTGCACTGCATTAGCTCAGCAGATTTCTTTGTGTCCACCATTTCTCTGTCATGTACATCATCATTTCACTGTCATGTACAGTACAGTATGCGTCGTTGCCATGTTTGAACTCACATACACTCCCTCAAGTCTGCATGCAGCATTTGTAAAGCATATATGTGCATGGCATTAGATGGCTGCTGCCAGTCTGGAAAATGCTTTATCATTGCTATGTTTGAACAGTCTCCTCTGCCGAATGGCTGAACGCTGGATCTTGAGCTTTCTGTGTTTGTCTAGCTCTCTTTCCCTCCATCCCTCTTGGAGGCCATCTGTCACTGATCAGGCTCCAGCAGGAAAGCAGAGGGAGCACTCTGCCCTTTAAATGTGATCCCCTGCCATTACAACGGAGTCCACAGACAAGTTCAAAGAGACACTACAACAGCAGAACAGAAAAGGCTGCATGAAGATGGTTGAAGCAAGTGTGTGTGCGTGTGTGTGTGTGTGTGTGTGTGTGTGTGCATGTGTGCATGTGTGTATGTGTCTATTTCTCTATATCTTTCTCTCTCTGTCTCTCTCTTTGTCCTCATGAAGACGGTTGAATGGAATGTGTGTGTGTGTGTGTGTGTGTGTATGTGTGTGTGTGTGTGTGTGTGTGTGTGCGTGCGTGTGTGTGTGTGTGTGTGTGTTTGTACAGTATTTCTGTGTACGTGAGTGTCTATCACCTAAAGATATAGAGCAAAGTGTAATTACTGTGGGCATAAAACAAACTACTATTGTTCTGTCTCTCTCTCTCACACACACACACACACACACACACACACACACACACACACACACACACACACACACACACACACACACAAACCCAGAGGCCAACATGCTTAAAACTACTACATGATAGTCTCGCACTGTGTCTGCAGTGGCATATGCCCTGCACTGCTGGGAGACAGAGTAAGAAGACAGGGGGGAGAGGGGAGAGATCTCAAGCCACTACTGCTGTTTGACATTTTCTAGCCAAAACTTTTCAGTTCACAGGGTTCACTGCTGTTCACTTTTCTGCGAAACTTCACTGCGCCTCGAGACAACTCCCCAAGGTTATATATTAGAATAAAATTCTTCAAAGAAAAAAAAAAAAGAAATAACTCCCTTCTCACCTCGAGCACATCTCCACCCTCAGTGGAGCAACAAAATGATTTGGGCCGTTAAAAATGAGAGCAAATAGGTGAACTTCCCGGGCCTCCTACCCTACGCCCATCCCTCTGCTGTGACACGACATGGCGGGGACAGTAACACACTTTGTAAACTCAAATAGGTTATTGATTGAAGCGGAGCATGATGGATCTGCTCTATGAAGCATTTAGGCCTGCCTTGCAGTACAGTACATCTGCTGGGAATAGACGGTGTGAGATGGATCTTTAGCAGTGTGAGTGGGTTTATCTGTATCATGAAAGATGCATTTATTTGTCTCCTCGCTTTCTCTGGATTGAACAATTACAGCCTTTTCCTGACCAAGCAGAGATTAAAAAAAAAAAAAAGCAAGATGTGTGATGTGAGGTGTGATGTGATGTGCTGTGTGTCATTCGGCTACAAAGACGCTTGCGTCAGAGAGTCAAATCAATGGGTTGAAAACTGACATTGATTTTAATAAAACAAAGCGCTGAGGTGTAGAGAGAAAACATCACTCGGGCCCTGAGCAGGCTCGATAAACACAGGGGCATTCACGCCTCCTGACCTCCAGGGAGAGATTTTCCTGCATGTGAGGGATGCAGACAGGGGGGGGACCTGCTTAACCGTGCCATCGCATGCGAGAGCACGACCCAGGAGCCCACTGTCACTTAACCTCTGATATGTGCAGCTGAAGGTTCATTTCACAGTCACACCTACATACACACACACACACACACACACACACACACACACACACACACACACACACACACACACACACACACACACACACACACACATACATACTCTCTCTCTCACACACACACACATACACACACACAGGGGAGGCAGGTGCATGCATATATTGAGTACCGTGGAGATGAAATTCATTTCTGAGCTGTGGGTGGGTGAAGGTGACACTTTTTATCAGATGCTTATGTTTGTCATGTAGGAGATCAGAAAACATTTTTGGTACATGGAGTTTAAAACCTGCGTCATAACAACTTAAGCGTACACTAGACAGATGTGCACATACTGCCAAAAAAAAAAAACTAGGAAAAACTAGGAACTATGAGAATCAAAAAAGTGTTTGATTGCTTGCATACATCTAGCCTGGTGAACCAGCACCTCATACTTCAGTTCATTTTGTGCAGAGGATCTGGCAGTGCTTCCAACTGACATTGCTGTCTTAGGCAGAATTTTGCTAAGCCAACCACTGAACAGAGGGAGTGTTCGTGAGCTATGACGTCAACTTTGTGTGCTACATTTGAATTGTAGTGCGTAGGCAGACTAATTTCATATGTCTCGACCAGATGTTAATGATTGGGTAAAGGCAGAGCCACTTGTTTTAAACTTCAGAGTCCACACCTCCAGGAAGAAAACTTTTCTCAATACAGCACTGCCAGACCCTCAGTACAAAATGACATGAGGTACAAATGACTGGTTTACCAGACTAGATACATCAATTAGCATACATATATTCAGCATACATATCCATCCATAGAAATGCAGACAATGACTAAACAGACACAATGTTGAGAGTAACTAGCCCCAAGAAGGTCAGCCTTCATAAAACACATTATATTAGTACAGAGAAAATGAAAAGGTAGTTTAAAATCTCAAATGAGCATAATTCTAGATTGTCCATTGATGGCACTGTCTCTGGTGAAGAATACTGCTAATAGCCATCCTTTTTTTACTCTGGAAAAACTGCTGAAGGCTTGTTTGCCCTTCATTTAGTAGAGTTGCTTTAGCAGAGTAAATGTCAGTGTTTGCCAAATGTCAGACAGAAAGTTAAAGTTCCTGTCAAAGAGTATCCAGTCTCGACCAATCACAGCTGTCTATTAGCCATGTCAGGTATCCAATCAAAAACCTGCATCTGGTCATTTGACTCAGAGATGTAAGACGGTGTCGAGACTCTGTGCCAGAGTCTAGAACGAATGGGATCAGCTTAGGTAGCTACTTCTTAGATTAGATTGAGGCAAGTGCCTCAATAATTCACTAAAAGATGGGGAAGATACCATTACTGAAATAAATCCCTTCCTCTTGGCAAAACATCTACAAATATCTTCAAAGGATGAGTTTAGGTTGAGTGGTGTTTTTTTTCCTTCGCTGGCTGATCACAGCACAACCACTCAGTTTATCTTAAGCCCATAGGTATTCAGACAACTTTTCTCTTAGGGATGAAATAATGGGATTATGTTGTTTTTTTTTTTTTTTGTCTCTGGTCTTTAAATTAAGTCCTATTCCATCTACATCAACAGGAAGAAATGGGTGGATAAAAGATAGCCTAACTGAATGATGGATGTAAGGAAAGAATTAAGAAAGGGAACAATGGAAAAGCATGATTTTCCTCATATGCATGTCAAATTGTAGTTATAAAACACAGGTTTAATTACATGACAACTGTCAGTACTTTTTGTCATATTTATGATTTACGTGTGCCTTAACATACACACACACACACAGACACACACACACACATACACACACACACACACTTTAAGTATAACTCATTGATATATGGACATCTAGTGTATGTGAATCACATATTCAGAATGAGTAATGGGTTCCTCTAAAGCCCATTTAGGAATACCGCTCAACAATTTATGGGTCCTCAAGATTTACAACAGGCACACGGCAGGGCAGTCCTGTTTCCTGTCTATAGCTGATAGCAAAGGCTGGAGAACAGAAGCTAGATTGTGTGCACGGTGCCTGGCCTGGCTGATATAATTTAAACACAAAGATTTAAACTCACACGAGGGGAAAGCAAACAAACACATTAAGATGTCCATAATTATGATGCATAGTAAATGGTAGATAGTAATAGAAAAGTACTGTGTTGTCCATGCTGTACATATATTTTCTTAATGGTGTAGTTTTTAGATATATACAATATAATAGTTTGCATATTCGTCCACAAGCTACCAATCGAACATCAATCAGCGGTAGACTGCATTAATTGTAACTGCTGCTTGCACATTAAAAACAACAATCCAAACTGAACATTTCCCAATAAATAATGTGTTTCTCTTAATAAATATGTGTACAAATGCAATAGTTTTTTTAACCTTATGTGTTGTCTCTCCGTCTGTCTTAACTAATGAACACTGGGGTCACCACTCCACAATGAGTTACAACATTCTGCTAAAAATCCATCACTCTTGATATCAATGTTTGTGTTAGTAGGGTTAGCTATAAAAATGCAGTTAGGTAACTGAAAGATCTTGCTGATCTAAGCAGTGCCGCTTGAAGAGACACAAGGATATCTCTCCAAATCCACTTTAAGTTGTATAGGTGGGAAAACTGCAGAAAATATGTACTGTGAATTGTGCTGTTCATAAATACTTCAATAACCAAATGAATAAAGAATTACCCCAATCACTTAGAAACATGTTAGCGAGAGCACTAAGAAAGACACATGGGTTGTAGAGGAATCAGTAGTAATCAGCAGGAATCTCGGGCACCTGTTTGAAGGAACACACAGCATTCCTAAAGAAATGCCTCGGTTCTTCTGAGTCATACATCCTGAAGGTGGTTACTTGGAGATACACTGTTTTTCTTTCCCTTGTGTTGTTCTTTTAAAATGCTGAGTTTGGAAAAGCTAATAAAGAGCATTTAAAGCATTCTAAACAAAACAAAAATGTACTAAACTGCAACTCGGTCTACTGTCTTACGCCCCAGACTGCACTGCGCAGCCCACTTTGGTTCCCATTCCCTACTAGCCTGGTAAACCAGCCTCTCGTACTTCATTTCATTTTGTACAGAGGGTCTGGGGCCTCATGTACAAAGCTTGCGTACGCACAAAAAAGCTCCATACGCCACTTCTCACGCCAGAGTTCGGATGTACAGAGACTGACTTGACGTGAAAAAGTGCGGGCCTCCACGCAAACTTCATGGCTGGCGTACGCACGTTTCCAGTGCATTTGGTCAGTTGGCGGCACATAGAGGCAATGCAGCGCAATAACTTCAGGTGTACTCACTTACAAGTCATGACATAATATTGCAATTTGCGGCTAGGTAAAGGTGGCTTTAAACGTCAGGATGCATGATTTTAAATGCACTTCAATTATGGGTTATTGTTTACACGCATAATGTGACAATGTTGGGTTAACTTTAACAGATACATAAAACTATAATAGCTATGGAATCAAGGAAATCGGAAGCCGCGGTAAAATCATATTCAGGGATGACTGCTTAAACATTGCATATTTTCAGGACTGTGGATGTCATTCATGCTAATAGATCTCCCATGAGATGTTTGTTGCTCAATTCTTGACAGTAGTATAATGAGACTAGAGTTGTTGGTGTTGCGTGGAGTAACCATAAGCCATATTTACCTGAGATCAATCAATCAAACATTAAAGCAGAATTTGCAGCGATAGCCGGTTTTCCAAATGTAATCGGAGCGATCGACTGCACACATATTGGTATAAAGGCGCCATCTGAGGGGAAATATGCGTATGTGGACAGGAAACATTTCCATTCAATAAACGTACAAATAATATGTGATGCCCGAATGCGCCTTACAAATAGCAAGGTGGCCTGGGGCAACCCATGACCCTCTTTCATCCGGACTAACAGCGTGGTTGGGAATAGGCTGGAAGCTGGCAGAGTGCGTAATGGGTGGCTACTTGGTAAGAAATGTAACACCTAAAGTGAATGTACTGGAAAATATACACATGATGTATAGTTTATGCTGTAATTATTCTAATCACTCATAGGAGACAGCGACTTTCTTTTTCACATCCACTTTTATGTCGGACCATTTTTTTTTACATCAGCACGGCCCGTGTTTCTGACCTTACCGCACTTACTGCTTTTGCCACATTTGTCCAGGCAAGTTGTTTTGTTTTGGTGCTGATTCCGGTGGAAAGTGAACCAAACAAGATTTTGTGTCTGGCCTCCACCTCCGAAATCAGCACATTCACCTCGCATGCCGAAAAGTTTTTTTTCCTTCTTTTCTCCATATCCATTCTCTCAACGGGAGCACTACTACAGGCCTATTTATACTAATTAGCATATTCAATGTGGGGTACTTGAGGGAGGAGACAAGGCGGAGAGTCGGGCTCGTGCATGTGCGCTGGATTTCACATGTACAAAGAGAATGTGCGTGGAAACCTGCTTACGCACGGATTGATACATCTGAATTTTTTGTGCGTACGCATCTTTCCAGATTTTTCGCGTACGCACAGATTCAGTAGGAAATCCACGCAAGTGTTAGTACATGAGGCCCCTGGACCGGAATCTCTTGAGGGTCATTTAGTCGGCCCCAGCAAGACCAATCCAATCAGCGAACAGAGGGTGTGTTCGCTAGCTGTGACGTTGACCTTGTGTGCTACATTTGAATTGTAGTGTGTATGTAGGCTAATTGCATGCGTGACGACCAGGCGTTAGCGATTGGGTAAAGGCAGAGGCACTTGTTTTAAACTTCAGCAGAGGCCACACCTCCAAGAAATCGTTTCTGACTGTGTCTGGTCCAGACCCTCTATACAAAAAGAAATGAAGTACGAGGGGCTGGTTTACCAGGCTAATTCCCTATACTAAGTAGTTTTCGTCTTCGGTCGCCCTACAGGTTGGAAGCAGAATTGTCTCTCATAGAGAACTACAGAGCAAAGTAAAGCACATTCAGTGTCTTTCACCCTGTTAATGAATCACTGAAACAAATTTGGAAACATTATTTTATGGTTGAAAAAACTACTACTAGTGTTGCGTAAAAGACAAAAAAGTCTTATAAGCCTCAAATGCCAGTGAGGTCGGAGACATAACAAGTTTGCCTGGAGACCAAGGTGCTGTGTCAATAATGCAGGTGTAGCTGTCTCAGAACTTTGATGCATGTAGATTCTTCTGTGTGGAAAAGCCTGGAGGCTCTATCTCATTTGGGTGAAAGGACAGCGTGTACCCTTGCTTGACAAGGTCATTCTGCCCTGTTCTACCGCCTGCCTTCTCCTCGATTTTAGAATATCAGATAAAAAACACAGTAAATCTACCTGAAAGCACTCTCTTGTACTCTTGGCTGAAGAGGTCCTTCTAACTTTACTCTCATGCAGCTAGCATGTGCATTGTGCAGAGTGAATTCAGTTAATACAGCTAATAGAGGCCAGGTTTTCAAGGCAAACATATTTTCATTCAACTCTTTGTTTGTTCGATGTCTTATGGCGAGCATTCAAGGCGCTTCATTAGTGAATCTCAGCCCAGTGTCACACCTATGTATGCCAAGAAAATTCCTTGCATGTTTCACACTGACCTCGAAAACAAAAGTAAAACTGTAAACTTTCACAAACATCACCCACGCTTCACTAATTTGAAAGCTGCTCTACTGTGTGTTTTTCTTTTCAACACTGAAACCGGATTTGAACTGCAAAGCACAGGAGGCAGACGAGAGGGACCGGAATAATAGTCTCTCCATACCATTTAAAGGTCTCATTCCGAGAGAAACCGTTTAGTACTTGATCTTTTTGAAATAGGTCACTCTGAGTTACATAATATGCGGCATGTGAAAATGTTCTTCTACTCCGATTGCCTACATTAAACAATGAAAGAAAATAGGCGGACAAACAAGCGAATAAGAAAAAGGCAAAGGTTTTCATGGAAATGTACCCTTGGGTGCTAAGCCTACTGCCTTAATCTGAGAGAGACCTGTGCCAGGTTTGGCCTTAATCAGTACTGGATATATATTAAAGCAACACTAAGTAGTTTTGGTCTTCGGTTGCCCTACAGGTTGGAGGTGGAATTGTCTCTCATTTGAACTACAGAGAGACGGCCCCCTCCTCCAAACACACTTTGTGTGGTTGTAGCTCATCGAGTGAGGCAAAGTGAATTCAGAAGTGCCTTTCACCCTGTTAGAGGTTGATGAACTACTGAAACGATTTTGGAAACATGATTTTAAAGTTAAAAAACTACTTAGTGTTGCTTTAAAACGGAAGTGTAATTACAGTCCTGACATTTGAGGAAGTATGTGGAAGTTCATCAAAGATTTTCACCACATCAACATCTCAGTGGAGGCTCTAATAATGTTATCGTGAAGGGTTATTAAAGTTTGTTTTTGCCAAAGGAGTCTCTTAAGATCATCCTGAGAATACTAATATTATGTATGAGTCAATATTAAAAGCTCACTCCTTGATAAAACATCAGAAGTATCAGAGTCCATGGGGAAACTGATGAGTATGCACTAAATGTTTGTTCGGTATTTGACAGAAAGCGAATGCTGTTGGTCAAAATTGTCTGCTGTTTTTTTTGTCCCCTGCCTGTAAAGGTCATGTGATGTAGGATATTGGCAAGCATAAACTATAGGTCACAGACCACTTTAGTGCGAGAGAGATGGGTGCAGACTGCATGTGGTTTTATTGACGGTATAAAGATGACCAATAAATTTGTGTGACCTTCTCTCATGCATGCTAGAGGAGATGAAAAGGTCATGTATTTATATGGATCCTCCCAATTCTGGACAAAATGCCAAAGTACTGCAAGTGCTTTTGACTGGCGTGTTAGAGACGTATGGCCAACGATAATTTAATGGATGAAAATCCCATGAGTTTTATATAATTCGTTTAAACTTTAATAAGGCTTTTTAGTGTCTTTGTAACACAGCACGTCTTTGCAGATATTCCCTCTTGTTAAGTGCCCATGCAGTCTCCCACACATACACAAAGACACACACACACACACACACACACACACACACACACACACACACACACACACACACACACACACACACACACACACACACACACACACACACACACACACACACACACACACACACAGAGAGAGAGAGAGAGAGAGCAAGTCAATGGCATGTCCCAGAGAGGCTGCCTGTCAGCTGCACGTATTACTCCTAATGCAGGCAGAAAGCCTCTTTGCATCAATATTGTGACAAAATCGCAATGACAAATGGAGAGGACCTTAAGAGTGGACTTCAGAGAAAAACAATTTTGAATATTTATAATACCATCAACCAGACAGGCACTGACAATCTCTCCACACACTGAATGGGGCTCTTGAATTAAAGCCTCTGTGATTGACAGCCCAATAACTGTCATATGCATATAAACATAATAATACCCAAGGTTCATTGCAATTTTATTCCACTGCCATTACATCATTCAAGAAGAATGCATTCTATCCCTTTTAATATGATGGGCCAACTGACATGAGGAAGACAGACGCAGTGTAGTCTACAGTGTTAGCACACAGTTCCATTATATAAACTTTCCCCGAAAGGGGGGTGGGGGGTAAGATGGAGGTTGGGGCTGAATGGGTGTGGGGGGGTGGGGGGGCATTAAAATATAACAATCTCCCACCATCTGCCATGTTTCCTAGCCCTGGGCGAGGGGAGTTTGTTTGGGGAGAAACAGGCTCAGTCCCCTGCCACCTGGGCCTGGCTGGCCTGCCTCTCTCTGTTGCCCTCCACCACATACGCCCCATGGCCTGGGGGGAGCCCCTACCTGCCCCTCCTCCTACCGCAGGGGGTATCCATGGCCCAGAAACACAGCAAGGCAGCTTCCTCTGTGCAGCAACAATGAGTGTGGCTAATTATTCAGATACAGACATTTCCCTTACAGAACCATAGTTTGCATTAGCATTATTTAGCATTGCAAGTGCAATATAGTCTGGTATGGGCCTACACAGACACAGACTCAACATATTCAAACTTCTCTTCTCTTCTCTTCTCTTCTCTTCTCTTCTCTTCTCTTCTCTTCTCTTCTCTTCTCTTCTCTTCTCTTCTCTTCTCTTCTCTTGTAACTATTTTATTGTTCATTTACTTTGCTTCTGACAAGCACGTTTTAGTCATGTATACTGTAACTCACAACACTGTTGCAATGTATAAGCCAAAATAATGTTACAGATAGGCGTTTCCACAGATGCAAACTGTAAGTGAGGTGTTTATAGTTAATAAAAGATCAAAGGCCTGTCCTTTCAGATATATGGAATATCAGGCTGAAATGTTGAAAAGTTTTTCCTAAGTGTGGAATAGACTTTTGTTGGCTATTAAATATCAGGTCCCATATCCATGCTAAACCATGCTACCAGCACTCGTCCTTCACCTCTAGACACCGTAGCCACCGTAGTCAAAAAGAACTCATCAATTTTTCAGACATCTTTTTATCGCATGACACACTCTGTTTCCTGATGCCGCCCTTTTTTTTTGTTCCATTCAGCTTTGAAGATTGACATTGGAGAAATAAAATGGGGAGAAAATCCTTGAAAGATTTAGCAAATGACTCATGCTTTATTCATGAGGAATGACAAGGCATGACTCCTTTAGCCAAAAGTGACTGTGCTTGATGATGTCATCTCCCTGTGACAAATATATTTCATGTCCAAAAGAAAAAAAGAAAGAAGGGAGGGGAGAGAGAAGGGGAGGGACTGAAACACAAGGGCAGGTGTGCTTAAAACAAACTAAAGCCTTACTTCTAATGGGGTAACAGCTAATCAAAACGCACAGAGCCAAATGGGGCTAAATCAAAAGATGAACACAGTTAAAAAATATGGAAGACACAAAGAGGAACAGAGCTGAAATGGGATGCAGAAACAAACCAACCTAACCAGAGAGAAGTCACAAAAAGCCTGCAAAGAATCTTTCACAAACAGAGGACATACAGTAAGCAAAGATGGTAGATATGCCCAAGATTCGTCATGACAAGCCACTTCCCGGAACCATGATCGCACGAGGGGGAGAACACAAATCCTCCTTTATGCAACCCACCCCGTACGATGACCAACCACAAGGCCACGAGGCGTAGAAACATCCGTCATATGTCAATGACGCCCCTGAATGCAGCCTCAGAACTGACCCTGACTTTGCTCCCATAGACATGAACTACCACAAAGTATCTTGGCTTACCTACCATCTGTTATGTTAGTGCACTGAAGAAATCAAAGAAAAAGGCAGGTGAAAGGAGTAAATCTACAGGGAGCTGGATGTGACAATTCTGATAATCAGTGAAGTCATCTGAGGGGTGGCGGCAAGAGCACACAGCAACAAACGGAGACACACTGCAAAACAAAAGCCCACAAAAGCACATGGAAGACCATGGAAGCACACAAAGCTGACCTCTGAACTCATCACCATAGCAACCATCCAGTCCTCTTTCATGGCCAGCATGTAGGACATACTAAAGCAGAGTAGTTTCACATGAAGCCACAGGAGATATCCATTTCAAGTGTGTGCTTAGCTCTATGAGTGATCGAACACTCATATGTAATCATATTTTTTTGAAAGCCCAGCAATGTTTTATATATTAGGCTTTTGTGCCAATCAACATTCGTGTGGCAGTTGATTGGTAGGGAGGAAATCCAAAAAAATAAGTCCCCACGTCTTGAAAATCAGGAAGTGTTTAGAAATATGTGTATATATATCTGATTACGGTGTTGTTCAGACTTGCGAGGACTAAATAAATAAATGTTGATAGGGCTCGTGCAATTATTCTTTTTGATTATGATATTTGCATCTGCAATTGCTTTAAGCTAGCTACTCTAGTGCTGCACAGTTGATTGCATTTGCTATTATGGACTGATCTCATCATAGAGCATATTATGATGCATTCATGTGGGAGAGATTAGATGGCCACAAGTAAAAAGTTTCTTGAAATTCTTCCTTTGACACTTTTTTTCTTGCTGTGTTTATAAGGTGGTATCAAGATGTTTGACAAAGTGTCGCTAAGCAGTTCTTCAAGCAACAGGTTTTCACACATTTTTATGTGTGCTTAATAAAGTAGACACCAAGGTTTATTTCCTTATTAACTTTACATGTGTCCAGGGTTCATTTTATGAGCAGCTGAAGTTACTATACTATACTATATTATATACTATACACCAACAGAACAAAGATATAAATTATTCACGTTTTGTTCTCAACATTGCTAGATGAGGAATACAAAGATTTTGTTTCCCTTTGAACTGTCAGTGCAAATGTAAAACAAATAGGGTCCCAGCACTGAAAACAGATCACAAGAGCAATTTACTGCCACTGAAATGGCAAACAACAAACACATTCAGGTACCTGCCAGAGCAGACTGTCTGTGACTGACAGTGCACCCCAGTTCTGGTTGAACAGCCATCAGGGGCTGGCCTGGTAAACCAGCCCCTTCATTTCATTTTGTACAGAAGGTCTGGTGGTGCATCCATTGACATTGCTGTCTTAGGCAGGATTTTGCCTAGCCAATCAGCAAACAGAGGGAGTTTTCGTGAGCGGGCTAGGGAAAACTCTGCCTAAGACATGCTATGTACCTCTCTGACTATAGAAATACAAAATTATACATGTTATACCAATAATATATTGATATATTTGGATGAGTGTAATTGTTTAAACTTTGCTAAGGTATCATAGTTAAGATAGCAAGCCTTTGCACATATCTCATGGATCGGATGTATTAAAAACATGATTCTGTTGGTAATTGCACTAGCCTGGTAAACCAGTCCCTTGTACTTCATTTCATTTTGTACAGATGGTCTGCCAATGCTTCAACTGGCATTGTTGTCTTAGGCAAAATTTTGCCTAGCCAATCAGCGAAGGCAGGCTAACTGCATATGTCCAGACTTTAGCGATTGGGTGAAGGCAGAGCCACTTGTTTTAAACTTCAGCAGAATCTACACCTCCAGGAAGAAATTGTTTCTCAATACAGCACTGCCAGACCCTTTGTACAAAATGAAATGTAGTAGGAGGGGCTGGTTTACCGGGCTAATCGGGGCTGTGTCTGAGGAACGCACGAGCAAATGGCCTGCGGAGACACTTAACCCAGCCACTTTGGAAACCACAAGCCCTTCTCCCCCTCCTCTGACCCCAGCGTTTGTTCTTGGCCATGTTTTTTTTTATTACGAGCTGAGAGTGTTGCATCCCTGGACACACAAATGCAGGGTGAAAAGGACACAGCCTCATTCCCTCTAATTAGGTCAGAACACATCACTGACCACTAACAGACCTTGTTATCTTTATTACAGAGAAATCTGTAAACACAAAGTATGCCACATGATATGAACACCCTCACACTATCTAATTTTAAGGAATTACAGTGGTTTTAAAATGCAAACAAATGTTTAAAATATGATTGTGAACAATCCTGTCTTGTCAGTCAGTTTTTGTGTGTGTCTGTTTTGAGAAAAGTGTCACCAAAGCCTCAAGAATCATTAGTTGTGTCCTTCCATCAGCTTCCAGTTGTTATTCTCAGCACTGCCAAAACTGTGCAAGGAATATCAGTGGTGACCCCTCTCATCCAGGCCATGGCTTTTTCCAACTGCTGCCCTCAGGAAGACACTACAGTCCCTGAGTCCCTCAGCAACAGCGTCTTTCCTTCTGCAGTCAGACTGCTGAACTCAACCGAATAGGGACTAGCATATTATTTATTTATTTTTATTATTTATTCTTCTTCTTATTTTTTTACAAACTGACTTGCAACAAAAAATTGCCACCAACTTTGTTGTGTTGCAATAAATTCATCTTGTATGTTGTATGTTGTGTGTTGTTGTGTTTATACAATAAAGAGAATGCCATCGGTGCAATATAGAATCCATGCAACTACTGTACTCCACTCAAAGAACTAAAATATAAAGTTGCTGAGAGCTGCTTAAATTGCGAACTTATTTAACTGTTAGCCAGAGTCTTGTGAGGGCGCCACTGCTTACATGCAACATCAGCTAAATGATGAGACATTAAGGGGGGTTTTGTGTTAGTCTCTACAGCACCCACTGCATACAGTGATAAATCACCACGCCAACTGTCCTCACCACCCCCCTCACTCCCACCACCACAGTCATCACTGTCCCTGCCTTACTGTCAGAGGCAATGCAAGAAGGAAGGTTAGAACAGTTCCAAGGGCCCTCTAAAGACATTACACTTAGCTGGCGCTCTTATCCAGAACGACTTACAGATATTTACAGGGTTTCAGTTATAGTCCCTGGAGCAGTGTGGGGGTTAGATGCCTTGCTCAAGGGCATCTCAACCATGGGTAGGGTGGGATTCGAACCAGCAACCTTCCGATTGCAAGACCAACTCCCTAACCGCTAGACCACAGCTGCCCCGAATGGTACATTTTTTTTGAAGTTTCATTACATTACATTACACTTAGCTGACGCTCTTATCCAGAGCGACTTACAGATATTTACAGGGTTTCAGTTACAGTCCCTGGAGCAGTGTGGGGGTTAGATGCCTTGCTCAAGGGCATCTCAACCATGGGTAGGGTGGGATTCGAACCGGCAACCTTCTGATTGCAAGACCAACTCCCTAACCACAGCTGCCCCCGACTCTATCAGACTCTATTAATATTATTATAAACAATAACATAATAACATTTTATTTTTCATAGGCGCCCCTGCCACCCCCACCGACACTCCCCCTGCCATCATCACTGCCACCACCACTATTAGCACTGCTGTACTTACTGCCACCGTCACTGCTAATGTGGTGCACCTGGAGTGTGTGGTGAACCTGGAGATCGAGGGTCCCCTCAGTACTGCAAAGGCTGTATAACTCTCTGGAAAGTATTTCTCGGTGAGAGCCAATGGGCTTTGGCAAGTTATTCACTCCACAGCCAATCAAAATGTGGCACATTTTCAGAAGGAGCCACAGGGCAAGCAGACATTATACCACACAAGCCGGCATAGTGGCAGCTTAGTGAAACCCGACTTTGGCACAACCTGGAGGTGATGAATTCCCCAGCCAAACACAACCTTGACCAAAAAAGACAGTATTACAACAAGTGGTGAAGCTTAGAAAACAGAAAAATAGGTCTCCATCTCCACCCCACAGGTTATTTTAGGTCACAAGGGAGAAAAAGTTCTCGTTCACTTTTTTCCCCTCAAGCACTAGGGCATTAGTCTCTGTTTGTGGCAGAATTATTTTGACCACCTGTGTTTATGTGAAGTGCTTTGCCCGACAATGTGGAAAACAACCAACAAATATCACAGTGAGGCAAATAAGAGAAAGAGCATAATAGAACAGCAAAACCACACCACCATTGAGTGATTACAACACATACATCTTGTATGGATGGAATATATGTTGTGCAAAGACGTAGACATGAGCACATGGTTTATTCACAGCAATTAACATATTGTTTGACAGAAATTATACCTCATGGAAGCCTCATGAGAAATCTTGTGGCAAAAGCTTGAGACCGACACACTACCGCACCCTCAGACTGACGCTGGTTGATGCGCGGAGAGTTCTGCGGAAATTAGGTCACTGTGGTTTAGAGCACTTTCACAATTTGCCCTCAGAGCACGTCAACAACAGGGCGTATACCTGAAGCAGACAACAGCCAGCGTTGGAAAACCTCAGCTCTGCTCCGCTTCCCTCCCTGAGCTCCCTCGAAAGCGAATCTGGGCCTTCCACATTCATTATGCTGCCTTTCCTCGGCTCTTTGGATGGAGTGGAGACCTCTGGAGAGCTGCAGTCAGGCAGGGAGGAGCCCAGAGCACCTCAGCACTGCTGTAGGGGAGGGCTGTGGGCTAATATGGGAGAAAATTCCCCTTTGACACACACACACACACACACACACACACACACACACACACACACACACACACACACACACACACACACACACACACACACACACACGACACACACACACACACACACACACTCACACATGCACATGCTTGGTATTCACAGGCACATAAACACACACACACGCGCACACACACATACACTCGGTGAGGCTGAAGTTCTGCTGATGTAGAAATTCTTTTTATCGAGAATATATGCAGTTTTACTGTATATACTTGTCACTTCACTGAAACTATTATTGTTTTAGATTTAGAGATCATTTTCATACATAAACATCCTGTGCATTTATTGTTGTTATTGTTGTTATTGCTTTGTTTTGAGTGGAAAAGCAAACTACACGAAAGCATTATGGAATAACTTCTTTTGTCAATGTACTGAAAGAGGATTATGGGTGGAATCATTCTATTTTAATGAACGTTGCAGAGAGGCCTGTTGTGCTAAGGGGATATGTTGTTTGTGGAAAGAACTTTCTGGTAAGAAATAAAAGCATGATCCCCACCTTTCTCTAGAGCATCAGCAGAAGGACTAGTAACTTATCTGTGTACACATAACAAGCCGTTAGAGAGAGAGAACCAGACTTTACAACACTGTTGCTTTCAGTCGCTAACAAGCATTTGTCCAACCAGTTGTCACATTTTTAAAACTCTAAATACAGCTACACTTCAGCTCTGCAGACAATACTAAAAGAATGTGTGTAGTTTCGTGATCATCGGAGCAAATCTGTGGCGAAACATTTTTTTTTTCCAATAACAAATTAACGAATTGTTTTGCTAAATGACAAATTAGTTGTGCGTAGTTTGAATGGGGTCAGAAGTGGTGGAAAAGCAAAGCTTCTCAATAATGATCAAGAGCTTGCCATTGTAGAAATGGTTGTTGCTAATAGTACAATAAAATTATGTGAAATTCAAACCAAAATTGTGGAGGACCATGGGACATTTCACACTATGAATAACATCAGCCAGCCAACAAGTATTAGTCAGACATTGTCCAAACACACATTTGAACGAATTAAGCAGCTCTTCACTGTTTCCTGTGAAATGAACAGTTAGAGGGGTCAAGGAGTTCTGGCGACAATATGTCCAGGTATAGTGTATATTGTATAGTGTATATATGTCCAGTTCTATCAGCTATGTGGTAAGAGTTTACAAAAAGTATCTGAAGTATGGGTAAGCTCTTGTTATCAATGAAAAATAAATAAGGGAGACAGTGGTAGACAAGTCTTCAGGACCTCTCCAGTGTAAGACTCTTATGCTGATGTGCTACAGTACATTGTAGTGTTGCAATCTGGGATGTAGTGGAGGATAAACACAAGAAAATGGAGTACACCCACCACTCAAATTTCCGAAAAAGAGTTTATCCACCTCTCAACAGAGTTTATCCACTATCAATACAGTTTATTCACCCTATAGTAGAATTTATGTAAAAAACACAATTTCTAACATTTCAAAACCACACTGTCATCTATGTGCACTATGTAAAATAGTCAAAACCAACTTCCTTGTTGAGTATTTCTTTGAATTTAGATTGCTTTTGAAAAACCTGGGTGTTCCAGCACTTTCCATTTCTACCATTGTCAGCATATTAACGCTCTGTAAACACACAGTAAGTAAAGTATAGTATATGAACAAAAAATGTGTATGGATGGAAATGTATTTCTGTGGAAAACTGTGGGGCGGCGGTTAGTGTGAAAGATTCTGCATAATGAGGAAATGTAAATGTGAATTGGAACCAGCAGCTAAAGAAGAGGCCGAGAAACAGGTGAGCTACCAGTTTGAAGTGTTCCCCCGTGGCCTCAAAGGCTGGCCTGTGAGCACACCACACATTTCAATTCAGCATGTACCCTTCTTTGAAGTTTCCCTACGTGAGAGAGAAATATACCCACTGTGTAATTCTTTTTTTTTCTGAGCTTGTGCTTTCCTATGGTGAAATGAGCAGAGCTTTAGCCTGCAGCTATGCAGCAAACAGCCATTTCCTGCCAGACCAAGTAAGACCGAGCGGCCCGGAGGGGGTGCCATGTTGCTAAATCAGTGTGAAATCAGCCAGGTTGCTTTGCTGATGGAGGTATTAACATCCATCCTTCGAGAGATTGCTCTCGCCTCAATTAGCCCCGCCAAAAGCCTGGATTATCAGCGTAGCTCAATGCAGATCGCTCTCATTATGCATATTCACCAGACTGCCTTAGCGGCGGCTTCAAAGTAATCCACTACAGGTGCTGGAGAGAGATGGACCAGGTGAGCGTTTATTTGAAGCTCCTGCCTGTACTGTCGCATCTACTCAAACACACGAGGGCAAGTACTGCATCTATTATTTTTATTTATGGGGCTGCTTTCCGAGCCACTGAGCCTGAAGGTGGCTGGCGCATTAGCACGGCTCTGGTGACATGGCGCAGAGCAACCAGCGCTTAAAAAACAAGACTGATGTCTGTCAATAAGGCGTCATCCATTAGGGTCAGGCTGGGAGGAGCCCAGAGGACCTTAGCACTTCTAGGGGAGGGATAATATGGGAGAAAATTCCCCTTTGACACACACAAACACACACACACACACACACACACGCACAGACACACACACACACACTGTTAGGAAGTTTGCTCCCCTGTTGCAGATACACATTTAAATAAAAACTACGCTGTCTAGGGGTTAATGCTACAACCCTGCACACAAAGGAGTCCCTAACCTTAGTGCGTTGTTCCAGATGTGATAGTTAGTTATGTTCGAAGCTAAGGTGTGTGTGTGTACCAGGGGATGGCGTGGCTTACCTTGATGCGGCGAACCCAAGCTCTGGCTCTGTGCCGACCAGCCCAAACTATGAGGTGCATTCAGTTCAAAACTAAGGGGGGAAACACTCGACATCCACAATATCCACCGTCTTCCCCAAAGGATCCAAAGGCGACAAACAAGGCAAACATAGTCCACAATCACACAGGCCCAGAAGTTACCTGCCCAGGTGCTTCACGCGGCTTCCAAACATTTCAAGCTCTCTCTCTCTCCTCCTGGGAGCTCCATATATGGGCATGAGCACCCAGAATAAGCCAGCGCTCCACCTGGTGTGTAGGATGGGAAAATGGAGGTGTACTGTCTATCTACGTGCACCCTAATATTCGCCTCTCCTAACACACACACACACACACACACACACTTACACACACACACACACACACACACACACACACACACACACACACACACATGAACACACACTCACACACACACATGCACACACACCCAGTACTTAAAAAAAAAACAGGCTGATGTCTGTCAACAAGGCATCATCCATGAGAGCCTTGCTGGTCACACACAGGGATGTCACGATGGAATAGTATTGTCACACCGCAGATAAGGTGACAGGCATGTCATGTGGTGGTGAATGAAAAAAACCTTCCCATGGTCATGATCGTAAACACTTAGTGTGTTTTCGTACCACACTGAATGGCTCTTTACCCATGTGACACTATTATTGCTAATGGTGTGGGGTAAAGTAAATTGAATGGGATCATAACAGTTTAGTGGCTTACTCCAGAGTGATATGAGCAAATATGACAAAATCTTCTTGGTACAGTACTTCAGTTCTCACATAACTACACGAAAGTGATTTGATTGTGCCAAAATGCAGCCCTAAGAGCAAACATAGAGGATGAATCTGAATGTTTTTTGTTGGTCACCAAACTATTCTGTGTATGGCCATGTGACAAAAAGTAGTCTCTTGATGCTGCAGATCATAGGATATTTTCAAGTCTTAACAGAGGCAAAGTAGACAGAGAAATCCTTCACTTTGATGTGAACCATAACTTGAGCCTACACCAAACCACACATTTATTTGTGGTTCCTAACAGAGTGACAACAAATGGTTGGTTTGTTGTTTACAGGCCATGCAAATAAATGGTTTTCAAAACAACATTTACATCTAAGTGTGAACTGAGCAAAACAAATGGTCAGGGTGGAAACCATGAGAGCCATGCATCTTTTAACAGTTTTAACAGTGCTTCTTGAACTATGCTGGAAAAGGATAGTACTGTCTGCAGCTACATTTTACAACAGCAATACATTTATGTAGACTCATGTAGGTCCTCAGGGGCTGGTGCCACACACACACACACACACACACACACACACACACACACACACACACACACACACACACACACGCACACACTGCCGCGTCAACTCATTCACCCATTCATTCACCCATACATACACTCATACAGTCACACAAGTGTCTCAGTCCCAAACCTCCAAACCTGCAGGGGGCAGAGAGGAAAATCTGTTAGTTGCCAGAGATCACTCAACTTCCTGTTGAGGACTTCAAGTGGAAGCAATATTGCCTGCAATGGAAGACAAAAGTTTGTGAACAAAGGACAGTTCAGGTGCAAAGAAACAAGGATCCACCAGCAGAAACAGAACTTTCAGCTCTGGGCAAAACATCTAAGATGCAACTGGTAGGAAACAGGCTTTTTTGTACATGGATATAGGAATGTGTGAATTGAAGTTTGGAACGGAAATGTGTACTGAAGGTGAAGTTGAGACTAGAAGCCTGTTTGTTTGTTTGTTTGTTTATGGGTTTGGTTTCTAAAGCAACCTGTTTGTTTGGTAATTGTTTGCTACATTCCAAATGTTTAGTGTGTTTATATTGTATAGCGGCTACACCTGTTGTTTGTAATGTTTGAAGGCATTACAGCTGATGTTGTATGCCAATGCAAAATGCAAATGATTCAGACTAAGTTTGCTTTAAATACAGTTCATTTGCAAATGTTTAAAACTGTTTAGGAAGTATTGATTTGATGATTTAATGATGAAGTGATTTATTTTTTCTTTTCTTTGAAGGTTATCAACCAATCTGCTTTGTACTTTCTGCTATCTACAATTTACTTTTTACAACTAGTTACTACAGTACCTACAATCTACAATGTACGCACTACTACCTGCCATCCACTGTCAACCTGAATTACTTTAAAGTAAAAGAAAAAGAAGAGAGATCGAGTTGTCCCTTGCATCCTTGGGTGTTTGCCAGGCAGTTTTCAAGCTTGGGCAAGAGCCGAGAAACCACCAGAACTTGACAGACACACACAGACACACACACACACACACGAGTACATTTTATCCACTTAGGAGGCACACTGGTGTGTTTGTGTCAGTGCCATATGGTCATGTCTATTTCTACACTGTCCTCACCGTGACTCCCAAATTACACATGATGAGAAATCAAAGCCATGAATGATTAGTTCGCTTCCCTTCTGATCCCAGGCAGCAGCTGACTATGGGTCTGAGCCAGTCCTCATGAGCACCAGATCAGGGGTAGAATTGAATTGAGTTTATTTATTTATTTATTTAAAACAGGTACAATGCACAGTAAACCTTGATCTCGTAAGATGAGACAAAATGTCTTGAGCCAGGTTATAGCAACATTTGATAATTTCCACCTGTGGTCCCTGAGCAGGTAAGACCAGATGAAGAGACCAAAAATTAAAATGGTTAAAACATGGCATGGCAAAGCTTAGTCAGAGCCTTGTGCTTTCTGAGATGTTTGCTCCCCCCCCCCCCCCCAAGTTTTGTAAGGGTTTGTGAACTGTAACTGAGTGGAATTAGTGAATCAACAGTTTGCACTCATGAAAAAAGGGGTGTTTACATTGCAAGACTGAAAAGGCCATGGTAATGGGTAGGCAAAGATAACAGTGTTTAAATATTATACCAGAGTGTTTTATATAATATAAACCAAATACAGAGGTGATTGGCAAACAACTTGGATCTGTTGGTTCTTTGGTCATAGACCACAACTACTAAAGTGTGAAGTTAGTTGCTGATGTCAAATAAACATTGTGAGTTTAAATCCCACAAATGACTATAAATATATATCTTACATTTACTGGTCCACAACTGCTAGATTTTATTACATGAATTGTACTGTGTTGATATTGATTAAAAAATGAAAAGCAATCTTGAAATGATAACTTGTCTCACACATATCCTTTTTATTGTCCAAAAAGGACACTGTCCACATGAGGACTCTCTGCTCTCTTTTTCTGATCTGCTAGTGGTAAATGAGCCAACAAAGGGTTAAGCTCCTCCCTCCTAGTGTACACAGTCATGATCTGTTGAACTGGTACTGGTGTGTCATTTTTGAAACATCAATTTCCAAAAGCTCTTTAAAGGTTGTATGTGGGCCTTTACAATTTGTACATATACTACAAATTATATATGGCAACGCATAGCAACATATGTACTATTTGAATTTAGCAAACTGTCCATCAATCTCTTTGCATTTAGAGTTTGGCCTTAGTTACAACTTCTGTATCTACAGTTTTGGTCTACTGATATTGGTGTACTGAGAAATTCTAATAATATTTTTGTATATGACATGAATATAGAGAAGCCACTTACCTCTGAGAGATGAAGGTTGTAATAAATTTGTCACTGCACATGCATGAGAACATTAAGTTCATGAAGCCAATTGCATGTAAGGTTTGCATGTTCCACAAACCACTTTGCCAGTATTATTTCATACCTAGGCAGTGTCTAACTGCCTATATCCTGAAACGTATGGCATATTCTTCAGATGATTGTTGTGATTGCAAATGTGCATTTCAAATTGCATATGTAAGCCTTGAGAGACTGATGCTAGAGAGCTTCTCGAACATAACTTTTCCTCCAGACATGAAATGGCTGATTAGCTAAGGCAAACTCTATTTCCTCCATCCCTGTCCGCCTGGCCCAGCACCACACAGCGCTGCCTAACACAAACAGCATGAAATATGCATAGAACGACCTGCCTGCCTGCCTGCCTGGTGGCAATCTCTCAGTAAACAACAAAATGATGTCCCATCTTTTCAATGACCCTTTCCTTGGTGTTAGGATTGTGTAATGGGATTGCGGCTGGCACAGCTGTGTGTGGCTGGGGGGGAAACGGCTTTGTGTGTGAGTGAGTGCCAGTGAAGGGAACATCTCCAGGTATAACACAAAGAGTTCAAAAACCAACCTTCCCCCCTTATCGTCCAGTCCACAGACAGACAGACAGACAGACAGACACGCACACACGCACACACATACACGCAAGCACCCCTCCGTTACACAGAAATAACATCCCACCTTGCTGTCTGCCTGTCAGGCCGTGTGCCTGCAGGCAGTACTGCGGGATGTTAACAGCGCTCAGCATCTCACTGTGAGACGCCGAGCAAAAACTGTGCACACTCATGCGCTAAATTTAAGACAAGCGTAGTACAAGTGGTAACACATTATTTTATGGTTCCTTTTTTAGTACATACTCAACACTAACCCTACCCTAAGGCAAAGTGCAAGTAGCAATTGTACATCATGTCACATATTGTTACACACTTTGTTACACTGTATCTAACTGATGCAACAGGGACGGTACAATAAACATTAACCAGACAAGCATACAAGCAACTTTGGGCCATGTGTTTATATTTCAGTCATGGACTAGCCGTTAAGGTGTTGTACTTGTGGCCAAAGTGTCTCAGGTTCAATTTCCCACACTGACAGGTGCCCCCTGCCCCCCTGCTCACATGTGTGATGGTTTAAATGCAGAGTCTGAATTTCGTTGTGTGTACTTTGGTATACTGTGTGTTCACAAGGACAAATGGGAGTCACTTTCACTATTTTTCACTTTCATTAGCAAACAACATCTGAGCATTCAGAATTGTGATCCAAAGCAAACAATCTGGAATATTTTCAGCAAAAAGGCAAAAATATTGGAAATGAATACTTATGTCTGGCTGTTAATACCTCTGTTACCTCAGTCATGACCTTTAATCCAGTCATTTTCCTTGTTCAGATGAAAACTGACAAAGCAAATCGCTGTATTCAGTGTTTGGGAAAAAGGTTTATCCACACTAAATACCTCCGGTGACAGTGTCAGGATTAGATATGGGCAAAATGCTTTTGAAAATCACTTCATATAATTTAATGTGAGCATTTCATGTATTTTTACATAACACAGTTGCATGCATGTACAGTATGTGCGTACTGCATGTATATTGCAGTGTATGCATATTGTCTTGAACAGCCAGCATTTCACAAGACAGATTCATGAAGATCTTGAGAAATTCTGCCATGTGACCTCAATTCGACAGGTATCCTCTTCACAGCGTATCTGTCCAAACTGTAGAACTAGCTGTCTTGTTTGCTAAACACGCCACCTCCTGTCTTCATCTATTAGACCAGTGAAATAGGGGGTGCTCTTGTTGAGTTGTGCATGGCACTGCTAAGCATTTCAGGACCCTAGCTAGAGACCTTGCCAAACACACAGCCTCTGATGGCTTTTCTCAAGGCAAATTTGGAATGAGAACTTGTGAAATGGCATCAACAGCAACTTCATCTGGTCCTCTACACTGAACATGACATTTAATGTCACCAGCTTAGTTTGGCCCTAGGCTTTACTTATACGGTGTAATTGAAACACAGTTTATCACATTAGGCAGAATGCCTCTGCCATAGCCCTGCCTCAAGCACTGTGCTTCTGCTTACAGCGAGAGAACATTGGCATCCTAAGTTTATTATGCCCATTACCTGCCAAAACAAAATGTTTAAATTCTGCATAAAGAAGTCATTTTTATTAGAGACAACATACAAAAAAAAGAGAGGGAAAGAGTGAGAAGTCATAGTTAAGTAGCTTCATGCTTTAAGTGAGCTCCAGTGCGTTGCTCTGTTAAAATACCATCGTTACTCTTGAGATGACAGCTGTGGCATTTGCTACAGAAGCTACAGTGACTGGCTGGGCCACTGCATAGGAAGTGGCAGCCGGGGACAGATAACACTGGTGCCGCCACAATGATCTTCAATTAAAGGAGCGTCGTCCGTCTTCGGAGTAATGGGAAGCAAAGCTCCATTTACATGATGGGGGGCTCTAAAAGTCATTTTGCTCCTTCTCCTTTTCCACACGTCCTTTCCACTGTCACTGCGTACAGTAGTGTAGTTCAAGACTGCCTCAGAAAACACTGATGTCATTATCATGAGCACACAGCACGTGGCACTCCACTAGTCAGACAGGCATGACCAGTGTAACCAAACCATTTCTCTTGACTGCAGCACAGTGTCATGACTGCAGCTGAGTCAGTTTGGTGTTAAAGAAAACATTCACATTACATTACATTACACTTTTCTTTTGGGGAAAAAAAGATACTTTTCATCTTATTTGTCTGTTACTTTGTTCTTTGAGGGACTTGTAAGAACGCTTTTATTTGTGGTCTTATTTGGTGTCTTGTTTTCTCATCAGAGGGTTTGTTTTTGTATATGTCTCCACACAGGCACATCTTCCTTTACCCTTCTGTCATAATTTTAGTTTTGTCCCCAGAAATACAAACTCCAAACACTGCTCACATTGATGGCTGAATCACTCCTGTTATCATGTACCCGTCTTGTCATTTTTTGTCTGCCATGTTGCTGCACTCTTGACAGATCTTTACAGCCTGTTCCACATTTACAGCTGAGGCCTGTATAAATACACCGGAGATGACGATGTACCTGTATCTATCCCAACATGGGCCACCGACTGGCAAATGACCTGAGAGGCTTTCTCTGAATCTTTCCACCTCATTTCTTTCTCACGGCTCTGCTTTCAGTTCTATCTGTGGAATGTCAGCTATGGCAGCGAGAGGCCTTTGTCTTTGCCTTCTGACATGCAGTTAGACTCCAGTTCCTATTATGGCCACAGACAGGCTATCTACCTCTCTGACTATGGAAACACAAAATTATACATGTTATTCCATTAATATATTGATGTATTTGGGTGAGTGTAATTGTTTTAACTTTGCTAAGTTATCATAGTTAAGATAGCAAACGTTTGCACATACTGTATCTCATGGATCGGGAGTATTAAGAATATGATTCTGTTGCTATGTGCACTAGCCTGGTAAACCAGTCCCTTGTACTTCATTTCATTTTGTACAGAGGGTCTGCCAATGCTTCCACTGACATTGCTGTTTTAGGCAGAATTTTGCCTAGCCAATGTAGTGCGAAGACAGGCTAACTGCATATGTCACCACCAGGCATTAGCGATTGGGTAAAGGAAAAGCCACTTGTTTTAAACTTTTAAACTCCACACCTCCAGGAAGAAATCGTTTCTCAATACAGCACTGTCAGACCCTCTGTACAAAAGGAAATTAAGGTTTGCTCATTTTATTTTTGGGACGTTTAGCTTAGTTCAGTTTTTTTGATAGATTGTGAAGGAAATGACAGAGTGAAGTGGGACATGGCAATAGAAACTCCTTATTGGTGGGACTCAAGTGAAGTCCCCATAAGCATTGTGGTAAAATATATGAAATGAGCAGCTTACGTTACCGCATTCTACCCATACATGCCTATGTGCAGGAAAAATAAACAGTCCCACCTTTATTTTGGGGCCAGTATTTATACTATCTGATCAATAAAAGCTCATGTAAGTATTTGGACAAAGAGCTGTAATTGTTGCTATTCAAAAAGACTGGTTGTATAAATGGCTGGAACAAATGTATGGTATTTCCCAGTACTATCTGATGCTAGGTCACGCTCACTGGCAAAGTAACTTCAGACCAAGGGTTCTTCAGATAGGCTTGCTGCTAGAGATTGAGCTTCTAGTAAACTCCTATTTAAGCTGTGTCCCACCACAGTCTAAATACGTCATGGGCCAAGAGCTTAGTTCAAGTTCCAGGTATGGCCCACAGTGTAAATGAGGCTATTGATTGTAACATGCCTAGACTCTGTCAAGGCCACAGTCTCGAGCCACATTGACTTGTTCTTTCCATGTATTTTTTATGCTGCGCTCTGTGTTATTTTCCACTGATTGCACTGTCCTTGTGATCTGTGTGCAATGTGCTATTCCAGACATCGATTGCCACGCCAATAGTCTGCTACTCAGAAAACATCAGACAAAGATGGTTTTTGTCTTGTGAAGGACAGTGGTGAACCTTCCATGACACATTCCCTGTATTCTTTCTCCTTGTATATATTATATTTATATTTAATATATATTTTAAAAAACATCCTCTCCCCCTTTCCCTCTTCTCTCTTTTCAATGTTTTTCAGTCACCCAAACACTCTGACAAAAAAAAGAACACTACCATAATTCTCTTTCCAAATCTTACATTTATGTAAATGATGCTTGTGTTCCTGTTTTGCCTGAATAGATTGGCATGAAATGCTGAATAATTTTGTGATTTTTATTTAAATGTCATGTTCTTTCTTTGAACTTGACTGAGGCAACACTGTCAACATACAGTATAGGGCGAATAAAGTAGCCTAAAAACTCTGTAGGCATACATAGCTATTTTTAAAAAAGCACTTTGTTTCCCAAAATACCTTTGCATCAAAGAACCTAGGATTTTTTAAAGTCTTGTTCTAATTTGCATGTCTGGAAAACAAACACACGCTAAGCCCTTATGCTGGAGGAGAGCTCAGAATGTGGATCACCTCATTAAACAGCAAGCAGAACGGCCGAATTACACCCTAAATTCCCCACCCTACCGATAGGTACTGCCAAATGAGCAGTAGTGGGTTATTGCAAAGACAGCAAAATAGTTCAGCTGGTCATATTAAGACCCTAATATCATTTTTTTAATTCGTTTTCATAAAATATCATTCTTGCTATTTACACATCTGATTTTATCTGAGGTCTAACAGTACTGTGATGAAGTGTGTGGTGACCACAACAATATAAAAGAACAGCACATCCCATCACACCGAGTCTGAAATCCCAAGACAAACAGACACCTTTGGCCCCTTTATGCAGTAGAATGAACAGAGTGTCATACATAGTTAATGCGGTTAGCTGACCTTTGGACGCTGAAACTGTCCTCCAGCAGTCAGAGTGCAAAAAAAAAGCAGGATGGAAAATGTCCTGAGGTTATGTGTACGCTAAAAAACAAGGACACAGCTGACAAGAGAGTGGTTATATAATTTTCCTTTTAAGAGAAAAGAAACGAAGAGCGAGGAGAAATGAAGGCTTTATCTCCCCTCCTTCCTGTGAAGCACACTCAGACACGATATTAAGAGCGAAGGCCACAATTCAGTGGCTCTTTATTGCTCGGTGTGCCCTTCAGCCAGCGTGCTCCTCAGCTGGTAATGAGCAGATCTTTGGAGCTTCAGAGGAACAAAGGTTGTCTCTACTGTGGTGTCTAACTTAGGAATCCATTCTGGACAGGCTCTGAGGGGAAAAGGCCACGCTGTTTCAATGGTTACAATGGTTTCCCCCTAGTCGACCTTTCATCGAGGAAAGAAGATAGAAAGTGTTGCCTTTTACATGAAAATGATGAAAAAAATTATTAGATTGTTTTTTTTCCTGAATGAGATTTGTGGCATTTCAAATGTTTAATCTGCCTTGAAATAGACCCATTTATGCTTAGAGAAATGGTGGTAGATTACTATTAAGCTTGACCCAGCGGTACTCGGAAAGGATTATGAGGTGTAAGCCAGTTTTATGCCATTGTATGTCAATAGCAAATCATATGTACATCTGAACCTTTTACGCTGTGGGCAGTAAAAATAGGCGTATGGTTGACCTTTTCTCTGTGGATTAGAGCTGGATAATATAGGTCTTTGAGGGCCATAAACATTTCATCACAAATGCTGACCCTATTTCAGCCAAGGATTAGGTGTGCATTACTGAAAAAAGAAACAGCCATTGCTAGTGAAAAAATAAACTGAAATAGAAATATAAAATGATTCATAGCGGTGACCGTTAGCCCCGGGCCATTTGAAAATGACACATCTGTTTACATTAAGCAGTCTGAAGCAAGCAGTGGATATCCGCGGTTATAAATACAGTAAACCATTTAGAAATTTTGCAGGGCTTGAGACTTCTGGTGTAAACCTGCAACACATCTGAGAAATGTCTGACTAAAATGGCATGTACCTATATGCCTTACTCTCTCTCTCTCTCTCTCTCTCTCTCTCTCTCTGTCTTTCTCTCTCAGTCTTTCTGCCTCCCCAGATGTTGGGCCATATGCATGACATTACTAAGCTAAAACGCAGCTTAAGCCTCAGGATTTTGCCAAATTAAATCTGTTTCATCTCCGTGTTTCTTCTGCACGACGGGAGATTACTGCCGGGAACACAAGAGGATGCCATATGCCTGTGGAGACTGACTGAGTAGGGAACCTGCCCCCATCTCAACACCCACCCACACCTACATCTACACCCAGAGACCACACACACACACACACACACACACACACAGACATACACACATACACACATACACAGATACACTCACACACACACACACACACACCTACACTTACACCTACACCTAGACCTGGAGCAGCTCTGATACAGTTCTGGCACACACACCTACACCCACACAGACACCACACACAGGCACATGCCTACACTCACCTACACACGTCAACACACATGTACACACACACACACACACACACACACACACTTACACCTACACCTAGACCTGGAGCAGCTCTGATACAGTTCTGGCACACACACCTACACCCACACAGACACCACACACAGGCACATGCCTACACTCACCTACACACGTCAACACACATGTACACACACACACACACACACACACACACACACACACACACACACACACACACACACACACACACACACACACACCAAGACCTGGGCCAGCTCTGATGCTGTTCTTGCACACACACCTACACCCACACAGGCACCACACACAGGCACCACACACAGGTACATGCCTAGTACACGCCAACACACACACCATGAGCTGGGCCAACTCTGATGCTGTTCTGGCACCGATCAGAACTTCTTGCACCTGCCGTTTTCTCTGAGACCCTCCCTCCCTTATTATTTTCCTTTTGATTCATATTAAAGGCCAGGGCATCTCATTCAGAGCATCAGTGACACAGGCAGTGGTGGCCTGGCGGTTACGGTATCAGACTTGTCACCCCAGGATCGCAGGTTTGAACCCACCAACTGCCAGTAATGCCACTGAGGTACCCTGAGCATGGCACCATCCCCACACACTGCTCCCTGGTCGCTGTCATCATGGCTGCCCCCTGCTCACTTTTGCTGTGTAATGGGCTTCAATGAGCTTCACAAAAATAAAATCAAATGACAATATGTAAAAGCATAAAAGTGGTAAATAAAAGATATAAAAGCATAAAAAACACACAAAATAAGTATAAAAATTTGTAGAAATCATTAACAGAACGCATCTGAAAACAGTTTGGTCTTCAGTCTAGATTTGTGTAATCACAAAGACACTGTGTGTTTGTTTGTGCATGAGCATTCAGAGACGGGGCTCTATCTTTCATCTTCCATCTTTGAGAGCATGGATGGAAGTGTGCCAGGTGGATGGAGAGACAGAGAGAGAGAGACAGAGAGAGAGAGAGAGAGAGAGAGAGAGAGAGAGGCAGAGAGAGAGAGAGAGAGGCAGAGAGAGAGAGAGAGAGAGAGAGGCAGAGAGAGAGAGAGGCAGAGAGAGAGAGAGGCAGAGAGAGAGGCAGAGGCAGAGAGACAGAGAGAGAGAGAGAGGCAGAGAGAGAGAGAGAGAGAGACAGAGAGAGAGCAGTGTGATCAGGTGTTTAGCTCCAAGCAGAGTGGCTAGAGATATGATCTCTCTTTATCCTAATCTAGCATCACTAATATGTCAGGACCAACATGTGCTGGAGCTGTGTGTGCATTACATCTGTGCAATGATATAGAGCAGTGATGCGCAATCTGGCTTCAAAAGTTACAATCTAATATCCACATATTTGTTCCAGTCATTCATTATGTAAATACGCTGATTGTAGTTAGTACAGCTCTTCAGCTGGGTGGAAGAGTTAACCAGTAATATCACCTAGGTTAAGGGTACAGGTAAGACCAGATATGTGATACTGGATTGTAGGTTCTGAATGAAGGTTGCCTCTTACTAATGTAAAGTATGTTTTGTGGGCTTTTAGCCAATAGAAGAGAGACAAGATGAGAGCTCTTGTGTTGTGCAGAGCATGACAGTAATGATTCAGCCTGTGCTCTCATCTGATCATGCGCATTTTGGCAAGTGAAGTCATTTTACTCTAAAACATGCCCATTAGCTTGGATTGATATTTTGGTTATGCACGTTTGTGTTTGTGTGTTTGTGCATGTGCGCGTGTGTGTGTGTGCATGTGTGTGTGTGTGTTCGTGTGTGTGTCCAAATGAAAAACTGTGATACAGAATCAATTAATCTGCGAGGACAGCAATTCCTATCTGGCCTTTCTTTGAGTTCTGTGTGTGTGTGTGTGTTTATATCCGTGTGTTTGCATGTGTGTGTTTGTGTGTGTGTGTGTGTGTGTGTGTGTGTGCATGTCTGCGGGTCTGTATGTGTGTATGTGTTTGCTTGTGTCTGTATGTGTGTGTGTTTTTTGTGTGTGTGTGTGTGTGTGCACGATTATGTGTGTGTTTTTTCACATGCTTTGTAAGCCATGGGTTGAGTCTTTGCGCCTGACATGAATATGTCACATGGAATCTAAACATCTCTGTCTCTGACAGCATCCTCTGCAGGGCCCCTCGTATGTGTGTCACGTCTGCGCATGACTTGGGGGTCACACATGCCCCACAACCCACTCTAATATTTATAGACACCTGGACCAGGCAGGCGCGCTGGCCATCGCCTGGAAGGCTCAACATATGCACAGCATGAGATTAATTAGAGAAGGAAATTGCTATAAAAAGTAATAACCCTCGCAAACTTCTCCAATTACTTCCCTGAGGCGAGGCAGTAGTGTCTGTGAGTGGGCAATGAAGTGTGTGTGTTTGTGTGTGTTTGTGTGTGTGTGTGTGCGTGTGTGTGCGTGTGTGTGTGCGTGTGTGTGTGTGTGTGTGTGTATGTGTGCTTATGTATGTGTGTGTGCCTGTGGCTGTACGTTTGTTTGTGTGTGTGTATGTGTGTGTGTCTATGTTTGTGTGTGCTCCTGTATTCATGTGTGTGTGTCTGTGTGTCTGTGTGTGAGTCTGTGTGTGTAGGTTTTCCCGGCTGCAATCTGTAATGTCTTACACCAACCGACAACCGGCTCTTTTTCAGGATCCACCAGCTGGCATTGCCCCAAAACAAAACAACAACACTCAGTTAATACAAAAGGACCCTTGAAACGTCCTCGTGTTTGATACACTTCTGAGGTTCAGCTCACATTATTCATTTAGTCAGACTGTCTGTCTTGCTGGCATATGTTATTTCCCCCCCCCCACACACACTCTTTCTCTCTATCTCTCTCGCTCTCTCTCTTGCTCTCTCTCTGACATACACACACACACATTATCCCTCTAGCGTGTGTTCTTGTCTCATTAGAATGTGCTTGTATTTTTGTCTCATTGTCCCTGTGTTAGCTGTCATGCTAGGGAGATGCTAGGGCTGCGAAGGTGTTTGTGTGTGTGTGTGTGTGTGTGTGTGTGTGTGTAGAAACAGCAGCCTGTGCCACCGTTTGTTTATTATTGTGACTTTTGGCTACATCCTGCATTTATTTTTGTTCAGAGCGAGCCAGCCATTTCACGCTTATCTGAATGGACGTAAACTAGGCCATGCAAAAACCAGTGGGGCACAAACCACTTTTTCATTTTTTGTTTCTTCCTACGCAGCTGTCTGGCGCACTCTTTCTCGCAGGACCTTTGCAGATATATGCAGACCTGGCTGTCTGTCTGCTTTGAGGGATACGAAACAGCTGACACAAGGCCAGTTTTCTTTGTCTTTGAAACGTCCTTCTCACACACGATTTACTGATGAAAACTGACAGTTGTAAAGTCAGTGCAGCAAAGACATGACTTATTCTTCTCATAAAGTCACATTAGTTTTCATACTATCATTTTATGATCTGAAACTTTTTATGACCATTGTATAATTTAAGAGCATAAAACATTATGATTATGATGAAGATTATGGTGGTGATTACTGTGATGATGCAATGATTACTATTATTATAATTATAATTTTTATTATTACATTGGCAGCTTTGACACAGAGAGTGTTTCATGTAATCCTGCACATAACCCATATGCATACTGCCAGCCCAATGACCATTTTAGACATGGCTGGGATTTCTGGTAGTCTGAAGGGCAGAAAACCACATGAAATACCACCTGACACAAGGAACTTGATTTAATCCACAGACAGGCGTGTTTTTTTTTTTTAAATGTCTTTATTGATTTTCCAAGGTATTCAAAACATAACATCCAACATGTTGACAGGCGTGGTTTTAAATGTGATTCCAATTAAATTTTAATGAATGCAACTCTGAGTGACCAAACCACTCGAATTGGACTGAAAGTGTCTTTTCAGTCATTTCAAAGTCCCAATTTTGTCATTGTGATTACACAGCACACACACACACACAACGAAATTCACCTCTGCATTTAACCCCATCACACACATGTGAGCAGTGGGTAGCCATGACAACAGCACCCGGTGAGCAGTGCATGGGGACGGTACCATGCTCAGGGTACCTCAGTGGCACTACTGGCGACCCGGGATTCAAACATGAAATCCTGCGGTCACAGGTCTGATATCTTAACCACTAGGCCACCACTGCATTTGCAATGTGACACAAACTATTAATTGTAGATAGCTTAACACACAAACTATCGATAGTCTTCTCTGTTTCTAATGATTTCTTATAATGTTAAATGTTTGTGCTGCAGCTCCACATAATCCTTTGGTGAAGGACTCAACAAAGGCGAGGCAGTGGTGGCCTGGTGGTTAAGCTGTCAGTTAAGGCTGGAGATTGTGCACATCCCAAACAAAGGTGCAGGACAAAGGCTGACTGAAAATTTGAAAGTAAGGAATCCGCACACTTATTTTTCTTGTCCGCATGGGCATTTTATCATGTATATTACATTTACTGGAATTGCATGTTATTCTACTTTTGATGTCTATTTTTTGACCAGTTGACGGATGAGTGAATGTCTGACACTTGTGTGTGAAATTGTCCTTGTGCGCAACGTCCACATGGATAAAAGCCATTAGGGATCGGCCTTAAGAAATGTGATGGTGTGGGTGGGGGAGGGTGGTCTGCTTTTACAATTGAATCCCTGATGTTGCGTGGTCTTTTATAGACACAGGTGTCAGACCTATGACCGCAAGCTGGCAGGTTCAAATCCTGTAGTGCCACTGAGGTACCCTGGGCATGGTACTGTCCCCGTGCACTGCTCCCTGGGCGCTGTTATCAGGGCTGCCCCCTGCTAATGTGTGTGTGTGATGGGTTAAATGTAGAGGTGAATTTTGTTGAGTGCACTGTGTGCTGTGATGTGCCGTGTGGTCACAAAAATGGGACTTTCACTTTCTTTCACTCACTGTCCTCCATGTCCATTTGCTTGTGTGAATTCAGGTGGCCAATCCAGGCGGAGGAACCCAAGGTGAGATCTGACCACTGCACAATAGGGACGCACAGATCTTGTATGATCACGTCTGTGAAGAGTCTCATTCATCCAGGTCATGGTAGTTGAAGGAGCTAAGTTGTACAGTAAGCAACTTGAGTTGTAGACCACACCCCCTGATTTTAAGAGTCACCCCTTTGTCACATGAGGAGTGTGGTCTATAGCTCCACCTCCAGTGGTCCAGAGATATAGCTCCTGGTTCCCCATCATCGGGCAAGACCTGAAGAAGCCTTTTGGATGAAAAGTGAATCATCTTCAACCTCCAAAAATAAGTCCAGTTGTTTACAACTTAGCTCCTTCGGCTAACACAATTCAACATGCTATTAAACTGCTCAGTCAGAAAGATAAGATTCTAATCTGATCTGGGGGGAAAAATCTGATGTGGGCATAGCCCTGCAAAGCCTTACTTTGTTGGTGCTTCCCACCTCTGTGATCTGACACTGACACTGGAGATGTAGTTCACATCATTCTGTCTCCACTCAGGGAACCGATCAGTGTGTAACACGCCTGGGCCTCGCCTGGCTCGCATCCACCGCTGATGCTCCCGAGAGCTCCCTACTTGGCTGTCGGGAAGATAAAATCCAAAACGAACACATATGATCCATCTTCATTACGTATCTCAGGCAGTGCTCCAGCATTTTAAGCCTTACTAGAGAGAGCTTACTTCACTTTATCACTAGGACGAAAGGCCTTGTGGATATCTCGCAGCACACTGCATTACTGCTGGACCAAGACAGAGAGAGGCTCTGAAATAAAGCTGCTTGGCTCACATCGCCTCGCACAGCCTGAGGGAACCTAGAGAGGTGATATGCACAAACAAGCTACTTTGGTGTTCTTTCATAAGAGGTGAGAAATTGGTGATGTAAATTGACTAAATTGGCTGTACTCGTCTGGTGTGTTGTTTTCTGCTATGTGACATAGATTTTTTTTTCCACACCCCATGTAAAATCTGTCCTTCTTGATGTTTATTGTGAGAGATATACAAAGGTCATGGTTCGGCTGTTACTGGTTCTAAAAAAAACTGTTCTCATTTTCATTAAGTACTCTCATAGCTCATTTATCATGCAAGGTGTATGTAGATCAGGTTTCAAGTGTGTTTTTTAAAGGGGAGACCAGGCTAGCAGTAAGTCTATTTTTAACACATCACCTAAACCTACTCTCTCTCTCTCTCTCTCTCTCTCTCTCTCTCTCTCTCTCTCTCTGTCTCTCTCTCTCTCACACACACACACTCTCTCTCTCACTCTCCCTACCTCATTCTTTCTCTCTGTCTCTCTCTCTGTCTCTCTCTCTCTATCTCTCTCTCTCTCTTTCACACACACATTCTCTCACTCTCCCTTCCTCATCTCATTTTCTCTCTCTCTCTCTCTCTCTCTGTCACCCTCTCCTGCCCCACACCACTGACATCAGTCTCATTTCATACATTTAAGACTCAGTTCACGTCCTATTCACAGCCATTTTACACCCAATGAAGGCTCTCCGGCACTCTCTTGTCAGTGCCAGATTGGTTCTGCGCAGGTTTTAAAAGCTGTTTTATGGGCCAGGAGAGTAGCCGCGGTGGTCAGGTGGGGTGGGGTGTAAATGAAGGGCCTTGTTTTCTTCGCTTCCCGGCTCCACTGTAGGTAAACAGAGCTCCTGTGACCAACCGGAGGCCGGTATTCATTTAGGGACCTTAGTATAGAAAAACAAGTCTCAGCGAAAATTACCCAAGAAATGCCTGGTAGCATTTTTGTTCTCTGTTTTGCTGCTGACAGGCAGCTGTTGGAAACTGTGTGCGCTTGCGATTGTGCTTGCGAGTATGTGACTTTGGTGGGTTCAGGTGCATACTACAGTACATTTCTTTCTTTTTTTTTTTTTTTTGAAGAGTGCATTACCTCTGGAAATGGCAATTGTCCATGCGCGCAAGCTGAGAGGGAGAGATGGTTGGGCATGAAATGAGATGGAGCTTGGGGAGAGTGAATGAGGGGTTGGTTTCGCACAATACGGAGAGAGGGAGGTAGAAAGAAAAGAGAAGAGAAGAGAAGAGAAGAGAAGAGAAGAGAAGAGAAGAGAAGAGAAGAGAAGAGAAGAGAAGAGAAGAGAAGAGAAGAGAAGAGAAGGACACAGGGAAGAGGGAAGGAGAGAGAGTGGGGGAGAGATGAAAGGACAAACAGATAGCATGAACTGGGAGAAAGGTGAGGAGAATGAGTCGGCGAGGACGGTGGGCTGAGAGAGCTGGGAAGGGCTGGCATTTATGAGAGCTGAGGAAACGCCGGAGGTCAACAAGCAGAACACATCAGCAATCAAACACCGTAATGGATTCCTTTTATCTTCCCGCTAACATCCCCACATCCCCACAGACCCATCTATTACCACACAGGGAGAGGGAGCCTTAGATGAAGCCCCGCTCCCTTTCGCAACGCCCCACCAATCTGCATTCAATCTAATTCAGGGATTTATGACATATAAAACACACACACACAGAATCTCGCGCACTGTCAGGACTGCGTGTTCAGGCAATGATTCAGGAAATCACATGCCAGCGTCTAAGATGAGATTCTGACAAAGAGATAGCAGAGCAGCATTGTGGGTTCAGGAAACATTTAGGATTCAGGAAATCACACACAAGCATCAAGAATGGGTTGTTGACTTAGAGCTGGCAAAGCTGGAGTAACGTTCAGTGTCTCAAATGTCGCAAAGACATTTAAAGACCCAGCAAAGCCAAAATTTTATCCTCTCTAAGTTCCTCATACTAAAAAAAGAAGTAATTGCTCACCCCCTTCTCAGTTTACATGTATATGACTGTTGCTTCAAGGGAAAATTAGTTTTTAAAATGAAAATATAGGCTGGTAGTTAGTCTCTGCTCAGACGCTGTAGGCATGTATGTTCAAAGCACTGAGCAACTGCCTATGCAATGCTATATAAGAATATTAGCTATACTGTGTATAAGCTGTTCATCTTCATACTCCACATTGAGGTAAAACTGACTTTAGGGTTTTTCTGCAGACACAGTTTTCTAATATATTTCAATTATTACTAAACCAAATATGGGTTTTACTTTATTAGGTTTTTAATAAGCAAGCTCTGCCAAGAAGTGACATTAGAATACTTCAGTGATCAAATGGTTGTAAGGATGACTCTAAAGATGCGTAGCTTCTCTCTTCTGTAGGGTTAATGAACACTGTTGCATTGAAAGGACCAGCAGCATGTGGTCCTAGACGTGTTCTATCACCAGTGACGGGTCTGAAATGTGCAAGAGTGGGCCACGGACTGTGACGGGCAGGGAGGGGAACGGTTCCAGTGGCTGCACAGAAACGCTTTCTAATCCCCCGGGGTTTCAATCAAAGCCTCTGGCCTCCCTCGGCCTACAACACCACTGCACTGCAGCCCGGGATAGAGTGAGTATTTTTACTAGAAAATACGTATTTCGAATACAAAATGAGTATGTTGTGATTTATATTTGACTGTAAGCTATAGAAAATGTTATGTACGTTCAAATAGTAGAGTTTTATTATAATATAGAAATTTAAAAATGAAGATTTTTCCCCCCATAGATGTATATGTAGTGCCACATGTATATCTGAATGTTTCTTCAGGAGAGAAAATAGAGTGCTGTATCCAGGCTTATTAAAGACTCATGACAAGTGAAAGGTTGAACTCATTTGTCTTTTTTGATTAAGTGAAGAGGCCAATTGGAGAGGTCCAGCCGCCTGAGAAGAACTGATGTCAGAGTGATAACATCTTTCTGCCAGTGCAGCACTGATAATGTCACCTGCGTGTAGAATTTGGAAATGTTGCGGGCGCTGTAAGGCTTTATTCCTCTCTATGATGGGATAGGATTAGAGGAAATTTGCTCAATGTGTTTTGCTGTATGGACATGGCAACTGTCTTCTAGCTGGCTTCAATACTGCCCATCAAAATGTGGACCTTCTTCATGCAGATTTATAACCTGTCTGAGAAGCTATCAGATATTAGTGATCAACTATACCTAGGTGGAGCGCAGAATTAGTGGTATTATTGTGCCTAAAATATATATTTTAGTATTTTAAAACACTAAATACAGTAGTTTTGTTTGATGTTACACTTGCTGTATATGGTATGCTCTTTTGGTATTTTTATAATTTGTCATTTTAATTTTCCCTAGTAGCCCTTTTCAGCTTCTGGTCTTTCATCCATGACTTCGGAGTCCACAGTATAATGTCAGCCAGTATCACATCAGCTTACAAACTAATTGGTTTAAATACTTCATGCTGAAATTTTCTACTTTTTGTCAGAGTGTTTAATTGCCCTTTACTTCTCTCCTTAACCAACAAGAGAATATCAGTATGGACAGATGGTGCGATCTGAAGTTACACAAATCCAAAGGTTAGCTGGTGCCAAATGAGCAAGCTTATTGCTGGGAGATGTCTGCAAAATGAACTGAAGGAGAGAGAGAACGAGAGAGAGAACGAGAGACAGAACGAGAGAAAGAGAGAGAGAGGGGGGAGGAGAGAAAGAAAGTAAGAAAGAGAAAAGAGAGGGAGAGATAATAAAAGAGAGAATTTTTTAAGAAATAAAATCCCATCGGTGATGACACAGGCCTTACTAAGCTTGTCCAACCTAGTGGCTTTGGTCCCTGTCCCCATGACCGTCTGCCCCTGATCCCCTGGCTCCCTCTGGAGGTTTTTATATATGTAGCTCCCATCATGGAGCAAGGACACCCCCAGAGGGGGTTTACACAGTGCACTGTGGTGTGACTAAGCCCCCACCCCCAACCCCTAAAAAACCCTCATAAGCAGGTTCAGTCAAGCATGGGACTTAACACAACCTTTTTACACTGCCCTACAAAGCCAAAAGGCAGTAACTGCATAACTTGTCATACTGAGTTTAGACTGGAAGTTAGAACTTTATAACACCCCCTTTGTCTTGTGACTAACTCTCTTGCTTCTTGCTATTAAGAAAGAATATAAAAGCATCGCCACTATTATACCTACAACATGGTGGACTGGACAGTATGACAATTTTAAAGGCATTTTTCTCTTTTTTCTATGTTCAAGTAGTTACTACACTTAGCCTTTGTAGCAGGGGTGGAAATTAACTTTGCAACATGTGAACTTTTACCAGCCACTGATAAATTAATGGATAAAATTCACGAGACACTGAGTAGTAAATTATTACCTTGTGTCCCAAAATGTACTGGTGGCTGGTTCGAATTTCCATCCTTTATTTTGTAGGTCAGTGCAGCTATTGAGATCATTTTGGCTGGAACACAGCTACAAAGATGCCGGTGCTGTTTGGCTGAGATGGAGGATTGAGGATGTGTGTGTGGGGGGTGAGGATGTGTGTGGGAGAAAGTGTGTGTGTGTGAGTGTGTGTGTCTGAGAGAGAGATGGAGGAGTGGAGGAGGGATTCGGTGCCGAGTTCTAGCCTTTAGCTACAGGCTTATTTGAGGGCGCGCCTGAAGTATTGATTTGTTGGAGAATTCCTATTGTAAGACCTCGAGGGTTTAATATAGCTGAATAGCTGCTTGATTGGGTCACCTGAAAAAATAAACACACACACACACACACACACACACACACACACACACACACACACACACATACACACACACACACACACACACCACACACAAACAAACACAAACCTTTTATTTCTCTTTTATATTTTCCCTTCCTCCCCTGTATCACGAAGAATTGATATTCTATGGCTTTCTGTTTCAGGAGGAAGTTACTTTCTTCCCACACACTCACACTGTAACTTTGGCAGGAGTGTGCCTTTCTTTCATGGTTCTTGGAGACTTGTGACTCCCTTTCTAAGCACTGGCTATAACTCATTCCCGGCGAGTGGCCATAAATGCAGAGATGCTGAGATTCTGTGGTGAACCTGCTGTGGTGTCTGCTACTCAGCCTCCTAACGTGGTCCGTACCCCTGCCACGGTGCCTAGACAACCACGGTATCCATGGTGAGGGGCCGTCCTGATCTGACGTCTGACTGTGAGGGACGAGACGTTTTCATTTTGTCACCTGTCTCTCTCTTAGTACCCTTGACACAACTTAGCCACGGTGGTAAAAATAACCACAAATGCACACAAATAAATTAGTGAATAAATAAATATGATTGGAAAAGAACAGGGAACAGAGTGCTCTAGAGTATATCACACTGAACTCACAGTTTGTGTGTGTGTGTGTGTGTGTGTGTGCGTGTGTGTGTGTGTGTGTATGTGTGTCTGTGTGTGTGTGTGTGTGTCTGTGTCTGTGTGTATGTGTGTGTGTGTGTGCTAGCACCACTGATTACACCTCTCTGCCAGTGTTCTGTTGTGATAATTGGGCAAATGATGAAAACATCACTGCACAGCCAAAAGCCCCCCTGTTGGGGGCTTAATTAATGCAAATAAAACGCAAACTTCTTTTTGCGAAAACACATCATTATTACAGGGAACAGGTAAGACCACGCTGAGGACTTCAGACAAGTTTTACACGTTATTATATTTTATTTCAGGAAGAAAGATGACAGGGAAAAAATGTCAGCTCATTGGACATTCCCTTTGAACTGCACTTGCAGAGATCTGATGTGAGCACCGTCTTTGTCTGGATACTCTGCCAACCACCACCCTCATCTCTCTCTCTCTCTTTCTCTCTCTCTCTCTCTCTCTCTCGCTGTCCCTCTCTCTCTATCTATTTACCTTTCTCTTTCTTATTAATCCTCTCTTTATCTTTCTTTCTTTCTCTCTCCTTCTCTCAGCTCTCTTTCTCTCTCTGTCTCTTTTTGCATCCTCTCTCATCTCTCTCAATCTTTCTCTCATCCTCTCTTTTTTACTCTTTCATCCTGTCATCTCTCTTTCTTTTGCATCCTCTCTCTCTCTGTCACCCCTCTCTCTCTTTCACAGTCTCTCTTTCTCTCATCCTCTGTCTTTTTTACTCTTTCATCCTGTCATCTCTTTCTTTTTTCACATTCTGTCTCTTTCTCTTTCTTTCACCTGTTCTCGCTATCCCAATTGGCGGCGCCGGGGGGGGGTGGGGGGGGGCTTTAGACCCCCTGTAAAAGGCTCTGCCCAACATCACTATGTATAGCCTTCCTTGATTGGGGGAGAGAAAAAGAGAGAGGGCAAAAAAAAAGAGAGTAAGAAAGAGAGAAAGAAGGAACGAGAAAGAGGGAGGGGAAGGGACAGCTCAAGCTTCCTTGTTTAAGGAAGAGAGAAAGAGACAGGGGGGTTAAAAAACGAGAGGGAGGGAGGGAGAAAGAGAGAAGAAGAGAGAGACAGGAAGATAAAGACAGAGGGAGATAGAGATAAAGAGAGGGAGAGAGAGAGGGAGGGAAAGAAAGGGGCGTCTCAAGAAGAGTCATGACACAAGGAAGGCCAGTGCTTTCTACAGAGGCAGTTTTTTCATCAGTCAGGATTGCCTTAGCCGCGTTTCCGCAGTTTTGACAGTTAGATGACAGTTCCTTTCTGAGGCAGCAGCAGCCAGGTTGGGTCTAGAGAAGCTTTCTGTGTGTGCTTGTATATACAGGTGTGTGTGTGTGTGTGTGTGTGGCAGAGATGGCACCATGCTTCAAAACATTTTTTTATTGCGCTATTCAGTCTCCAAAACTCACAGCCTCCTGACAAAACTCTGCCGCACATGCACACATGTGTGTGTGTTCGGGGGTGTGTGTCCGTGTGTGTGTGTGTGTGTGTGTGTGTTCGTGGGGGTCTGTCCATGTCCATGTGCATGTGTATGTTTGTGGGGATGTGTCCATGTGTGTATGTGTGTGTGTGTGTGTATGTTTTCTGAACCATGTCATTGCATCACTGAAGCAGTCCCTGTTGCCCCAGATGCCCTCTGTAATTCAACAGCAA
>CM050215.1:7564749-7609749 GCA_027475355.1 Coilia nasus | reverse complement strand
ACAGACATTAAACAGAACAAGCGAGTTCTGTTAAGGGTTGGGCCCGACAGACTGCCCAAAGAAAGCCTGCTTGTCCTGGGAAGCGTCTGATGTCATGATGGACGTAAGCCTTAGATGGAGGCCCGTAATGTTGTACCAGAACACACACACACACACACAAAAAGACACAGACACACACACATTTTCAGTCACATACACTCACAGACACTCACACCCTGATGTTTCATATAATTGCCATTCACACCTACACACACACACACACACACAACACACACACCACCCCACTACGTCATTCTAACTTTTGGGACACCATCCCAGACAGCGGGTGTGAGCGTGAACAAACATCTAATTCAGTTTTCCAATGACATCGCTGGCATGCACATTCACGTTCCCTCGGTAACAGTTCCTAGTGACCTCTGGTACAGCAGAAGCCTGAATTCGCTCGCACACACACTCACTCATACATACACACACTCACTCACTCATACATACACTCACTGAGTTTCTCACTCACTCACTCACAAACCACTCACGTAAGCACACATTCAGTCACACATGCATGCACTCAGTCAGTCGCTCACTCACTCATTCACTCACTCACACAGTTGATCACTAGCTTACACACAGTTGCTACTGGCCTCTGGTACAGCAGAAGCCTGAATTCGCTCGCACACACAATCACTCACTCACTCACACACACCCACCACTAACACACTCACTCAGTCACTCACTCACACATACACACTCACTCACTCACTCACTCACGCATACACACCCACTCACTCATGCAAGCACACATTCACTCACACACACACGCACTCAGGTCAGTCTATTTTACTCACTCCCTCGGTCCTCCACCCATTCGACATTTCATTCACTCACTTAATGATGCACACACTTGCCTAGCCCCTACTACACATCCACAAAACAAGACATATTCACGCTACACACTGGACTGTGAAGGACCGTCAAAGAGCACTTATACAGCTAAAGGCCTGTTCAAGGCTGGAATGTGGTGTGATTATTATGCCACGCAATTCTGTAAAGAACATACGGAACAGGGAATGTTGATCCACCATTAAGCCAGCAGAGAAGATAGTCACAGAGTTGAATTGAAGGAGAGAGCCAACATCTTGGGGGTAGGGGGAGCCACAGTCTAGTGGCTAACCAAAACTAAAAATCCAAGGCATGCCCTATCTCCCAATAGTAAAAAATTATTTAAAAAAGTTCCTGGATCCAGACAGTGATCTGGATAACTACCAAAATCTAATCATTTTGTCACTGAACCATTTCTAACCCTCCCAGAAAATTTCATGCAAATCCGTTCATAACTTTTCGTGTAAAGTTCCTAACAAGGAAACAAACTAACAAACAAACCAATGCTGGCAAATACGGATAACTTCTCTAGCAGAGGCAATGAAACAAGCCCATATGGTGTTATTAAAACACATAAATCTAACAAGACATGTATTTAGCTTTTGTTTATGATGCACACAAACTTTGTTTAAAACCAAACAGGACTGCTATAAAATTGCACAGCTTGTAACCACTAACTTCCCCTGTCATTGTTTCTGAGAATAATGGGTGGGCTTTACTGCACTCCTGAAACAACTCAGAATTTAGACATTGTCAAGCAAAATTTCCCCCAGACACTCTGACTTGTATCAAACATTTAAATACTTTGTGAAGATGAGTTATCCATACATTTTCTTTCTGTTGCTGATAGATAATCAAGCAGATGTCAAACTTGTATGTCTCTATCTTGCTTTGGTAGTTTTTATCAGAGTTGGAGCTTCAATGTCTGATGCGTGTTACAGACAAAATTTCTGACTGATCTTGAACGTAGCATTACAGCTCACTAGTCTCCATATTCAGAATGTTTAAAACATGCTGAGGGTGTATTATGAATATATTGTGTGCATCTGAAGGCTTGTGTATTTCTGTTTGTGTGTGTGCCTGTGTGTACGGTATGTTTGTTTCAGTGTGTCTGCGTGTGTGCCCATGCGCGTGGGTTTGTATATGTGTGTTTGTATGCATTTACATGTGTGTATGTATGTATGTGTGTGTGTGTGTGTGTGTGTGTGTGTGGACGCACACATGTATGTTTTGTCTCTGAAATGTGAGTACCTGTGTGCTCGTGAGAAAGTCTTGTGTGCTATTGTTAAGCTGTGCATTAGATTATTATACCAAGAGGCTATATGAGTATGTGCAGAGCTGAGAGCCGTGCGAGGGATGGGGATAAATATGGGGGAAAGAGGAGGGGGAGGGTGTTATCAGACAGTCAAGGCTCCCCCTAGCCATCACTGTAGTCTGTGCAGCAGACAGCCCCCACGCCTGACTCACATGTCATCTAGATGGCTCGCACTGCCCGGGTGTCTCTCCGGAAGCACACGATGTACACATGTTCCTCTGGGGCAGTTCAGCAGTGGAGGGGGTGGGGTGGGTGGATGGTTGTGTGTGGGGTCTGGGAGGGAGGGTGGTGTTAATCCCATAATGACAGAGCCAGGTGTTGATTTGTAGGCTGTGATGATAAGCATTGGTGTATGTAGTGTGTGTGTGTGTGTGCAGCCACGTGTGTGTGTGTGTGTCTGTGAGTGAGTGTGAGTGCGTGCGTGAGTGTGTCTGCACACGTTCGCATGTGTTGTACGATAGTGTGCTATACAAGTACATGCATGTGTGTATGTAGCCATGTTAGTATACACATTTTCTGTATGACTCCAGAGGTAAATACTTGTATCTGTGTGTGTATGTGTGTGTGTGTGAGAGAGATGATGAGACAGAGAGAGAGAGAGAGAGAGAGAGAGAGAGAGAGATAGAACATATTTCGACCATCTCAAAGAGAATCGTGTTCCTGAGAGGCCATTAATATCAGTGATTTCTCATCAATCACATCAGTTTAAAAAAATGTTCAGATGTCTTTTTATGCTAAGCAGCCAGTGTAAATTGATCCCCTCCACCGTGCTAAAGAAGAGAAGTGAGCAATCCACGAGAATATAATCACTGTCATTGGCAGATTATGCTAGAGGACTTGGTCTGTAGGGCTGTAGCTCTAACTCCAGATAAAGATTTTATATAAAAAAAACCTGCTTACTAGCGCTTTAAAGCTTAGGTCACTTGTGATTTTAAAGGTGCTTTTTTCTGGAGCAAAACAGTTTGTGAACCACCTCTTGTGAAATACCTGCTAGACTTTTAGAGCATATTTGTTTTGAATGTGCACACCTCTTTCCTCTTTTTATACAGACAGACAGCCAGCAGACAGAGAATAAATATGTTTACAAATTATTTATTGATGAGAAATAATGTGACAATAATGGTTAAGAAATGATGAATGAAGTGTTAATTAAGAGTTAACGAATGCATGTATACATGATTTATAAGGAATAGTTATTCTATAGTGTTACCGAAGACTTTAAACCCAACCTTTTAGAACGGGTTATAGCTCGGCCAGAGCCTTCGCCTCAGTACGCTAATATCACTGACATTGTTGACAGAGTATGTCAGCATCTAAACTAGTCACCGCGCCCTGTGCTTCCACACCCACAATTGTGTGTACCCTGCAGTCTAATTAAGACAAATAAATCAACTTGCAGTCCATCCGATGTTTATTACACTGGAGAGCATCGTGTTTGTCATTGTATATGTCAACTCATATTTGGGCAGAAAAAATCATACAGGAATCAACAGGATAGAAACTGGTAAACAATAGGATAGTTTCAAAAAATCAGTACATTTAATTCATCCTGATGAGAAAAAAAGATGTAGATGCTGAATGGTTGAATGCTGTGGTCATTCAACAACAACCTGCTTGATAAAACGCACCAGTAGGTAACACATTCTCTGGTCTCTTTCAAGTCTCCAAGTCTCTGTGCATCAACTGTTGCAGTCTTGTTGTCATTCATATGACGAAGTATTGAAAGGCAGCGACCAAAACATGAGCATAATGGAAACGATGATGGCCTATGTCCCAGTTGTTGACCTAATGAAGTCTCGTCTCACTCGCCCCCATGTCATGATGGATTGTAGTCATTTCCTGCTTCACACCCCAGGGAGACAAATAAGGGGGGGAGGAGGAAAAAACACACAAACAGACGAAATGGAGCCTGAGGCAAAATGCTTCAGCCATTGGTTGTGAACCTGGCTGAACAGTAGCAAAGATTTGAAATGCTGTAGGAAGGCAGTGGTGCAGCCCACAGCTTATTTTCACTCTGGCCTGTCTAGCAAAATATCACATCGAACGAAGCCCTGTCTGAACATGCTGTATTCTTACTTCTTATGTCATTTCTGGATGGCTAGACAGCATCATGTCAAACTAAGTTGCTGTTACAGGTACACACTGGTACAAGTGTAAGGTTGTTTTGTTTATTGCAGCTGCCAAAATGTTCAGATGCACTACATGGCTCCGGTTGTCTGCTCTGTGCTTACCCATTTCAATATCTTTCACTGTTTTTGTGTATTCAGTGCCTTGGACTTTTTACTCTTTGTCTGTCGGAAAGATGTTATGTTGTTTTTAGAACATAAAAAGCCAAACATTACCATGGGTATACTGCAAGACTTATTTGCTAACCCCCCCCCCCCCCCCTGTTTCCCACCAACACTGGGAGATCTCCAGTAGGCTAAACAACGGTGACATGATGCTGATGCAGGCTGAAGGAGGGCTCAGAGTCTCCCTGTTAGTTCTTTTCTTCACCATTTCCTCTTGCTAATCCTGTACGGCCAAGACTGCAGCTTCAACAGGCCTCTGAGATCTGCTTCATGTCAAATTGATATGGCCTGCTGATTAAATTAAGATTTCACACCATGAACGCACATGGCTTGGACTTATGACAGCTGTTAAAGAGGCACACAGCAGCCATCTTAAGAAAGTGAAGATAATCTTGCACATGTGGCCTTTCTTTTATCCTTTCCTTGTCCATTTTTAAGTGAATTTAAATCAAAGGGTTTTTTTTCCGGTTTGGCCTCCTTTTCTTCACAACCTGTCATCCGAGCAACATCAAAAAGATTAAAAATTTGCTATTCATGTGGTATCCTATAGAAAAGACCTACTTCTCTCAGCTGTGCAGTTATGCACTTGACTTAGAGGACTTTCCAACTGTGCGCTTCTGCATATGCAGTATAGGCTTTCTCCGTAATATAATCCAACACAGTAGCCCCATTGATCAGAAGCCCTGTAAGGTTATCAGGCATTTACAGTGAGTCACATTGGTCTCTTACTGTAACACGCAGTCCTGCTATGAAATAATATACCCTCTAGCATTGGTGACTTTATCAGGCACCCTTGAGGAACTCACAGGCGACCTTGAAACCAAACCCAGTGCACAGCGCCTCTTCTGAGCAAGCCAGTCGTTTTAAAAGGATTGCGCTGGTCACAAAAGCAGGAAGAGGAAATAGATCTCTGTCAGACGTAAGACATCAGCGTGAATAATAACGTTCCCTGTCAGTGGCTGGCCAGATGGCACCCAGAGTCCCCCCTCCTTCATTTTTCTAATCAATTAATTGACCTCGCCTAACAAAAGGGTTGTCTTCTGTGAAAAGAAGCTGATCTGGAGACTGGCTGTGGAGCGAGAAATGAGAGACAGGGGGACAAAATTGACCAACAATTTATTACCAAGGTGTCCTTAGCAGGAGATAAAAAAACTATCAATTACTGTCTGTTTTTATGGTGCACAGCGCCAGTCTTTATGGTCAGAGCTTCCTAAGGCTTCTTTATGGTCTTCTGATTGCAGATTGCAGTAAGATATGCTCATGCTGTGCCCCCTGCAGGGAGTAGACTTGTTTTTGAGCGTACAGTATATCACAAAGAACCCGAGCTTTATTTAATTAAAACTGTCACTGTGTTGGCAGAAGGAAAAAAAAAAAAACAGTTGTGCCCATCAAAATGAATAAATGAACCTACTGCTGACGTTTGCTGTGAGACCTTATCAGTACTCACAATGCAGAAGTCAACTCAGCAACCGGGAGATGACTGCCACTGCTAATTTCTCAAGACAGACAGACAGATAGATAGATAGATAGATACATACATAGATACATAGATAGATACATAGATACATAGATAGATACATAGATCGATACATAGATAGATACATAGATAAATATAAACAAAAAACAAAGAAACAAAGAAGTTGCCAGTTGAAGGCAAGCCTTAGTGTCCAGTTAGTAGCTATGTGGATAAACAAAGAGAGAATTGGGAGAGAGAAAATAAAGAGTGCGGAATGAAAGAGTAAAACAAAACAAATATACTCTGAGCAGGGTACTGTTGAGATTAGGCCTTAGAGAAGCTATTAGGAAGGCATTCTTGCGGGTAGACAGCTTGTTATCCCGTGGAGACAGCGATGCTGGGGAGTGACGTCTCTTTTAATTGTATCACTGCAAGGACATTAAGCGTGATGCAGCCATCCAGTGCTGAACTCTTTGGAGAGCCTATTGCTGAGCCTAAATGAGCAGCACATGAGGCGCTGAATAGGGATCAACTGGCCTTGCAGCTCTTTAAAATACCTACTCTTACCTAATATTCTTCATGATCAAGCACAGCCGCCAAATACCAGTGGCAACAATTACCACCTCCCAGACTTTTCTTATTGAATTCATAAATGTATTTTAATTTCACCAAAAAGAATAGAACAGAATTACAAATTAACTGTATACTGAAAAGGTTCCTTTGGTGTCTTTTAGTATGGTATGCAAAACCTCCTCCAAAGATTGCTTTCAACATCACTATGTACAACTTTCAAATGGCCAATCCTAATTTCGTAGCAACCATTTCATTTAGCATAAATCTTTATTCCTCAGCAATACTTGACTTAAATAGCCTGCTGGACAATAAATAAAAAGAAAACACAAAAGCTTCAAATGTGATATGGATCAGATTTCTGGAGAAAAGATCTGTACTACTGTAACATTTACAACTAGTTGGGAGGCAAGAGGGTGTAGATCCCCCTGTTAAAACAGGTTCACCATCTAAACAGAGGAGTTGTAATTCTCACTTATTCTTAAAAATGTCATTTAATTTAGACACACACAACAATAACGATAAGCACATACATCTATGTGGCTGTTTATTTCTGTGTATTATTATATAATAAAAGTGTGCGTGTGTGTGTGTGTGTGTGTGTGTGTGTGTGTGTGTGTGTGTGTGTGTGTGTGTGTGTGTGTTCTTGTCTGTGACTACAGGCTGCATCCGCACACTCCACCCCTCAGTAAGCGGAGCTGATATAAAACTTGCTGCATAGGTGTGACATCTCATTAGCCTGAGGCTGCAGCAACATTAACTGGTGATGTTGCCTAGCTGCAGCATGGCGTAACGGAACCCTGTGAACCCAAAGCCTCTGTGATGCATGAGCTTGGTTAATTAGAAAGAAAATTCATAACTTAACAAAAAAACAAAAACAATCCTGTTGCAGTAACGATATTTAATCAGATAAAATTATTTAGTTTTTATTACACATACTTTGGGTGTAGAACAGATTCTAGCTTACTTGCTGTGCCTACCAAGTCAGAAAATGTAGTCTGAATCTGTTGGTGCTTGACACACCTGGAGAAGAAATTGTTTTGTTTTTAAGTGCTAAATCCAGAGCTAAACTTTAGCAAGCACTTGTGCACAAATACAAACTTTGTTGCCTGCATATGTTAATTATATTTATGCATGATTTTTAGTCACTCTAAAGTAGCCCCAAACGGTGGTTGTTGCTGTCTAGCGACATCAGATTTCAGCAAAGGATTGGATAAAAACGTAAAACAGAATGTGTTTTATCAGTTTGTCCCAAAAATCAGAGCAACCTTCCTTTTAGTATTACCAATTCCTACCAATTCTGGGGCATCCCTGTCATCCCTGCCAGTCCAACATCCTAACCAGCATTTCTCCAACTTTGCTCCTTGCACTTTAGGAATTATTTTAGGAACTTCAGCTTTCAACTTTCAGAACTGCACTACACTAGACTACACTGGACCCCAATACTTCAGCTTCAGTGGTGGTCCTCAGTCTTAAGTTTTGAATTAAAGCTTTGGATAAAACCGTCTGCTAAATGAGATGTGGTGCAATTAATTGGTTTACCAAAACCACATCTGGTGGGTACTTAGGAGTGGGCTAACATTACTAGTTACTCCAGATCAAAGGTCAAATTCTCTCTAGGGCATTCAAAGTTATTTCAGGCAGATGCGTAATAAATCAACACTTTGAGGGACGTTCAGTTTTGTTCAAATTGAATTAATTTACACAGATGTGTATAACTGAATAAATAACCACAAATTCAAACTAGAAAAGCACTCAGAGAGCACAGACCTCCCCCAGGGCAGCTCAGGTCATCACTAAAATCTAATCACTCAGCCCATTTCTGACCTACCCTGAAAATTTCCTCAAAATCCATCCAACTTCTTGAGTCATGTTGCTAACTAACAAACAAACTAACAAACAAACAAACAAGCAAATGCTGATGACCTCCGCTGGTGGAGGTAATTATGTTAGTAACCAGGAACAGTGGTTTATGCTTTCTGTAATAGCATGCTGAAGACCTCAACACAATTGTGTGGAAAGTAAATATCAGTATGGGAGGCCTCACAGTGTCTGAAAGCTGCTGCACACCAACAATTTACAGTGAGACTGTCTGCAATGTTCTGAAAACCAGAAACTGTCTGCAACTTTGTGTAATAATAATTATAAAAATAATAATAATAATAATACCATATAATAATAACATCATCATCATCATCATCATCATCATCATTATCATCATCATCATCATCATCATCATTCTGGTGCTATTTTTATATTTGGTATGTTAAGCCTTTATTAATAATACTAATAATACTAATACTACTACTACTACTACTACTACTAATAATAATAATAATAATGTATAGCACAATTCATAGAAGATGCAGCTCAAAGTGCTTTACATTTTGGCAAGAAAAACACAAGACAACATTCCTTGCAGTCCAGTGGCGCCGGGGCAGACGAACACAATAAAACAATGGCGTAATAATGCAATGACGCAATGTATGTATATATGGTATGAATGGCCTTGAGGGTAAGAATACAATTAATTGGCAAATAGCAGAAAAGGTTTGTCAAACCCCATCATGGACTTCAATCCAATCATGATTTCCCCCCCTCTACTTTTGCTGTTTTCCCATTAAGTCTTAGTGTAATGTAGAGTAAAAGCTCCCTCTGTCTTCAGAGACAGCTGTGCTAGTTATGTGCTGAACACATGGGAAGGGCGATGTGTGTTTAAACTGACGCTGGCTGTTTAGGCTCCCATGCTTTTGTCTGAGAAACTGGGGCATGTGACGCATGCATTAGCTCACGGATCGCAAAGTCCTATATACATACGTGTACATGTACAGGCAGTGAAGTATGTCAGAACAGACAGACTGCAGGAGAGTTGGTTGGCTGATCGATCAGTGTTCACAGTGTATTTCTATACTGTATATTTTATTTGCTGTCATATTGTGTGTTATAGTGTTTGGACAATGTTGATGAACCAGAAATGTTAAAAGCGCTATTAACTGTAATGTTTGACATTTTGAATATAAAAAGATGAAATATCATTTATTTCCAAAAAGCTTTGACCGTTTTGCTCAGTGTTTTCATAGTAGCCATGGTGACAGAAAAAGGCTTTTTGATGGGCAGAGAGACAAAAAAAATTTAAAAAGAAAGTGACAAAGAAAGATACTAAAGGAGAGCACGAAACGATAGAGAGCACAAGAACTGAGAGAGAAAAAAGATAATTAGAGGAGTCTGTCTTTCCTTTCTTTTGTTTTGGTCCTCCCATTTGCCCTTGAGCTGCATGGTGTGGCAGCAGACAGGACAGGCGTGTGCTGTGTGGAGTGGGCGAGGAAACACAGGCCAGCTGATGCCAGTTCTCACTGTGGGTACTGCCCAATGCCACGGACATCCACCACCCCGCAGTCCCTCCGCCTACGAACTCAAACAGTTTACATTACACCAGTTTAAGGAGTTGTCAGCTGTGAGTGTGAGGGGTGAATAAGGATGCTGTCTTTAGATGTAGAACGCCCATGTGTGATGGGTGTTCACACACACGCATACACACACACACATGCACAGACATATAAGACACATCCTCTCTCTCTCTCTCCCTCTCTATCTCTCTTACAGACACACACACACATACACACACACACACCCTCTCCCTCATTCACACACCCTCTCTCTGTGTCTCTCGCGCGCACACACACACACACACGCACACGCACACGCACACGCACACGCACACACACACACACACACATATCCACACCCTCTCTCTCACCACACTCTCTCTTTCTCTCTTTCACTGGCATGGCACTTCACTGAGAAATCCCTTGTTCCAGCACGCAAATACTTTAGAAGTTTACGTTGAATACCATCAGTGCTTTTGACAGAGTGCAAAGGTGGACAGCATCACATATGTAACTGTTCCAGATGTGTTCTTCTCATGACTGAAGAGTTCCATATATGTTGCTTAAAACTGACACTGTCAACAATTACCAGATGGTCGCCGCAATAAAATGTCACAGATTTCTCTTAAAAAAACAGCAACATTTAAACAGCATGCTTGAAGTCAGCTCAATTACATATTGCATTTGCCTTATTAGTAAAGACATGCAATAAAACCAGTATTTTGTTTGAAATGTTGACTGTGTGTGTTGGCGTGTGTGGGTATATTGTCAGTGTCCTAACAGCATGCTACCTACCCATGTTTTTCTAATTTACAGCTCCTGCCTAGATGTTCACCCCATGTAAGAATGATCGCTGCGGCCAAATATGTGCCCCACAGACCACACCAGCCTACACCCTCATGACATCATTTCCTCTGGAGTGACGGGCCACTGAGGTCAGAGAGAACTTAAAAATAAAACTTAGTCAATGAAAAAAAAACAAGCTCTTGCTGTCAAATTTTTACCCAGAGGAAATATGACTTTGAGACAGTTGATGATCATGGACCTCAAATATCAATAAATTGTAAAGTTAAACATCAAAGCAACACTGTCATTTTTCTAACTTTAAAATAATGTTACCAAAATTGCTTCAGTGGCTCATCAACATCAACTAATTGCGTCAAAGCCAGTTCTGAATTTGCTTTGCTGCCTTACATGGGCTATAACCACACAAAGTAAGTCTCTCTGTAGTTTGAATGAGAGACAATTCCGCTTTAAACCTGTAGGGCGACTGAAGACAAAAACTACTTAGTGTTGCTTTAAAATGCTGTGGCCAATTCACTGTGGTCAATGATATTTCATGGTCTTTCATGCTGACACCTCATCCATATTTCATTGGTGGGGAGGCTGGTGCTTTTACTTGTGTAATTTCCCATTACTGACACTGACATGAGTCATCTTTTAAAGGTTAAATTGTCCATCTTTGATCCACAAAGGTGTCCATCAAATGTTAATGTCAGGCAAAGATGGTTTAGTCTTCACGTAGTGCCTGTCAGATGTCTTTGGTATGTCTTTAATCTAAACACATAACCTCTTCATGCTCCCCACAGGGGGAGAAAGTCATCCCTCTGCCCTTCTCAGTCCATGAGGTGAAGCAGACTTCACCTATGAAGGTTACTTAAGAGCCTCTTAGCATCTCCGTAATGACAATCACAAGGCCGGGGACACAGAAAGGCCATTATCAGAAGCAGCCATTATTGCCTGGCACAGCCGCCAAACGAATCATTTCCACGCAGCATAATCACCCCATCTGTGACAGGGCCTCTTGCGACGTGACGTGACAGTGACAGTGACAGTGACAGTGACAAGTCATACAACGTATGGGTGTAGACAGGCTGTGATTGGTTGTCTGAGAAATATGAGCAGTGGGTGGGACACACACGCCATCAATACTGTCTGTGTGAATTTGGTATTCTTTCACTCAATTTACTCTTCAGCCAACTCAATTTACTCACATGTGCCAGCAAACATGTGCACACACAGGCATGCATGTACAGTACAAACACACGCACACACACACACATACACATTTACACACAAACACACACATATGCACACAAACACACACATGCACACGCACACACAAACATACATTTACATACATACACACATACATGTGCACACACACACACACACACATACGATTATTCTCCTGCAACTCTCTCACTCAAGCACTTTATCTCCCTCTCTCAATGGTGTGTACACTTTCTCATTCTCATTACTCTCTCTTTCTCTCTCAGACACACACATGCACACACTCATTTGTTTGTTCACTCACCTGTTAAGTCATTTGTGTTCACATGCAAACAGTTAATTAATTAAAAGCTTTACGTTTTTTTTGCTCACACGCCGACTTACAAACCCAAAACTGAAACACAATTACTCTTCTTCGCCGGTTAAATTCCACTCCTATATTTGCGGATCACGGTCACCCTTTACAGACAGTTAGTCCATTAAAGGTGCAGTCTATGAATCTAATCCAATACACCATTTGGAAAAAGTGTTAAATTGCTCTTCACACTCTCTTAGTTCTGGTTTTTGCTCTGTAAATAGGAAACAAATATAGCAGCTTGTACAGACCCAAGAACTGCTTCAGCCAATCAATTCACTGGCTGCCTCTGAAGCATACAGGGTAGGCATGCTGATTGGCTGTTGAGCTCAGATATCAAAACCTTTTCACCAGGATGGTGGTCCTCATCTGTAAATCCAACACATCCATATTGTGTCACTAAGCATGTACTGGAACAAAGATACTCGTGAATTTGCCATTCTGATGCTATTTTCATATTTGGTATGTAAAGCCTTTAATAATAATAATAATCATAATAATAATAATCATAATAATAATAATCTTTACTTGTATAGCACAGTTCATACAAGATGCAGCTGAAAGTGCTTCACAGTTTGGCAAGAAAAAAAAAAGAAAAAGACAACATTTCTTGCAGTCCAGTGGCACCGGAGTGGAAAAACACAATAACGCAATGACGTAATGATGCAATGACGCATAATAATAACTTAATAAGCTTAGAGTTGGTCTTCAGGTGTCCACGGTGGGGAGGCCTGATTTGGGGGCACCGCTCCAGCTGGGGCCCCCAGGCAAGTGCCTGGTTTCGCCTAATTACTAGACCGCCTCTGGGTTCCCAATATGTTTCCAGCCCTCCCTCCTTTGCCGTCCACCCTCATGCCTTGGGAATCATTAGAAGATCCACGTCATCAAGGATGTTACATTTGTCGGTAACACTTTACAGTAAGAGCACATGACTATACATTTATTCATGTTTTAACTGCTGTATAAACCACAGAAAGTTAATGATTCATAAGTTCATGAATCATTATGTAAAAACTACACCATGCATTAATATGTAACACATACTGAGTTGTACATGATTTACTATTAAGTCATGATTAAGGAATACTGGTATATCAGACCTTAATTAACGCCAGGAATTATATAACATGGCAGGTTAGAATCTGACAAAGTGTTAAGACGAGGTGTCCTCTGAAAACCTTTAACTTGACACATGACACCTAGTAATATTTTAAAGGTGTCATTCCCAAGAAACCATTTAGTACTGCTCTTTTTGAAATGTGATAGGTCACTCATAGGAGTCATAAGAGTTTTATAAGCATGCTGCATGCTTCCATTCCGGCACCACTGGACTGCAAGAAATGTTGTCGTGTTATGTTTTTCTTGGCAAACTTTCAGCTGCATCTTGTATAAATTGTGCTATACAAGTAAAGATTATTATTATTGTATTATATTCTACTCCTCCGTGCCACCATTAGTCAATGAAAGAAAATAGGCGGAAAAATGAACGGATAAGAAAAGGACAAACAAAGTGACGTAAGTTTGTTATTTTAAAAAAGCCATGCCATTGTTGTGCTTACCGGAGGAGTCTTGTTGCAGCACACATTCACCAAACCAAACTACAACAGCCTATAACAGGAGCACTAAAGCTCTTTCACCAAAACGGCTCACAGGGCATTTATGAATACTAGAGACCACTGCAAAATTAATGGAACAATGATGCAATGACACCTTTAAGATGACACTGGTATTAACGTTTCTTTATTCATGTTGGTGATTCCTTCAATCTGTGGTTCCTTTCTTATGTGTTTGACTTTGGGAGAGGGAACAGGCGCACGGGGACAATGGAAGGGAGGGAGGGAGGATGGCTGAATTAAGGAGTGGGATTGAGTCATAGACTTTCTCATAATGTACATCTATATTCAACCTCTATTATTGCCTGTCATTATTCAGCTTGCACTGTTGTACTTAGTGTCCTGCTACATAATTAAAAATAAATTTTATACTGACAACATTTATTTTCCCCATTATATAGGAACTGTACTGGAAGAAAAACTGAGAAAAATGGTTCAACTTGTGAGGCTTTCCCTGGCCAGTCAGAAAAGTCAGAAAAGTGTTTTCTGTGGAATACAGTAGCTCCCTCTGCCATATACTTTAGTTTTTTTTTTTTGTAACTTTGCAACTTTGCATTGCATAAACAATATTGCAATAGTGCTATATGCAAATAAACATGTCCCTATCAAATTATATTCTTTGCTTACAGTATCACCAGCAAAAGAGTTGTCTTCTTGACTTGAAATATTTCACAGATATTTTAACCTATTCCTCCTGAAATGTTCATATTGAAATGGACAACATTCATTTTAAACTGGATGTAAATCCATGAGCTGCCTCTCTCATTGTGCAGTCTGTCACCCTCAAAACCCCTAGTGCATTAAGTCCTGATCAATCTTCTCTGACATACTCACTCCCCACAATCTTCAATCCATCTCTCACATGCTCACTCACTCAATCACACACACACACACTCTCACACACACATGCACACACACACACGTGCATACACACACACTCTCACACACACATGCACACACACACACGTGCATACACACACACACGTGCACGCACACACACACACACACACACACACACACACACACACACACGCACACACACGCACGCACACACACACACACACACACACACACACACACACACACACCACACACACACAGGTCAAGTCTGTGTCTGTGAGACTTGATGTAAGTGCAACCTAACTCTAGTCCACAGTCCACACACGCACGGATGCACACACACACGCACGTACACACCCACACAATAGTAGCTCTGTATTTTGATAAATTCTCAGACGTAAGTGTTTTCTAGTTTTAGAAGTATTATTGAATTCACAAGTAATGTGCAATATACAACCTATTTGTGATACATACTTTTCTATCCAAAAGTAAATCTAGCGCAGTAATATCTGGCAAATAATCTGTATCAGAATTACAACCTGGAAACGCATAACTTCCATGCACAGAAATAAACTGCTTTGTTTTTTCTCTCCCCTGTGTGTATGTATGTCTCTGTGTGTGTGTGTGTGTGTGTGTGTGTGTGTGTGTGTGTGTGTGTGTGTGTGTGTGTGTGTGAGGTCTGCGTACAAAATCCATTGGGTCGTGAAGAAAGACAAAAAATGGGGGTTTCACAAACTGGGTTGTTTAAAAAAGAGTTAAAGAAGTTTTTAAAAGTTTGAGAAGTTTTCTCCTGCTATAGCGGCACTGAAGCGGAGGGCTGTGCACCCAGTCACAAAGCTGCCTCCATATCCCTGAGATCAAATCTGAGAACCCCAGAGAGAAGCTCTCGTGTGGGATTTTTCTGTGGAATATGGGCTGTTTGACTCAGCTTATTACTGGTAGCGTGAAGAGAAATACATTGCAACCGGTTGGGCAGTCTGTGTATGTGTGTGTGTGTGTGCGTTTGTGTGTGTGCATTTGTGTGTGTGTATGTCTCAGAGTTTGTCCAGGGCCGAAATAAGACTGGAGAAAAAGATAGAGTTGTGGAATACAGACCTTTTTTATTATGTCCAGAATTGCATCATGCTCACATTCATTCTGCAAAGGCATCTCAGTGAGAAAAACCAGACAGCACAGCATGGACTACAGTTTGGGCAGCAGCACATCCTCATTGACACAAAGGTCAAGTTAAGGTCACTTTTTACTGAATGGATCCGACGCAAAAACATCTCCATAAGCTTCCATATGCTTACACACATTTGCTTTTTCAAATTAGGCTTGAGATTTCAGTTGGCTTTTGAGATTTGTTCTAAATGATTTATTCATGTCGGTACAAGTTTGTTTGACACCAGCAGTGAGCCTCAGTCTCATCTCCACTGGCCTCTTCATTCTCTGAGACAGTGATGTGTTAATAGCATTACATAGCAGAGGGCCTGCCATGGCCTAACCTTAGTTCAGCATGCATCCAGCATCCAGTGCAGAGACCTTCATCTGTTCAGTTCCTGCTCTGCTGCAGTGAGGAAACATCACTCTGTCCTCTTTCTTTCTTTCTTTCTTTCTTTCTTTCTTTCATTCTGCATGTCATCCTGATCGACCTTCATCTTGCTTGGCTTTCCTTTGAGCAAGGAAGAACAGATGGTGGGAGGTGGTCTAACACAGGCTGACAAACAAACAGACACACACAAACACAAAATGACACTTATAGTCACACACAAACATACAGTGTCCCTTCTGCAAAGCAAGGGGACCTTACCCTAGCGCGATAATCAGAAGAGGAAGATTTAAGACCCCATTGGCTTTGAGACAGCAGAACTCTCTCTCTCTCTCTCTCTTTTATCCTTGTCACCATGTCTCCATCCCTTTCTCCTTTATGCTTTCTCTGTCTGACTGTCTCTTAGTTTCCTCCCTCCCTCTCCCTCTTGCTCTCTCTCTCTCTCCCTTTCTCCACCCCTCTTTCTCTCCTTCCGTCCCCACCCTCTTGCTCCCCCAGCTCCTCATCAGCAGTTGTATAATCAGCATATGGCCCCAATAAAGGGATTGACAGCCACAGATAAATCAGCTCTTGAGACAGTACGGTGGACACTCCCTGAGTACATAAGCAACCCCAACCAACAAACACATTGTCCAGCACAGAGAAGGCTCCTTTTGCTATGGTCTATAGACTAACGTCAGGCATAGTGCTGCTGGAAAACCCTGGGGTTTGTTTCCTAACCAGTTAGCAACTTAAGCTAGGGATATTCTCGCCACATGCAGAAGTGCGCGCGCAAAAGTGACGTCACAGCGCCGCGCGCCCATATATACTTCATTCGACACACACGGCAATCTTCTGAAATGCCACAGTAGTTCGGGAACCTTGCATGTCAGAGGAGTGAAACATGACTGAATTGCAGGTTTACATCATGATTTGGGAATTAAACTGGAAAAATCCGAAAAGGTTTGAGTCAGTGTGTATATTTACGGTGTTTTCAGCTTTATAAGACCTTATGAGTGATGATAGGATAAGGCAAAAAGTTAGCTTAATAAACGAACTGCAGGTTTGCACCTAAGTTGGTTTGTGGATAAAACTGAACAAAATCCTAAAAGTTTTTAGTCAGTGTTTGTATTTCTTGTGAGTTTCCAGTAATATTAGCTGATTTGTAGCAATGGAAAATATATGTTTAGGCTGGTAGTTACTAGGCTAAAGTTAGCTGAAACCAGACTAGCCACTGCCTATTGTTTTCAATGGGGCTGCCGCACGCAAGTTACAAAAAATCAGAGGTGCAGACACGGCAAATATGCGCTTGAAAACGCCGCGCAGATGTGCACTGACGTAATTTTGACGTCACTTTGGCGAGTATATCCAGGCCTTTAGTTGGTTGGCAATGGGCAATTGCATTGCAACCAACAAAGTTGCTAACTTACTTAGCAACTATGGTTTTGGGAAACAGACTGCTCCTAACTGAATGTTGCTTTACATGTGGCAGAAAGACAGAATACCACACTTAACTTGAAGCACTGCAATGAAGCATGTGCATTTAGTTTTGAAACAACAGAAAATAGAGTATGCCTGGGGGACAGTACACACAGCGTGTTTGTGTGGTGTGAATGTGTGCATGTGGTAGTACTGCATGCCCCTGGCTTCACAAGGTCATCTAGGCTGTTGTTGTGTTGTTTTTGGCAAATTAATTAATGAAGTACTGTAACCACGTTTTACAGCCATTTAACATCGTCAGTGATGATTACAGTCTGCTTGGCCACCACCTGTAAAATTCGCACATCATTTATTTGCACTATATTAAAGTTTTATTACCTTTTACCATCCAACCACCCAGTGCTCCTTTATGTTATTGTTCTCTTTAAACAAAAACTTTGCTTACTCCATGGGCAGAGTACAGAGTTGTGCAGATTATCTCTCATGAAGTAATTCAAAGCTCACCTTACGTGGATTAAAATGATTCGTTCACGTTCATTGTTCACTATTTCCTATTCTGAATTAGTTCACGTGATGGATGGATGGAAACATGATGGAGACAAAAACATGAGCATGCTGGGGACAGATTTGACATGTTCTCGTAACTGTGACTGGGCTGTTGCGTTTCTGTGGGAACATAAAATACTCACGGCAACAGGAAAAAAAAAAAAAAAAAAAACGAAATTTCATGATAATTAACTCTTTACCTTTATGGTAAATTATCCAAATAACACTGGCTAGGTCAGTCATGACTTCCACGTGATAACCTATTAACCCCTGGCTATCATACCAGACCAAAGTCTTTCTTGTGAATTACAAATTATGGGAAATGACACTGCTGCATTTCACCTTGGCAAAGCTGAAATGTATGGTGTTCGCAACTGGCAGAGACGATTAAAGCACTGAAAATCACATAATGCCAGATGCTTATTATGCAGTTTCTGACATTTGGCTGGAATAAATTTTTAGCACTAACATAATATAACTGCACTTGTGATGTTTTCTTCTTCCTTTCTGTTTGAGAGCAAATAGTCGCACACATAAAGGCTATTTGCTCTCAAACAGAAAAGAAGAAGAAGAAAACATAACAAGTGCAGTTATATTATGTTAGTGGCCTGAGCAAAGGCCACTGCATCTCAGCCATCTTGTACACTGGCGCCAAAAGGGAAATCTTCACTAAAGTCTCTCATTATAGTTGAAGTTGTAGTTGCAGTTCTAACAAAATCGTGTGACTTGTCTTTAAATGTGAGACTGTAGCCTTCTAAAAGTCCTTGCCAAACTTCTCTGGTGTACAGACAACATAAGAATGTCTGCTAAATGTTATGTAAAAGCCTGTTGATTATGTAATGGGTTACTAGAAACAATAATAATTTGCTTCATTAGTAGACACTCTTAACCAGAGCAAATTACAGGAAGTTAACAACAGGGACAGCCACAGACGGCCACCATCCAGGGCGAAGTGCCTTACTCAGGGGCACAAAGGTGGCAGACAGTCTTTAAGTATAGCTTCATGACCTTGCTGATGTCAAAGCCCAAATGTACCACTGCTGTAACATTGTCACTCCTAATTAAATGCTTCAACTGAACAAGACATCATGTTGCTGCAGGTGTAATTAGAGAAAAAATAGAAACGTGTTAGTTAATTAGCAGGATGTTTCTGTTGTGTTAATAAGATGACTACTTTGGTACTAAAACTATTTGAGAGATAATTGGGATTTTAAAGTTATAGAGAGAGTCCATAACTTTGTGGAGATTGATGAAACAAAATGTAGTCACAGTGGCAGGACGCAGTGCCGTGTTTTCACACGTAGAGCACGAGGCAGTAATATGGTGGGCCACTGCGTGGTAGTGCGTTCACTGTTAATGTCCACTAGGCTCCACAATTCTCATGCAGTTGTGGTGGAGACTGAGCAATTCCAATTTTAATAGTAAGTTCCCCAACTTTTGGATTGAGACCAATAATGTATACAGTCAATGGCTGAGACATGATAGTTAGGGCAACAGAAAACTACGGTGGGCAACAGGTTCAAATATATATATATTAAAAAAAAAAAACGTTTGTGTAAGTTTTGTTAAAATCGATGACCGTAGAAACGAAGGACAGTGCGGCCCCCATGTGTTCCCATCTAGAGTAAACATAACATTGTTGTGTTATACCCACCTACACATTGATTTCACTGTCCTTCACAAGAAAAATAAACTTTGCTGAAAACTGCATGTAATTTCAAGCTGACAGGATTTAAATATATCCTGCTGCGTATGTTTTTTTGTGTAAATATGATGCGCATTAACAAACACACACACACCCCAAAGCAAAACACACATATGCATGCACGTACGTACACACACAGTGGAAGAGAAAGAAAGTGGGGTAGTGAGTGACTGACAGAGAGAGAGAGAGAGAGAGAGAGAGAGAGAGAGAGAAAGAAGAGAATGACTCACCAGAGCCTTGTGTAAAATCTGTGACGAAATTATACCCAAAATACTACTTAACACTTTGAAGTGAAATGCTGCACTCAATCGCTAGATCATCTGAGGGCTCTCTCTCGAGGCCATCACCACCTCAGATCCACCCCGGCACAGTGCTTAGCCATCACACTATTACTGCAGTTCAAACCTGTGGATTATTTCATCAATTATTCATTGACGCTTTACATTAAGATGCAGTACCATTGATCAACTGAAGTAAATCACTCTCAGGCGAAGTTATCTAATGCATTTAATAATACTTAATTTCTCTCACTGCTGAGTAGTGTAAGTAAGTGGTGTGGTTATGCAGGTTAATGAATTGAATGATGCTTGTTAATAGATGTAAATGTAACTCATTCATTTATATGGAAACATCATTAGCTTAAGAATGTTATATTGCTCGTGGTTTAGAATTCCACAGTGTGCTTACAATAGTGAATGGTTATCAAAATCAATAGCTAACATCTAAAATAACATTTTACTAGTTTCCATGAATCCATATACATGATTACATCATGAGGGTTTATACGAGCCTGGTAAACCAGCCCCTCGTACTTCATTTCATTTTGTACAGAGGGTCTGGCCGTGCTGCCACTGACATTGCTGCTGTATTAAGTACCAGCCAATCCTAGCCAATCAGCGAACAGAGGGAGTGTTCATGAGCAATGGTGTTGACTTTGTGTGCTACATTTAAGTTGTAGTGCATAGGCAGGCTAATTGCATACGTGACGACCAGACGTTAGCGACTGGGTAAAGGCAGAGCCGCTTTCTTCCTCCAGGAAGAAATCGTTTCTCAATGCGTCAAGGCCAGACCCTCTCTATAAAATGAAATGAAGTACGAGGGGCTGGTTTACCAGGCTAGTTTATACAGGCACTGCTATGATTTTTTTTGTCTGATTTTTTGACATGCCATCATGATAAACCAAAACAAATTATCACTTGACGCCATTCTGACAATGATGGGTGGAAGTAGACCTGGTGATGGGGTCAGAGAGGTCAGGATATGGAGAGGGTGAGTTGACAGGTGATTGACAGACAGCTTAGGGCAACATTTACTTGACAATCACAATGAATGATAATTGCATGTCTAGTTTATGGATTTTGTCTGATTGCTGAACAATAGTCCATTCTAGTCTTCATGTTGCTGTGCATGTATGCAACTTATTTTTGATTTCATCACAATTTCATCACCTTTAAGAGAGGACACTTCTGTTAAGGAGGCAGTTACACATGTAGGGGCAGTGTGCAATGTGCCACCTGCCACAAGGTGAAAAAAAAACATGTTAGTTTATGAGGCATTGTTTTCAATTGCAGAGGTCCTTGAGGAGAGTGAGTGTGGGAATACAGAGCCCAGGGTTGGACTGGCCATCTGGCCATACCGGGCATTTTCCTAGTGGGCTTTATATATTGGTCTGACCTGCCCATAAAACAGATCAGCGGCCCAATCACATTGTTAAACACCAACCCCTTTTGCTTTGGTCCTGACTGCGTAATGCGTTTGGCAAAAACAAAGTCAGGCCAAGAGTTTCCTAACCACCAACCCTTGAGTGAAATGTAGGATGAACGTTAGAGTATCTCTTAGGATCTTCTGAGATGGCGAGAAAATGCAAAGGAGGCGCAAAGAAACTGCGAAAACAAAAAAAAATGGGTCTTCAAACAAAATGTGCCAAAATGTGCATGTACCAAAATGTGCAAATTCACAGACATATTTGTCAGAGCCTTCATCAGCTCCCTTGACAGTGGTGGTGGTGGTTAGCCTGGTAAACCCTCCACTCGTACTTTATTTCATTTTGTACAGAGGGTCTGGACCAGAATCTGTTGAGAAGCATGTAAGAGGACCGAGCAACTCCTATCCAATCAGCGAACAGAGGGTGTGTTCGTGAGCCATGACTTTGACTTTGTGTGCTACATTTCAATTGTAGCGGTAGGTAGACTAATTGCATATGTGACCACCAGGCGTTAGCTATTGGGTAAAGGCAGAGGCAAACTTCAGCAGAGTCCACACCTCCAGGAAGAAATCGTTTCTCATGGCCTCCGCTCCAGACCCTCAAGTGCGAGGTATGAGGGGCTGGTTTACCAGGCTAGATGGTGGTGGTGACAGCCGTTTAAGTAGTGGAAATCACAGTGTACATGTAGTAGAACCTGGGGTAAGCTGGGCTGCTTTCTTAACACTTAGGCTATGTAATGAGTAGACTAAAGCATGCCAGTCCCAAACCTCATAAAATTATATGGTTATTGGTCTATGTCCAATTTAGTTTGTATTGTAAAAACAGGTGAATTTAGCTAACATCTTTACCATTAGTGGCTATTAAGACGTTGTGTACACTGACTGGATGACAACATAAGCCTACGTTAGTACTTTTATGTCTTCTATCCTGAAATAAATACTACTGGATGTGAGAACACTTTTTAAAACCACCATTCACCAACAATAACACATGTTATTATAACATATGCAGCGCATAGGGGGGCAAGGCCATGAGACACTGAAATACAGAGAGCTAGAGAGAGAGAGAGAGAAAGAAATTGGTTATTTGTTAAATATGCCTCTGTCAAATATGTTGGTTTATTGTTTAAATGTGTCTATGCCATTAATCTGTGTTTTGAAATGAATTTGGACTTTAGACAACAATTTATGGCTTCTTCTACTGCTACGGTTAGCAATCTTGTGTCTTTTCAACATTCTGTTTTGGAATGTTGAAGCAGTGGGCTTGGGTGCACTCTCTGCAAAGCGTCTCATATTATGTACAATCTGTAGTCTCATTGTGAGAGTCTCACATAGTCACGATGGAGAAAACTGCCATGAATAAACTTTCTGGGGCACACTCAAAGCAAGAGGAAAACAAAAAGTGACAGATAGAATGAGGAAGAATGACAGACTGCAGGTAGGATGCACTTTTTTGACAGTTTGAGGAAGGTAGCGTTGTTTGGCTTACTTTGCCTCTACAACAGGTAACACTGACTTGCTAAACTAGTTTATGTTGCATTTAGGTTTGCTACCTAACACTGGATAAAGTGTTTTTTGTAGATATTGTTGCCAATGGTGCTTGTTTAAACGTTTAATGTTATTGACTGCTATCTTTTTCTGCATTCAACAACACTCATCTACAATACAACCTTCTTAGCTATATATGAGATATTAGCACAGCTAGCAGAACTGCTAAGATTGTGCTGTTGTTCAGTCTGCAGGCCTGTCATCCTAGTTCTAGTTCTATCAGCACTGAAGTTTTGGGGGTGGCAGGAGTTTAAATGATCTGGTTTTCGTAATGGTGTTGCATTGGAATTTTAGTTTCACCAAATCACTATGCTTTTAACTATTAATAATAGTAATAATTTATTATCTGTGGGGTGAGCAGTTGGCTAGCCCAAGGCTAAGCTATTTTTTGGCCCTGGAAAAAAATGTGTAGATGTGTAGACAATGTACAGAAATCATATTGTTTATTGCCTATGTTATGCAGCTGTCTGCCTCTTTACAAATTCTAGGCATGTTTCTAAAAATGTAAAGCCTCCACTCACCGACATTAAAAGTGAGTCAGCAGGCAGCATTCTGATTTCTTAGGCTAGTAATTGTTTAACTAGTACGCTAAGGCTACGTTAGTTTGGGGAGTTTTTATGTAGCCTTGGTGGATAATGTAGGCTACAATGAAAGAAAATCAAATGTTTTGAAATGCCACCAGTTTGTTAATAGCCAGTGTTATGCCAATGCAGCTGTGTGTCTGGTTATGAGAGAATTCAATAATTCTGGACCTGACTGCATCCTAATGTAAAAAAAACCTCACTTAGGCACAGCTAATAGGATGAATGCTTTAGGATTCATTACTGTGATGGAGTGGTAGAGTATATACATTTTTGCAGTGTTATTAAATGACACTTTTTGGAAGTATTTAATGTGTCCACTCATACTGATTCCTGTTAACTCATTGCATGGCTTAAGGTACGTGGTTTGAAAGAGTTTTACAGTTGGTATACACATTTAATAGACCCATAAAACTTAAAAGGTGCGTGTTATCCAATTTGGTGGTGTCTGGTTCAAAACGCCAGGGGCGATGTTTTTGTCCCAGTCAGCCCGACAGAGCCAGTGGATGAGGAAGTTCATGAAAAGGCAGTAATACTCACAGACAACAGCACTGACACGTACAGTATCTGGATAAAACTCACTTAACTCTATGGGCCCTAGGCCTTTTTTAGGGCATTTTTACTCCCTTTACTTTTAAGCTCATATCTTGGTCATTGTAAGGGCCATACATACATGCTAGATCTTGTTCTTTTCAGGACAGTCTAGGCTATCAAGATCTGGTTTCATTTGGTGAGCTACTATTGGCACTCATTTTATAAAAAAATAGTAAACCAATAAAAAATCATATTGCGTATAAAAAAAATCTTGTATTCTTGCAAGTACGTGTCCATAGGATGCTGTCAGTAGGGATATTTTTTCATATTTGAGTAGAGGAGGTTGTCTGGAATCTGGCAATATAAGAACCATGATAGTGGGATATTTAGTGGCTTATCAATGTTGATAAATATGTAGTCTGTGCCTGATGAAAATAAGGGCCTATTTTCCATGTAATGAAGGCTGCTATATCAGGGTTATGCAGGATTGTGGATCTTATGCATTAATTTGCAGTAATTTCAAAACTGTATGAAACATGTCTTGACAGAAATGCACCATAGCAGTAGAATCGGTAAGTTCTGCTATTGTTTACATTATGCATTGACTGATAACCACGAATGAAGAATGAGTTAAGTAGAAATTTGTCAAATCATTACTTGGCCAACATTTGATCCCTTGTTTTAACGTGGTAAATTCACTGCAGAAGTATGTACTTGGTGTGGTTGGAAAGCTGAGATTCTGTACTTTCTCCTGATTTGCATGCCTCATCTGTGCGATCACGAATTTGCGAGTAATTTCAATGAGAGTAATGCCAGTGCAAAGCGCTAATATGAGAGATTTTGTGTAATTGTAACAAATTAATATAATAATACAAAAAAAATAATATAATACAAAAATAAGCGAGGGGTCACGTTGAAAAGCCCTGGTTATGCTGTTTCGTTTGGTATGAGTGCCATATCGCTACGATGTACCATTCCAAAGTAATTCAACATAGAAGAATAGGTGTAAATTTGCCAGCACTTTGCGGGCGTCGGGCCCATAGGGTTAAGCATCTCTCTCTCTCACTCTATCTGTCTCTTTTTCTCTGTCTTTGCCATCCTCTTTTTCTCTGTCTGTCTGCCCCAGGGGCACCACTAGAAAGAAAATAATTTTGGGCTCCCAACACCCCTATCATAGTTCTCTGTGGGCCCCTGTAAAGCTCTGGGCCCCCTGAATCATCCTGACCTACTGCCCTCGGTGGCACCCCTGGTCTGCCTGTCCGTCTGTCTGTCTGTCTGTCTGTCTGTCTGTCTGTCTGTCTGCCTGTCTCTCTGTCTCTGCTGCCCTGTTTCTCCTCTCTTACACTTTGCAGCTATTTCCTAATTTTCATCTCTGTCTTTCTTTCTCTCTCTCTCCTACTCCTTCTCCTTCCAGGCAGCATCTGTAAGCACCCCAGCAAACTGTGACCCACTTTTTTTAATTCAGGCTTTTCCGTATTCCTGAGCTTCATTTTTCTATGGGCAATCATGTCCTCCCTGTCTCTGTCTCTGTATTTCTCACTGTCTCTCCGTCTCTGTTTCTCTCTCTCTCTTTCTGTCACACACTTACGCTATCTTTTAATTTCTCTGACAAGACAAGTCTTTCAATTCTCAAATTTTGTCTTGCTCATTCTGACTCTTGAGACTTGCATCTCATTGGATCTTTCCCCTGCCATAATGAGGATTTTTTTTCCAGTGGTTAAACTTTAAAACTAACTCTCAGTGGTGTACTTTCATTACTGTAACACATTCATCTAAATGTATATCTCAAATATTTTATCAGTAAGGCAGGGCGTATACTTTAAATGTACTGGCAATGAGTGCCACTTGATGGACGTCACAGGCTGTTGTGTTTATGCAAGATGTACAGTATATGTGTCTCTATGGTTAGGTTATATGTCTGTAATCAAACTGGAATGCATAGAATGCTTTGGTTTAATTTATTGCAAATAAAGCCCTGGATGCTGTAGAGTCTGAATATGAGTGTGAGCGAGTGCGGTGAGTGGGTGTCGATGCCTGTGTGCTTCTCTCACCACATGTTGGAGTGTGACACTGATATCATCAACACATGGCATTGTGAACAGACTGAAGAAGTTTGAAAACAACATCCTCAGGCTGCATATGGAGATACCCTACATCCCGAGATGCACATAAACACACAGACCGCACACACACACACACCACACACACATGCACCCACACCCCCACACACACACACACACACATACATACACACACATGCACACAGACACACACACATACACACACATGCACACATCCACACCCACACCCACACACACACATACACATGCACCCACACACACAGACACACATACATACACACACACACATCCACACCCACACACATGCACACACCCACACACACACACGGACCCACACATACATACACTTCTGACACACACACACACATCTGTCGTCCCTGCCTTTGGGCGCTGTCCAATGACTATACATTCCGTGATGTAATACTAATGGTTAATGGTTCCAGAATGTTCTGGTATTCTTTGGGAGTGTCCTCAGCATGGACAGGGAACTCTCACGGATGGAAAGGTCATTTCTATAAGAGTGGGTGTAGGAGGAAAAGGACAAAAGGACATGTGGTATACAAAGAGGACATATCATAGGAGGAGGAGGACAAGGAGGAGGAAGAGGACAGAGTGCGGTTCAGTGTGGAATGAAACAGTGCCTTATAAAAAACACACGGTTGTAAACACAAAGAAGATGAGATCATAACTCTTCAAATCAACCTAGTTGTGAAAAAAGGGGGCACAATTCTGTCCTCTGTCCAATGAAAAAGGAGAATTGAGGAATGGAGAAAGTGAAGGCCCTCTGCATATCTCTATTTGTAAATTCATCTGTCGTTTGCACTTACTCTCTCTCTCGTAGATACACTCTCACTGTCTCTCTCTCTCTCTCCTGATCTTTCTCACACACCCTTCACCTCCCCCTTCCTCCCCCCCTTTCCCCCAGTCTCCCCCTTGACCCCCTTCCCTTCCTCCTTCTCGCTCTCTCTCTCTCTCCCCTTCCCGCTCCCTTGCTCTCTCTTCTTCTCTGTCCCTCCCGCTCTCCCCCTTCTCTCTCTCTCTTTCTCGCTCTCATCCTGCTCCCTTTTCCTCTCCCTCTACCCTCTCTCTCTTCCCCCTCTCTCTATTTCCCCCTTGCTCTCCCCCTTCTCTCTCTTTCTCTCTCTCATCCTGCTCCCTTATCCTCTCCTTCTCTACCCCTCTCTCTCCCCTTCTTTCTCTCTCCCCCTCTCTGCTTTCCCCCCTCTCTCTCCCCTTCTCTCTCTCTCTCTCTTCCCCCTTGCTCTCTAACCTTCTCTCTCTCTCTCTCTCTCTCTCTCTCTCTCTCTCTCTCTCTCTCTCTCTCTCTCTCTCTCTTCTCTCTCTCTCTCTCCCTCCCCCCTTTCTCTCCCTCTCCATCTCCTCTCTCCCTACAGCTCTCCCTGTCCTGTGCTGTAATGGTACATGCCATTAGCGCGGGCCCATCTGAGCGCAGGAGAGGGGGGTGGTCTCTGCCTCGCTTAAGAGGCTACTTTGGAGCCGCACAAACACATTCACAGATGTCACTCCCGCGCACGCTGACAGCCTGCCCGCTGCTGCCGTTATTGCCGCCGCGTACGGACGGATAGAAGCACGGGGGAAGAGAGAGAGAGAGAGAGAGAGGAAGAGGGAGAGAGGGAGGATTAAAAAGGAGGGATTTGAGAAAGAGAGGAGTGTGAAGCAGGCACAGACGGCAGCCACACACACACACACACACAGAGACACACACATTGCTGTCTCTCTCGAGCATCTTTCCATTTTTTTTCATCCCCGAAGGCTCAGCATGCGTGTGAGCTGGTATGCATGGATGAGAGGAGGATAGAGAGAAGCAAGGAGGAGCGAATTAAAACGCCGGTTGATTGGCCTCGGCGCTGTAATTTTGCCCGTTTTTAAATTTTTGCTCTTTTTGCGGCATTGTGTGTGTGTGTGAGTGTGCTTTTTCTCCCTATCTGTTCACCTCGTATTGGTCCTGGACTGTCTTCTCGTCTTGCCTTGTCAGCTGCAACAGAAGGATAAAATAAAGGGATGCTTTGAATGCCGCCTCCGTCTTCACAAAGGAGCAAGCCACAGCCGGGAGGAGAAACAGAGAGAGAGAGAAAGAGAGGGAGAGAAGGAGGAGAGAAGCAAGTCCTCCGTTATTCTCTGCAACACAGGCTGGGAATAGCAGCCACCGGCAGACAATAAGGTAAGACAAGCAACATCAACACCAACTAAAACACACACACACACACATACAAACACATGAACACACACACGAGAACACACAGAAGCAAGCACAGACACGGAGTCTGACGGAACAACAGCTTATTTCACTCTTGTCATCAGGGCTTGGTTGACATCTGTTATTGGGGAAGAGGGGTTAACGCACGGGATTAGCACTCAGCCAAGCGATGCAATGTTGACACGGGCAGTCCCCATTAAAAGGCAGAGATCAGTATCAGTTCACAAGTGGAGGTGTGTGTGTGTGGAGGGGGTCTGTTAGCTGCAGATTAAGCCATGCGTGTTGTGTGTTGCTGCGGGGAGTTGGGGGAACGGGTGGGGGTAAGAGTGTCTTTATGAGGACCTGCTACAGGAGAAGAATCTGTGATGATTCTCACAGTGTGTGTGTGTGTGTGTGTGTGTGTGTGCTGGAAACACAAAAGCATGGCAAGGATGCTGGATTAGCCCTTTGGCCTGAGGCTAAACCATGGGTAATAAAGCTACGGTGTGTGTGTGTTTGTGTGTGTGGATTGATTCCCCAGCCTGACAGAATGATTATAACTAATTTACGAGTCTCTCTCTCTCACACACACACACACACACACACACATACACAACTCCGCCACACACATACACACACAACCCCGCTACACACACACACACACACACACACACACACACACACACACACAGAAACGCACAAAACAATTAGTAGTCTCTTCCTCCTCCGATATGCCCGTCACAATGTTCCGTGTCTCTGTTATTATGACCTACTGAGTACAAAGACCAAACTGCTCGGCCAGCACTTTGTCTCTCACTTCTGGCACTTACGCACACGACACAAGACAACGGCGTGTGAAAGCACCTTTGTCATCACACCAGTGACCTATCTGAAGCGCTAGTAAGCAGGTCCAGAAAAAAGTTCATCTGGGTAGAGCTACAGCCCTACAGTGCTTTGTGCAAGTCCATAGCATAGCGCTGCCAATGACAAGCCGGACAGATCCTCATCTCGTATTCTCATTTTCATCTTATCTCAGCACGGTGGAGGGGATCAATTTACACTGGCTGCTTAGCATAAAAAGACATCTGAACATTTTTTTCAACTGGATGAGGTGATGAGAATCACTGATATTTGGCCTCTCAGGAACACGATTCTCTTTGAATGGTTTCGAAATATGTTCTATTTCTCTCTCTCTCTCTCTCTGTCTCTTTCTCTCTCTCACACACACACACATACACATACCTGTACACACACAGATACAAGTATACCCTTACATACAGAAAATGTGTATACTAACATGTACATACACACATGCATGTACTTGTATAAGCACACTATCGTACAACACATGCGAACGTGTGCAGACACATACACGCACGCACTCACACTCACTCACAGACACACACACACGCACACACACACACATACATACACCAATGCTTATCATCACAGCCTACAAATCAACACCTGGCTCTGTCATTATGGGATTAACACCACCCTCCCTCCCAGACCCCACACACAACCATCCACCCACCCCACCCCACCTCACCCCCTCCACTGCTGAACTGCCCCAGAGGAACATGTGTACGTTGTGTGCTTCCGGAGAGACACCCGGGCAGTGCGAGCCATCTAGATGACATGTGTCAGGCGTGGGGGCTGTCTGCTGCACAGACTACAGTGATGGAGGGGGAGCCTTGACTGTCTGATAACACCCCTCCCCCTCCTCTTTCCCCCATATTTATCCCCATCCCCCGCACGGCCTCAGCCTGCACATACCATATAGCCTCTTGGTATAATAATTAATGCACAGCTTAACAATAGCACACAAGACTTTCTCACGAGCACACAGGTACTCACACAGAGACAAAACATACATGCGTGCGTCCACACACACACACACACACACACACACACACACACACACACACACACACACACACACATGTAAATGCATACAAACACACATATACAAACCCACGCGCATGGGCACACACGCAGACACACTGAAACAAACATACCGTACACACAGGCACACACACAAACAGAAATACACAAGCCTTCAGATGCAGACAATATATTCATAATACACCCTCAGCATGTTTTAAACATTCTGAATATGGAGACTAGTGAGCTGTAATGCTACGTTCAAGATCAGTCAGAAATTTTGTCTGTAACACCATCAGACATTGAAGCTCCAACTCTGATAAAAAACTACCAAAGCAAGATAGAGACATACAAGTTTGACATCTGCTTGATTATCTATCAGCAACAGAAAGAAAATGTATGGATAACTCATCTTCACAAAGTATTTAAGTTTGATACAAGTCAGAGCTGGGGGAAATTTTGCTTGACAATCTAAATTCTGAGTTGTTTCAGGAGTGCAGTAAAGCCCACCCATTATTCTCAGAAACAATGACAGGGGAAGTTAGTGGTTACAAGCTGTGCAATTTTATAGCAGTGTTTGGTTTTAAACAAAGTTTGTGTGCATCATAAACAAAAGCTAAATACATGTCTTGTTAGATTTATGTGTTTTAATAACACCATATGGGCTTGTTTCATTGCCTCTGCTAGAGAAGTTATGTATTTGCCAGCATTGGTTTGTTTGTTAGTTTGTTTCCTTGTTAGGAACTTTACACGAAAAGTTATGAACGGATTTGCATGAAATTTTCTGGGAGGGTTAGAAATGGTTCAGTGACAAAATGATTAGATTTTGGTAGTTATCCAGATCACTGTCTGGATCCAGGAACTTTTTTAAATATTTTTTTACTATTGGGAGATAGGGCATGCCTTGGATTTTTAGTTTTGGTTAGCCACTAGACTGTGGCTCCCCCCTACCCCCAAGATGTTGGCTCTCTCCTTCAATTCAACTCTGTGACTATCTTCTCTGCTGGCTTAATGGTGGATCAACATTCCCTGTTCCGTATGTTCTTTACAGAATTGCGAGGCATAATAATCACACCACATTCCAGCCTTGAACAGGCCTTTAGCTGTATAAGTGCTCTTTGACGGTCCTTCACAGTCCAGTGTGAGCGTGAATATGTCTTGTTTTGTGGATGTGTAGTAGGGGCTAGGCAAGTGTGTGCATCATTAAGTGATCGAATGGGTGGAGGACCGAGGGAGTGAGTAAAATAGACTGACCTGAGTGCGTGTGTGTGTGAGTGAATGTGTGCTTGCATGAGTGAGTGGGTGTGTATGCGTGAGTGAGTGAGTGAGTGAGTGTGTATGTGTGAGTGAGTGACTGAGTGAGTGTGTTAGTGGTGGGTGTGTGTGAGTGAGTGAGTGATTGTGTGTGCGAGCGAATTCAGGCTTCTGCTGTACCAGAGGCCAGTAGCAACTGTGTGTAAGCTAGTGATCAACTGTGTGAGTGAGTGAATGAGTGAGTGAGCGACTGACTGAGTGCATGCATGTGTGACTGAATGTGTGCTTACGTGAGTGGTTTGTGAGTGAGTGAGTGAGTGAGTGAGTGAGAAACTCAGTGAGTGTATGTATGAGTGAGTGAGTGTGTGTATGTATGAGTGAGTGTGTGTGCGAGCGAATTCAGGCTTCTGCTGTACCAGAGGTCACTAGGAACTGTTACCGAGGGAACGTGAATGTGCATGCCAGCGATGTCATTGGAAAACTGAATTAGATGTTTGTTCACGCTCACACCCGCTGTCTGGGATGGTGTCCCAAAAGTTAGAATGACGTAGTGGGGTGTGTGTGTTTGTGTGTGTGTGTGTGTGTAGGTGTGAATGGCAATTATATGAAACATCAGGGTGTGAGTGTCTGTGAGTGTATGTGACTGAAAATGTGTGTGTGTCTGTGTCTGTTTGTGTCTGTGTCTTTTTGTGTGTGTGTGTGTGTGTTCTGGTACAACATTACGGGCCTCCATCTAAGGCTTACGTCCATCATGACATCAGACGCTTCCTAGGACAAGCAGGCTTTCTTTGGGCAGTCTGTCGGGCCCAACCCTTAACAGAACTCGCTTGTTCTGTTTAATGTCTGTATTCATATGTGTGTGTGTGTGTATCTGTTTCTGTGTCTGTGTCTGTGTGAGAGAGTGCATGCGTGTGTGTGTGTGTGTGTGTGTATGTGTGTGTGTGTGTGTGTGTGTGTGTGTGTGTGTGTGTGAGAGAGAGAGAGAAAGAGAGAGAGAGAGAAAGAGTCTGTTTCTGTGTCTGTGTCTATGTGAGAGAGTGCATGTGTGTGTGTGTGTGTGTGTGTGTGTGGACACTATAAGCTCACAAGGACACCCAGTGCCCAGCTGCCATACACTGGGAAGCTGTGCTCCTATGAATTAGTCATTTGTTACTGCAAACAGGCATGTATAACATCAAGTTTTATGTGTGTGTCCTGGTAAGTACTGTTTAATGATGACTTTATTAGCAGGCCCAAGCTCCTCCAAGTGGCCAGTTGGAACTGCTTTTCTTGTTCTTTATTGCAACACAGCGGATTATGTAAAGTACTACACATAAACCAGGGCACGTTTAATCAAAGGAATCTCCACATGCAGGACACCATTCTTTATTACGTCTCTAAGGATACCGTATAGCTCATAATTAACGACGAAATACCAAGAAGGTTTGCATTAATATCTGTAATTATTATAGTATGTACTTGCATTGTGAGTATTAGGGTGAGATATTGCAACAATGTACAGTACCTGTTAAAGGTATGAACTTTACTTTTGTTCAGACATTTAGGCCCACCCTTGGACTTAAAACAAATAAATAAATATTGAATTTTAAATCACTGCACTGTTTTATTAGTTTATTACAAGTTTACTAAAATAGGATATTGCTATCTAGCGGCCAGTTAGCGACCAGGTAATAGAGCACACCAACAATGTAAAACTGTAGAACCCGATGATGTAACAATGCCTTGAGCTTTGCTACATTCAATGACAAAGACAAAGGCCGGCCTTTATTTGAGTCGTCTATGAGGTGTCTATTCAGGACTTGTGTATTATTTGCAGCTTTACAGTATTTTAGTATAGGATAGGATAGGATAGGATGGTATATATTAGTGCGAATATAGACTATAATGAGGACAGTGTGGTGTAAATGCAGCAGTAGTGAGAAGACTGGGAGGACGCTGTGACTGGGAGGACGCTGTGACTGGGAGGACACTCTGGAAAGGTGATCTGAGACTTTGTCCTCACACCTCTGGCACATGCACACATTGGTCCTGGGAAGATGACTCTAAGTAATCCCTGCTCACGCTCTCGATCCTTCTGCTCCCCTCCCTCTCTCTCTCTCTCTCCCTCCCTTTCGTTCTCTCTCTCTCTCTCTCTCTCCCTTTCGTTCTCTCTCTCTCTCTCTCTCTCTCTCTCTCTCTCTCTCTCTCTCTCCCTCTCTCTCTCCCTCTCTCCCTTTCTCTCTCTCTCTCTCTCTCTCTCTCCCTTTCGTTCTCTCTCTCTCTCTCTCTCTCTCTCTCTCTCTCTCCCTTTCTCTCTCTCTCTCCCTTTCGTTCTCTCTCTCTCTCTCTCTCTCTCTCTCTCTCTCTCTCTCTCTCTCTCTCTCTCCCTCTCTCCCTTTCTCACTCTCTCTCTCCCTCACTCCCACTTTTTCTGTCCCTCTGTCTTTCTTTCTCTACCTCCCTCTCTGTCTTTCTGTCTCTCTCCCCCTCTCTGTCTCTGTCTCTCTCTCTCTCTCCCTCTCTCTTTTTCTCTTTATTTTCTCTCTCAGGTCCCCCTGTAAACTTCTCCTTGAATGTGAAGTCAGTCGTAAGCAATCAGGTCTCACTTTGGTGACAGAGGGGTGCCTCTCCCTGTCTCTCACTGTCTCAATCTTTCCCTTTCGCCGTTCCCTTCTTCTGCCAGTCCTCTCTGCCTCACTCACTTTTTCTCTACGCTCTCATCTCGCCTTGAATTCGATGCCAAGCTCACTGAGGGGTTGGTTCTCACGCTGGTGCAAATGCGTTTCCCTCCCTCCATCCATCTCTCTCCCTCTCTTCTTTTTCCCTCTCCTCTCTTCTCTCTTTCTCTTTCTCTCCCTCTCTCTCCTTCCAAATTTCTCATTACCTTGCCTTTGTTGCTTCCCCTCTCTTTTCTTTATGCTAAAGTCCTTCCCTTGCTCTTTTTCTCTTCTCACCTTCTCTCTATCTCTCTCTCTCTCTCTCTCTCTTTCGCTCTCTCTCCGTTCATCCTGTGCATATTTAGCTTCCCCTTCAGTCCCACCTAGTCAGCACATAGCTGATCTTCTCTGTGTGGTGGTGGGGGCAGGAGGAGGGAGCTTGTATTTCACACTGGAGCTGGGCAGAGATATCCCTATGACACCTTCACACACACACACACACACACACACACACACACACACACAGACACACACAGACACACACAGTGTGTGTGCTGAGCTACTGAGCTGCTACTGAGATGTGTGTAAGTGTATGTGTGTGTGTTCATGTGTGTATAAGGTTTATAAGGTTTCTTGATTACCTATGTATTGTACAGTCATTGGTTGCTGTTGAATTACAGAGGGCATCTGGGGCAACAGGGACTGCTTCAGTGATGCAATGACATGGTTCAGAAAACATACACACACACACACACATACACACATGGACACATCCCCACAAACATACACATGCACATGGACATGGACAGACCCCCACGAACACACACACACACACACACACACACGGACACACACCCCCGAACACACACACATGTGTGCATGTGCGGCAGAGTTTTGTCAGGAGGCTGTGAGTTTTGGAGACTGAATAGCGCAATAAAAAAATGTTTTGAAGCATGGTGCCATCTCTGCCACACACACACACACACACACACCTGTATATACAAGCACACACAGAAAGCTTCTCTAGACCCAACCTGGCTGCTGCTGCCTCAGAAAGGAACTGTCATCTAACTGTCAAAACTGCGGAAACGCGGCTAAGGCAATCCTGACTGATGAAAAAACTGCCTCTGTAGAAAGCACTGGCCTTCCTTGTGTCATGACTCTTCTTGAGACGCCCCTTTCTTTCCCTCCCTCTCTCTCTCCCTCTCTTTATCTCTATCTCCCTCTGTCTTTATCTTCCTGTCTCTCTCTTCTTCTCTCTTTCTCCCTCCCTCCCTCTCGTTTTTTAACCCCCCTGTCTCTTTCTCTCTTCCTTAAACAAGGAAGCTTGAGCTGTCCCTTCCCCTCCCTCTTTCTCGTTCCTTCTTTCTCTCTTTCTTACTCTCTTTTTTTTTGCCCTCTCTCTTTTTCTCTCCCCCAATCAAGGAAGGCTAAAAGATGCACAAGGCCCCTTGCTGCCCAGGAAGCCTGCCTGCTCGCCGTGAATATTAACCAGAGCCATTGTTCCCGTGGCGACGGTGCTGCCGCGGTGACACGGCTAGGCTAGCGCAGCATAGACGGACCCGTTTAATATTCACCGTCAGCTGCCATGGACGGTTACGGATGGGTTGTGAACTGTCACAGAGCGTTTCAAGCACCACACAATTTGTGGTCAGTCAGGAGATTGTGTACAAGTCTTCTGATAGACCCAAGGAATGAATGAAATGTCTGAATGAAAATTCAGCATGAAGAATCGAACGAAACAAAGCAGGTTAAACAGGAAACACAACAAGACATTTTGCAGAAAAGAAATTGCTTATGGCTGTGAGAATATGAAAACAAAAAGCAACAGAAAAACAACAGTGAAAATCATCTGGACTTCAGGCATTGGCACGCCTCTAGCAGAGCAGTTGTTGTGTCTATGTAAACCTCATACACGTGCATGCAGGCACGCACACACACACACACATACACACACACACACACACACACACAAAACACACACACTACGATACTTCCGGCTTCTGCACATCTGCTGTGCCAGGACAACTTTACTTGCAGGGAGGGTGGATGGAGGGCTTTCCAAAATCTTAGCCTGAAAACACACACACACACATACACACACAAGAACACACACACTCACACAGACACGCACACACGCACACACACAAAAAAAGGTGTCACACACAGACATCCACACACAGACACAGGCAAACAGACACACCCACATGCACACACAGACACACACACACACACACACACACACACACACACACACACACACACACACACACACACACACACACACACAAACACACACACACACTACCCTCACATGAGCCCCAGTCAAAGTCATTCTGCCTCAGGAGGAGCAGCTGTTATGCCTGCTCTGCTCTGGACTGCTGGCAGCTGAAAGGCCAACAAAAGTACAGTTGGGGGTGCCAAGCATTGTGCCTCTTGTTTTTAGCTCTCTCTCTCTCTCTCTCTCTCTCTCTCTCTCTCTCTCTCTCTCTCTCTGTATCTCTTTTTCTCTATCTGTCTCTCCATCTCCTTATCTGTCTCTGTTTCACACACACACAATCTGTTACACATTCAACTCTGGACACACACACACACACACACACACACACACACACACACACACACACACATATTGTGTCTATTGCCTCCCCAATGTTTCTACTGAGCTGTTCATGCATTGCACACATCTGTGTTAACACCACTTGGCAGCCATGGCCATTCGGTTTTCGCCCTCCCTCCCTTCCTCCCTCCATCCCTATATCCTTCCCTTTCTCCCTCTCTCCCTCCCTCCCTCTCTCCCTCCACTCCTCCCTCGCTCCCTCTCTCCATTCCTTTTGCCTAATCCTATTAGACTTTCACTTTATTCCCTGGCCACAGCCCCAGAGGCCCCCGCAGGAGCAGAGTGTCAGGCAGGGAGAGGAGCATGATGGGAGGCCGGAGGGAGCAGGGGCTTATGGGTAGGGGGTGGGTGGAGTGACAGCTGGCTGTGATGTCATCTGCTGTGGTGGTGTGCATGAGACTGAGGCCGAGCCTGTTGTGTTGAGAAAACACAACAGGCACACACACACACACACACAAACATGCACACAAACATGCACACACATACACACACACACACACACACACACACACACACAGATATACAGACACACACACACACACACACACACACACACGAACATGCACACGCACTCACACACATACACACACACAAACATGCACACACAGATATACAGACACACACACACACACACGAACATGCACACACACTCACACACATACTCACACACATACACACACACACACACACAGACAGGTATACAGACACACACACAAACATGCACACGCACTCATACACACACACACACTGATAGACAAACACACATACACACACACACACACAAACACATAGAACAACGACAAAGAAACAAAGAAAGGCACTTTGGAGCACATGTTTTAAAACTATATGAGTTACGCCTTTGCAAAAGCAAACAGATGAGCCAAAACACACACACACACACCCTCCAGGGCACACAGACTCGGAGAACAAAACAGAGAACAAAAAAAACATGCAAGAGCACACACCCACATAAATGCAGGCACATAAATACACACACACACACACACACACACACACACACACACACACACACACACACACACACACCCTAAAGCACAAACACACATACACATACACACACACACAAATCATTTCATCTTAATCATGTTAGCACGCAGACAAATTGACGCCTACACATAATCACAACTTGTGGAGCGCACATATAGAAAGCATGTTGCATGCTGAGCGTTCACAAAGCCTGCACACATGAACATGAATGTTCCCACGCCTATACATCAACCCACATATCCCATCCGCCCATGACCTGGCTTAGAAGGCTGCCGTCACTATCCTCAAAGTCAACCCCCCCCCCCCCCCCCCCCACACACACACAGACACACACACACAGACACACACACACACACACACACAAATATACACACACACACACACACACTCCCATGTACACACACACACACTTCCATGTACACACACACACACACACACACACACACACACACTCATGTACACACACACACACAAATACACACACACACACGCACATACTCCCATGTACACACACACACACACACACACACTTCCATGTACACACACACACACACACAAACACACACACACTCCCATGTACACACACACACACACACACTCCCATGTACACCCACACACACAAACACACACACCCACACACACACACACACGCACACACACACACACCCAGGCCCAGATCTATGACCCCAAGGCTGATAACAGGAGATGCTCCCATCAGCAGATCCTATTTATGAAGGCACTAAATGGCTCACAGCTACTGCTGCACCTCCCTAATGACAGGGGACTATGCTCTTGGGAAGCAGGCCCTGGGCCCTGGGCCCTGCATGGGCACCATGTGTGGAGAGATCAGACAGCAGACAGAGGCCGTTAGGTTGGGGGAGTGTTTGGGGTATAGTGCAGCGAGCACGCAAGGAGATGTTTCTAGGAGTCTAGGCAGAGCATCACCTTTTTTTGCACAACATTAGAAATTGTTCAATTGTTTGGAACAAAACATTGTTTGAATTGTTCGAAGAAAAGACACACACACACACGCACACACAATGTTTTTCAGTGGCTCTTGTGTTTGTCAATTGAAGTTGTGTCTCCGAGCCTGACAGTAACTAACCACACAGACAGTGACCTCTCTTCAGCCTCATCCAGGAATCCATGTGGGATCCACATGTTATGTGTGTGTGTGTGTGTGTGTGTGTGTGTGTGTGTGTGTGTGTGTGTGTGTGTGTGTGTGTGTGTGTGTGTGTGTGTGTGTGTGTGTGTGTGTTTGTGTGTGTGTGTTTGTGTGTGTGCAAGGATGCCTGTGTGTACATAATGTGTGTATGTGAGTTTGTATGTGTGTACTGTACATATATGTGTGTGTGTGTGTGTGTGTGTGTGTGTGTGTGTGTGTGTGTGTGTGTGTGCGGCCCCAGGTGCTGTCTGTCCTGTCCTCCCCCCGAGTGTGAGGCGTGAGCGTGAGGAGACTGAGGCTAGGCCCCCCAGGAGAGCAGAGGTCATTCCTGGAGAGAGGGGCAGAAATAGCTCTGGGCTATGCCTCACAGCAGGGACGACCCCGAGCAAGCTTACGGCATAGCCAGAGATAAAAGCCCTGACTCCACCACTCCCTAATTCTTCTCTACAAAGGCAAAGAGCAGTAACTACGCTGTCAGAAAAGAAGGTACAGAATTGTAGTTTTAGGGATACAAAGGTTTGTCACACCGGCAGTACCCTCAGAGGCACATAATTGTACCTTTTAACCACTGTTTTACAACTAGTTTACCTTCTGTACCTACACATCAGTACCTTAAGGTCCAAATATTAGGCTTTTGGGGGGTACATTAATACTTATTGTACCTTAAGATACAGATTTGTACCCCTACTGTTCCCCTGTTTCTCAAAGTTTAGCAGTGAACACAGAAACTGAGAAAAATGCCTTTAACATCGTGATACTGCCAAATCGAGCATGCTGTAGGTATAATAGTGGTGATTTGACTTTTATTTGAAAGATGTAGTCACAAGACAAAAGAGGTGTTACAGAAGTCAGTTACCAGTCTAAACTCAGTTTGACAAAATATGTAGTTACTGCCTTTTGGCTTTGTAGTGCAGAATAGCAATGTCACTCTGGTCAGAATGAAGAGTATGAAAGCCATCATAAAATACCATAGATGCTGTGACAACATCGAAGTGAATCTTGCCTCTGTTTGCCATCTGCTGAAGGGTGTTTGTGTACTGACATGTTTTGGTATCCAAGGAAGTATAAGTGTCACTGGACACCCCAACAAATTAGGAAGCTGTGAACACAGGGGAATTATGTCAGTGACTTTTCTTTTCCTCTCCTGCAGTTTGCTGAGTGTGACAAGATTTGTTTTAAGTTCTGGCCTTCTGAGGGCACCCTTTGCCCCGTTCTGTTACCCCTCACTGTTGCCCCCGCCAGCACAACGGCAGATAAAAGACTGACCACAACAAAAGAAAAGTCACAGATGAATCAGAGAGATGAATCTTCTTCCATGAGAAGCACCCAAGCCTGCTCAATTAAACGCACCCATTAGCAACCGAAATTACTTTATGGACATGTGTTCTTAGCCTCCCAGACCACATAAAATAGGCTAAGGCGTAGCCTCGCTGTCAAATGGAAAGCCTAACTGCCTGTAAAGGAAATGCTTAAAAGAGCACTGAAGGGTATCACAAGATAACAAGCGGCTGACCTTTAAGACAATAAAGTCACCCCCAGTAAATCTAATTCGGCTAAGTGGCAGCCAACACAGCCTGCCCTCTAAAAACACCCCGGATTGACTGATTGAACCCCCCCCCCCACACACACACACCCCCCCTTCTTCACTCCCACACCTCCCTCTGTTATTCTCATCAGCTCTTCCTCTTCCTGGACCTTTCTCTCTCTCTCCCCCTCTCTCTCTTTCACCCCTGCTCTCTCTCGCTCTTTCACCCTCTCTCTCTCTCTCTCTCGCTTTCTGTCTTACACCCTCTCTCTATCTCTCTCACAAACACTCCCTCTTTCTCTCTCTGTTTCTGTCTATCTGTCTCCCTCCGAGTTGGACATGGGACTAAATGTTTCAATTCGGCGAGACTGCTAAAGCTGCGTATACTCTGTGTGTCGTGAGGGCCCCCGACGGCGGACACTTTGTCAGGCCCGACACCGGTCACATTGTCAGGCCCTCTCTCTGAGCATGCTGCCATGACCCTCCTTGTGATTGTTCCGCTGTCTGCCTCCAGAGAAGACTTTTCTGCATTTCATTTCAGCAGCTCAGTCATGCCCGTCACGTCGTACGGGAACACCCTGGCAGGGATATGGCATCCGATGGTAGCCACAGCACTCGTCTTCCAAGCAATCTCTTGAGGTTAATGTGCTGACAGTACACTAGCTGTGTGAGGATATGAAATGACATTTATTATGCCATTGTTGCCTGGAAGTACTGTTACATAAAACACTTTCATATCCGTACAATATTTGTTTTTCCTTCAAACCTCGGTCAATGTGGTTGAAGGGATTTCATTTGCCAACTCATTTCAGTTTCAACTCAAACATTTTTTTCTTAGTTTGTGGCTTTTTGATTGCCAGCACCATTGTTATTCAAAAACTGACAGAACTGCCCAGAAATGACTGCAAATATTCCCTAAAAATTGAAGCTTCTGATTCAGTGGTGTGTACTCATTTAATGTTGAGAGGGCAGTAGGGACAAAGGAAGGGGAACACATCAATTAATCATTGCAGTAATAACGAGTGATTATGAAAACTAATTGGGGAAACCAAAGTGCTCTTGAACCGTATTCAGCTCCGCCGTCCCATTCAGCTCCATTAGACAACAACAAGAGTCTCCAGGGGATCTTGTGCGGTCTGGAATGTTCCTCATCGCTCTCATTAAAGATCAATCATCGCTTCAAAAGACGCTTGACTGGAGCTTTGTTTGAGTGCCAGGCCACCAGGAGACAGTAAGAACTGAAAAACTCATTGTTGCTCGGTTCTGTTCTTGTCCGTGGTGTGTGCCTTTGTGTGGGTTTGTGTGTGTGTGTGTGCGTGTTGTGTGTGTGTGTGTGTGTCTGTATGTGTGTGTGAATGTGTTTACGTGTTTTTTTTCCATGATCAAGGGTTACAATGGCCTCTGATTTTGTCCAAACCCCAATTAGTTGAAGCACTTTCAGATGGGATAGGGTTTTTGGTGACTGGTGGCACTCTACAAGTAGACTAGGACACTGGAGGCATTGTGGTAATAAAAACAGGGGGGGGGGGGGGTGCTTTCCTTCTTTGTTCTTCTTTTCCGCCTTGTTTTTGTGTACTGTACCATGCCGGCTTCCGCAAGCGCACCTAATTGACCTCGCTGGGTTTCGGCCCTGACGCAACGCTTTTGTGCGTGACAAAAGAGTGGTCTCATAAGACGATCCAGTCAAGTGATTCTTGTCACTGACTAAACTGCTCGTGTTATGTAAAGGATCAGAAAATTCATAACCTGCTGTCAAAATGGCGGCTATTTTGGCTTTCCTTTTTCTCCAAGGCTTTAATTAACAGCTAGGGAAGAAGAAGTGTGCGGCAGACCTGAACTCCCCCCCCCCCCTGCGCCCTTGAATTAAATCACTAAGCTCCTTCACTTTGTGAAAGTGACTCAATTACAGTTTCAGTTTAGGCAAACGTGGACAGGGGAGGTACGGAGAAAGGAACCATTCATGAGGGTAATAATAATTAATAATGTGCAGAACGACTGCTCTTTGTAGCATTATATAAGCTCACATTGCACAGCCACAGATGTCAAATGGAATCTTAGCTTTAAAGGTGTACTTCCACGAGAAACCGTTTAGTACTTGCTCTTTTCAAATATGATAGGTCACCCCGAGTTGCATATGCATGCTGCATATCAAAATGTTTTTCTACCCCCATTTTTCTATATCAGTCAAAACAAGAAATAGGCGGAAAAACGACCCAATGCGAAAAGGGCCTGCAGCGTGACGTAGACGTGCAAATGCATATATAAGAGAAACTGACCGAAGGGGCTTTAAATGATGTTAGCATGTGACTTACTCGCATAAGATTAGCAGGCTAGTTGAATGACTGAACTGCATTTAGCCGGGCACTTGCACCCCCTCCACCAAACAGCCTGAAACAGAAACACTAGAACATTTTTTTCATCAAAACCAGTGCACAGGGCAATTATTAATACTAGAGAACACTGCAAAATTAACGAAAACACGATGGAAGTACACCTTTAAAGGGTTTTTAAGGGTAGATACAGAAGAGTAGCCTGGTAAACCAGCCCCTCTTACTACACTTCATTTCGTACAGAATGTCTGGCTGTGCTGTATACAGAAACGTTTTCTTCCTGGAGGTGTAGACTTTAAAACGATTGGATCTGCCTTTAACCAGTCGCTAACATGTGGTCATGATGTATACAATTAGCTTGACTGTAAGCCTGCCTACAGTACGCAGTACAATTCAAATGTAGCACACAAAGTCAATGCAGTCGCTCACGAACACTCCCTGTGTTCGCTGATTGGTTAGGCAAGATTCTGCCTGAGACAACCATGTCAATGGAGCCACAGCCAGACCCTTAGTATGAAATGAAATGAACAGTGCACACACACACACACACACACACGTATACACACACACACACACACACACACACACACACACACACACACACACACACACACACACGTATACACACACACACACACACACATTTGTGGGCGTGTGCTCTCAGAATCCCATATCCACATGTGAGTCTCTAATTTCCTACACACTGTCATTCACATCCCACCAACAGACACCCACACACACACAACCCACACACCCAAGAAAAGTCAGATTCAGATGTGCGGATATAGCTTAATAACCGCCTGTGCGCCTAACAATCTGATGCAGCAGCAGCTGTCACAATACTGCGCTCTCTGTCAGTAGTTGGGCTCCATTGTGGCTCCGCAGTGAAAAGGCACCGCCACGGCCAGTCGCCTGGAAATATATTGCTGACTAATTGAGCTGGAGGCTTCGTGATGGCGAGGGCATTCATTAGGGACTGCTCCGCCTGAGCCAGATGTGTTTGTGTGGGTGAGTGTGTGTGTGTGTATGTATGGGTGTGTGCATGCATGCGTGAGTTTTGTGTGTGTCTGAGGGTGTGTGTATCTGTGTTTATGTACTGTACAGTATGTGTGGACACTTGTGTTTGTGTGTGTGTTGTTGTGTACATGTGTGTATCTATGTGTGTCTATGCGTGTGTAAGTGTGAGTGTCTGTGTGTGCATGTATGTGATTTTTTGTGTGTATCTGTTTGTGTGTATCTGTCTAAGTTTGTCTGTGTGTGTGTCCCTGGCTATGGCCTGTGTCAGGGGGTATGTGTGTTTTGTGTGTATTTGGGTGTGTGTATATGTCTAAGTGTGTGTGTGTGTGTGTGTGTGTGTTTTGTGTGGGTGTGTGTCTGTGTGTGTGTGTGTGTTGAAGTGTTTGTGTGTGTTTGTGTGTGTCTGTGTATGTTAAAGTGTTTGTCTGTGTGTGTCTGTGTGTGTGTGTGTGTGTGTGTGTGTGTGTGTGTGTGTGTGTGTGTGTGTGTGTGCCCAGCTATGGCCAGTGTGAGGGTTTGGGCTAGGCTGTGCAGCAGGATCCCACTGCTTTGATTTGAGGCAGTGCCTGAGGGGCTGCCTTTCGCACAGACTTTCTGCTGGCGCAGGACACTCTGCTGCAGCCCCTGCCTCATGGGCCACACAGGGCTATTTTAAACCCAGGTTTAGCATTTCACACACTGCTGTGCAAGTGTGTGTGTGTGTTTGTGCGTGTGTGTTTGTGTGTGTGTGTGTGCGTGTGTGCGTGTGTGTGTGTGCACGGGCACATGTGTGTGCATGTACATGTACGTGTTTGTCTCCATGTGCGTTTAGTTGGTCAATAGAAACACAGAAGAAGAAAGAGGCTTATAAATGGCAGCCATTACACACATGGGCAGCTTAGAATCAGGCTCTTTGGGATCGTGCGGTGTATTGGGATACAGAGTGGCCAAGTTTCCCGGGGTTTTGCGGTGTATGGAACACGGGATAGCTGAGCATTAAACACCATTAGATTTAAGAGGT
>CM050215.1:7527249-7562249 GCA_027475355.1 Coilia nasus | reverse complement strand
GCCTAAGCTATTCCTTATGATGTCATCATGATTCTATGTCTGACTAACTCGCTGCCTCTTCTCTCAGTGGGGGTAGATGATGATGAAATACATCCGCCCTCAGAAATCCACACCACATTTAGGATGTACTCACAGCAGCTGTACTTTACTAAAGCATGTTTCACTTTCCCAAAGTCCTGTTCGTTTGGCTAGTGTGATAACTGTATGTGCCGAACTGTTCCCAAAGCCACTTGAAGAGATGGGCTCTGGCACAGCATAGTTAGCTTTGGGCATGATGTACCTCTAGTGGTATGGCTAATTATGCCTGATGTCAAAATCTGAAGCACAATCAATGATGCAGCTCTTTGGATTTGCTTTTACTATTTGGATAGTACAGTTTTCATTTCATTCATAACGTCTATTTTGATCCTTGATTATGTGGTTTGGTTTGGCTCATTGCTATTGATGAACTCAAAAAGTGGTCAGCAATTAGTAGTTGAAGTTTATTACGCCACATTTAGCTCTCTACCTTACATCATCTCTATATACAGCACAACAATAACATTATAGAATAGAGTTTTTTTTAAATATATATATATCCTGTGCTCTGAACTTTGTTTTTTATGTGAAGCATTTTTGAAGGCCAGTTGTCGTAGCTGCCAAAATGACTCCAAATCAGCCAGATGTACAACAAATCATGACCTCCAGTGTGCTGCGCGAGAGTGCTTTTCTTTGATACAAGAACTCTCATGGTGAAGATGAAAGCAGGCTCAGGTTAAGGGAATGGGAAGAGGGAGGTGATCATCCTCGAGCACAGTACAGGGAAAGGCGGCCTAGTGCAAGTTTGCACTTACAACCAGTCCTCCAACCAAATGGAGGCACCACCCAAATCACCAACCAGCTTACGACGTGTTCCCACCCAAGTCCCCAAGGCCCTGAGACCAAATCAAACACAGGCCTGCTGTGCTAATGTTGACCCCCTCTGGTATTACCCTCATTAACCCTATTCTGTCACATGCTGACACGAGCCCTGAACTCACACGCACACTTCTCCCCTGGGAGAGGATAGGGGCATCAGATATGAGGTCTACAGATGTCTCATGTCCAGCAATACCTTTTACTATTCTCTTAGTTTATCCTATTGTCATAATATGTAGGTCTACAACAGTTAGTATAGCGTAACATTGTTAAATAACGGTTTTGTATAAGAATGTATCCACAAGTACTTTCATACCTATAACAATAATTCAAATCCAGGGATAGAGAACAGGTTTGTTTGAAAAGGAGAGGAGAGGGGAGAGCTGAACATGTTGGACACACACAGGAGAGCTCCCCTACAGTTTGATAAGCCCTTTACCAGATAAAGGTGTTTGCCAACTGTGCACAAGGGGAGCTTGCTTTTGTGTTCTGGCATGTATCATCACAATGTGTGTGTGCGTGTGTGTGTGTGTGTGTGTCAATATGTGTGTGTGTGTCAATGTGTGTGTGTGTGCGTGTGTGTGTGTGTGTGTGTGTGTGTGTGTGTGTGTGTGTGTGTGTGTGTGTGTGTGTGTGTGAATGTGTGCATGTGTGTGTGTGTGTGAATGTGTGTGTGTTTGTGTGTGTGTATGTGTGTGTGTGTTTTAGAGTTTTAGACTGTAAGCAGAGCGAATCTGACCAGATTATGGATAAATGATCAGTGGGGCCTCATGGATGCTTTCAAAGACCGATTGAAAGTATAAACAAATAGACGTAGTAAAAAGCAGAGAATAAGAAAAAAGCTGAAAGAGAGGTGAAGACGTAATAGAAGAGGAAGAAGAGGAAAGAAAATGTAAAAAAAGAGGATAGAGTAGGAGCAGGGGGATGAGAAAAAAGAAAGGAAAAAGGCATTACTGAAGGGAGGAATGGAGCGGAAGGGAACGGAAGGATTCTGAAAGAACAAGGTCAAGAAATAGGAGATCCTTAGTGCAACTGGCCAGCCTAACAACACAGATCAACCTTGAGCAAGATGCACATGGAGCACTGTCCTCCTCTCAGAGGGGCCCCATGCTGCTAGATGCATGCTGAAGGCAGAGTGAGTCATCCAGGGCTGTCCACCAACACATCCACACTCCCTAATGAAAACACCATAGGACTTAATGACATATTCTGTGTCCCCAGCTGACTGTAACTGCGACTATATCAAGCCATAATTGCTAATGCTTTAGACAATCACTCTAAGATGGCTTTTATTTTGACACTTATAGTACATATAGTACAGCTGTTAGTGGGCGGTCTAGTGAGTTAGTGTTCAATTTATTTTTCTGTTTTGCCATCTTGTTATTTTTGATACTTTTGTCAGTTAACACCTAGGCACCAGTAGCATTGAAGCTGATATAGTTAGCCAGCTACCTACAGTGCTTTCTACCAGGCACCTGCTAACTGTTTAGCCCACTAAAATTATTTACACTGTAATAAGTTTAGAGACATGTCACAGTTAAATTCTCTGCATTATCAACCACATACTTTAAATTTCCACATCGTTCATCGTGCTGCTGCACTTTACTGCATGTCGTCAGAATGAATCAGGGTTGTCACACTGTCCAATTAAAACGCCCAGGCACAAGGCAGAGACCCATACCATCAGTTCCATGACATGCCCGTTAAAGGGGTGAGTCAAGCGAACGCTCCATTATAAGACCTGCATAACCATGTTATAAATGTCTGATAGGCAGCTCATAGGCTGTTAACCATGTAGGGTGCAAATATAGAAGAAAACTTAAAATATTTTTTAAGGCTGTAGATGTTATTGTAGGAGGCATATCATGCAGAAATCCGTGTGTTTTTTCAATGTTGACATCCAAAATGCCATCCAATGGACAAAGTGCAACAAGGTGCCGTACTTCAAGGCAGGTTCACAGGTCATATAACTTTGTTTCCAAGTAACTGAGCCTATTTACACAATCTACCATCCAATAGCATTGCAGATCTGAACAATAGGACGTATTAGAAATATAATTGAGGTTTATTTTTGCAGAATGAAATGTGCTGTTGTGATATTCCAACAGCAGACCTCCCAGGGTTGATGGGCTTAGTAACTGCTGCTGTCAGCGACATGTCAGTGTTCTCTTTTGTCAGTAATTCCTAGAATTAGGGATGGCACTATGTGCCAAGCTACTCAACTGCTGTGGCTAATGGCTTGAGTACTGCCATTACCATTAATTATTATGGTAACATGCTGTTTTTATTTTACTGGACACTCTTTCACATCAATTTTTGGCGATTCCTAGTAGGGTATGACATCTGTCATTACATGTTTGGTGTAGTTAGATCATTCCTCTGGTGAAGGGTTCAAACAAAGTTTTGTATCACAACTCAATGGGGCAGCAATGTGTGTGTGTGTGTGTGTGTGTATAAAGACAGCTGGTAGCAAATATTGGGTGGTAACAAGACAGAGAAGATTTTCTAGAAAACATGATGGCAAATCCTCAACCTCTCAACCAATCAGGAGACTCGACCAAGAGCGACAGACATGTCTCTCTGGTTCACAGCATTCCCATGTTCACAGCAAGCGTCTCTGACTTAACCCCACTTCCATCTCATGTCTCCATTTGTAAAAGCCTGACCTTGTCAGCGCCCAAAAAATGATCAGTAGCAGTTAGTGTTGTGTTTTTTCCCTTTCCATACACAGATGGTCATTTCCTTTAGGCGGGTGACCACTGTCGTGGCTACACTCCGCCGACCCTGACTTTAATGAGAGTGCGAGTGATGTGCCAACGCTTTGCTTAACCAATTAAGCCGTCCCCCGGCCTCAGCGGGAGCCGCGTAAGAGGATAAGCCGGAGCCGGCGTGGCTTTGCCTGAGACAAGAGGCATTTCTCTCTCTCTCTCTCTCAGCCGCACTAATATGGCGAGATGAAAGCGGCCTTCTTTACACGGATGAGGCCGCACGTATTAATGATGCGCTAAACACTCCACGGGTGCATTTTGTTCCGCAGCAAAAGAAAAATCTGAAAACAGGGTAATATTTGCCAAACCAGCACAGCAGGTTCTGGTTGATGAGAAAGAGCAGAGGAGGCCAATGTGGGGCTGTGTAAAAAACAGGACTAGTCGTAGATGTACTTGTGTGTAAATAGATGATGTGCCAGGCAGGCTTTGCTTCATTATAGATCTGCAGCATCCATACTTTTCTAAATCTTTGCATGCGCATGGAAGTTCATGGGAGCGTGACCTTTGAACTATTGTACTGAGCAGGGGCTGGGGGTGTGGGTCGATGGGGGTGAACTGTTGGGGTTTGCAGGAGAACTAGCTCTTTTTTTACAGTACGCCACACAAGCCCTATTGAGCCCAATTGGGTGAGATTCATGGGAAATGGTTGGCGAACAGAAGACATACTGTCAGAACAAGCATTTCTGTTCCTGTGCCTTTCCTGTGGGGTCAAAGTTTAATAAATGCCTGGGGTAAAAATGTGCTGAAAAATATGCTCATGGAATTTTAAGATCTGAGGACTTAAAAAATGCTGCATCAATTGATTTTTGTGCTTTCTGGTACACGATGAATTTCTTCCTCCAGCACTTTACGCATTTTACAGAGCTAGCCATAAATCTCCAGTTGGTGATGATTTAATTGACATGGATAACTCTGCCCTACAAAGGCAAAATGCAGTAACTACGCGAACAGTGAAACTGAGAAAAATGCCTTTAAAGTTGTCATACTGCCCAGTCAAACATGTTGTAGGTATAATAGTGGTGGTGCTTTGAGGTACTTTCTTATTAGGAAGAAGCAAGAGATTTAGTCACAACACAAAGGAAGTGTTATAAAGTCAATTTCCAGTCTACATGACAAACGCAGGTTTGATATAATATGTAGTTACTGCCTTTTGGCTTTGTAGGGCAGAACTCATCAAGGCAGGGAATGTCTGAGGAAAATCTAGTGAAAACATTATTAATGCTGAAGACATGGTAGGAAAATAAGGAGTGTAAGTGTGTGTGTGTGTGTGTGTGTGTGTGTGTCTGTGCCTGTGTCTGTGTCTTTACGTGTTTGCACCTGAAACAACTTTTTTATTTTTATTTTTATTTACTCCACTCCCCTGTTCCCCATTCCATTTCCTTCTTCCCCCAATGCTTCTTAATACTCAAAAGTGATTTTACAAATGTAGTGCCCTACTGTTCTTAAGCTTTGGCAACACTATATTATAGAGAGTGGCAGAGATAGAGAGAGAGGGAGATAGAGAAAGAGAGAGAGAGAGGGAGATAGAGAGAAAGAGAGAGGTAAAAGGTGTGGAAAGAATGAGTGCATTACGAAGGGGTAGCTTTAAGAGGCTTTTTCAGGCAGTCCTCTTGTGTCATCGTGAGGATGATGATACCTCTCACTCTGCAATGGCTCACTCTCGCTACACACATAATAACGGACAGATTCTCTCTCTCTCTCTCTCTCTCTCTCTCTCTCTCTCTCTCTCTCTCTCTCTCTCTCTCTCTCTCTCTCTCTCTCTCTCTCTCACATACACACGTGCACACACACACACACATACACATACAGTTTAGCAAGGGGTAAGTAATATGGAGAAAACAGAACTTCTCTTTTATCCTTTCTCTCTTTCTATCTTTCTTTCTCTCTCTCTCTCCTTCTCTCTCTCTCTCTCTCTCTCTCTCTCTCACACACACACACACACACACAAACACACACATACACCCACACACCCATCACCCATCACCCACTCACACACCCACACCCACACTTAAGCAGGCATACAAGAAACTGCTGCAATCTCTCTCTCCATCGCTCATCCCCAGCCCCCACTGCCTGCTCCCCATCCACCACACAGAGGCACAGAGAGAAGGGACTGTCAAAACGGCCAATTAGGGATCCCCGCACTGCACCGCACTCCCTCACAGCCAGCTATACGCTTGAGAGAGAACAGTGTTATGGCTTATGCGCTCTCATTAATATGCATGTCCAGAAGGGGAGGGTGGAAGTGGGGGCGGAGATGGGGCAGATATGGGGGCGGAGATGGGGGTAGAGGGGGGTTTGAGGGTGATGGGGTTAGAGGTCAGGATCCTAGCATGGACACACAAGTACCACTTCACAGCAGAGAATGATAATTGCGTTAAATGTATGCGCCTATAGTCGAAGATGGCCTCTAAGGGATCTGCAATCAGATCCGCAGGCTCTGTGTGAGTGACTATACTGTGTAGGCATTTTTATGCCCCGTTTTGCTGTGTACTACAGTATATGGTTATGACACCACAGGGAAAACATGCTGCTTTGATTTTGGCAGGGGATGGATCTGGATCTAATTGTACCACCACTAGAAAAACCTATTGTCTCATAAATAATTCTACAACACTGCTGCAACCATTATTAAAGTAGATATGAAACCATTTTATTTTCCACAAAGCTGTCATCTCCTAAAGCCCAAATGTTCCCCCAAATGGAAAGAAAGCCTAATGTACAGAAATGTCTTATGTCTCATAAAAAAAGTCTACATGAAATATTCTACACCACTGCTACTTCTATTACTGTGGATATAAAACAATTTTATATATTTTTTGTCTTTACACAATGTTCTCCTAAACTATGTCTCTGAAAAGTAATGGCAATGGAGGGGCTCTGATTAGCTGTAAAGATGGCACCTGACCATCAGTAATTCATCTTTATGTCTGTATTTATATAGCCCTTGTAAAGCATCCTCCTGTCCATGCTGGCTCAAGTGTGGCATTAGAGGACATAACTCAGATCCTCCGCAGTGATGTACAGTAATCACCCACTCACGCCACTCAGAGAGGACAACCATAATTAATCCATATGAGAACCCCCTCCAGTGGCACGCCTTTTGCCTTCATCAGAGGATATCTGGAAGTCAGGGAGGAGAAGTATGTCTGGATGAGGGTAAAAAAAACAGCCTCTCCATCTAACCAGCTGCAGAAGAGCTGTAGAAGAGGATAGTTCGATCAATAGCTTTCTCTCTTTCGTCCTCTTCCTCCCTTCCCCTTCCCTCTCTCCCTCTCTCTCTCTCTCTCTCTCTCTCTCTCTCTCTCTCTCTCTCTCTCTCTCTCTCTCTCTCTCTCTCTCTCTCTCTCTCTCTCTCTCTGTGGTGTGTCGAAATGAAAAGCATAGGGCATGGAGGTAATGGTTATGGATCGGTGAATGTGAGCTTCATGTTTTATTCCTGCGGTTTTAACCACGGCTACAGGTTTCTGATTCATGAGCTTATAAGTGGCTGAAAGCATCTCTACCCATTATGATACCGATGTCAGTTAGATGGTTGACATTGCACACAAGGAAGTGATGGGATTTGTTTGTGTGTGTGTGTGTGTGTGTGTGTGTGTGTGTGTGTGTGTGTGTGTGTGTGTGTGTGTGCGCGTGTGTGGTGTATATTTGTGTATGTGGTTTGCATGCAAAGCTTTCCCCTTTATTTCGTAATAATGTGCCAGTCTGTGTCACTGCAAGGCAGATAGTCTAACAATACTTCTGCGCACTTGTCTTTGCAAGGAAAATCTTTATGCGTTTGATCATCAAAGTCCGTTGAATCCCATTTGCGCCTGTAAACATTGCATATGTTCACTGTCCTATTTGTCTTTGCTATACACACGAAACCCCACAGTGGATATGAAAATATGATAGTGTGTTCTGACTTTTTAGACTCTGATGTATGTTTTTCTAAAGGATGACATGAGATGCTAACAATGCTAACATAGGGTTACTATTTACTCAGGACAGTCTTCATTTTTGGTGCTTGTCCTGGTCAAAATGAGCTCTGCCTCTTCTGTTTGTGGATAAAAATAATAGTGGAAATTATCCTATTATCGACATAGTGCCTATTATCAGCCATTTCAGTTGCTGTTCCACTTAAAATGAAGCTTTACCGCCATAAAAAAGAAGTTATCCCTGTTAAAATGGACAAATTCAGCTCTCGTAAACCTTTGGTTTGCATAAGTGCATTTAGAATGTTTCTTTTGTACACTGATTTTGCATATAAATACATAAATAAAAAAATAATAATTGATAATAAATGTATTAAAATAAATTTCAATATTTTTAAATATTTAACATAAGTAGGCAAGCTGTGAAAAACACAGTTGTGAGTGGGGCCAAAACAAACACCAGAGCGTCATTGCGGAGTCTGAGAGCTGGGAAGGGAGGAAGAGGGTAGAGACATGAACACAAGGGCGGTCCACCCTGCCTGCGTTACCTCAGCGAGGGAGTGGGGCCTCCTCTGTCAGCCCTAAACATACAGACACATCCCTCCTGCTGTGCAAAATGCCCTGTCTGTCTGGGACACTATGTCCTCGGTTTGCTTCTGATGCATGTGTAGGTGTGTACGCGTGTGTGTGTGTGTGTGTGTGTGTGTGTGTGTGTGTGTGTGTGTGTGTGTGTGTGTGTGTGTGTGTGTGTGTGTGTGTGTGTGTGTGTGTGTGTGTGTCCATATGGGTCTGGGTGTGTGCCTATGCATGTGTATGTCTGTAAAAGCATACAAATCTTTTTTGTGCTTGAGTGTGTGCATGCTTTGTGTGTGTGTGAGTTTGTGAATAGATGGGTGTGACTATGTCATTGTGTTAGTGTTAAAGTGTATGTGTGTGTGTCTGTAAGTGTATGCATATGTGTGTTTGTGTGCTATTGTATGTGTGTGTGTGTGTGTGTGTGTGTGCATTGGCATGGTGTTGATAAGGTCTGCCTACCAATCGGATGCTTCAGTGAGGTGGGGTGGGCCACTGGGTGCATGAGTGTGCCTCTGTTAAGCCAGCTGATTCCCTCTGGTTGCCACAGCAACAGCGAGCCCATCAGGTGCCTGTGTGTTTGTTTGTTTTGTGTGTTTTGCAGGTTTTACGCACATGCATACACACACTCACTCACCCTCACACACACACACACAAACACACACACACACATACACACACACTCTCACTCACTCACTCACACACACACACTCACTCACTCACACACACACACACACACACACACACACGTTAAGGTAGACAGATACTATGTAATGATAGTTTAAAAATATTTATCTAATTTGAAGGGAAATCTGTCATCCAGGAAATCTAATACTTCAAGATCATAGTAATTTTAATTTGGCATCTGTTTCCTCATCATGTTTATGTCAAGCAAATGTGGTGTTATAAAGTACATCAATAACAGATTGTTATTTAGTGATATTGAATCTTGAAACTTGTATCTAAGCTATATTTAAAAAGAAGTCTTGGTAAGATTATCATTTTTTTCATTGTAGTTTTTTTTTTCTGTGTAGAGCTGACGTCAAAACCCTACTTGTAGGGTGACAATCTGGAAGGCTTATGGAATGAAAGTGACCACTTCACTGTGAGGCAGAAAAAAAAACTCATAGACGAAACAATAATAATTAAATAAATAATAATAATAATACATATGTTTTATATAGCGCTTTTCATGACACTCAAAGACGCTTTACAAAGGACAGTACAAAACACACAGTATTGGGACATACAGTACATAAGGACAGTACAGACGCACAATAATGGGACATACATTACATACAGTACATAGAAACAGTGAAAACAGTGAAAACACGCAGTATTGGAGAAATTAACAGAGGTAAGGAGAGATATCAGGACAGGGAGGATACAAAGGGGAACAGCAGATTAGGGCGAAGGAAACTGGTGATATTGGTGGTACTGGGAAAGAAGACTCAGGTGTAATAAGTGGTTTGAAAGAGGTGGGTCTTGAGGTTCAGTGTGAAAGATGGTAGTGAGTCAGATTCTCGGATGGCTAGGGGGAGGGAGTTCCAGAGGGTGGGGGCGGCGATGGCGAAGGCTCTGTCCCCCAGGGTGCGGTACTTGGTTTTGATGATCGGAGTGAGGAGGTTGGCATCCGAGGAGCGTAGACGGTGAGGGGGGGAGTGGCGGTGTAGGAGATCGGTGAGATATGGGGGTGCAAGGTTATTGAGGGCTTTGTAGGTGATGAGGAGAATCTTGAACTGTATACGTTGTTTGATGGGGAGCCAGTGGAGTTTGCGGAGGATGGGGGTGATGTGTTCTCTGGATGGGGAGCGGGTAAGCAGTCAACAAAAAAAACAAAAAAAACAAAAACAAAGAAACACGGAGGACTAGCATGTGAGCATGACCTCATTTTTCCACATCTGGCTCTTCAGGTGCTGTTTGTGTCCTTGCGAAGCAGGGAAAGCTGGAAGTTAATCTCACACGTATGGTTTCTCAAGGAATTCAATCCCGATGTAGAGAGGCGCCAGAGGCAACAATCAGAAAATTCAATCTTCTCAGCGATGCCCGAGGACATGTATTTCTTTCTCCCTAGTACATTTGTTGCGGTTGTATTATTTTGTATATCTGTCGTTCTCTCTCGCTTTGAGAGATAACACAGCTGTGGAACATAGGCATCGCGCACCTATTTCTCCAATTTAAGTGTCAACGTCCTTTTCGTCAATTTGACTTGAGGCTGCCCATGACAGAGAAGAGTACAATTACAGAGAAATGAGACCGAAAGAGAGAACAAGAAAGCAGAAAGGCACTTCATGTCACCCTCACATTAGACATACATTTAGTTTGACTTTAAAATAGCTGGCGTCTCCCAAGGGTAATTTGTACCTTTGAAGTACCACCATGCTGTGAAAACTAGATGGAACCTTAGCCTACCCTGTAACCCAGGAAATCAGCTGCCTTACTTTAAAATCTCCCCACTCTGAACTGAAATTGTAATATGGATAAGAACCACGCCCTCCATCCCCCAATGGAGCTCTCCCAACACTAGACCTATTCTGTCATAGTCAGCCATGGGGACACAGGTGCACACCTCCTCAGCATGTAGCTGTCTTAAAACTATCCCACAGTATCCCTCTGTGGCTGTCTGTCTGTAGAGAAGGCCGACCCACCCGGCTTGAGTTTCCCGCTGGTGAAGTTTACATTATCCGCGCTTACTGCGCTAAGCAGACTGGCGCTTTAGCATTAGCAAGCATGTGGAAAAAGCCTGCTATGCTATGTGCGGTGCTGCTAGCACTAAAGGTCTCTTTTTTTGGCTCCCTGCTGGTAATGTGTGCGTTATTTTTTTGCTATTGGGACCACGCAAGCAGATAAAGGTTAGCAGTGTTTCAGTGGGAAAGGGCAGAAGGCTAAGCCTCCTAGCGGGACTAAGTAGTTTAAAGCCATTTCAATGAAAACGGAGGGGATAGAGGAAATGGCGCAACACTGTCGCAAAATACCGATCTGATAAGAGCCCAAGGGCTAAAAGGGTTTGATTTATCTTGTGCATTTAGCACATATAAAGCTGCAGCGCCAGTCACAACAAAATGCTCTTTAAATCCAACGCCATTATATAATAGTTACGCTACAGACATGGGGCCATTAATTATGGAAGCCATTTAGAGTTCATATTTTCACTTAAACTCATAATAAACCTTTCTGATTCATTCATTAAAAAACAAAATTGAAGCAGCTCACTTTACACTTATGCTATGCACTTGACTAACGCACTTGCAGTAACATAATTACACAAAAGCTGCGCAACGTGATAGCACATTAACCCTGTTACCCCAACACTTAATTTTAGTACGTGAGCGCAGTATATCAATGTCCATTTACCTAATATACTCGATATACCTAATATACTCGATAAACTATCCTATATGACACTGTAACTGACTTGTTTTGCAAGTTTTTCATCGCTTATCAGACCAACCTTTACACAACACAAAAACAAGTCACCCTGGCTCACTTAATTTATGTTCTTCTCTGAGAAAGCTGATAAAATTTGCCACTGTGTGAAGTGCTATTTGTGTGTGTGTGTGTGTGTGTGTGTGTGTGTGTGTGTGTGTGTGTGTGTGTGTGTGTGTGTGTGTGTGTGTGTGTGTGTGTGTGTGTGTGCGCGCAAGGATGCTTGTGTGTGCATATGTGAGAAAGACAGAGAAGGCGAGAGAGAGACTCATTTGTGTGCTTATTCACCTGAGTAAATTGGGCTTGTTAATCAGCTAGCTCTCTCTTTAGTTGAGAACCCCATAGAGAGTGCACACTTCGGTGGCAAATGACAATACACGTTTATTTTCTATCAACAAATGAATGGCCTGAGATAAATACATAAATAACTGTAGGAGTCAAAGCACAATCTGGGTTTCAGTGACCTGAACATGAGACCTGAACAACAGCACAGGCATATTGTGTGTGTTACAATTTCTATAACCATGCCATTCTGTCATATTTATTTTAAAACATTATGTCCAACATTTCTACACATATGTGTACACACTGTCTACACAGGCCTAACAGTTGAAGGAGCAGATTCTGCTGTTCCAGGGACAGTTGGTTGGTGTAAATCCCGCACGTGGTGTGTCCCTTTAAGCCTGAAGTCCTACGCCAAAGAAAAGCAGACACCCCCTGCAGCCCCCCTGCCCCCTCCCCCCTTCCCATTTCTCCCATAAACAATGTTAGGAGGCTCAGACAAACGCAGCAGGAGAGAGAGCAGGAGGAAAACAACAGAAGGAGTAGCAATTGGTCGCAGTGTCATCTTCTGTTGAGCTCTTGGTTTTGCCATTTCCTTTTGTCTCCAAAATGGTAACCTTTCGAAGAGTCTAAACATTTGTGTGTGCTGTGTGCGTGTGTGTGTGTGTGTGTGCGTGTGTGCATGTGTGCATGTGTGTGTGTGTGTGTGTGTGTGCGTGTGTGTGTGCATGTGTGTGTGTGTGCATGTGCATGTGTGTGTGTCTGTGCGTGCATGTGCGTGTGTGTGTTTGTGCGTGCATGTGTCTGTGTGTGTGTGTCTGTGTCTGTGTGTGTGCGCGAGCTTGCAATAGGCATACATAGCTTCTCTGCTTCCAAGTTAGTCCAGGACAGATGGCCTGCTCCTCTGTGCCTGAAGTCTTCACTGACTTTGACGCCCTTTCGTCGTGTCAAAACCTGCCAGAGCTGTCAATGCAGATTCAATCTCTGCTTTTCGGTTATGCCTAATTATGAAGTCCTCTTTTCTGCAGAGATTGAGACAAACCTTTCCCTAGGGTCGTACTCACAAGGTATCTTAATGCGTAAAATAGCTTCTTTAAATTGCTGATTTGGGAGAAACTTTAAAAAAATAATTGGAGCAAATTTCATGTCAGTATTCCATGAAGGCTGAACGTTCTAAAAGTAGTGCCTACTATAAGTCGTTACTGAGTCTGACAGAACTAACAAGTTGTCAAGAGGATTCCTAACTCACCAAGTGTCACTCAGACCCACTCCCAGGTGATTGAAATAAAGCCATTTTTGGTCACTGTCTCACATTGCAGCGTTTAGCTATGCAGAGTCAGACTTACTGGATACAGTCCAATGAGAGAATAATGAGAAGGCTTACAAAGGATACAGAAATGTCCCCAACCAACCGTAGCAACCCACTCAGGGCTGATAATAAATCTAATGTTACGCTTGATTGTAAAATTAAACTAGCTTCTGTTTACATAAACCTGGCATCATGCAGATACCTTTTGGAATTGTCCAAGTCTGTGGGCAGTGTAATCAGTTGTTATTTAATATGCAGGCAAGGTCAAAGATTGATTCATTGATTGGTAAATCGGTTTGCTGGTTGATTGGCTGCTTGTTTGCTGAGTCAGTTGATTGGCTGACTGATCTTAATGAAGGGCTACTTAGCACATGCCTACTCAATGGCACAGCCCCTGCTTGTGTGATCAACATGGCTGTGTAATTGCGTTGTTGTTGTTTTTTTGTTTGTTTGTTTGTTTGTTTTTTTTTTTTTTTTTTTTGTTTTTTGGCAAGAAAGATTTCTCAGGAAAATTTTAAAAGGTACATTTATCATGCTCTATAATGCATGTTGGACTTTTAGGAAAATATAAATTATAATAAAAACTGGCTGCCACATTGGGTTAGCTGCCTTTGAAAGTACAAAGCTTGTACTCCTCCAGTGATTTCGCCAACAAAATTTTAACACTCTTTGTTTCTGTTATTATATCAAAGAAACTACTTGTTCTAGTTCTCTCTCTTACTTTCTCTCTCTCTTGTACACACACACACGTGCGCGCACACACACACACGCACACACACATAGACACACACACACACACACACACACACACACACACCACGCATTTTCATCTTCTTTTCTTTCATTTCTCTTTTTCCATGAGTCAAATGGCACATTGTAATCCGGCATTGAAAGGCTCCCGAGATCACTGCAGTGCATGAGCAATTACAAGGAGGCAGGTCTGTGTTCCGGCACCCCGCGTCGCCAGGGTCGGGAAGGCTCCCGGTGCGAGAATCGAAATGACCTTGCAGTCGGATAGACCGCAGATTGCAGGGAGGGTGGAGGTGTGGGGTGGGGGTTTGGGGGCCAGGGAGGTAGGGAGGCAGGGAGATGTAGCGTGAGGGCTGCTGGTGGTTGGTGGGAGGCTTGGAGGGTGAAGAGAAGGGAGGATGGGGTGGGGGGGTGGGGGCAAGGGGAGTGGAGTGGACAGTGCGATGAGGCAAAGATTGGTTTGCTGCCGCTGCTGCTGTGGTGGTGGAGTTGTGGTGGTGCCAGCTGCTTCTTTGAGTGGACCCCGCTAGACAGTGATAATGAGGATGGAGAGCCCGTCCAGCCCCAGCCATGTCTCCAGACATCTCGCTCAAAGAAGATGGACGAACTTTCTGCCACTGCCTTGTTAGGTGTTAGATAGATTGTGGAGGCTAAGCTAAAGATACACACACAGACACATAGACACACACACACACACACACACACAATCTGTGGTCCTATTTGGCAAAAGAATTGGAATGTTTTATCTTTGAAGGAGTGAGAGTGAGGGAGCAATCTGTTTGACGGTTTGTTCGATTGGAAGGTGCATTTCGAGCTGTAGAGCTCGATTTGGAAAACAAGGCCACTCTATCATTAATCCTTTATCTGTCCTTTATCTCTGTATTTTCTCCCTGATAGGGACCGAGGAAAGACTATTAAAATAAACTAATGATTTCTAGTACAGGAGCAGCTTTTTAATGATGTGTTTACTGCTGCTGATTTACTGCTTGGGTCTTAGATAGATCATGGAGGATAACCTAAAGACATTAACAAACAAACAAACAACACACACACACACACACACACACACACACACACACACACACACACACACACACACACACACACACACACACACACACACACACACACACACACACATACATACACACACACCACAAACTATACTGACCATCTTTAAAGACATAAATTGTTCACACAACTTTTTTTTTACAGTAGGTTTTAAATCACCCATCTGTAAAAAGCATCTAATTGTGAGTGAAAACACAAGTTCTCTGTGTTGTAGTATGGCATGGACGACCGTTTTGGCAAGTTTACAGTATACATATACAAGTCTTCAGTGGAGCCCACAGTATGTGAAAGGCCAATGGCCTTGCCTGGTTAGCGAATGCTAACTACCGAGGGCTGTAGCCTCCTGAGAAAGGGGCAGCATAGTGACACAGGACACATACACAGATGGGCTGGGGTGATCATGGCACTTAACCTTTGCACTTGAGTTAAAGAGGTCCCGTCTGTGCCCAGCATTAACATGAAGCATGAAGTCCCCCAAACACACACACACCCACACTCCCCACAGCGGCGGTCCAGTCCAGATGGCCATGTCCAGAGACCTGCAGATAGAGCCTGTAGTCATGACACCATGGTGGTGGTGGGAAAAGGGGGGGGGGGGGGTCGTTGGCCTGATGCATCGCTAAGGGAATTAGGGAGGCTCATCGGATATTTATCAAAGCCAGACAACCCTGGTAGGCATAAGGGAGGACACACTGGAGCGCCTGATGGTTAGACACCCTGAGGTCTCCGTTCTGTGGCTAATGAAGGTGCGAGGGCCAGAGACAAGCAGGGAAACTTCCACACTCTTCTCTCTCCTCCTCTCTCTCCTACCTCTGATCACCCTGGTGCACAGATACCTTCTCCAAACTATATTTACATAGACTCCTATGCATAAGACATGTAGAGGACATAAACTTTCCCCAGACTGTGCCTTCTCAATGAGTGTTTATATGATGTCTGATAGTATGTGTACATACACCTTCTCAATGCTGTGTTTGCGCAGTGCCTCTGCATACTACTTGTATATAAACCTCCCTAGTTCTACATGTTCATTATTCCCCATATTACATGTATATAACCCGTCTGCATAGTATACTAATCAAAACATAAGAGACAGGAGAAAACATTTCCCACCTCCCACGCGACAGAGTGCCATCACTAGTGGAGTATACACTCAGACTGCCATACTTATGAGCCTTGCTCTTGAGTTTTGCAATCACAATGTAACTGTTATTACCCAGCAGACCCCACAGGGGTTGAGGTTGTTTGAGCAGGGGGGGGGCGTTCCGCTGGGTGCTCCACTGACCATCTCCGACTCAATAAGCCCTTTCCATTTTACCCCATGAATGGCCGTCCAGGGCATATTAATGCATGAGAAATGTCTCTCCGAGCTTTTAGCAGAGTTAAATTAGCCCTAAATTGCCACTTAAATGGCCGGGTTGAAAGGCAGACAGGTGCTGGGGAGCCAGGGAAGGAGGGCAGGAGGAGGGGGGTTTCATACAAGGGGGTTGTCCACTTTCTGGCAACTCAAGACCCTCAGATGACGCCATTCAGATGAGCTTTGTGGGAAGCCAATCATATAAAACCGTGGGCTCGGTCAGCGCCTTTATTAAGTTTTCTCTCCTCCAAGTAAGTGCTTGAATGTGATTAGATAAAATGGAAGAGAGAGGATTGCTAAAAATACATATCTGAACTGGACTAATACATTTTTCTGTCTCTTTGAATTCAAAGAGTTGTTCAGATACAATGGAGCAATTTTAAGAGTAGGTTTCAGCAGTTGGGGGGAGGGGAAGCAGGGTGGTGATTGTTCTGGCATTAAGGATGAAGGACTCAAATTATTTCAAAGACAAGCTAGCAAGTGGATGATGCCGTAGAAGTGAGCCAGTGTCAGCTAAGGGTGAAGTCAGCTGATCAAAAGTCCTCTGAAATCTCCAAAACCAAACAGATTAAACGAGTCCAATTTCCTTTTGTTATCATTATTCTACCTGGCACAACATATGGGTGCTGTCAAATTAAACTCCTTTTTTTTTGTTCCTCTCATAGCCCACATCCAGTGTATTAAAAGACCTGTTCTTGCAAATCCTTTCATTTAAAGATATTTGTGCATCAATGATTAATGAATGCATAAATAAAAATACATTAAAAGTTTATTTGACATCACTCAATGTCTAAAATGGATGAACTGCATATCAAGCTTTCACTGTGCCCTGTAAAACACTTTGAAGCACACACAGAAACTCTACCTCTCTCTCTCTCTCTCTCTCTTTCTCTCTCTCTCGCACACACACACACACACACACACACACACACACACACACAGCAACAAGATCATTATAGACGGCAGATGACTATCACGCAACATGCACAAAGCCTTTGTACCACACACCCTGAAGTGCACTTTCAGTGCATTTCCAGGGAGCAGTGCATATTCCAATTGCACACAGGCAATATGTCACCTCGAATAAAGAAAAGGGGCTTATTTTGTCTGAAAGCTTGTCCTGTATGAACTTCCCCTCTCCTTTCTCCCTTTTTATTAGCTATTTTTCTCGCTGTTATTTGCTTGTACATTCTTTTCTGTTAGTCCTTGCTGTTCTGTTAAGCCTGTCATGCCCTTTTTCGGATTTATATAATATGAATTCCTTTTTTTTTTTTAAATTGAAGCCCCCTTTGACTTCTTCGTGTCTTTCATTGTCCGACTAGAGAGAACTATTACCAAAAGGTTAAATTCTTTTTTTTGCAGTAGCGCATCAATTAATGATTAATGTACTTTGCGGTGTCTACAAAACAGCACTGGAACTTCCTGCTGTGGTGAAATAATAGGCATGAAGTCTGAAAGCCACTGCACCATTACTGTTACCCCCACCCCCCGCCCCTTCGTCTCTCCTCCCCCTCCCGCTTCTCTGTCTCTCTCTTTTCTCTCTCTCCCCCCTTTCTCAGTGTCTCTTTCTCTCCTTCCTCATATCCTAATATCTCATGTTCAGGGCTCTTTTTTTGTAACCTCCTTCCCAATTTCCCGCCAGCAACAGCAGCGGTGCTCTTGCTGTGTGACAGCTCATTTGCAACTCCTTTTTGGAAACGGCTAAACGCCTGAGATTCCTCTTCATCAGCTCCCCATTCAGAGGGGCTTGCAGAGGGAAACGGATGTGTCCTGGGAGCGCGCCTTGGCACACTGGTTTGAAAGGGGTGGGGGGTGGGGGTGGGACCAAAGATTTCTGTCTGCGGTCCTGGGGCTGATGCGTTCGTCTCGCTGACAAATGGCCTGCCCTGGCCAGTGAGCGACACCACATTAGTGGCTGCGCTGACCAGCATATTCATTCAGTCTCCACCCCAAAGCCTCAGTGCGACCATGCCAACCCATCCATCACTGGTGTATTAGCTGGAAGGAGGGTTTGGCATGGGAGTCAAGTTCCATAGCAATTTCTATTTGTGTGTTGTGTCTTTCCCGCACTATTAGCATTCGTTATATGGGGGAGTGATTTGCAATTCATGTTTAGATGGATGTTTGCATGTGTTATTGATTCCCGCTGAGTGCTGTGGGGGCTGACGAGAAAATAAATAGTAGCTGTGGATTTAATGGCTTAAAGGCAGGTCCTGTTTTGTTTATCTGTGAAAGGGACTCCTCTTTCACAGTTCGTAATGACGGTTTGGTATTTGTAACATGTCCTGTTTGATTAAGCTGCCAGTATTACTGGATAAAACATCACAGCTTGTTATTGCCAATCACCTATGGCAAGCCAATTGAGCATTTATTCTGACATCTTTATCTCAGGCGTACAGTATGTGTCATTTACATGCAAGCCATTCCTGTAAGATAGTTAATTAGTGAGCCATGTTTATGTGAACTAGTTAACTAGTGAGGGCTAAAATTTTCACTAGTTAACTAGTAAGGCCTGAACCCTCACTAGCCAACTAGTGAACCTTTTTTTTCTTATCTTACTAGTTTACTAGTTGACTAGTGAATGCCACGTTCATACTAGTTGATTGGTCCAAAACCACTGAACGTCAATATGTATTTTTATCAGTTAATATGCTGTCAGCAAGCTTTCCCATCTGGCAACACATAGCACACTGCTTGTGTGTTGTCTGTGTTCATGTACGGGTGCTAATACAATGATTCAAGTATAAAAATTATGGATCTATTTTAGACCTAGCCTGCTTAGCACATATAGTGTAGGCGAGATTCATAATAATCTACCTACCCCAATGACACAGCATTGATTCAACATACTGTAGGTCTAAGACTTCTGCCTGGCGAAATGACATTTAATCAGCATGTCTCTGTACAGCCAGGGTGTTCAGTGTAGGTTTTAGTAAAAATAGATGTATGCACATCCCATCTCGCCAGGTGCAGGCTAGAAAACGCTTTTTAAAAAGAAAGTGAAGTAGGTGTGCGGAAGAAGTGAAAACGTGAAGTAGGTTTTATTCAGGATGTAGGAGAGAGGCAAGAAAAGTTTTTTACATGATCAAAAATGGTACAGAGTTTCATATTAAATTTATAAAAAAGACAAAGACAGCTTCAGAATAGTACGGGTATATATTAGAACCCTAAGAGGTTATTTCACACATTCAAATGAAGGAGAAATCTGTACCACCGAATGCAGAGACTAATTGGCATGTTTCCCTTGATTTGTAGGTATTCAGAGCTGTGGCACAGGGTAAAAGCCAACCAGCGAGAGAGAAAGGCATTGATTGTGATGCTGTTGATTTGTTAAGTGGATTTAGAAAGGATTAGGAAGCCAGTCAGTTAGTGGCAAATGGGGTGACATTTGAGAACCTTTAGAGAAGCTGGATAAAGCTGTCCACCTTTTAAAAGTAAAGCATTTCTCACATCAACTCAATTCTGTAGAATTTACTGCATAAATATTCCATCAGACAAAATCAATCAGATCACGACAGGATTGATGACTGGATTGATTTCACTGGCTGTTCTGCACTGTACTGATAAAATCTCATGAGATGTGTCCTCTATGACTGCTGGGCTGCTAAATAGAGAATGGTTTATGGTCACTGCCTGTAATCACTTTAATTTAAAGGTTCAGCCAAACAGTGTAGTCAAATATACCCAACACACAGATGTTCATAAACAGCTAGTGTCCATGACAAGTGGTCATTGCCAAGCCATCCATGCACTACTCCAGCGAATGGATATGCTGTTTCAGACAGGAAATGAAGAGGTGTAATTTGATTGGCCGTTGAGCTCGCATATTACTGTAACTTCCTGTCACAAGCAGTTCCTTTTTAAAAAAAAAACAAAAACAAAATGGCATTCAGATTCCCATGAGTCAAATGAGCCTTCAGCTTGATGTAGGACAGTGGTCTGAATAGCCGCCAAGAGAGTTCACATTGAACCATACACACGGCTATATTTACGATCAGAATAATGCATGACATGTTTTCCATGAGGGCACAGGGACAGTGCTGTGTGTTGCCCCGAGTGAAGAGGAAAACATGCTTTCATGTATAAAACATAGACCCTCCCAGATGGCCTTATGGTACGTTTCAAGTTTGCTTATGTCCATGTTGCTGTGTGTGTTTATTTTCCAAGCCTGCCCTTTGGTCTGTATAGGGTCTCACTGTGCATGAATGAGCATGTACATGAACAATTCAGTCTGTTCTCTTTCCATCCCATCAGACATGGTGCTTCAAACAAAGCCAATGATCTGTTATGTTCAGTGAAGTTGTGAACAAGCATGAGCACTTTCCTCTGTGCACTGATGAACAAAATCCAACCTCTTGTGTAGAAGAAGACAGTGAGAAAGATGGCAGACAGCTATTGGGTGTACATCTCTGATTGTAATCTTCCCAATGCTATCTTTCCAACTGTGTCAAAATTAGGCAATGAAAAATCTGAAATATCTCCTCAGTGTTCAGGAAATTATTTGTTCTTTATCTCTCCTTCCTTCCCTCTCTCTCTCTCTCTCTCTCTCTCTCTCTCTCTCTCTCTCTCTCTGTCTGTCTCTCTCTCTCTCTCTCTCCTTTCTGAGAGAGGTTGGTTGGTTAGAGTTTTAATTCAAAACCTTGCCGTGACAGCGCTTGTGTCTCAGGAGGAGAAATGGGAGCTGGCTGTAATTGTAGGAATTGTTCCTTGTCCATTGTTTCGCGCATGCTTCTCCTCACCTCCCCCACCTACTGGTGCTCCTCTCATTCGAGACTGCTCACAATTAAACTGCAGCAGCAGAGGTGGTGGTAAAGGTGGCGGCTAGGCTGCTGGTGGTGATAGTGGTGGTGGTGTTGGGTGATGGTGGTGGTAGTGGTCCCCTTGACAGTGAATGAAAGTGGATGTGCTCGAGGTCAGGAAACCTCGACCGGAGGACCTGTCAGAGAATTCCTGGCAGCGGCAGCGGCAGCAGCAGCAGCAGCAGCAGCAGAACAGACGCGAGCGCAGCTACAAACACACTCGTTTCCCAAGATCCTCTGGGGAAGGGGCAGAGGGAATCTCATTTCTTGAGGTATCTCTCTCTTGGATTTTCTTTACCATCTTTCTCTGGCTCTTCCTGTACCTTTTTTTTCCCTCTTTGCTCCTTTGTGTTTTGGTCTGTATGGTGCAGACTTGTAATGCCATTCTATCCTAAAGGGCAGCTGAGGCTGAGGGGGGTGGCAGGGTTTGAATGTTAACACTACGCCAATCCTTGTTGGAGTCTATTGTTTTGCATGCTGTACATCCAGTGCCATGACCACTCTGACAATGTCTACAACAACAATCTGTAAAACAAGTAGGTTTATAAAGAGAAAAATGATAATTGATTGTATATATTGTATACAAAGAATTAGCCATATCAATGTCTTAACTCTAAATTTCATTCTCTACTTAATGTGCCAAACAATTGTTAGAAATCAGAGCAAAATATAGTAAGATGTAGAAAACTAAAGAAGCTGTATACTACTTTTATTGATATAGACCATGCTGTCTATTGGGTCAGATATCCAGTGCCCAAAATATATATCAATGGCGGTCTGCCTTTTTCTTATACTTAGCTTGCTATGGAGCAAATCCTATGTAAAAATGAATGAGTGAGTGGATGGACAAGTCCATATTTCAGCCATAGCTATAAGGAATGAAAAAAAAAAAACTGAACTGAACTTCACATCATTTACAGTTGAAAGGCCGCTCTAGACTCAGCTACAGAATTAATATTTATACTCGCGCAGCCAGCTCGCGCACTCATCCTGGCTAATGATTTCCCTTCTTTATTTTTTTTTTTTTCAGACAATGAATTAATTCAGTTGGAGACTTTGGGAAATTTTGTTTAATTTCTGGTCTTTTTGATGTGCCTGCCTGGCTGTGTAAACGCACTTGCTCTGCGTCCTCATGTGGCCTCTCTTTTTTTACTGCAGGATCAGAGTTACACTGAAATAAAGAAATAAAGCCGCAGAGAACACGGGAAAGGCCAAAGCCCTGAAAGGAGAAGCGCCATATCTAAATATAACTGAATTCTGGGCAAATTAAACTCAAAGCCTGTCTGAAATGAAACTCTGACAGAGGACGAAGATACTGTATTTCCTATTATTCTAATTGGACATGGCAGCACACTGCAAAGCTTCGGGCACCCCCCAGCAATGCACTTCTCTGTCCTCTTGAGCGCCAAACATCCTTCACTAACTTGTTTTTGTTTTGTTTTTTTTGTTTTTTCTTTATCCTGTCATCCACTGCTAAGACAAGGTCCCTAAGTGCACATTGAACTCTTACAAAAAAAATAGCGTTCTAGAGAATTGTAGGACCTTTAAAATGCAAATTACACTTTTTTTATGTGTATATTGTGGTGACCTTGAAAACTGCAAAACATATGCAGGCAAGCTTGTTCTTTTCTTTTTTCGTGGTCTGGGTTATCTGATTTTTCTAAAGACTGATAGCCCAGCTCATGTCAATGAGCACTTTTGTAAAGAATATGTACTCTCACACAAGCAATCAAAGGACAAACAGTGCATGGGTTTGCACTATACAGATGACAACAAACAATCCTTTCCCATATGTCTGCCTATGCACCATAGCCTACTGGTGTTAAAAGACCCTTTGATCTGGTTGCTGTGTTGCTGGACATGGAGTGTATCCACTATTGTGCACCTAAACATCAGGTTGGAGGATGAGGACGTGGACTAGGTGGGAGAGCACACTGGCCCCACGTCGTCTCTGGCGCTGCGGCACAAATGGTTTTTCATCTGCTGCTTCATTACTTAAACTGCAGTTTAATGGCAATGCCCAGCCCTCTGCATTGCACACAGCGGCCCCAATTACACAGGCTCACAGTCTGTGTCGAATGCCTCTATGCTGCTGCCCTCAACACACACGCACACAGAGAGAGAGAGAGAGAGAGAAACCACAAACCATACTCAACATCTTTAGAATATTAAATGGTTGTAATACATGAGTTTTTCTTACAGTATGTAGGTTATGAATAATTTATTTTTAAAAACATAGCGAGTAGAAACCATCCATTATAGAATGGATGATCAGCTGTTAAGAAGGTAGCACTTTATAATAAGACTTCCTAATCAGCATTTATTTTGCATTTATTAACTTTTACTTAACACTGTATTCATCATTTGGCAATCATTGCTTTTACACTATTTCTCATCAGTAACTCGTTTATAACATATTGACACACATCTGTCTGGATGTCGGTTGGCTATCTGGCTGTATGCCTGTTTGTCTTTATGCTATCTGCTATCTCTCACCCTGCTGCCTTTCTGTCTGTCTATGTGTCTGTCTATCATCTTTTCTGTGTGCTTTAATATGTGTAGATATGTATGTGAATTATTTACTGATGAGAAATAGTGTGCTCACTCACAATAGTAAACTCAACACTGTTGTTTTGCAAACATAAAACATAACTAAGCACACACACAAAACAAAAAAAACATCATCACCTCTTTTCATGCAGCTCAACAAATACAATCAAAGAAATGCAGTGCTGTGTGCATTGCTGTTTTAAAGCATATCTGAAAGTTACCCCATTTCGCTTCCAATTAGCTGCTGTGCTAAATTTGCCATGAAAACCCTGAGCTTGACATCAGGCATTAAGTAAAAAATTGGCACCCTAGAATGCTACATTACTGTGGGCGACACATTCTTTCTCATGCCTAAGTTCCAGAACAGGTGTAGGAGGTGTGAGTCCTGTGGAGGCGGCTGAGCTGTCATGAATCCTGGCTTCTGCTCAGATAACAACACAAGACCGATCTCTGCCACCACAACACCGCCAGTCCCCCACGCCACAGGAGTTATTCTCGTCCCCAAAGGGTCAGATGTTTTAGCGAAAGAGAAAAAGCAAATAACTAGCGAATAAACGAAGAAAGTAATCACATTATGATGCGAGCTGGTTCTTTTTTTCTCTCCTCTCCTCCCTTGCTTTTGTGCCACAGTGCACTAACCCCCACAGTGCAGCGGCATGGCTGCGCATCCGAAGGACAGAGAGAGAGAGAGAGAGAGAGAGAGAGAGAGATAGAGAGAGTCGCAGTGTGAGGAGCAAACAATAGCCACGCCTAATAAAGCCAAACACCCTGGAGTGGGTGGCAGTGCCTGGAATAGCAATGTGGAAGCTTCCGGCTAAGGCCCCCGGGGCCAATGTGCTTGGCCCATTAAGTGTGTCAGTGTCATCTGATGCCAAACACTTCTGCTCTCTTCCGCTGTCTCGCTTTCTATTCTTCTTGCTTTCTTCTTCTTCTGTTTCTCTATCTCCCTCTCTGTCTCTCGGGATTTATTCTTCAGCGTGTTACGCATTCCCCCTCTACTTTGATGTTTGTGCTGTCACTTTAAAAAGTCCTTTTCACAGAGCAGGGTAACTATATATTGAGAAAAATAAGCCGTACTCAGACAGGGCCCTTAATTTCTTATTGCTGCACCACCAGACTTGACGTTTATCTTCCTTTTTTTTTTTCTTCCGTCGTCAAACAGAGAGGGCACAGACCGGCGCCAAGACCACTGCAGGTTCTGTGCTCTTCCATTCACAGAGAGCCCGAGGCAGAACAACAGGAGGAAGAGAGTAGAGTGGTGGCGTAAACAAGCTCGCGGGGCCCCCACGCTCGCCAAGGGTGAGGATAGTCCTGCCCCCCTTCCCTGGTTGGCACTAATTGAATCCTTGCAGCGGTGAAAGTGACTGTGGAAACTGAGTGACAGCTCAAGCATTGGAGATTTAAAAAGGAAAGATCAACTGGGAGAAAGAAAAAACAGTGAGAGAGAAAGAGAGAGAGAGAGAGGAATGATGTGAACAAGGTGAATAGAGCAGTACTGGCCTCACGGCTTGTACAATGCTTACCTTTAAAAGCTGGGTTAGAGTGAGAGATTGCTGCAGTGTGCTCAGGGATTGAGAAAGCAATTACTGTACTTACACCTTACCACACACCATCACTGCCCTCTTCTATTGCAGTCCAAATTGACAGAGCTTTGTGATAGATAAAAATTACGTACAACTGACAAATAGAGAACTCAAGTCCCGGGATGTGATATTATCCTGAATGCGCCGCTTTGAGCCATTTTGTACAGTCTGACACAAGGACACAGCCTGACTTCCCCTGTCTTTGCCTCTATACATCAGCTGGTAGAGGAAGGTTTCAGCTACACTAATATGTAGGTTTGTTACCAGGGGAATGGGCAAGCTTCCTTTTTGTGCCTATGCTGCAAACAGCGATGGATTTAAAGCTCGGCTAAATATATGTTTTATCCAGTTCAGTAATGGCATCACAGCACAGCATAGTTACCCATCCACAGTATTACCCATCCACAGTATCTAATTGGAGCAGAACACAGCAGTCTTACTCTGGCTTGTCACAGGGATACAATGGTACCAAGAGTGTACCATATGCCCCAGGCACATTTATATCCTTGAGAAAGCTCTACGCTGTAGTCTGCCTTTCCCTTCAGGAGCCTTGAGGGTTTTTTTTTCCATCTTTCATCCCTGCTCAGCTCTGCGTTGATCGCCATATCTATTTACATGAGCAGGAAGCTGGAGAGAGATGGGGGGGGGGGGGGCAAGAGTAAAAGGATGAGGAGGAGGAGGAGGAGGAGGAGGTCAACCACCAGGCTCTGTAGGGGTGCAATAGCAGCTCAACCTTTCCCTGTCCTCTATCAGAGGCAGAACATAGGATCCTCCCTGAGGAGGTGGCCAGATAGATAACCGAAATTCCCAGGAAGGGGCTGAGGTTCTTTTCCAAGTCCCTAGGAGGAGTGTGTTGGCACTGCTAATGCCTGGTATAGCCTGCTATCGCCGTGGTCGCAGCTGGCGGAGTTTAGTAGCACCTCGCCGTCTAATCCGAGGGCTTTGCGGGGTGTTTGGCGTCGTCGGCAGGATATATTGATTGTGCCGGAGTTATAAACGCTCACGTAGCACTCCGCTGCATTGAGGCAGGCCACAGAGAGTCCATTGGCCTGCTGCTGCAGAGGATGATGGGGGAGAGCTGTATCTGGGAGGACAGGTGGTAAACTGCATGGTGGAGTGCCTCAAAAATGTATTAAAAATTGCAAGTGCCTATTATGAAATGCAGAGGCCAAGGTCACACATTGAGGGGCATTTCTGCCAAGCTCTGGAAAAAAGATTCTTTATGCAGCTGTCATGCACACTTTGCATATGGCTTGCCTTATGGCGGTCCCAGTGGTGAAAGGGTATTATCATAGTATGGTGTGAAATTCAAAAGCAAGGCAGAGTCCTTTCACTACATTTGAGTATGGTGGCTCGCTGTAAAGTCATTTTACAGATGAAACTATGACTTTACATTGCACAAAGAAGATAGTTTTAGAGAGAGAGGACGGTCAAATGTGATGTCATCCAGAATTTTTGCATGTTTTTTTTTTTCTTTTTTAAGGAAGTGTTTTCTATTTTATGTTTAACATTTGTGGTTAAGATTTAGAGTTTCTGTACAACTTGACTCAGTGGGGCCAAAGGACTGAATTATATGGTGAAACATATTTTGCTTGCCTCCGTTTTTCGCCTATTCCGAGTCTAACACATCTGTGAAAAATTCTTGTTGAATGTTAAGATGAATAATTGACTGGCTCATAAAGGGACATTTTTGCATCTTCTAAAACGTCTCACTATTTATGCAAGCACATTGCAAATGCCACTATATATCTATATTATATGCCTCTTGCACACCGTTCAATATGAGATATAGCATATTTAATGCTTGTCCTTATTGTTCTTTGTACTTTCTGGGCAACTTATGTAGCACTGCTGACTTTTGGTGTAGCAGACTGTAGGAGTACTATGATATATTGTTGAATGGGCAACTTAACAGGCGGAACATTGTGTTACATTCTGGAATGCAATTTTAGTTCATTTCAATCTTCGTTCTTCGTTCTCCACGCAGTTTTCCACCACAGTGTGTGTTGTAGTCTCAGACCCCCCTAGTCAGTCCACACATACAAAGCCAGCTTTGGTGTACAGTTAGAAGCAGGCAAAGACACGGTCACTCCCAAGACAGAGGTGAAAAATGCCATTCACATTCTCAAATCTGCGTAGTTATATGTACTTCTGCTAACTCATAACTTAGTGCTCACTGAGCATAAATAACAGAAGAGTGGTGAAAGTAGGAATAGCTGAAGAACAAGAGATGAGCAATGGCATTAATCACCCTGTTCCCCTGGAGCAGATACGTATGCTTAGAACCCCTCTACCAATAACAGCCCCAGAGGAAGGGGAAGAAGAGGTAACCCATCTCCATGGCAACAGAGGCTCTTGGCTGTTTTTTTCCCTTCTCTCACCAGAAATAAAAGTTCTTCTTTTCCGTCTCTTTGTACGTAAACGCACAGACAGTGAGCAGGGAGAGAAAGGCTGGATTGTATTGGGTTGTGCTGAGTTGGGAATGGAGGCTGGTGTGTTTCTGCTCCAGCAGTGATCAAGGAAAGTAGAAAAAAAAGAAGGGAATTGGAGGTTTAAAAAGGAAAGAGAGAGCCCACGTATTGTTCATTTAACGCCTCCAGAGAAGAAAACGTAATTAATTCCTCATTGATGTGGCGATAGCTGTGGCAATGAGCATTGAGCCCCACTTAACGGCTTTGTATTCTCAGCAGTGTTTCATCGCTACACTTGCAGTGCAGTACAGCGAAGCTCAGTGTTAGTGGGATGGATCGGTTACCCTTTCCAGTGGTATCAATGAGGAACATTTATCACAATCATTGCCAATGAAGTCCCTATCAGACGACGGGGCACAGATTGACCTATAGCAAATTATATCTTTGCTCTAAGTGTGTGCATAATTCCATTATGTTGCTGATAAACTGCCCTCTAATGCCATTATCGGAGCCTCAGCTGATCATCACTTTAATAGTTCATTGTTCCACAATTTGATTTTTTTCCCCACAGCAAATGAAATCCTTTGAGGGTGTGATTGTGTGTTTGTGTGTGTGTTTTCAACAAATGTTTTGTTTTTATAATGTGCAAAAGAAGGCTATATGTCTGGAATATCTCCGACATTCATTGAAATATGGAGATATCTATGTAGTAAGACATACACAATGCAACATATACTGTACATATGATCGCACAAGCACACACACACACACACACACACACACACACACAAAGGCACACACAAACACATTTGAAGACACAGGCTAACAGTTTGAAATGTTCTGTTAGACCCCTTCATTTTGAGCACATCCAATGTTTCTTTATCCCCTGTTTGATAGAACATCCTTATGCTATCAATCCAAACACAAGCTATCAAACAACAGCAACAGCAACAGCAACAACACAATTCTACCATTATAAATGAGCGCTTTGCCAAGATGGTTTCCAAAACCTGCCTCCAAGTTGAATTATTGATTCTGGAAAGTAAAGCAGCGTTTCACCCTGCATGGAAGGCGTTTTAAATTAATCATACGGCACGTACTTCAAGTATGGCACAAATTATTGTCTTTCCTGGCAAGCGCTTCTTCCATTTTTGCCGAAATGACAGATGTCTTCAGCGACCTCCTCTACTCTGTCATTATCTTGGGCATCGTGTTTCTCTGCATCAAAGAGTCACGGTGGGAGGCTTTGTCATCTCCGATCAGCTCTGTCTTTCATTTCACCCACTGAAACACAAGCCCCCGCACACAGACGCACATGTAGCATGTGCATGTGGATGGACAGAGTGACTCGGATGAGGAGGCCATTTGCTGTATAGAGAGAGACACAGAGAGAGAGAGAAAGAGAGAGAGAGAGAGAGAGAGAGATTTTTCTGTAGCAAGTCAAAGGGGATTACTTTGTACAGTGTAAACCACACTGAAACGCACTCACATTCTCACACACTGTCTCTTTCTTTTTTTATTTCATGGTCTCTCTCTCTCTCTCTCTCTCTCTCTCTCTCTCTCTCTCTCTCTCTCTCTCTCTCTCTCTCTCTCTGGCCCCCTCCTTCTCCGACACACTCACACACACACACACACACATTGGAAGAAAGCCATTGGCACACATGCCCCAAAAGACCCTTGCACTTGCACACCATGTCCAAGGAGCAGTACTGGAAGTGCGGTTGCCATGGATACGATCCGAGGATCTTCTTCCCTGTTTCTGGGAGCATGTTTATTGGCTGAGGGAAGGGGGAAAGGGGTGAAGGAGGGGTGGTGGGGGGGTCATATCATAGCACTGATTATAACTCAAATAATAACTCGGGTCTGAGTGTCTTTGTAAGTAATACTGTACAAAGTGTACGACACGTCTAGACTGGATATGTCGTGGGCTGTAATTAAAAGCATTTAGCCACAGGTGGCCTCAGCTAATCTCAAAACAACACGTTAACCGTGTAATTAACATCCTGCAATCACTGTTAGCCAGGTTAGCGTTACCTGAACATCCAGGTCAATTGTTTTGTTTTGGAGAGGGGGGTGGGGGATGAGTGGTGGTGGGATCATTACTCAGTGAGTTTAGTATTACTATAGAACCGGGGAAAAATCTGTGAAGTGCACAGTGCACTTTTAAGCCAATCGCGTTCTGCAATTAGTCACTTGAGTGCAGGGGTGCAGTGGAAGCCCCCAACACACTATGGCTCTGCAGGACCTGCTCTCGGATTTAAGCGGCCGACCGCAGAGCGTCCCCGTGGTGTCCCTAATTGGAACAAAAGCTTCGCTGAGCCTCTGTTTGCCATGGTTACTGTACAGTACGTGACAAGGTCTGGAGATTCTCTCAGACTCCTGACGTGACTTGTGCTCTGTGTCTCCCTCCCTCGGCTGTACGTAAAGGCAGCATTAGCATGTAATGTGCATAGAGGGAGCAATGCTGTGGGTGTGTGTGTGTTTGTGTTTGTGTGTGTTTGTGTGTGTGCGCGCGCATTTGTGCATACGTGCATCCGTGTGTGTGTGTGTGTGTGTGCATGTGTGTGTGTGCGTGTTTGCGTGTGTGTGTGTGTGTGCATGTGTGTGTGTGTGTGTGCATGCATGCATGCGTTTGTGTGAGTGTGTGTGCGCGTGTGTGTACTGTATGTGTATGTGTGTACTGTATGTGTATGTGTGTGTGCGTGCATGCGTTGTGTGTGTGTGTGTGTGTGTCTGTATGTGTGTGCGTGTGTGTGTGTGCGCGCACGCCTCTGCCTGTGTTGCATTCGGATTGCAAATACTGTGAAATTACTCCTCCTAACTAATTCAGTCATTTATCATCACGGCCCGTTTCTTGCCCACATTTGTTCTCCTCCATTAGACGTTTTTAAATAAAACACTGTAACTGAGAACAGAGGCGATATTACCACCTTTGGCTCTGCGTGACATTCATACTGGTGCTTTTGTGAGGCAGGAGTTCACTCAGATGAGACGATGTTCCTGCTTCTCTCTTCCGCTTCAGCTGCTCCTCCATGTCTGGATTTATGCTGTAGTTAACGGGCCGATCTCAACCGTTACTTAGAGTAGAGGGACCACAGATCTGTGTGGGTGTGTGTGTTACTGCGCGTGTGTGGGTGTGTGTTTGTGTGTGTTACTGCGAGTGTGTTTGTGTGTGTATGTGCTTCTGCATATGTGTGTGTGTGTGTGTGTGACTGCATGTGTTTGTGTATTTATGTGTGTGCATTTGTCTGTGTGTGTGTGTGTGTGTGTGTGTGTTGGTGTGCTGCGCGCGCCCCTGCACGCATGTGTGTGTGCTTGTGTGCATGCGCGCATGTGTACATATGTCTACATGGGTGTGTGTGTCTGTGTGTGTGTCAGTTTGTGTGACTGCATGTGTGTGTGACTGCATGTGTGTGTGTGTTAGGGGGATAGATGGAAGGGCACCACAGGTCTGTTGATTCATCCCCCTTGTCTGTGCCTTGAAGCTGCTGATCAATACTAATCCAGAGCTGGGCAGGCCTGTCATTAGTCAACGCCAGTCACCAGGAGTCCTCGGGGGGTGTGCTGTGCTGTGTTGTGCTGTGCTGTGCTGTGCTGGCGCATGACCTGTGCAGCATCAAGGTCACCACTCACACCTGAGGCTGCCTGTCAAAAGGCGTAGTCACAGGTGGGCTGAGGTGGGCCTGTGCCCACCCACTTGTCAATCAGGCCCACCCAATCAGAAGGCTTTTTTGGTTGATTGACAGTTTAAGTAATAATAGTAACCTATGTGTTTTGAGCTAAGCCCACCTATTTTATGATTCTTGGCTACGCCCCTGTGCCTCTCCCCATCATACACTACTGGAACATCTATCTGCTAGCCTAGCATCAGCCTAAAGTGTATAATCATTGTAGTTCAGAGAATAACTGAATACACATCACAAAAATTACTTATTAAAACATCACAAAAATACTTTCTAAGGTGAAGTTCACTTCAAAGACACACAAAAACATGTTAAACATGTCCATTTTGTTCAGTGATAGTGAGGTGATAACAGTCAGTCACATTAGGAAAACTCTAACGATGCTATCAGTGGGAGATTCATTGTCTTCCGAAGATACCCCGAGCTATTTATATTCATCACAGAGGCCAGGCCAGCATATCGGCTTTACGGTCGAACCAGTAACGGATAATGTGACCTCCACCGCTGGCCTGTGGTTAATGGCCAGTTAATGCAGAGAGTCTTTGCTCTGTGCAGTGCCCGGCAGGGGTGTCTATCTATCTATGCCCAGCCGTAGTGCGTAGCGGTAGGCACGGAGGTGTGTAGGTGTCATGTAAGGTGAAGGCGGCCGCTGTCTCGAGAAACGGTAAATGTGTGCCGGCGCCTCTCGTCAATAATGAAGGAGCGGAACAGACTGGTGTGTGTAGTAGAAAAGCGAGTGTATGTAACGACACGAAGAGCTGAGAGCATACGGCGGCATCTCTGTGGACTGTGTAGTAGACACAGTGTGTGTGTGTGTGTGTATGTGTGTGTGTGAGTGTGTGTGTGTGATTCTCTTGTGAGAGCACTAGCGTGTGTACATGTGTTTCTGTGTGTGTGTGTGTGTGTGTGTGTGCGTGTGTATATGCGTGCGTGCGTGCAAGTGTGCCTGTGTGTGTGTGTGTGTGTGTGTGTGTGTGTGTGTGATTCTCTTGGGAGAGCACTAGTGTGTGTACATGTCTTTGTGTGTGTGTGTGTGTGTGTGTGTGTGTGTGTGTGTGTGGGTGCACACATAAGTGTGCCTATGTACTGTATGTGTGTGCATGTGCGGGTGCACACACAAGCGTGGCTGTGTGTGTGTGCGTTATGTGTGTGTGTGTGTGTGTGTGTGTGTGTGTGTGTGTGTGTGTGTGTGTGTGTGTGTGTGTGTTATGTGTGTGTGTGTGTGTGTGTGTGTGTCTCTCCCCCTCTAAGTGGATGTCTTCACACAGCGGTCCCCGAGGAGGCAGCGGTGTGAGTCTGGAGCTCTATTTTTAAAGCAGAAGTGTGCTGGGGCTCAGAGGGGGAGGCTACTGAGTGCTTCCGCCACAGGTCTAGTCTGGAAGCTTACACTCCTGGACAGGGCCCAGGGAGGCCTGTATTTTTATCTCCCCCTCACCTTTACTTGTATTCCTGCCTGCTTGTGGTTGGGAATCAGTTTCCTGTCAACAGAGAAGTTTTTCTCATTGTATGGATTTTCAAACTGATGAATAGTGCTGAAATGTAGTATACAGATTATTTATTTATTGATTGATTCATTTATTTATACATATATTTATTTGCCTAGAGCATTCAAGGAAAGTGTACATTTCCGTTTTATTACATGTGCTTTTGTCCAAATTTCTTTTGCTTTTTTTTTTGTAACCATAAATCAGCGATGCCTATGTTATATGTTGATGAATTAAAGTGTATTTTATTTTGCAAAGTAATAACACTACCCTATTTATAAACCTAATGAAATATACTTACATCTTGAATTTCAGTTGACATTTTTTTCCCACACTACTAAAGTATGTCCACTCTGTTTTAAAGCCCAATACACTGGGGTTAGTTAGCACCTTAGTACAACAGATTAGTCCCAGGAATATCCTCATTGCACTGTTTAAACAGGGATGTGGCTAAACAGGATTAGAGTGCAGTCGGATGTCATTTGTATTATGCGGCATAGGCCCAACAGTGTCTGAAGAGATTTGTAGCCCAGTCGCAGAGATAGTTCAATCGGCTCAGTCACTTGTCAGCTGTCTGGTAGCATCAGATGGTAGAAAAGGGGATTTAGTCTTTGGATGCAAATAAGCAGCAGACTTGTTTACCACCTGTTAGCCACATCTCACCTGTGTTGGTGCCTCACTGTCTGTCGATAAAAATAACACAGGAGGGGGTTTTCGTGCGGACTTGGCTGTGCCAGCTCTCAGAAATGTGTTCATATATTACCAACAAGTGTGCAGTCAAATCTACTCAGTGCAATCTCAGTGGCAGCACTGCCCATAATATGCAAAGCTGCACACATGCATACAAATGCAAGACCACAAGCGTGTACACACACACACACACACACACACACACACACATACACAGACAAAGCGACATACATCTATACATCTCTATCTTTACAATCATGTCCACCCCCACCACCACCACCACCACCACCCCAAACAACCCTCCCTTCTCCCCTCCGTCCACTCCTCCCCATCCCATCCCACCCCACCGCATCCCATGTTTCCCAGCAGTGAATGCATGCCTTTGTGTGTCCATGAGAATGCTCCATTCTTACTGACGGCCGGTCACCCTTGTCTCCGCAGTTGCGCCACAGTCCCAGTTGCGTGACCCGCCACGGGATCTGAGTGCCAGCGGGATACGGATCCAGATCCAGACCGGGACCGGAACCAGGACCGGGAGACAGCCAGCACCTCAGCCTCAGCCTCCGTCTCCGCCATTTATCTGACCTTCCCTCACAAACTGGACCACGCCTCTGCCGAACGAGCCTGCAGGATAAACCTGGTTCCCTCTGCGTCGACTTCAGAGGAGAAAGAAGGGGGGAAGAAAGTTTTGCCTGTGAGTACCGAGTTCTATCATGACATGACTCCTCTGCTGAAGCCTCAGTCTGCAGGGCTGTCTGTTGACCATTATCTCTGATTGCAGTTTCTTGCAGCCAAACAAAGGTTCCGTTTCTGTTCAGGAATGTGTGGCTGTTGTGAGAGGGCAGAGTTGTATTTGTTTGACTGGGTGTCATGGTGGTCTGAAGCGACACAGCTATTGCATCTTGCTAGCCATCTCCAGAAAGTGAATATGTTTACTATTAATGACAGTGGTTTCACATGTTCTGCATCAGGAATTTGTCCTGCTACCCTTGGGTAGATGATTTAAGACGCCAAACTGCAGTGCAGACTAAATAGAGCTTAGCTTAACATGGTGTAAACATACTGTATGTCTAACATGTAGAAAACAAGCGGGCATGATGATTTAAACATCATGCCACAACATGCCACAGCTCCATGAAGTCACATTACAAGTGTGTTTGATACTGTGTGGGACATATGTTGTGTGTGTGTGTCAACCTTGTCTGATGAGCAGACCACTTGAACACAACACTCTTATCTCCTCTGCAGCTTCCACTGCTTCTGCAGTTTCTCATCATGCTTTCTTAGAGAAACATAGGTCATGAAGCCATCAGTCTATGAAAGGTCTACCTGACCTTTGAAAAAAATGCAATTCAAACTGCACAATAAAATAATCATCAACTTTTTAAATGTGTTGTTATAGAATGTCAGTGTAACAAATGCTGTTATTGTGCACAAAATCATGTTATTTAAT
>CM050215.1:7514749-7524749 GCA_027475355.1 Coilia nasus | reverse complement strand
AGTGACAGGGAAGAGAGGGAGAACATAGAGAGAGAGAGGGGAAAGACACAGACTAGCAGAGACACTGCAGAGAGGGGGAAGAGAAGAGAAAAGTGAGAGACTGAAGGGGCTGGGAGAGAGGGAGAGAGAGAGGAGAAGAGAGAAGAGGGGGGGGGGGGGGGGAGAGGTAGCGAGCCAGAGACTGGAAGAGAGGTGGCAGGAGAGGGGGAGTGGGAGTGGGAGTGGGAAAGAATGGAGGCAGCACACCAGCATATTAATTAAGCTCAGGCTAAGCCTCTGACTGCTCTGCCCTTGACACCAATCCACCCCCACACCCCAACACACCACACACACACACACACACACACACACACACCCTCACCAAAGCAGACCACCCACTTTACACATATATACATACACACAAACAGAGAGAGAGAGAGAGAGAGAGAGAAACATCTCAACAATGTTAAATAAACAAAAGTCAATCTTGACAGGGGCCGCTGGTTTTAGAGCCCACCACTACAGTATTTTTGTGGAAACAGGTTTAACAGTGCTGCTGTCTGCATTAGTTTTGGTTGGGCTCATCTTGTAAAGTTAATTACAAGCATAGCCTCAAAAAGCCTTTATTACACTGTAATTACAAAGCAATTATTGTTTAAAAAGCGGTTTTGTGTGCTGAAGTGAAGAGAATTTCACTGAAGCTGATAAAATAACACTGGCCCATAACACATTTTTTGTGGTGGGAAAATGGTCATTTTTGTCTGACAGCCTGTGCATCAATATGCGATGTGTTGAGCACCAGAATCAGATTTTGTTATTTTTTTACACATCGCTGCCATAATTTTCTCTTCTGGGCTGAGCGTTCTTTGAACAGCCTTTAGATCTAAAGTTCTATTGATCCAGCAGTGGCTGAAAGCTTTGAACATTACTGCAATCACACACAGCATGCTTCTTTCTGTTGTTGTGTATGTTTTACATAGTCTAATTACAGAGAGGACACAAATAAAACTGCTAGCCCCGAAGCTAAATCTGTGCTTTACTTGTCACGAGTATTTATGCTTATCCTTTACCAAGTTGTGAACTGCAGGTTTATTTGGTTTACAAACCAAATCACTGGGGGTGGTTAAGTATTTATATGTATGTACTGTATATACATCTGAGGTCCACAGAGGTTCACCAGCTACACTCAGCAGTAAGCTCACACTGAAGGCACTGAAGATTTTAGACGACCCCACACACGTTCTGCATCAGAAATTTGTCCTATGCTCGGGTAGATGCTTTAGAACACCAAACAGCAGACTAAACAAATATAAAACTCCTTTATATCAGCTGCTATAAAGATGTTCACCAACAGCCTCTCTTGCTTATAAAATGCAGTGCACAGTTCTCACTGAGTTGTCTGTTGGTGTTACTGTGGTGTTGTGCTGATGTATGTGTTACTGTTGGTTTTTATTTATGTATGAGCCTTAGTAAGACTTTGATGCCGTGACTGTTAAGCCCAACACGAATTTCCGCTCAGGGACAATAAAGTATATTTTACTTACTTATTTACTTTATATTTGACCATTTCATAAAATCAGAACATTTTTATTGCAGTTCTTAAAAAATGTTGTTGCTCTCCAGTGAAATGAAAGTCAACTGAACAGATCCTTGAGGTAAAATATGTTTGCGTAAACGTACAAAATTAATAATCATATCAAAATCAAACTGTGAACCTCAGTATTTAATCGCAGGTATCTTCTCTGTACCTCCACTTTTTTAGTGCATTAAGTAATAATTTGTTTTCGTTAGTTAATGTGTAGCTTAATTTAAGGGCTTCTATTTTGGACAGCAGTACATTTTCCAGTATAAGAGACACAGGCATTGCTCCTGAAATTGTATTCCTGATAGATTTTCTGGTAGTCATGGAGCACAGCACCCAGACACCTTGACCAGCTTCAACAGCCTTGCGCTGAGTTTCACCCAGTCCATCCACGCATGAATACACCCATGGCTCCAGTCCATACCTCTGTCTTTGGTATTTAAAAGTAATACCAATACTAAATAATTCACCCCGCCTTCCTCACAAAAAGACTTTCATTTCCCCTGTTTTCTTCTCATCAATTATTGAGGCAATTGTTCATCTTTGGCTCCATTCCAGGGAACCACATAACCACAAGCTTCCTCTGAAACATTCAGACACACTTTGCCTCGAAATCCCACACGCATGCAGGTCAAGGTGGGGATGAGGGGGTAGAGGGGTGGGAAGAATAGCTGTAGCAGTAGGTGTGTGTGTGTGTGTGTGTGTGTGTGTGTGTGTGTAGTGTGTGTGTGTGTGTGTGTGTGTGTGTGTGTGTGTGTGTGTGTGTGTCTGTGTGTGTGTGTGTGGCTGCATGTGTGTATGTGTGTGTGTGGCTGCATGTGTGTGTGTGGAAGAGGGGCGGGTATATTTTATCCTCAGCACACAGCTGATGAATATTTCAAAGAGGAAATGCCTGCACGTATTTACCCCTCTCCCCAATACACACACACACACACACACACACACACACACACACACACACACACACACACACACACACACACAGTCTGCCAGCATATATCAGGGTATGTTTGGGAGGTGATGATGTGGCACTGCTGCAGACAAGTACCTCCTGAACATACAGAACACCTGCGGGGTCCATTTTAATGAAAAGGTCACTGGAACTGCCTTCACACAGAACACACACACACACACACACACACACACACACACACACACACACACAAAACAGACATGGCTTCCATTTAAATGCAGAAGCTACTGAAGCACAGCAACAGAAATCTAACATATACAATTTTCACCCAATAGGTATACAGCAAACATGACAAGAAGAGAATAAATGAATCAGGTATAATTTTCAGTAAAATAATAAGTGCACAGTATTTTTCTCCCATTATACCCTATAATAGGTGTTCTTATTAATTCCAGTCATACTCTATGTGACCTGCAGGAATAAACAAGAGTCCTGTTGTGATTGAAGAAAACATTTTCTCCTTGAAAAACATGCTCTCAGGTAATTATTGTTTCACAGCGCATTTACAGACGACTTGTAGTATACCTCAAATCAGCAACATAATGACGATGAATGAACAGAGCATGAAATATTATACAAATGACTTTTTATGCCAGCCTGACTTTAACAGGTGCATACGTACACAATAGCAGATTTTGTTCTTTCGTCAGTAAAAATTGTGTACCACCCTTTTTATATTAAACTCAAAGCATGTTTGTTTTAGTATAGGCCTACCTTTTTGTGAAGGATACCAGTATACAATACTTTTTGACATCCTTGAAAACAAAAACAATCAAATCCATCTAAGTTTTTTTTTCATTCTTTCTTTGTACAGAACGTACACCTTAAGCTTTAGAAAAGATAAATCTATGTTGAGTGACAAAGTTGTCAAAGGAGCTAAGTTAGCTAACTTAGCCTCTTTTGATTACCATGACCTGGATAAATAAGAATGTTTACAGACGAGTGGCAAAGTTGTGCACAGTTCAGTTTCTATCTGGCTGGCATGGTGGACATCAGAACCAATCCATGAGATGAGGGAACATGATGTTGCCTAGAAAGCAGAGTGTCAGGCATAGTCTCATCATGTTTTTCAGTTGGCTTTGTGCTTTAGCAAATGTAGTTCTAACAACACCACTCCTTGACTAATGCCTAGATGTGACCTAACTTAGTGGACAGTTTATACAGAGTTTTTACATTATAACGAGGTTTGGTATAGCGACTGTAAACACGCTGTAATCCTTATCAGGGATGTGGTCCATGGTATTGGTTAAGTTCTAAAGTATGTAGGACACAATTATGAAATGTAAGTCTTCGCATTCAGATGTTCTCCTACAGGGCGTTTTTTTAAAGGATAATCCTACTTCTTTGGTTATGCTCCGATTGGAATGCAAGAAAAGTTGAGGGCCTTCATCCACAAAGCCATTCATCCTTAGCTATTACGCATAAATGCACACACACACAAAACACACACACACATACACAAACACACACACAAACACACACACACACACACGCGCACACACACACACACACACACACACACAAGCTCTGAATTTCCTATATATAGGATGTGAGGCATCTTTTCTTTTCTTTATTTAATTCTGTTTGGCAATAGGATGCAACTCCTTCACATGCACACACACTTAAGCACACACACACACACACACACACACACACACACACACACACACACTCACTCCCATTTCCCACCGCCCTCTTCTTCTTTGCCTAAGACCTTCAAGCTATTGACTGCCATGTTTTCTCCCCAGATCCCATTTGAGTGCAATATAATGAAACTCACTGGAGCTAAGGGGGAATTGCTGTTTGGCCTCGGAGGGTGGATGCCGGGTGAGGGGAGATGAGGGGAGGGGAGGGCCAGAGGCTTTGAGGAGAGTGTAAGTGCTGTAATTGTTGGCAATGGCGAAGACGAAAAATGCATTTTTGATACACAGCACTTTGTTACGTGCGGCGGCAAGAGCGGCGTGTCTGTCCCTGTCACTCTCTGCGACTGTGTGTATTTTTGCACGCGTGTGTGGTAATGTGTATTTAAGTGTGTGTGTGTGTGTATGTGTGTATGTCAGTCAGTCTGTCTGTGCCTGTGCCTGTTTTGTGTGTGTTTTGTGGCTGTGTTTGTGTGCGTGTTATGCATGTGTGTGATTGTGCGTGCAGTGTCTGCTAGGCCGTGACACACTCCAAATCAGCTGAATGCATAGAGCGCTTAGGAGAGCGTGCTTGTGTCTAAATGAGCCATATCATGTTCTCTAAATCCACCCTTAATCTTCCTCTCCCCCGTGTACTGTACATCCACGCTGCGGTCCTCAGTGTAATCCCATCACCGAAGAGGGGGAGAGGCATCCCCCATGCATTACCCACACACTCATATCCTCTATACGTCCCTCCCGTCACCCCCGGTCATATGTCTTCATATAGCGCTCGCCGGTGGCATGCTGGGAGATTTCCTCCGTGTACTGAAGCATGCAAATGACACAGGCTCCAGGACTAAATCATGTGGATGGATGTGACGACTGAGCTGCTCATTTCGCTGTGTAGGCATTAACATATCTATGCGGTGAGGCATTAATATATCTATGCGGTGAGGCATTAATATATCTATGCGGTGAGGCATTAATATATCTATGCGCTGAGGTTCCCGCGCAGGGCGGTTGAGTTTAGGTTCCCGGTTCATTTGTATATTCCACTATCAATAATGAGTGAACCTTCTGCTGATGCTTACCTTTGGCTATTAGAGATAGAGTAGGACAGAGATTGTAAGTTTAGAGGAGGATTAAGTGAAATAGCGTTGGAAGAGTAGAAAAGAGCGTGATTCAGAGGTCGATCTTGATATTTGCTGTAGATGGCCTATTGTGAACGGTACCAATGAAAGAAAAAGTAGTTGTTGTTCAAACGACTTTATGACCAGATAACCGGGCCTATTTACCCATTCTGCCATCTAATAGCATTGCAGAACAGAACAATAGGACCCATTAATAATGTAAATGTGGTCTGAAAAAGAATGGTCTGAAAAAAGAGGAAGGCTTATTTTTGTAGACTTAAATGTAATGTTGTAAAATTACAACACTGGGCCTCTGGGGGTTAATGTTATTTGTACATGCTTTTTCATCAATCTGAAAGGCAAGGCATACCTATGTTAAACAATATACTATGGTTATACCAATATACTCACATTAAAAGCAAGCGCACACCTCCCCGCATTAGAAACATGTATTCCTGATTATTTCAGTTGAGTTTATTTCTTAACTTCTTCCCAGATCTGATTCAATAACACTGCAGTGTACATGGCAGCAGGAATGTAGGGGAGGATAAACACAAGTAAACGAAGTTTACTCACCTCTAAAATTTTATCAGAGTTTATCCACCTATCAATACAGTTTATTCTCCCTATAGTATAATTTATGTACCAAACACAATTTCTAACATTCCAAAATCACACTATGTCATCTATATGTATAATAAAGACCACTGAAATGTAAAAAAAAACAAAAAAAAAAACACCCTGAACAACTGAAAAACATCCTGTGTCACACCGTGCATCAATCTCACTGTGTTCACCAAAGTCATAGTTTACCCACCCCTGATTTTACTACTACATCTCTGCATGGCAGCACGGCCTTCAGTGTCCTACCCCTGGCACTAAGCCCAAACATTACTTCCCTTCGCTGTGTGCTTTTCTGACATCCAGCTTCCATTTCTGACTCCGACAGGGCGAAGCACAGTCGTGCCATAGCCGCAGGCTGGAGCAGGCCTGGGAAGTCCCACAATATGGCTCTGCTCATTAAAATATTGAGAGGGTCTCCCACAAAGGGCAGCTGAAGAGCGGTTCCAAATCGATGAAGATTTCAGGGCCTAGAAGTGGTGGAATCAAATATAGAGAAAAACAAAAGAAAAATCCAGTTCAAATATGAATGACAGGAGCTGCACGAACACAGCCTTTCTCAACATTTCCTTATGCTTAGGCTTTGACAGCCATTTATAGATTCTGTGCATTATGTAAATGCTAAATTCACTGTTAGTGATTAAAGGACCTCACACAATGTCCAAATACAGTATGTTTCCACATGTTTCATGCGCTCATCCCTACACATACCACGCACAACACACCAGCTGCCACAATCCTGTACGCAGACCAGAAGGTGCATTTTCATGGATGTCAGCCCGTATGGAGGCAGTGATCTTCATTCAATGCACCAGAGAGGAGAGGAGCATTAAGCACGCACCTGCTAGCGCAGGGGAGCCTGGGGAGAACCGGAGGGTCCTTCGGGGAACCGGGGAGATGGTTCTGCGGTTCTGCGCTCCTCCAATCCTTTAGCGCAGGCAGATGTCTCATCACAGCCCCCGTGTGTTACTGTCCCAGCAGCCCCCTGGGCTTTTCAAACAGAGACAGACTGGGGGATGGTTGGAGGGATAGTGAGAGAATGGAATAGAGATCTTTAAAGAGAGAGAGAGAGAGAGAGAGAGAGGTGTGAAGAGTGAGAGAGACTGACTTATGGAGTCAAGAAAGAGAATTGTGTTTGGAAAGTTGGAAAGGAAGGGGGAGAGAGAGAGAGAGGGAGAGAGAAAGAGACAGAGAGAGAGAAGGCAAGAGAGAGAGAAAGCGAGAGAGAGGGAGAGAGAGAGAGACAGAGAGAAAGCGACAGAGATAGAGCTTTTACATTAGAGTGAAACCAAGCGTAGCTCTATGCATTGGCCCAACTGGGAGGGCAGAGAAAAGGCTGTCCATTTGTTTGAAACAGCTGCAGGGCTATTGGCACTACAGCTAGAACCACCCATCATACACACACACACACACACACACACACACACACACACACACACACACACACACACACACACACACGAACACACAAAAGCAGACTTACACATACTGGCACATATACAGTTACACACATGCAAGTAAGCATGCATGCACACGTCATGCACACAGACACGCACACACACACACACACTCACACACACACGCACGCACACACACACACACACACACACACACACACACACACACACACACACACACAAAGCTACACTCTAATACCCCCTCAGAAGTGACCTTCTGTGACCCCCTCAGATTTACTTTGCCATTGCTGTGCCGCTTTTCTTAAATTCAACAGCAGGAAACTCCAGCCCATCATTTCAAAGCACTCTGTTCTTCACCACACCAAAGCATCACATTTGTACATGTATTAGCATTTCCCTGCTTTCCCTGCTTGTACATGTATTAGCATTTCCCTGCTTACAACTGAATAGGCGGCCTTCTGGCTACATAAAGCTTTAAAGCATAAAGAGAACTCTGAACTGAACCGTAGGACCTCCAATCACCATGTGATTTCTTAAAATTTCATGCAATGAAAACTTCCTGTCATAGGTTGAAGTGATGTCCTTCAATTGCCTCAGCAGCGGAGTCAAAGCTGAGAGGTTTTCGAGCTACGCAAGCGCGGAGGAGTTCAAGTGCGCTGCGCGGGTCACAAGCTTGCAAGGGGAAAACTAAATGTCAGGCATGCGATTTCAATTAAAAAGATAGCTGTCATCGCCGTTGAGGACGCGAACAATGTTCTGTCGTACAACATTCTCGGAACTCCCACACGGAGCATGAAATCGCTCCACACATGCCACTGGCTTCAATGATGGAGGACGATAAGATGTGAAAAGCACAGTTATGCTGAAAGGCCACAGGAAGAGAAAAAAAATAATGTTCTTTCTTCTTCCAGGGCGAAGGTCACTCCCACAAAGCGCTGGCATGACTAAAAGGGAAACATTCCATTCCCCTTTTGTGTGCAAACACTCTGCGTCTCCGAGACGATGGCAGTCAGCTGATTGCCCCTCTGCGTGAACAGCAAGGCCACTGGGACGTGACGCTGACTGTGAGACTGTCGATTTGACACAAAAAAACAAAGCCTAAGTCATTAGCATAAATGAGGGCTGCTTTTTCCACCTTGCTACTGCAGGGCTGACTGTGGGAGTTGATGGAGCGTGTTAATGATGCAAGGCTAGGCCAACCTCTTTACCGTCATAAAAAATCATCATCAACAACAACAACAAATAGCAATCAAGAAAGGAACATTACTGTGATTAGGAACCAAATGAGGGATGCCACTTCAGCTCCCTGATATTCGTACTACTCGAAATTCTGGTGAAATCAAAGGTGGTATGCAATACAAAATGCTATACATAAACTACTTCATACGTAATGGCATAGAGAAGTAAAATGTCTAGCAAGAGAATCTCCAAGTAAATGAGCTTCCAGGTTGTGCTTCCTGGTTGTGTGATGGTAGAGATGGAGTTCAGTCCAGGACACCGGAGCAATGGAGTCTTAAAAGCACATATCAGAGGAAAGACTGGCCTTTACACTGTCAGTCAAACAAACAGCCTGAAAGTGGGCTTGAAAGTGTGTGTGTGTGTGTGCATCTGTGTGATTAAAGCTTATTCTACTTAAAACGATATAGCAACATAGCTCTGATTTACAGAGAAAAGATGACACCACGTCCGTATAAATATTTGAACATTTTTGCACAAATTTGTTGCTGTGTGTTTGTGTGTGCATGTGTGTGAGGGTCTGACTGCGCCCTCTCTTTGATGGCCTCCGTGGCTTCATTACAGTTTTTGCCCATTGCTTAAACACATTTTGTTCAACTTGGCTCGCTGTGCCAAAACTCTACACACAAGCACATAAGACACAACACTTGGAAATAAACCATTCACATCTACGTCAAATTGAAACTCTGCAATCATAACCTAACAATCCTTTGTCAAAATGTCACTCTGATGACAAAATTGCACACACTTGCATCTTATGAAAACACTATCACATCAGCAGCAACACACTAGTCTACTTTATATAAAACACTGTTTTTTTGTATTTTGAAAAGATGTGTTTTGCCAATGATACATCGGTATTTCATTTTTGAACGAAGTGTCTTATGTATGAAATAGTGTGTAGTGTGCAGGAGCAAGTGTGTTGCAAAAAGGAGCAAGTGTGTTGCAGAATTGCAACTAAAGTGTAAAGCAGCATTTGTGTTTAAGGTATAGTTACACTGTGTTTAAGGCATGGTAACACAACTTCAAGTTATGTTACTTTGGTTTAAGCATATGTCTATTGCGTTCAAGCAGTGGGCAAAAACTGTAAAGACTTCAGCATCCTGCTTCCTGCTCCACTGGAAACTCCACTGCACATCACGCTTCTTCCTAATTGGAGCCCATTTCCTCATGTACCCTCTCCTCCCATTATTCTCACAGCTCCTCATTAACCATGAGACCCCCTCCTCTCCTCCCCCATTTCTGTTACTCTTTCTCCCCCCTTCTTCTCTCTCCCCCTCTTCCTCTCTTTATTCCTCCTTTCCTCTATCTTTCTCCCTTTGTCTGTCTGTCTGTCTGTCTGTCTGTCTGTCTGTCTGTCTGTCTGTCTGTCTGTCTGTCTCTCTCTCGCTCTCTCTCTGTCTCTCTCTCTGTCTGTCTGTTTTTCTGTCTGTCTCTCT
>CM050215.1:7497249-7509749 GCA_027475355.1 Coilia nasus | reverse complement strand
ATCCTTTGATGTCCACCACTGGGCCCCACTTACAGAGAGGGATAAAGGATTATAAAATGAAAGAAACAGCGAGAAATTCATGTATGAATGGGAGCAATGATGAACACAGACTCTGCTTTGACAGTATTAACACCCGCTGCTAATCTGCAGACAAACATTATAAAAAAAACAAACCAGACTACCCTCAAATAATGACAAACAGATCTGCGTGGGTGAGTGAATTAATGTATAAATATGTGCCACAATTACCCAAGGCATTATTTAAAAGGGGAAAAAAAAACATCACTAGAAATCGATTTGTTACCAGGGTATTTTTTTTATCCGTCTCAGTCAGGTTTAAGGTGTAATGATGTCATGTCATTGGAGTAAATCAGGCTCATCAGCAGCATGACTAATTGCACCATTTAAAAGGGGGCCTGTGTTTTCATGCATGCACACATCAATCTGTTTCACAGTGCTAATGCAGCACTTACAGCTCTGTAGTTTGACACGCCTGCATCTGCATTTGTTTGCCTGTTCGTTTTTTTTTCTGTCTTCTACATGAAACAGGATTTTATGATAGGGTCATCGCTTTTTCTATTACACAGATTCTCTAATCATGGACATGTGGCTTGCTTTTCATTAAGCTGCGAGGGCTAATATTGTAACATTACAATATCATGAATAATTTTAGGAATAGAAACAGAATCATGATCCTCCCATTTCACTAAAGTATGTGCCAACCCATTGAATAATTATTTTTTTATTTTTAATGACCCTTTTGAAAATAAATTACAGCTAAGCAACCTGCATTTATTCAGTAGATTAATAGAACAACCAATTACTTTACTTCTTTCACATCTCCTAACTGAATAAAACATTAAAAAAAAACAAAAATCATCTTCCCACTTCAGACAATCCCTGGGGTTTAATTAGCCATAATCAAATTCATAATCAAGTGTTTTTTTCTTCACACACAAACTCATAATTGGGGACTTATATGACCCAGAAGATTTCCTTCTTTAGAAGGTTCTATAAGAGTCCTGCTCATTAGATAGCCTGGTCTCCTCCAATCAAGCAAGGCGTGATTGGGGCCAAGTGTACATCTTACACTTGCTATTGTACATCAATAATGCGTGGGGGGCTAAGTGTGCTGACCTCATTGTCCAATACAAATTCGGCCTGTCCAATGAGGGAGGAGACATTATGGCTGTATGACCTTATGAAGATTGGCTTTATCTTCCCGCTAATTAGGATATTACAAACAGGAATTGTACAGAAAGACAAATGGAGGGTGCTTCTTTTGATTTGTATCGAATTGTGTGTGTGTGTGTGTGTGTGTGTGTGTGTGTGTGTGTGTGTGTGTGTGTGTGTGTGTGTGTGTGTGTGTGTGTGTTGGTATGCATGCGTGCATGCATATGCATATGTCTTTGTGTGGTTTTACATGTGTCATGACTATCATGCATGAAAAAAATCAATAAAGGTCAAATCCAGCGTGTTGGCAGCACAAAATCAATGGTAAGGTGCAGCCAAACCAGACGGGATAGAGACCCACCAGAGAAACATCCATTTTTGTGGATGGGTGGGTAATTACAAATGCATGTTAATAGCTGTCATGTTGAGATAGATAGATAGATAGATAGATAGATAGATAGATAGATAGATAGATAGATAGATAGATAGATAGATGGATAGATGGATAGATGGATAGATAGATAGATAGATAGATAGATAGATAGATAGATAGATAGATAGATAGATAGATAGATGTGTTCTAGATGAGTTTTGAAAAGACGGAAATCATCTTATCCTACATTTGACTGTGTGTTTAAACAAAATGAGGTCCACCTTGCACACACCTCATTATCTAATAGCCTAGTTAGGACTCCTGTGGGGTTGAGGACATCTCTGCCCATAAAACACAGCGGGAAGCAAGGTTTTAATCACGCACATCAATGCAAATCAGATGCAGGATCCAAAAAAGTAAAACGAAGATCTGCACACCGGAAAGCTCCCATTAAAATAGTTTTTTGATTATTGCTTTCAGTACTAATGGTTCGAAACCTTACGGCCCTTTCCCACAAGTCTTATCTGTTAGATTTCCAATGTGGTGAGTAGTGTTGTGTCATTGTTTGAAAGACTTTAAATTGGAGATGAAATTTAGGAACTTGTGCCTAATGAGATTAAAATTCATGTCTTAAAATCAGGACGAGGGTATAACATTTAATTGAACAGTTTTAAGGTTGTGGTGTAATAACACCTGACTCTGTGCTTGTCCTGAACATGATGTTATAAAAAGTTATTTTCCACGCCTGCATGATACTAATTAGAGATTCTGAACTGTGTTTTGCCTTGTGACAGACAGTAGTCAAAACAAACCCCCAGTGGAGTAAAACACCATCTGGCTAATGTAAAAGTTCACACACAGACACACAATGGGGAGTCCACGGGAAAAATGGGCACAGTCACAAAATCAAATTTTTTAAGTTACTCTCCCTGTCGGTAGTTGCAATGAAACCCCAGGTTTTTCAAAAGTAATCCTGTGAATAAACAGCACGGTGTCAAGCTACAGTAGAAGCATTTAAAAATAGCATTTACCAATAAGATCAAATCAAATATCAAATTTATAAATTACATTTTCTCAGTTTCTGGACTCCTTGTGGAATTGTGTACTGAACATGTATTCTTGTGATAGAAATACAGATAACAGAAGAGGAAAAAAAGAAGGTTTGATTCTATTGGCTTTTGAGGTTGTAATACTGTACAGTATTAACAACCTCTCACCTTACTTGGAGTGCACCTTTATGCCAAAGCACATTTTGTCCAGTTTTTGTTCGGGCATCTGTTCAAGATATTATTTTCAATCTAATCAGTCATCAAACCAAAAATTGGCCTTAAACAGTTGTCAAGATCGAGCCATTTGGAGTATGGCATCCCACCATCTTTTTTCAGTTAAAAACCTGGAAAATCTGATTTATTTTTAGACATTCTGGTCATATTTGAAAGGTGCAAGTGAAGAGGTGCAATTTGAAGAGGTGCCAGTTTTAAACCATTATATATACAGTGGTTATCTTGAGTATAAAAAGATATTTTCATTTTTTTTTTTTTTTTTTACCAAAATCACTTTGTATCTTACAGTTAGAATCTGCGACCTCAGACCCATTTTGCCAGATCAGGTCACAGGAATGCTAATCCATGAAAAAAATATGCACAGCTCTAAAACCTGTTTGTGCTGTGATGGGCAAGCAGAAGGAGGAGGAGATTGATGGTATTGGGTGATTCAGCAGGAACATGAAACACAGTCTGTGTAGGTGTTACAGATTACTGGAATCTGCTGAGACAAGCGCGGAGAAAATGTACTGTATGTGCGCACCAGCAGTGCTGAATGACTCAACTGCTTGTTCTTTCCGCTTTGGGATAGATGACCAAGTGTAATGCAGACTCTAAATGTGCAGTTCGCTGCGTTTGTTATATTGCATCTCCACAGGGTCAGGGGGTCCATTTAGAGTCTAACAAACTCATATGGAAGAAAGTCTGTAAAATGTATATACTGTATGTTGAGTTTTATAAAGTATGTACGACAACACTTTCTATGCACCCAGTGTTCATAAGATGATATAAACACATTCATAAAAACATGTTTGATTTGATCGATACCAGTCTGTTCCTTGTTGCTATGGTTTTGATTGTGACATAGAGTCTGTTGTATTTTCACCCAATCTTTGGCTATGTCCACATTAATGCGGATAAATATAAATTCGCTTATCCGTAGTAAAAACAATCTCCGTCCACACTGTCGTTTTTAGAAATGTCTGCTATCAAAAATTCCGAAATGTTGTGATTGTTACGTCACTCCAGTCCCGCCAAACTCCAGTGCACCTCAAAGTTCTATCGCTCGCTGAAGTAAAAAAGAGCAGTTACAGTAGCAGTTCTGTTAGCAAGATTGTTGCAGGTTTTAGTACGATTTAACAAGTACAACATTCGCCTCCTCCATTGTAGTAATGCCCGGCGTGCAGTATACAACATAATAACGTTCATCTGCAGTTGAAGGAGTACACTGTACATCGAAAGCATCTGCATCACAATCATCATCATCATCATCGTCGTCGCCATTTCGCCTGCCATGTTTGTTTTGGTTTTTGGGGTCTCGAGCATAAACTTTCCTCGGTGCCATAGCAATGGAACGCCTATCCTCCATTCCAAGCAGGCGTATTCGGATCTCTCCACTTCAGCGGTCGTTTTCCAAAAGCTCCGTTTGCCGTGTTCGAATTCGCTGTGTTAATGTGGACGGGAGGCGCAAACGAATACATTATTATGCGTTTGCATATGTATGCGCATTAATTCTGGACAGGGCCTTTACGTCTGTGCTTATGACTCAAAATAGCACCCAGCGCTGTCTGTAGGTTTGGTGTGCTCAGTCGCGTTCTAATTAAGAATGACTGAAAAAAATTGGGAGGTCTGTTCCCAGCTAAAGGAGACAGTGTCTTCTACAGTCGGTGTGTCATTAGACATTCCAAATTAGGAAGGAATAGAATAGCTCTGTTTGACTGTCTACATGTGAGTCACATCAAGCCATTCAGCTGTATGCAGGGAATCCTCACAGGGCATTCAGGAGAGTTGTCTGAGAGTTCTCTGTATTCACACAGATGTGAAAGCTTGCTTTTAAAAAAAAAGGAAAAGTGCTGCTGTGGTACCTACGAATTTTCAGTAAAAAAAGTGACATCAGCAGTTAGCTCATCTACCTGGTTGGAGGGTTGTGCTAAATGTGAATGGTTGGCACAAATGTGTGGTGTGGTGGGACTTGTGAGAGCCAAATAAGTGGTGGGACTGGTGAAAGCCTTGTTTGTCCTCCACAGTTAGCTGATGAGCGGCATAGACATGACTTCACTAGCATGGGACAGAGCAGAGAGAGTCAGAGAGAGTGACTTCACCCATCACTGGCTGTTTCCGCCCTGTCCATCAACATGCTTTTACGTTTGTACAACACGCTTTTCAAAGGCCAGTTCTAAGCGTGTGCCCTGTGGCTTCCCAGAATAACACCATTTTCTCCTTCTCAAAAGCCACTTTGGCTAAAGGCAGTGTGTTCCCCACTATGTTGTGTGTAAAGAATTGTAAGGGTGTTTGTGAATTACATTTGTGCATCTCTTTGTGTGTGTCTGTCTAAAAAAAAGAGCGTGTTGGTAAAAACCTTTTGTGTGTGTGTGTGTGTGTGTGTGTGTGTGCTTGAAAGTGTGAGTGTGTGTGTTTTGTGTGGGTCTTTGTACTGTCTCGGTGTGTGTTTGCTTATATTTATGAGCCCATTTCCTTGCTTGTACTGTATGCGTGTGTGTTTGTGAAAAAAGAGTGTGTGTCCTTGTTTGTTTGAGTCTTTTAGGCTAATGCATTCGTGCAGCGTAGCGTGCTCTTGGATAATGGCCGCATTTCAGCATCTCAGCGCCTCATTAACTGACGTCCAAGAGGAGCCGTAATGCAGACGGCCGTCCTTTCACCTGCTCCTCCGGGAGCTCATCAGTTCGTAGCACGGAGGGGAAAGGGCCATTTGTTTCTGTGCGGCTAATCAGATGTTTTAGGCCTGTGTCCCAGTCTAGCGGCGGCCATTGTGGGTGCCAAAGTCACTTTCACCTCGTACGCAAGTAGTACTTGACTCACTGCAATTCAATTACCTGCAGCAGAATGTTGTATGCGAAGCTGACAGTCCCTGACTCTTGCTGTTCATTTCAATCCGAATGTACTCATTTAGCAGGGGCTTTCATCCAAAGCCACCTACAGTAGTGCACAGGTGTGCGGTGTGGTTCAATCAGCAGCGGAAGGCGTGTGGGGAGTGTGAATGGCACCTGATTTATCGAAATGGGCTGGTGAATTGGACAGTTTGACAGATCTGTGTCAGACCAGGGTACACCTGCCCAACACATACAGTACATACATACATACATACATACATACATACATACATACATACATACATACATACATACATACATACATACATACATACATACATACATACTGTACATACATACATACTTAGATTCATACATTACTGTACATACATACATTACATACATACATACATACATACAAACATTACATACAAACATTACATACAAACATTACATACATACATACATACATACATACATACATACATGAATATATACAGTGGTGTCGTGTGGGTGTGTGTGTGGAATTGGCTACTTAGGTTCCCAATAGCAGTAGGGGCCCTGGTCAGCAAAATGTATGAGAAAAATAGCTGGTGTATAGAGCACAGAGTAAAGTGTTACTGTTCCCTGCCCTAGAAATGCAAAGTGCAGTAACTACATCAACATTGAAACTGAGAAAAATGTCTTCAAAGTTGTCATACTGCCCAGACAAACATGTTGTAGACATTATAGTGGTGATGCTTTGATGTAGTTTCTTAGTAGGAAGACGCAAGAGATTTAGTCACAAGACTGGAGAAAGGAGGTGTTAAAAAGCCAATTTCCAGTCTAAACTCTGTTCTGACAAAACATGTAGTTACTGCCTTTTGGCTTTGTGGGACAGCACTTTTCTGTGTATACTGTATATATTTGGGTGGTGAACTAGTGGGCATAGGTACCCTCCAGACAGTAGATCTAGCTGTACTGTATTTAAAGAGAACTGAAAAACTTATGCTCCCTTGAGTGACTGAGGACCTGGTGCTCATTACGTAAGTTGGCTCATGGACATGGTTCAAATGCTAATGATGTGTGTGTTTGATGTGGTGGCTGGCCGTGCTCCTGGCCTGGCTGCAGTGGAAATAGTGGGTGTGCCATGTCTGCAAACACCGATGCAGGGTAATGTGAGTGCAGAGCGTTTAATAAAAGTAATGAGGAGGGAGAGGAGGTGGGTAGGAGGAGGTACATTACTTATTGAGAGTCCATGAAGCAGTGGATACTGTAGGTCAAGCCATTGTGGAGTTTCTGCAGAGAGAGTTTAGCAGTGAACAAGTGCATAAATGTTTCAAGGGGCTTTGCTATTTTTTTTTTACAAATCTAGAAGGTCAGATTTGATGTCAAATAGAATTGAGAAGGGCTGAAAGAGGCATTTGATAAAAGAAATAAAAAAGAATAGTTCTCTTCCTCAAATGTTTTCTTTAGTCCATATCAACTATCTGAGTCTGACAGTAAGGGATATCAACAAGTCTCAGGTTGAATTCAAATCTGGAAGAGGTTGTCATTATGGTAAGTTAAGAAGTAGTTTAAAATGTATAAATTGACACAAGTACAACAAGTACAACGTGTTAATTCACACGGTATTTTTCAGTCAATAATAGAAATTTTGTATAGAAATAAAAAAGAATATTTGATGGAAGCAGTTCACTATCTCCATTTTAATCTGAGTAATCAAAAATGACTTTTCCCTTAATGCATCCCAATTGACATTTTAGTCTTTATTACACTTCATTACTAAAGGGGCATGCATATGTCCTCAATTGGAATCATTCCCCTTACATTTCTAATTAAGCTAATGGTCACTAGAGACTAACGATGCCCAAATATGGATTGTTTCTGGTGGCCCCCTTTGAGAACAGCTAAAACAGTACTAAGGTGCATGTTTCCCCATTGTCAAACATTGCTAAATTTCTCCTCCAATGTCAACAACCTCCTGTGTTCTAGAGGGAAAAAGAGGAGGGTGAAAAAAGAACAAAATCCCAATTCATTACTGCTACCCGTGTCGACATTCACAGTGCCAACACAAATCGGGGACATTTCCCTGTACTTTCCTTGGGAACCGGGGACATTCCTATTTCTACATTCAAGATCATTTAAATAAGCAGTGTTTTAGCCTGAAACACAGGGGACAAAGTGGGTTTTCTTGTATTTTACCAGCAAAATCGGGGATTGTCCCCAGAAATCACGGATGTCTGGTCTGTCTATCCTAGCCCCATGATCTTGATCTATTGCCTCTCATCAGAGCCAGAGCAAGGCAGCTTAGAGCAACCCCTGCTTGTGTCATAAACAAAGGGGTCTGTCGGGGCGGGTGTCCGTGGGTGAGTTACGGATGTTTCCAGTCCCCTCCTGACCGGGGTATGTTGGCTTTTATGCCACACCACTGGGAGCTGTCATAAATTGGACTCAAAGACCTGTCTCCTGATTTCACTTTTACACACAGTGTGTGTGTTTGTCTGTATGTGTGTGTGTGTGTGTCTGTTTGTGTGTGTGTGTGTGTGTGCGTGCGTGTGTGTGTGTGTGTAGGTGTACATAAATAAAGCCATAAATGCTAGGTTGATATATGTAGAGAGGACAGGGAACAGAGGAGTGGTGTCTGTGTCTGTGTGTGTGTGTGTGTGTGTGTGTGTCTTGTGTGTGTGTGTGTGTTTGTGTGTGTGTGTGTGTGTGTGTGTGTGTGTGTGTGTGTGTGTGTGTGTGTGTGTGTGTGTGTGTGTGTGTGTGTGCAAATGTATATGCGAGTATGTTGTGCTGTGTTTCTGCCTGTATGTTTTTCTTTTTGTTTCGTCTGTATGTTTTCTTTGTTTCTCTCATGTGCCTTGATTTTTTATGTGTGTGTATTTCCTTTGTGTGTAATAGTTTTGTGTGAATGTGTTTAATAAACCATAGTTGTGTGTGAGATGTGTGTGCAACTGTGCGTGTTTGTATTTTTGTAGTGCGTGAACCTGTAGACCTTTATTAAAAAGTTTGCTGGGATTTGTGGGTACTTCGGTTTGTTTTGTTTGTGTGCGTGTGAGTGTGTGTGTGTATATATATGTATTAGTGTGTGTGTGTGTGTGTATATATGTATTAGTGTGTGTGTGTGTGTGTGTGTTTGCGTGCACATCTGCATGCTTTTGATGACTACCATGTGCATGGCATCCCCCCACCCTTGCATAAAACGTAGACTATTTTCATCACGGCGGGACACTTTCAGTGGAAGTATTAGCACAGCATAAGAGCCAGGCTTCTCCGGACGTCTTGGTTGTGTGTGCCACATCTTTATTTAAGCAATGAGCAAAAAAGAAAATACCTCTCAAAGCAACCCGCCCCATACCAACGGCCAAAACACAAGCGCTCCTAGTCATTTCAAAAGCAATTAATGGCTATCTGAATCAATATTGCGCAGGCACCAGTCACCTGTGCTGACATCTCCGGGGCAGTTATTGTTGAGCCGACGACAGAAACGTCAATAATGACCTATAGCAGCTCGATGGCTCCCACTGGCGGAAGACGTCACTGCATTGCATTCAACAACGCTGCTCTGTCGCGGAGGGAGTCGAGAAGGTAAATAAATTAAAAAACGGGGGATGACGGACGTCCAGACCGGGGAGAGCAGTAATACTGTGTCATGGCCATGAAGCAGAAATTCGTTAAAATGATGCGACCCTTAAAAACAGCTGTGAAGGAGGGATGGGTATTTTAACAGGGTTCGGTGGCACGAGAGGGACTCTGAGGGCTGATAAAGTGCCAGGATGTGTGATGTATTTCCTCTTGGCGAGGCTTCTGTGTCTGTTGGCCAGGTTGTGCAGAAAAATAGAATCTTCTAGAATGTTCCGGTTTGCTACCAGAGCATCCCTGTTTGGGGGATTTGGGGAGGCAAATATCGGAGCTCTGGGTCAACATTCCCTGCCAAGGGCCAGTGGGGCGGTAGGTTTTTGTTCCAGTCGAACGGGAACACACCTGAGCCCATAAATCAAAACGTACCCACTTTTGCCCCCCAACAGTCTCTCCGTACGATTTGTTGCATCTCTGCTAGGCCAGAAAGATGTGACACCATCTTACCAGCTCCTTCTGGACATGCCTGGCCATCTCTGCCAGTGGCTAGTACAAAGATATGTCAAAAATAATTCTGTCAGGCTTTGCAGTCTTGCTCCTTGAGGATCTTTTGCTTAAGTCAGTAAAATGTCAGCCATTGTCTGATCAGCCTGCTGTACTCCAGTGAGTCACGAGGCAGTTAATGAGCTGAATTGTGAGTTGGAAAGTGCTGTGTCCGTGGGATTTCTGAGTGAGAAAACAAGGGCACAGCTGGCTGGCTTTTTGGTCCCCGGGTCTCACCTGAGCTGGGCTAAGGAGCAGTGATAAAAAGGGTCTCAGCTGTTGTTCCTGTCTCTGCTTCGTGCTGTAATGATGAGAGAGAGAGAGAGAGAGAGAGAGAGAGCAAGAGAGAGAGAGAGAGAACCCGTTGCTGTTTGTTTCTATGACGACAGTGTTCCAGCGCCGGGTTGCGGGCTGGCAGGTGTTCCCTTCACCGCCCGGCTGGGTGCTTGCGGTTCGGAGGTGAGACATTGCCAAGGCAACCCGGAGAGATGTTGATTGGAAGCATCTCAGTGGGTTTCCAGAGGTCTGCTTCTCTCTGCCTTGAATTCATTAACCACAGCTAGACTCTCATGCACTGCCACCCCAGTGAGTCCCCCCCCCCCCCCCTCTCTCACCACAGCTAGACTCTCATGCACTGCCACCCCAGTGAGTCCCCCCCCCCCCCACACACACACACACACCTCCCCCTCCACCCACAAACACACACACTCCTCTCCCCCAGGAATAACATCCATGATTCATGTGGCTTTCTATTTTGTCCAGTCTAGCATCATAAGGTCTTGAAAAGAATTTTGAGATGGGTGCACACGTGAATGACCATTCTAGGTGGACCATGACATGCCTACTAGTGGACCTTAGTTTAACCCACTGTTACCATTCTAAAGAGTACTAAGATGGCTGTCAAATGTTCCTTCAGCAAACTCTTGAGTGACGCTGTTGATTGGTTGTGACATCAACCAATCAGGTCTTGCCCCCCGACGCCATGCTAGTTCAAATCTACGGTCTGCGGGGCTGAATCTGACAGCTCCAGCATATGGCAGCGTTTTCTTGCTCTCTCCCTCTCTCCAGCTGCACTTGTTTAGGATAAGGGGGATTTTGTTATTCCTTGCCTCTATGTTCATTTTCTCTGGCAGCAATTTCATGTAACTTGTATTTCTTATGTAGCTTTAATTTTGCAGCTTCACATTTTCACAGATCTGGGCTGCCATGACCAAGCATACTACTTTGTACTTACACTAATAAAATCTTGATTATTAAGCCCGAGAGTTTTCTGTCTGAACCGATTTTTTTGACGTCTGACTTCTTTCTGCAATGACAACATTTGCATACTGTACTATATGTGGTGGAAAAGGCAGCAGGGGAATAAACTTATACGTATAAATAAAAAGTTTTATCTTCAAATTTGGTCTCCTTATCTTTTTGGGAACTACAAATTGTGATGTGTTGTGCTGGCTTCCTGTTCCTGTGTTGGTTCCTTGAGTTTGCTTTTGAGAGTTCAGGTGTAGGGCTTGTGTAGTGTGATGCTGCATAAATACACACAGTGTTCAAACACAGCTCAGGGCTCAGTTAAAAAAAAACACCAAAGTGCTTTTTATTATCAACACGGAAATCTAAAAGAAAAGTGGCTAAATAAATAAATAAATATATATTTTTTGCAGTGTGCTTAGTGCACACACATAAACACACATACACAAACAAAAACACACGCACACACACACACACACACACAAACACGCACACACACCTGCACACACGCACACACACACATACACACACAAAAGCGCAGTACAACAAAGATGTTTGTTACCCATTGAGACGTCTCCTTGAACCCTAGTGCAGATACACCTGAGTGCCGGCAAAACCTGCATCCCTGCTTATCTAGGAACGTCAGCCACAGACAGGGAACAGTAAGAGAACCTCTGCTGCAGCAATACTCTCTCTCTCTCTCTCTCTCCCTCTCTCTCTATCTCTCTCTCTCCCCCTCTCTCTCTCTCTCTCTCTCTTTCTCTCTTTGGCTCTTTCTCCTTATTTCTCTCTCTCAATCTCCAACCCTCCCCCTGGATCGTTCTGCCCCCCAACTCTCCTCCTCTCTCTTCCCCTCTCTTTCATGTGGAGAGTTTCAGCTCTATAACTATAAATATACAGAGACATCTGCAGCTAATCTACACAGGGATGCTGAGGCTCTGCTGTCATCCGGCCTGTTTGGGCCCATCCCTCTATCTGTTCCTCTCCTCCTCTCTATATACCCCTCTCCCCTCCTCTACTCCTCCCCTCCTCTCCTCCTCTCTCCCCTCCCCTCCACTCTCACCCCCGTCTGCCTGCCTACTTAAAGGAGGTGCGATATTTACCAGCCCTTCCTTCCTGCTTGCCTGCCTATGCAGCTAAGCTGGATCTATGCATTGCCATGCTCTCTAAAGGGCACACAAATGCTCAGATGCAACTAACTGCAAATTATTTTGAAACTGCTGAACACATAAACATACACGCACGAATGCTCACACACACACACACACACACACACACACACACACACACACACACACACACACACACACACACACACACACACACACACACAGATATGTATGCACATGAAAAAGCTTGCACTGACGCACTTGCCGACACGCAAACATACTGTACACAGCATTATACACACTTCCACAAACTCATCCAGGTACATAAAACTCAGGTGTAAACACACAGTTCAGGCCACACACACAACCACCCCCAGACACAAGCACACACACACACCAC
>CM050215.1:7489749-7492249 GCA_027475355.1 Coilia nasus | reverse complement strand
CCTGTCAACCGGGTTTTAGCTTTTGTTTCCTTTTCTCGCTGCTTTTTCTTAACAGCCCCTCTTCAGAAATTCTTTTTCAGACAATAGAAGATAAACAAGGCATGTGTGATTTACAGGAAACAACATTCAGCCCGTCAGGAGGCTGCTTCCATCTGGAAGGAGAATCTGAACTTCTCACCTCTTTAGTGCCTCAAGTGTGGTGATGGCCTATTAACAAGGCAGCTGTAAAACTGCCAGTTACTAGAACTGTAATCAGACAGATGCTCCATAATGCTGCCCCACAAAGCCAAAAGGCAGTAACTACATATGTTGTGAAAAATAAGTTTAGATTTGGAAATGGACTCCTCTTCTGTCCTGTGACCAAATCTCTTGCTTCTTCCTATTAAGAAACCACATAAAAGCATAACCAATATACTAACAACATGTTGGACTGGGCATTATGACAAGTTGAAAGGCATTTTTCTCAGTTTCAGTGTTCACGTAGTTACTACACTTTGCCTTTGTAGGGCAGAATGGGTGTGGCTTATGAGTTGCAATGGGTCAGGTTTCAGTACATCACTAGAGTCTTATACACTTGACTTCACTACTCTAGATTGTCTAGACTCTAGATTCTCCATTACAGGAACGTTTTAGTACTGCACCTCCTCAAGACATTACAGAGCCTTTTAAACTAGACCTTACTACTCTAGATCCTCAAGACATTAGGTAGCCTTTATAAACTGGACCTTAACTGCAGAGGTGTGACATGGTCCTGTGTCTCAATTAGAGCAGTGTAGTGCTACCAACCCCATGGTTATGGAATACTGATGAGGAGTATAATTAAGTTCTAATGAAATCTGTTCAGTATTAGAAGTCACTTTCAATAACAGTAACTCACAATAAAATGATACATGGTGGATTGTAATTATGGATGGCCTCAAACATTCCGTGCAAATACATTTGAGCTTTATATTGAGTGATGGTTATGATTCTGAGGATTCAAACAGCTCACTCACACTGACATGATCTGACTGGTTAGCCATTAACTTCAGAGACTTGAACATGTGGCGCCATGCTTCTCGTTAAACAAAAAAAAAAAAAAAAAGAAAACAACAGTCATATTCAGTGTTTTTTCCAAAGGCAAGCAAAAACTCCTGACTCAACCTCACCTCTTTACTTAGCAATGGAAATAATTATGTTAGAAATTCGTCATACCGTTTTCCTTGGCTACCAAACAGTAGTTTTCAGTATCGTTTTTCCCTCTGTCATGGACACACTTCATCTGTCAGGCAGCTCCATAAATATTGGTTGAGCTTTTTTGCTGAGTCATATTGTTCACATACTAACATAGCTAATGTTGGCTAATGCTGACCTCTTTTTTCAAACCTGATTGCCACTTACTGCCTAACTTTGTCTAACAGATAACAGGTACTATAAGACAACTTGTGTGTATCAAGTAATCGCATATCAGAGATGTTGCGTCAGCTGCCCACCTTTGCTTCTAAGGGCACCTGCAAGTCTAATCTTCAAGTAGTCTAGGCACATACAAAAAGTTCTCCTTGAGACCTTAGCACATCTACCAGATGACAGCACACACTGACAGTGGCCTAGGCAACTATCTTAACAATGGAGGCACATGGGTTGTTTCCAGGGGCAGAAATAGTCTGTGATACGAGTGTAATAAAGCAAAAAGTAACATTAGCATTGAGGACAGTCTGACTAAATCTGTTGTTGTCAGAAGATCTGCATGTTGGCATCCAATGTTCTCAAAAATAATGTATCTTTTAGTGAACTGGCAACCCCAAATATATAAACTATCCAAACTATTTTATGTATGCCCCTTTTTGCTCTAAGAAACAAGGTGAATTTTTTTCAGCAAATTAACAAAACACTACTTAATGTGTAAGGGCCTTTACTCATGAACAAAAAAATAACTACACATATCAACCCAAGGCCAACCCACTGTTGCTCTGTGGGGACCCTTACCGGCTTCTGTAGTCTTCCGGAATGTTCTGGTTGTGCCCCTTGCAGCAGCCTTGTGTGATTCATAATGAGTCACCATGCCTCTTCAGCCTAACCCCTTCCCCCCTCCCTCCCCCCTCCTACCTCCTTCCCTCCTTCCCTCCTCCTGGCTCCCTCTCACAGTACTGCTCTCGCCTCTTTCAGCTTGTCACCACCTAGTCAGAGACTTCTTTATCATTCCCGAGCGGCTAGCCATCCACCGCCACCGGCTCGCAGGTAGCTACTCCTTCCCCCTGTCCTCTCTCGTCTCTCTCTCTCTCTCTCTCTCTCTGTCTTTCTGACGCGGCGCCTCTGAGCATCAATACAAGCCTGAGCAGCCCCAGAGGAGGGCTTGCTAACACTTTAATTCTTCTCTTCCTCCTCCTCCTCCTCCTATTCTACTCCTTCTGCTCCTCATCTTTCTCCTGCCTCTCTTCTTCCTCTTCCTTCCCCTTCCCTCCTTCTCTCTTGCCCGCCACACCACGCCACGCACTTGGTGGTCCTTCTACTCTATTTTTTG
>CM050215.1:7457249-7484749 GCA_027475355.1 Coilia nasus | reverse complement strand
GAGGCACTCATTAAAAATTCATTTGCCCTTGTGAAAAAACAACACTACTGAGGGATGAGCATCAATTATTCAGGCTTTTATTAAAAATGCTTATGCCCGCAGTGCAAACACAGGGAGCTATTTACAGATGGGCCTCTATTTTAACCTCACCCTCTTAAGACACTGAAATGTCACAGACTTGACTCAACTCCCTGATATTAAGTCAATATGTTTTACTTCAGCAAGACAGCTTTGATCAACAGTCAAGTCAAACTCCTACTTGTTTGATGTTTTTTTTATGCGAGAATGACTTTTTAAGTATCAGTAGGCCTCCATTTTATGCAGGCTATAATCGTAATGTCATCGTTGAAACTTGACATACCCCCTGTGGATTTTTTTGTTTTTTTTTGTTTAAGAAAGAAAAACTGTGGTGTGAAAAGGACTATTTCGCAAGAGAGATTACACAAGTTGTGTGAGTAGGAGGATTCATTGCGGCACTTTCATGGGTCAATTCTAACTCTGGTTGAACAGCTTGTAAAGCAACACTAAATCTTTTTTAATACAAAGGCTGGCGAAGTGAAACTAATTATGTCACGAATATTTTAGGAAAACTTGTCCTCTGTAACTTCTAATATATTTTAGGTGTAGACTGCATGAGACATTGAGTGGAGTACAGTACGTTGGTAGATCTGTATAAAATTCATTTTGAAATCTGCACATTAATATTTGGCTTTGACACAGGCTAACAATACTCAGTGCACAAAATATCTTACAAGTTTCAAAAACTCAACATTTTTGGATTTGGACATTAATATTTTTGTTGTTATATGCAGGTGCCGGTATTTGATTTCAACACAATCATTTTCATCATGGTTCTACATTGTCCTACTTACATTCATCACAATGCCAGTTAACTTTTATTTAACACCTCCAAGGTAGTTCTGAAGTTCAAAAACACACTTATTTTGTGTCAGAGCTACACAACTGTGGACTAAAAATACAAAAAATAACAGTTTGTACACAAAATATAAAATAGCTTCTATGGTTTTGGCCTATCACATGTTAGTGAAATTTTCTCAGTGCTAATGCTGTTGGTTGTAATTTCAGGAATCTTGTAAATTCTTTAGATGGGTATTTTGCCAGTTTTAGACCAACATTAGCTGCAAATTAAATCCATCAAGAGAACTGCCAAAGCTTTAGACATAAAGATGGTCATTTATCTTCATTATTTTATAACTGAGTGAACTACTGGAAGGCATTTAACCTGTCATTAGAGCACTGTCCTGTCATGACTTCAGACCTTTGATCCTGCTCTGAATTACTTCACCCTAGTTTATGATGACATTGCATCCCCAGCAGCAACTGAGGCCTTCATTCAGACCAAAATAATGAATACTCTTGTGTCTGTGTGTGGTTCTCTCTCTCTATCTCTCTCTCTCTATCTCTCTTTCTCTCTCTCTCCCTCTCTTTCTCTCTTTCTCTGTCTCTCCCTCTCCCTCTCTCTTTCTCTCTCTCTCTGTCTCTCTCTTTGTCTCTCTCACTCTCTTTCTCTTTCTTTGTCTCTCTCTGTCTCTCTCTTTCTCTCTCTCACTCTCTTTCTCTTTCTTTGTCTCTCTCTTTGTCTCTCTCTCTCTCTGTCTGTCTCTCTCTCTCTCTTGTCTACTCAGGAATGATTAATGTGTGTATGTCTGGCTTGCCTGTTCAGACTTTTATTGCATTTGTATCTTTTCTTGTTGTGCAGACTTCAAACGAGCAGACATGTCTGGGACACTTGCATCATGTTGTCCAGTAACACACAGATGCACACACACACACACACACAGACACATGCACACACAGACACATACATACACACTCACACACATGCACACACATGCACACACAGACACACACACACATGCACACATAGACACACACACACACACACATGAAGGCACTGAGACCACAAAACACATATAACCAAACATACATATAAACTTACACTCATGCACACACAGACACACAGACACACACACACACACACACACACACATACACACACACACACATACTCAATCATGCACCCAAACACCCATGCACAGAGGGAGAGATAAAAATACCCCTGATGTAGACCAACACAGGACACGCCAGGCAGAGAAAAATGGGACACAGGGAACTACAATAACACATTCAGATAAAAAGGAAGGCTTGTGTATCACACTAGCTACATTTCATTTTCCCCAAAGATACCTTTCCACATATGAGATGTGTGAAATATAGCCTTTGCACTTGATGAATAGCTTACGTTTGCACATTCCTGTTGCTCCAGCTTTAATTCTGTGAGGACTGCCAGCACTGCTATCACTTTTGCACTTTTGCATCCCAACCTGACTCTCCCTCTCTCCGCCTGTCTCCCTGTCACTTGCTGCATCTGTCACTTGTTTTAATTAGCTAAAGAGTGGTAAAAGTTTGCGGGAGATTTTGTATTACATGTGGAGTCGCTTTTTTCTGACTAAGGTCCAGTTAGCCAATATGCCAAGACAGTTTCCAAATGATAACCAACCAAAACTGAGCTGGGAACAAAATGGTCAACCTGGCCACTGGATTGTAGCCAAGAAGCTGCAGTACCATCCAGTGTAACATATTTATTACAGCCATATTGTAAGTCAGCTGATTCTATGTAGCGCAACTCTTCAGCCAGGTAGATGAGGTAATCAGTGAAAGCACCTGTATTAAGTGTACAGGTCAAGCCAGATGATTCAGGATGTGTGGGATTGGATTGTAGTTACTGAATCCAGGTGACCAGGTGGCTAAGAACAATGCAGACAGTGACTAGTATGCCAGAATACTATGCCAGAAACCAACTCACACACACACACACACACACACACACACACACACACACAGACACACACACACACACACACACACACACACACACACACACACACACACACACACACACACACACACACACACACACACACACACACGTACAGGTTGGCAGGTAGCTGGTTACATTATGCAGGCAGTGGCAATGAACAGTGTTGAATGTAGAATAGATAGTATGCCAGAAACCAAACTCTTGGAACAGACATGCACACACACACACACACACACAAACACACACACACACACACACACACACACACACACACACACACACACACACACACACACACACACACACACACACACACACACACACACACACACACACACACATACACACACATACACACAGGTTGCCAGGTGGCTGGGCACATTATGCAGTCAGTGGCAATGAACAGTGTTGAATGTAGAATAGATAGTATGCCAGAAACCAAACTCTGTAATGCAACACTGTTCTAATGTTTTGCGACTAAGACCCAAATGTTCTGGCCAGGCCTAGGTCCAGGCCCAGGCCCAGGCCCAGATATCTCTGTTGATATCTGGCCCTGATTGATTCTGCGCTCCTCCTGTGGCTGCTGGCACTAGCCCTGTGCCTGAGGTGAGTTCTGCTTTACGCCTGTATTATTCAGCCACACAGTCACCCCGAATCACCTCCAGTCTGGCTCACCACCTCCTCTGGCCCCTCTCCTGGACGCACTGCCCATCCACCTGCTCGTCTGGCCGCGCTCACCGCTCGCAAAAAGAGGGCAGCTGTCACAGAGGGCAGCGGTAGCAGAGAGCAGCGGTGATGGATCTCCCTGACTTATAGGCTTGCCTCTGTCTGCACAGTGCTGCACCCGGGCCATGCAGCAACTATTTTAACATTTAACATTTTTCTTTTGTTTTTATTTTTATTTCTATTTTTTTGAAGAGCAGCACACTCTCAGACTCTCTTTCTACCTCTTTTCCCCTCCCTCTTTCTCTCTCTCTGCCTCTTTCTCTCTTGCTCTCTCTCTCTCTCACACACACTCCACCCCCATCCCTCGCTTTCTAGTTATTTTTCTTTCTCCTCTTTTCTCGATGTCTCTCTACCTTTGCTGCTGCTCTCTCTCTCTCTCTCTCTCTCTCTCTCTCTCTCTCTTTCTCTCTACCTCTCTTTCTTGGTTATTCCTCAGCAGCTGTTGTGCTTTTATTACCCAGCGTCCCCACGGCTCCCACTCAGCGCCTCCTCATTAGGGCTCCACTCGTTTATGTTGCAAAAGTGTCCGTCTGCCCTCTCTCTCTCTCTCTCTCTCTCTCTAGCTCCCTCTCTCTCTCAGTCTATTTCTCTTTTCATTCTCTCCCTCTATGTCTTCTTGATTAACCCAGCTTGTGTTTGCCCCCCCCCCTTTCCCTTTTTCTTTCTCTCTATCTCTCCACCAATCTCTCTCTTTCATTCCCTCTCCTCTCTGGCTCACATTCACATGCAGTCACTTTCCCAACCGTTTATGCTTACATAAATGTTTTCCTGCTCTCACCGTCTCACTGTTTTTCACGCTCATTAAGTTTTGTTTTGTCTCTGCAGTCTTCCCTCTCTCCACCTCTCCCCCCTCTCATGCCCCCTCCTATCCTGCTCTCTCTCTCTCTCTCTCTCTCTCTCTCTCTCTCTCTCTCTCTCTCTCTCTCTCTCTCTCTCTCTCTCTCTCTCTCTCTCTCTCTCTCTCTCTCTCTCTCTCTCTCTCTGGTAGTGGGTCACTGCGGCAGTGTTTGATGTGTGCAGATGAAATGGCCTGTGTTCTGCTTTACCTCATATGAGTCACTGGTTCTTGCTGCTCTCTGGAGCTGACCTGCCCAGGGTCACAGTATTCTTCTATGCCTCTTCCCTGCGCACACACACACACACACACACACACACACACACACACACACACACACACACACACACACACACACACACACACACTCAGCTCCACTACTGCAACAACCTAGCAGCCTTAGCCTAATCAATAGGAGAGTAAAGATAAGGCACTCTCTCACAAACTGTGATGCAAACACACACACACACACATGCACCCACCCACTCACACACGTGCATGCACACACACACTTATGCACACAAGCAGGCTCTCTCTGTCGCATGGACACACACACACGCACACTCACACACACACACATGCACACATACACAAACACACACACACACATATATATACATACCGTATATATGGGAGAGAGGTTGTGTGTCTGTGTGGTTGTGTGTGTGTGTATATCTCCCCACATACACAAGCTCTCTTACAACTACTGACAAGCATATGCACAAATATGCACCCCCTCCTAACCCCCCATCCACACATACACACACACACATACATACACACACACACACACTCACACATACATACACACACACACTCAAAAACAACGGAGGGCAGAGAGGACACGTTATTCACACTCTGCCAGCATTTTCTGTGTCAGTTCCTCTGACTGTGCAGTTCTGTGTCACCTCTGCTAATGTAGCTCAGGGCTTCAGGGGTGTTGCCAGTGCTTACATTAACATTTATCATACTTCTGTGCAGGATAATGAACCAAACAGGAGCTCTTACATACTCACATATGGCGCTGTGTAAATAGACCAATGTGTTTTGAGGGCTCGACAGCATGCACAAAATAGGTATATATTACTGTAAGAGAGCAGTGGAGACGTGAGAAAAATACTTTTTTATGTATGTATTTTATGAATGTATAATGGTGGGAAGTACAAGTGTGTATAACAAGACCTGCACTCCCCAGTGGACAAACCTTTGTGGTCTCTTCGTAACCCTGTTTCTCTCTCTGTCTTTCTCTTTCTGTCTGTCTCTCTCTTTTGCTCTCTTTGTCTGTCTCTCTCTCGATCTCTCTCTCACTGAATCTCTCTTACTGCAGATGCGCTCCACACGGAAGGTGTCGGTCTGGCCCGTGGCCTTCGTGGGTGGTCTGCGCTACGAGTCGCCCAAGGTCAACGCCGCCGGCAAGGTTTACGGTTGGAAGACCGTGTTCGACCCGCACCGGCCGTTCGCCATCGACATGGCCGGCTTCGCCATCAACCTGCGCCTCATCCTCTTCAAGCCCCAGGCCTACTTCAAGCTGCGCGGGGTCAAGGGGGGTTACCAGGAGAGCAGCCTGCTTCGAGACCTAGTCACCCTCAACGACCTGGAGCCCAAGGCGGCCAATTGCACTAAGGTGAGTGGGAATGAGAGCGGAAATGGATGAGGAGAGAAAACAGCTGAAAATGTGTATTTGTGTTCCTGAAGGTCAGGGGATGCAGGCTGGGCATCATAAAAACAGATCTTTTCGACCATGCTGCAGAGAAGGAGAGAGAAAAACAAAACAATCTCCCTTGTCAAAACCATTTGATGATGGTGATAACTCTGAATGTGTTTTATTACAGACATTTTATTCACTTAAAAGTTGACATTTGGAGGAAAACAACAATAAATATAACCAGAAACTGTGTCATACAGGTACAGGCAAGAAAAAAAATGTTTAAAAAGAAAACTACTGTATATATCTTACTCCTGGGCATCCTAAGCTAAAATGGCCCCTCTACCACAGACTACCACCAAAAATCAATTAAGGGCTTAGCCACAGCATTACAAAGTTTCCTTTTTCAACTTGCATGACCTCTGAAAGAAAGTAAAGCACTTGCAACTCACTTAAAACTTTTCAAACTTGGCAGAGTACTTCGATTTCAAAAGAAAAAAAAATCTTGAGCGCTTTACTTTTTTCCCTAACTATTTTCCTAATACTCGAAGGCCCCAAAAGGATCGATACCACACTGCACAGCGCAGCACAACCCAAGGCCTGGCACCGCCTACATACCGAAACGTCTCCTAATAAAAGGGCGCTTGTGCCTACTCACCATCGCTGCCCAGCTCTGAGTCAGACAGTGGGCATTCAGATGGCACAGATAGCTTTTTTCTCACCAACAGTAACTGAATATGCCCTATTCCCATGTAAGCTTTATTTAATCTTTGCTACAACATAGTTCAGTAAGTGAGATGAATTCTTGTGCTCTTGTGGGTGTCTACTCTGACATTACTAATTATATCCAAACCTCTTTCTCATCTTAATCTCTACAACAAGTATAACAGTAAATCAATAAGCATTACATTTAATTATGGACTTTTGTAAATACGTAGAACATCACAATCTATCCTTTAACCCTATCCATGTGTAACATGAACTTTTAGAAACCTTACCTGGTGATTCCTACAGTTTAAGTAAGAATAATTAAAAAACAATGAAACTATTAGCATATCATACTTACAGTATGGGTGCATGATTTAACACAGAGGCCACATTTTCCCAACCTAACCTACACAATGAGGCCGATGTGACTGCAGCCTTCTCCACGGTGGAGAGAGGGTTCAAAGGAGACCCAGGGGGACAGGCGGGGTGGGGGGGGGGGTAAACTGGGGCACGAAGTTCCCCCAGGGCCGGGGCTGGGCTTTCACAGACTCGCCCTCCCCTTCTGCTGTCATAATCAAGCCACTCTGGGTGACAAGCGGAGACTGTTAACCTTCCTCTCACCCGCCTTAGTGGCGGTGGGCTGCTGTCATGTCTTAAAATGTGCCCATGAATTATTCAGGAGTCAGGCCCACACCAAAAGCAAGAAGTGAGGCGAGGGATGAGAGGAGAAGAGAGAAGAGGGGAGGAGAGGAGAGGAGAGGAGAGGAGAGAGGAGAGGAGAGGAGAGGAGAGGAGAGAAGAGAAGAGAGGAGAGGAGAGGAGAGGAGAGAAGAGAAGAGAAGAGAAGAGAAGAGAAGAGAAGAGAAGAGAAGAGAAGAGAAGAGAAGAGAAGAGAAGAGAAGAGAAGAGAAGAGAAGAGAAGAGAAGAGAAGAGAGGAGAGGAGAGGAGAGGAGAGGAGAGGAGAGGAGAGGAGAGGAGAGGAGAGGAGAGGAGAGGAGAGGGAAGGGTTACTGGGACAATTGGGATGAGGAAAGTGGGGCAAGAGGAGATGAAGACAGAGGAGGAATATGAAGAAGAGGAAGGGATTTATTCGTCTTTGTTTTTTTTTCCCTCTCAGTGTAGATTCTGGGCCATTTTAAATTGCGCCGCTGTGCTGCTCAAAGAGTCCACATTCACTCACAATAATGCTCCGCTTTATGTTTCAACACTTCATTTCAATACTGTCAGACCACACACACACATACATTTGAAGATGATGATGAGGGTGCTTTATCCCACCCACACTGGTTCTTAGTAGACCCATTACTGCTTTACAGTGAAGATTAAAAAGACAACCATCTCTTGCTGTAGGTGTATTTGTTATCAAATACATTTTATTATGGCGAGTTACACTGCACTTTGTAGAGCTTTTCTTTCAGCATACCCTACTACACTCTGCTTTCACAGCTATAAATGAATGTAAAAATAAAAACACATATATAGTGCCCTGGTACAAATGTATCAATACAGTCACATACTGTACTAGAGTTATCCACAGTACATTTCAACATTTTGTACAGCTTTATCTTCCTCACAAAAACAGATATATAGAAAGGAATGCAATAACATAAACTGTTACACTGAAAGCAACCGCATACTTATTGCTATCACCTAAGATTTGTGCTGTGTGCAGTTAGGTGCCCTTTCGTACCAGCCAGCCAGTAGCTCTTGTGTCTAAATATGGAGCTGTGCAAGTTACTGTAGTGCTCACATTTCTACAAGAACCGAGAAATCAACAGAAACACAGTAGGCATATGCAAGTGTAGACTTTGTAGAGCTTTTCTTTCAGCAACAAATCAAATTGAAAATAAAAAGATGAATACCCTTGTATAAATGTGTCAATACAGTCATATACTACAATTATCTGCAGTATATTTCAACATTATCTACAGTTTATCTCCCTCACAAAACAGATATAAGAACGGCATGCAATAACAATAACTGTTATACTGAAAGCAACCTCATATTTTCCGTATCTCCTAAGATTTGTGCCCTTTTGTACGATCCACCCAGTAGCTCTTGTGTCTAAATATGGAGCTGTGCAAGTTAATGCTCACATTTCCACAAGGAGCAAGACATCAACAGCAAGACAGTCAGCCTGTACAGGTGTAAGCTGGGAGCTGTACTTGTATAAACATGTTAGTGGAAGTAGATACTACATCTGTGTATGTTTGTATAGGCCTATTTGTGTGTGTGTGTGTGTGTGTGTGTGTGTGTGTGTGTGTGTGTGTGTGTGTGTGTGTGTGTGTGTGTGTGTGTGTGTACTGAAAGACTGTAAGGATTGAAGCCAGCACACCATTGTTAGCGCTACACAGTCCACAGGTACATTGACAACCATTCTTTATTGTAATGTCACAGCAATTCATTGTCATTTTCTTTATTGCCGGCAGATTCTTGTTTGGCACACCAGGACAGAGAAGCCTGTGCTTGTAAATGAGGGCAAAAAGGGATTCACAGACCCCAATGTGGAAATCTGACATCAACCATCTCTGCCACTGGTGAGAAATCATTATTCATAACGCTTTGGTACATCTCACTTTTTTTTTTTTTTTTCAAACGAGGCAAATAATAATTTCATTTAATTGGGTAAGAAAAACTGGATTCAGTGCACAGGAAAAGGCACTTAAAGATTTTAATATAACATCAAAATGAAAAGATTTTACTGTTATGTTCACATCAGGGAAGAAATGAAATGTTTAGCTTTTGACATCACTTGTTAAACACAGTGTAGACTAGGATGGGGTAGGCCATGTGCAAACATCTATAATCTCCATAGGCGTCCAGGTGTATGGCAGACACTAATCTGATTACAGCAGCCTAGGGAGGCGTCAACTGAAAGCCAGCGATGAGGAATTAGTATAAATGCACAGTGATAAAAAACTGTGGCCAGACTAGCAGATGGTGCTCACAGAGTTATGTGCTAGCCCAGTTTGGTTCTTTGCTTTCAAGCTCAACTTTCGCAAACTTTCCATACAAGGTATCTTCAATCTAAGCAAAAAAGGAAAGCCTAAAACTGGAAAAAGCTGGCCTTTCTTTAACAACAGAGCTGTCTAGAGAGCCAACCATGTGTGTTGGGATATGAATGTTTCCTAAAATAAGACACTTAGGTAAATTGCAACCTCTTTGACATTTAGGCTCTGAAGGGAAGATTAAATAAATGAGAGCAAGACTTAGACACAGGGAGGAAAGGAGAGAGAGAGAGAGAGAGAGAGAGAGAGACTGTGTCCTCCATAAGTTTGCTAAGGGGAAGTCAAGCGTTGTTCTCACAGTTAGTGGTTTTCTGTTGTACATAATTATGCCTTTAACTATATCACATCTGTTTCCTTGCTCTTTTCTCCTGCTCCATTTCTTTCTTTCCTTCTCTTCTTATTTTCAGGTACCTGCCTTTGGTGAAGCTCTTTATAAACCAGAGGGAGCTCATCTCAAACTCACCTCAAACACACAAGGACTCGGACACAGGACATATCCAATTGTCTTTGGATTAAGCTAAACTAATAACAATACAAATGTACAGCATTGTATTAAAGCACAGAGTAGGCGGCAATATTTATCAGGTTTAACGAACAACAAACAAGCAAGCAAACAAACAAACAAACAAATGCCCAGATTCTAGACACCTCATGAGGACATGGAGGAAGGGACCTTTCTTTCGGCACATCACCCTAATGGATATCTCAGCCTTCTGGGAGACAGCACAACAATGTGAACACAGTGAGGACCTGGGTCGTTCCGAGTGGATGAACTCTGAACTCTGAACTCTGAACTCTGCCCTGTGTAAAGGTTATGACTCACCCACAGAGAGGGGAATTTGCTGTCAGTTGGTAAATTACACAGGGGATATGGTGACAAAGGCAGGGCCTGCTTAAGGAAACAGAAAACACTAAAAACGTTCAATGCCGCTCTTGAAGACAAAGCTAAATGAACATTATCAACAACAACAAACACTTGCATCACTGCGATGGCTGTTTTGAGGTGAACAGAGTCATGATGGAGTTCTAGAACAAATCCTCTGAGATTCTTTTCATCCTGAACAAAATTAGCAACACTTAGAAGGGAAGGAGATTTTATTTGTTTTGTTTTGGTACATAACTATGTCTGCTTTTAATTGAATGTTTTGTTGTTTACAATCATTGTCTTGCTCTTTCAGAACTACTGATATTTGCGTCCGTCTCAAAGCCCCATTCCCTAATGCATTTTTCAGGGTCCTTAAAAGCCTAGAAAAGTACTGAGACACACCCTCTCGTATCAAGTGATAGATCCCTGAAATTACACTTTGAACGAGGTGAACCTAACATTCTCCAGCAGCACTTAAAAATGTTACTCACTGTGTTCCTATGTTGGAACCCCTGTACATATGAACTTTTAAAAAAGCAACAATCATAGGCTTCGATATGAAGTAACTTTACAGAGCGAGCAATGTAACTACTGTATTTATGTAACTGGTAGAAGAGCAGAGAAATAACTATGACACACCTTAAAACATCTAAGAAATATCTCACATAACACCTTGCGAACATTACAAGCAAAAACTTCCACCTAGTGGAGGGAAGCACCTAGGACCAGGACTTTCGTGCAGCCATATCGACCCCTTGAGTAGCATTTATCAAAGGTCAAAGGTCACTTTAGGCACCAGGCACATTGCGCAAGGCATCATCATCATATCACTGCACTTTGGCCCAGCTGTAGAGGAATGGCCAGCTCGTTTAGAGGTAACGTATAAATGTATTCATTCAAAAAGAGGTTTTATAACCTCAGCACCTGACAGTAGAGTACACATTGCAATACACATTACTGTTCCAGTCCAGATACACATTGTGCCCCCCAGGCTGTCACACTCATGGCATTGGTGCTGCGCTTTGGTCTTTTAACCCTTACCCCGCCACTTAAGCTTCACGAGCAGACTCATAAAGCCCACTTCTCCTGTGCATATGTGTGTGTTAGATTGGTCATATGTAAGCCATGAGCTTTGCTTTTTCGTGTTTACTCACGATCACCTACCTAAATAACGATGTGCACTTCAAGGCAAGATGCTCATGGAAATATCAACAGTGATAGCATGGGATGTAAACACAGACTCTTACAGCACTAATATGAGATCTACACCGATTGTAGAGACCTGTGCATTTTCAGTCTTCAGTTTCATTGGGTAGTGCTCTTTTTGAAGTGCCATTCCCTTAGAAACACATGGATCATAACTGCTTCAAAACCAGTTACATGTCTCTATACTGATGTGTGCATTTCTTAAAAGGCCAATTTATTGCCCAGACGTGTTCTTCAGCAAACATGACTTCAAAAAACAAAGTTTTAGTATGCAGGGGTGTGACAGAGTTTCTCATGGACAACAGAAAACTTTAAAATATGTTGAAGGATACTTTGATTAGACAGTAACTTAAAGGTGTTCATTCTGCAGTGTTGCTGTGGTCACGATATGGCGATCCGCAATGAGATACAATGTTAGAGAATAAAAAAACGGTATAGCTGTTTTGCCACACATACAGTCCTAGAAACGTCAGATGTGGTTCTACGTGATGTTTCATCACTGGACCGTCGACGCCTATAGTGCAGTACCATCTGTCTACAACTTTTTTTTTTTTTTTTGTCAGGCAACACTTTGTCGTTTGGAATACAGATTTGCCCTGAGCCATGGCTGTGATCAACTAAACTCGTGCGGAGCAAATGAGAGTGTCCCCAGTGACTGCCGCGGGTCATGTAGGGCTCGCTGAACACAGTTCCTGCTCTCTCTCTCTCGCTCTCTGACTATCTGTCCAACCATCGAAGCGTAGCTCTTTTGTCTCTCTCAAGCACTGTTGTGTCAGTCTTCAGCCGCAATGAAAGCCTTTATCTTGTTCGCCATTAACAATCTTGTGTGTAAGCCATAGGGCCCACCCGTGTACTCATATACACATGCCATTCATTTTGAAGAGTGGTGCTTGGGTTACTTTTTTTTTTTGGGGTGAGATACAGTTTTTAGTCAGCAGCTGCTTGTAGAGAGCTTTGATCATGATCTGCAGCAGCAATGAGCCGCATCGTGTTACCTGTTCACCCACACACACACACACACACACACACACACACACACACACACACACACACACACACACACACACACACACACACACACACACACACACACACACACACACACACACACAAACACACACACACACACACGCATGCACACATGAACACAGCAAAAAAAGCCATCTCTTCTTTCTCTGTGACCTGGATGTGGTGTGTTTTTATGGGTAAAGGTCAGCCTGCCGTCCCATGTGGAAGTTAATTTTGTTTTGCATGCAAGGGGTCACGTTAGTCACACAAGCACAAAAAACATGAAAGGTTTAGCATGATCAAGATATTGCTGAGTAAATACGCCACATGTTTCAGGGCAGAGTTTGTTAAAATAGTGGGTCACTTAAATATAAAGCAGAGAGTAGTACTAAGGATACCACTGATGGTGCTGAACTGAGACAGCATTAAAGTCAGTCATACTTTCACTTGTCAGAGCTAAGTCCCTGAGTTCTTTTTTTCCATTTAGATAAGTTTAAATACACAATGCTTGTGCACATCTAAAGCGCAAGATACCCAAATACAAATGTTCACATCTAGCAGGATCTATACTACAGTACATGTCCTTCGCCTACACATATTATTTCATTGTTAAGGAAAAAATTCATCCCATTTTACAAAAGCAGTCTACAGGGCATCTTGTTACACTATTGAACTCAACAGACTGTGTGTGTGTGTGTGTGTGTGCTCTTGCCACATCTTGTTTGAGAGGCAAATGAGAGATTTGAGGCGGCAGAAGAAACACAGACCTAGAGAGGAGGAAATAAGCCAGTTGATTGGCAAAGAGTCCTCCGAGACGATGAATGAACATGTTTCTCTTTATGTCTTCAGATGGAAGGTTTTGAAACATGCATGAGAAATGTGTTCCTACCCATTTGGAAAAAAAATGTTGCATTAATGTTTCAGCTTGGTTGATGTTTGTTAGGGGCCATGATGTGTGGTAGGCATTTTGAGGCTTTTTGTCTGTCTCACGATTCTCCATCACTCTTCTTTACATGATACATGAGCAGTAATAGGAACAAAAACATGGATTTGACATGCCATTCCCGAGAGCAGGATTATTGATGAACATAAGCACAGTACATCAGATACCCTTGCTGATAACAAACACCCATAAACATCTTTAGAGGTTTTAGTAAAAGGTTACTTCCTTTTACCCCATCCAACCCATTCCTGTGCCCAGGGGTGCCGCTAGAAATTGTGGGCCTCCTTAAAGAAAATAATTTTGGGCCCCTACCCCAACCATATCATAGTCTTCTGTGGGCCCTGTGAAGCTCTGGGCCCCCTGGATCATCCTGGCCTACCCTTAAGCGGCGCTCCTGTCTGTGCCAGCCCCTTAGACACAGTTCTTGGAGAACTGAAAGAGGACAGAGTGTAAAGTATATATTCCTTGCTCTTAATTGTTACTGTGGCTGCTCCTTGTGGCTTGGTTTAGAGATGAGTGAAGAAAATGTGCCACTTGCATGCCTTTGGCATTGCATGTTTTGTTTTTAATTCCATTCTCCAGGAAGAAGATGACTGTGAAATCATCTTATGTGTGATCAGGAGGAAGCCACATTGTCAGCATGACAATAGGCCCCACGAAAATTGTCTGGGAAAAAATGTACTAATATTCACGACGGGAGCTTTGCCGAAGGGGTTTACTCTCATCAGCGCTCACAAATCCCCTCTTATTTTTCTTTACTTTCATCCTCATCCCCCCCACTTGCAGCCGAGCTGAAAGATGTGATCAGATTGCAGACATTGTGATAATTCACACAGGTCACAGAAGTCGGGACCCATTTCTATGTCCTTACAATCCAGAGTCCTCTCTAGCCATGTGAGATCTGTGTATTTATTCAAACATTAATATATTTATTTATTTATATATTTTACTTTCACAGCACAGGGTCCGTGCTCTCAAAAGGGTTGAAACTGATGATAAAGGTTTCATTTATGTCACAGATAGCTACCAAATGTCTATTTTGTGGATGTGTACATAAAATTGCCACCTTGCTTCAAAGAAGTCCAATTGTTGTTTACTGTACCTTGATGTGTCATTTTGGAAAATACAATTCAAAGTTTCACATGCTGTGTTAAAAATGAAAACATTATCATTGATTCTCTAATTGGCCAGAGAACAGTAGCATATCTATCTGCCTAGTGTCACTCATGGAACATACTGTTGTCCTGGCTGCTGTGGTGTTTTGATCCATTTACTGCAAGTACACTTCACGACCATTCAAGCCATACATACTCTGCTCCAGTTTTTGGGGTACAACTCCTGATCTAAATGAGCAAAGATATTTTTTGTTATGTCTTATGAGTGCCATACATATTCTTATATGTACTCACATAGCGGAGTATTAGATCACACGAGTATGTGTATGTGTGTGCGTGTGTGAGGAGGGGGTGATACAGTGTCACTTCTTGTTCACAGTCTTAAGACTAAGACCAGAAGAAAAATATTCAGATGGCGGGAAGAACTGGGTCAGATGTTTCATCTCCACAATTCTCAAAAAGGGATTTGTGCTTTGTACTTGCTTAGTTTTCCCAAAATTGCACGCTCATTCCCCGTCTTTTTCTCACCCAAAAAGTAAATACACAAAATTGCTTTAGCTCTTTTGAACTTAAGTAAAGACAATTAGTAGTTCTCAAACGAGACAAATGATCTCCATGCTATTTTAACAAGTCAAAGACCTCTATTGAATTAAAGGCAGAAAGACTTCCACACAATGGCAAAACATGAAAAGATCATGAAAGAGTGAGCGTGTTAACTTTTTCTTGTTAAACGTCAAGTATTCCCTTGCAAGCCAAAAGCCCTGTCGCTTTCACAGCTTGTGTTGGGTATTTGGTTTACAGTACACCACCATTACTTACTCTGTTCCTCTCTCTGTTTCTATTGCTTGTAGTACACAATCATCCCTATTCACAAATCCACTTAATACATACACATACAAACTCCTACACACACACACAAACATATACATACACACACACACACACACACACACTTCGAAGTGATAGGCAAACCATGTCTGCATGTTTCTAGAGTAAAGGTTGTTCAGTTTTATTCACAATGCCCATTTCAGGAAAAAAGAAAATAAAACTGTTTTAAAAGAAAACAAATTAAACATGTTGGAAAATGTGATGCAGGCTGGCTGTCTTGTTTATGCACATGCCTACACACACATACATGCACAAACACAGATGCACATAATACGAATGTACACATCTAATCTGATGACTCCTACTACTCATACTGACATGAAAAACATTGACATTTGAGGAGCACATGGGAAAAATGGGAAATAAAATAGTATTATATAAAATAAAATCAAAAATCAAACTTATAAATTACATGTTCTCAGTTTCTGCATTTTGCGACCATGCCCATTTCCCCCATGAACTCCTCATTTACATTTGCCTATAAAGAAATTTTTAAATAACAAATAATTAAAGTGATGTGAATAGTGAAATAGCTATGCACACACAAGTATAAGTTTTAGAAAAAAAAAAATTAATAAAAAGTCATCAGAAAACGGATGGGGGTAATTTTATATACTGTATACTGTAATTGCCATAAAGCAGCTATATCAAAAACATGTGCTTTTATTGTAAGTTAAATTATATTGTAAAAACTACCCTGCCCATGGTAAATTTTAGAATGAGCCCATAAATGTAGGCTACACTTCAGCAAGTCCATTTAAATTTCAGTCAACTCTGATTCAGTCAAATTAATATAAAACAAGTCAAATAATACATCATGACCACTCTTCACAGTAGCTTAGACAAAAGGCAAGAGAGTTGCAGTGGGATTTAGCACAGTGCTCCTTTTACAAGGCTAAGTTGTTCTGACCTATAAAGTGTCCTTGCACACAACACACCCTCTCAAGTGCCAGGACTGATTAGGATGCAGCCTCAAATGATGAAAGTGTTCACACTCAAGTTGTCAGAAAAGAACACAGACAGTATTTCCTCACATCTAAAAGTATTTTATCTTCACACTTCAAACTTCTATTTTACTCAGAGTGTGGATTAAAAGCTTTATTCACTTATGTACTTGGGACTGCAGTTACATTTTGTATGCTACATTTAACTTTGTGATACAAGTTTTCTTTATATGTTGTGTATGACATTATTCACAAGGTCATATTAGCTATTTACACAAAAGTCCTATTAGCTATTACATGAGGTCATACTAGCTATTTGCACAAAGAATGCAGAGAACACTGCAGGATGACACAGCATCATGTCAAGGTCGAGATCATTGATGTCTGCGTATTGAATTTTGCTTCAGTGACCCGCTGTTTCTGCCGCATAAAAAAAAAGAAAAACAAAAAACAGCTGCCATTACCAAAAAAGCAGGGGATTGTGAAACACACCGCAGAGCTGTGGTCCCTGGGAGTCCGATGCCTGAGTCAGCTTTATCTGTGAGAAACAAAGCAGTCGTCTGGACTCTTCAATAATATCGAGCCCACAGGACACCAAAGAACAGCAGAACGGCACAAACAGGAGCCTGGCGACCTGTGCTATTGGAGCGGAAGGTGTTTTGAACAAGGAGGGCATCCAAAACAGAATCATGTTTAGTAGAGAGAGCAAGCCAGGTTGCATGACGCACCTGTAAGGCTGCAAATCTCTCCAACATGTTGGGGAAGAGGGACAGGAAAGGGTTTGAAATCGACAGATAACAAACACAACAAACCTAAGACCTATGGAGACTAGTTCAGTGCAATGATCTGTGTCGTGCTCCTGTGGCCTTGTTGATAAAATGATATTCTAGAAATAAAAATGATTTTCGTTATGCTGAAGTAACCCTATAGTAAATTATTTTTTGTTGAGTGATTTTGTATCGACTTGTACCGTTAGACATGTTTTGCATTGAGATAATACTAAAGCATGGCCCAAGATTAACAACACACACACGCACGCACATCTGCAGCACAGAGCTGGTTAGTAAGCTAAGGAGTAGGTGTGCTGTAAGGAGCCGGCTTTGTCAGATATTATCATGCAGACATAGTCACATTGGACACAGTCACAAATTCCCCACCACCACCACCACCACCTCTGTCTCTCTGTGATGTGACTGTTGCATCATCTGGAAGTGTGTTGTCAGGTTTTATCTCAGCACCTCTATGCCTGTCGCACTTATCAGCATCTATCACCACAATCCTCCCCATCACATCTGTGGCTAAATACTAACCAGCAGGCAGTCAAAGAGAAAGGGAGGATAGGGGGAAGAAAGAAGGGGAAAAGGAGAGAGAGAGGGAAAGAGAAAAAAAGAAAAGGAGAGAGAGAGGGAGAGAAAGACAGAGAGATGCTCGGGTGGAGATTGGCATGTTTGGGTCTTCACATACACGTCACCTTTCCCCTCAGCCTTATTTATATGTTATGCCACCATTAATCATTCATAAGCATTTGTTTTTCCTCATTCAACAAAATACATTATTACAGAACATTCACATAAATAAAACATCTGGAATATCAATAAAATAGTTGAAATGTCACATCAATTTCATCACTAATGTGTATTTTTGAATTCTAAAAGCCACATATTTGTATAGGAGTTTTTATTTGTTGTCTTGACAAATTGATATTTACTAAATTAAAAGTACAGATATCAAAGACTCTTTAAAAATTAATGCCATAATGACCAACGATAAGAAAACACACATACACACAAAGATTTCACAAAACATGCTGCCAATGTGACCGCCGTCTCGTTAAATAATTTCTCCAGGGAACCATGAGATGGGTTATTTCCTCAAAGGAGAACAAATTACAGCAATAGCTGGTGAATAATTAATGGCGTGTGCAGCTTACTGACGTGCTGCATCTGCCCAGGAAGTGGGGTAAATGTCCCAGAGAGAGCAGGGAGGCGGGGGGATGGCGGGGGGATGGCTGGGGGATGGCTGGGGGGTGGCGGGGGTGAGCAACACCACAGAGATGAGCTGTGGTAATGGTGTGTTGCTGTCACTGATGGCAGTGCTGAAATGGTGGCAGAGACCCAGACAGACCTGGAGCCGTGATCCGGGTCCTCACAAGCAGACTGTCCCCAGTAGAGTATGGATGTTAATGTGTGTTAAATACACATGGGTTAGATGGACAAGTCTTTAGTTATTACCAGGGGCGTCGCCAGACATATTTTACTGGGGCACGTGCCCCAGTATTGGTCTGTAGTGCCCCAGTATAAATTTCACCAGTTAAAAAAAAACACTTTCGACTTTTAGGTCTACATAATCTACAGAATGCGCACATAGCTACTTAATTTTGCAACTCATTGCTACTTTTTTCACTCCATAAACAATGTGCACATGGCTACTTAATATCGTTATTTATTCACGCGACATTGGCTGTGACATAACGTGTAACAACGGTGTCTGAGCGCTATGTCTTTCCACCTGTCTTACAGGTTAGTACCGGGTAAATTGCTCATCATTGTTGTTTGTTTTCACCTCTGTGTCGCCATTTCCATTTGGATTTACATATTACAACTTCACTTTTTACGTTTAATGTATGAGGCAGCTGTCATGCAAGCTAATTCTGGCTGTAAATTGAAGTAGCCTACTGGAGACGTTAGCTGCTGTCATTTAGCTAACTGGCATATGCCTATTATCGGTGTTGATTTATGTAACGGTAAGCCTAGCACTGTGAGCTCCCACACTCGGTTTCTGGAGATTGCTATCTTACATCTACGATGTTTGATGAGCATATCAATATAATCTAATATGATTGTTTAGTTTAGGGTGACCAGATTTCCAGAGTCTAAAACCGGTGTTACGAGATATACGGTTTCTGGGATTTTGAGTTTCCAAGAGGCGGGGTTGTCATGAATATTTATTAGGCTACTAGGGGTTGTCGCTCGCTCGCGTCCATAGCTTCAGTAGAATGGAACCGAAAAGGTGGTGAAGGCAGTTTGCTCTCTCTGACTCTGAAACACTGTGAAAATAAACCTTAATGTGGTACTTTTTATCAGGTATGGCATTTAAGTGTCTTGCTGTTTTATCAGCAAATATGACTACTAGGACAACACATTATCCGTCACATTTAAGATGTGACGTTAGTGGCATGGCAGCTTATCAAACTCATCTGAAGTCGCGTTTCATTTTCTACGGTAAAATATATTGTTGTGTAGCCTATTTAGTTCCAGTGGGATGTTAGGGCTAGCCTAGGCCTAGTTAACTGCTTTTCTTTTTTTAAGTCTGAGTAGGCTACACATATTGCTTAGGATAGGCTTCTACACACAAGAATGAAACTTCTTAGTGCAATAAGGCCCTACTACTTTAGAACTTGTGAACTATGTTGCCACAAGTCTGATTTCTTGGACATTGCGATACATCGATAGACAGTATAGATCCGAACGATCATGTTTTCACCAGTATTTTAGTAGGCCTACAGATTTGGCAGGTGTAAGCAATATGTGAGAAATGAAATGAAATGAAAGTCACACTGCTACAAAGGCTGCTTGAAGTAGCATTGCGTAATTAATCATCAGTGTTCTCCGTGGTTTCTCTATGAAGGAGGCTATATAGTGTAGGCTATATATAGGCCTATAGTATATTACTGTTTATATAGGGTCCTTATGACAATGTTAATGTTAACTGAAACCAGATGTCTGTAACCTATTCCCACGGACTGCTGTTTGGTGTTATGAATGATGTAACAAATAAAACAGTCATGTTTGGGGCTTGTATCAATGAAATAAGAATAATCTGTTTTGTACAGCCCCACTGTCTTATTAATGACAAAGGATATAGTAAATAAAAATATTTTTCCTTCATTTACGCTGCTGCTGTAGCCCAGTAGGCTGCAGATCAGGAGAGGTATTTTCTTATTTTTTAGTGACACCCTTTCCTCATCCATAGTAGTTTTTTGCCTTTGCTCACATTGCTTTATTTTTTAGTGCATAGCATAGCTACTGATGTTGCAGCCATTGTAGCAGTGTGACATATCAAACCAGTTATAGGCAAACATCATTTCTCACATATGAGATTACACCTGCCAAATTTGTGGCCTACTAAAATACTGACATAAAGAGATGGACCTCTTCATTACACAGAAAAATGGTTTTGACACACAGTGTGACGTTCCCTTCTTAAAAGTAAGGCAACACGCCTGTACAGGCTACCTTGTGTAGTCAGCCATGTAGGACATAGGCATACTGCAACTTAGCCTATAGCCTACAGATCATCTGTCAATGAAAACAACAGCCTACACAGTAGCAAATGTCTTATACCTAATACCGTTACATTTTTAAAAGCAAACAGTGTGTGCTACAATCATTAAATTGGCGCAAGTCATTCTTACTCAGTCATTTATTAACTCAAAGCTCTACAAACATAACCAGATCCATTAGGGCAGGTCAACAAAAAAGCCCCAAGCCTTTGTGGTCCTTCAGAGGTGAGGAAAGGAGCAGTAGATCTATGATGGCAAAAGTGACACTGTTTTTCTTTAGTTAGTTGTGTATGTGTGTGCATCTGGCAGCATAGGTAGGCCTATGCTGTCCTGACTGTGTAGTGAGGTTAAGCAAGGTTCCGATTGACCAACTGTTTGCTAACATCAATTCTGTACAATTAAGTTCTATATTTCAGAACTCAGTTTCTATCATCATAGTGTGTGTGTGTGTATGTGTGTGTTTGGCACGTGTTGACAGCGGAAAGTCCACACAGCCCAAGTCGTGTAAATATAAGCAGGCCTACAGGCTTACAGTTCATCTTCCATGTAAAACTGTTAATACAGTATATTAAGCAATCAATTAACACCAATATAAACATAATTCAATATGAATCACAAGTGGGCTGTACAGAACAGTTTTATTAGTAGCATTATTCGTATACTTCACACAAGGTCAAACATGACTTTCATTTGGTTCATTGACATCATTATATTCAGCATGTAAAAACACAAAGTCAGGCATAGGTTACAGCAAACCTACCACTTCAATTTATAAATATTTTCATAAAGCATATAGGCTAGTCATGATGCATATTCTGTTAGCCTATATAGCATAGGCTATAGCTTAGTGTGTCTCTCTTCGAAGAAACAGGACCCAAATGGTTCATTGCACAAGGTAAAGTGGATCCATTACCATGTCAAACAAAAAAACAGACGTGTGGCCACACACTAGTTAGGTGTACATAGAAGCCTAAATAATTTGCCATAAAAGATTACCAAGGAATTTTTGAAATAGGGCATTGTTGCACTGACAAGTTCACAAAGTACCCAAAGCTTCTAGAGTTTCTTCGTGTGTATAGTAGGCTAGAGACACGTTGTTTACTCAGACTTTAAAAAGAAAAGCACAGTGAGTTAGGTGTAGCCTAGCCCTTAATATCCCACTGATGCCAAATTCAACAGTATCTTGTAGTTCTGAAATCGAAACGCTAAATTTAAATGGGTTTGATATCATTGTCATGACCAGGATCATGATACTGAAGTAACGTTGCAGCTTAAACTCTACTGTAATATGTTGTCCAAGTAGTTTTTTCACGTAACAAGACATAAAAATGTAACGCCACGCCCGATAAAAGTCATCAAATCATACGTTTGTCAGAGCAACAAACACTCACCACTTCCAAATTCTCGGTTCCATTCCATTCACACACCATGGTCGTGCGCGAGCGACAACACCTAGTAATGAATATTAATGATAACCCCGCCCATGGAAACTCAAAATCTCAGAAACCTTATTTCCCGTAACACCGGGACACTATGTGTGACGTCATGCGCGTGCACATTCTCTTAGGCATTGTCGTGTAGTAGTCTAGTCTGCTATCGAAGAAAACCGTTAAAACACGGCCGCTGTATACTGCAAGATACATTGTAACATTGACTGCGAAGATTTCGCAGAGCGCACCTACCATTGTCACTCACACACCAGTGTTGGGCAAGCTACTTGTAAAATGTAGTGAGCTAAGCTATCAGCTACTCAACCATAAATTAAGCTTCACTACACTAAAGCTACCACCATTACAAATGTAGTGAGCTAAGCTACAAAAATGTGGGGAAAAGTAGTGTACTACATGAGAAGCTACATTGTACCAACATAATGTCCCAGGGATAGCTTATAAGACTAGGAACATTTGTATGGAATAAAATGGTTATAGTTTCTTTAGGAGCCTAGATGCTTATGTCCAAAGTGACTTACAGCACAGGACAGAAACAAAAAAAGATAGGCCTACTTTGTTGTCTGTGTTGTGCATGTGCGTATGTGCCATAGACTGTGCACTGTGTAAGTGTAGGCCCAGCTGTTTTTTTATTTAGGCTATTATTTATTTATTTTCAAACCTCACTTTCAACATTTCTTGAGATGGTAGTATTTGCTTATGCTGTATTATTTTCATATCCACCTTAGTTTTTTACCATCCCAAAGAAAATATGTAGGAAGGCTAAAATACAAGTAAAACTGACCACCAGCAAATACTAAATGACTTGCCATATTATTTTCTGTGTATTATTGTACACAAATATGCAATAATGCCACTTGGAAAGTGAAAGCAAAGAGGCGGATATCCAGAAAATACTGCCATGAATTCAGACAAATATGAATGATTGGGTTGTGTTAGAATCAGCTGGCTGATAGAAATAGCCTAAGTGGTGGAGGTGAACAATCGTCTGCAGTAGCCTACTTGTCACCTTCACACACACTGCATTTGAGCAACAAACTACTAAAAAAACAGTCACTTTGTGTGTCGAGTGTAAATTGCAACCCAGATCCAACAAAAATAGGACAAATAAGCTTACCGATCAATTAATTCAACATTCACCTACGTGCAATATGAACTACGAGCCTCTGCTGAGTGACACGGTGCCATCTGAACTCGCCCGTTTCCAAAGACAGCTTACATAATGATGCACTTTGAGAAGATGTTTGTCATCTCATTTATTGTTTTCCTTTTCCTAAGACATTTATGCAAGTATCAACTGCATTAGTCTCCTCTTGGAAGCTTTAAAATCCTCGCGTTGTTGTAGCCATTTCCATATCGAAGTGTTGGTCGCCAATAGTTCAAGCAAGTTATCTAGCGGGACCTCTATGTGGATATTATCCGATGTGAGTGATCACGTCGCCGGCCAGCTTACCGTGGCAGCCTGTCTCCCACGAGTGGGAGCAGCTTGCCCATGATGTTTAACAGACATTCACTTTATTGTGCTCAAAACCATATTGTGATGCAGGTAACTGCTGTTTTCCTCAGGCATGCCCTGAAATGTGTAGCTTTTGTGGACGCTACGTCTCTACTTGACAAAAAAAAATAGCTTAACTACAGGGACGTTACTCCATAAATAAAGTAGTGACGCTACGGCCAAGCTACTGGGAAATGTAGTTAAACTAGTAGCTTCACTACAAGTAGCGGCGCTACTGCCCATCACTGTCACACACACACACTGACTCTGAATTACTGGACACTTCATTAGGCTTTAATTTAACAGTGTTGTATATACTATCACTGTAATTTGGGCAGCTTGATGTGGTGTTGGGTGAAAACCGGGACATTTTTGCGTCCCGACTGGCTTTAGTCGGGACTCGGGACACGCGACTAAAAATCGGGACTGTCCCGGTAAAACCGGGACGTCTGGTCACCCTAGTTTAGTTTGAAGTACTATTTATTTTATGATATACTTATTTTTTATGATAAATAAGTGCTAAAAATGTTTTTGCTTTGCGCATTGATTATCTGTGCCCCAGTTGTGCCCCAGTACAGTAATAGGTCAAGTGACGCCTTTGGTTATTACAACTGATACTGTAATTATTGCAGATTGATTGTTTGTGATGTGAGCTTGCCTGGAAATGAAACTTGATTTTCACTGTGTTGGATACAGCACAACATTGTGCTTGTCTATGTGTCGTTGTGTCTGTGTTTGTGTCCTTACTTCTCTGTCTCTGTCTCTGTCTCTGTCTCTGTCTCTCTCTCTGTCTCTCTCTCTCTCTCTCTCTCTCTCTCTCTCTCTCTCTCTCTCTCTCTCTCTCTCTCTCTCTCTCTCTCTCTCTCTCTCTCTCTCTTTCTGTGTGTGTGTGTGTGTGTGTTTGTGTATGTGTGTGTCAGCACTGAATGGTTTTCTCTTTATTTAGGTCTTAGTTATACCTGGGTACACATCAACAGATGACTCAGCCTCTGAATGATGCTTTTACACCCAAAAAATACATTAATTCAAACTGACTATTTTATTCAGAACCACAAGACAGAATGAAAAGTGTATTAATTTTGTTTTAGTAAAAAAAACTGAAACAGTAACATAGTGATATGTCTCATACACAGTGTACTGAACACCAAAATCCGTTCTTTTGTATCACACTGTAGTAGCCCAATTAAATCAGGCCCTGTCAAGTATGATGGATGGTGCTGACATGCCTGTGTCTGTCCTGTCCTTGAAAAGCAGCTCTTCTGATTCCACTGATCTGAAGGCCTTCGTGACTCGTGTCATGCTGACAATCAATGCCGACCTCCGAGGAGATGTGTTTGCTGCCAATCAGATACATGGGTTGCAACGCTTCAGTGCATTTGAGAGAGGAGAAGTGAGAAGAGAGAGAGAGAGAGAAAGAGAGAGAGAGAGAGTGGGGTGGTGGGAGTCATTGGGACTGGGCAGAGTGGATATAGAGAACGAGACTGAACGAAAGAGGAGAAGAGAAAGAGAGGGGTACGGATGAAGATGGGGAAGAAACAATAGGATGGACAGAGACACTGAGATAATGAATGAAAAGGAGAGGCAGAGGAAAGCTAGCCTGGTAAACCATCCCCTTGTACTTCATTTCATTTTGTACAGGGGGTCTGGCAGTGCTGTATTGAGAAACGATTTCTTCTTGGCGATATGGACTCTGCTGAAGTTTAAAACAAGTGCCTCTGCCTTTACCCAATCGCTAACTTCTCTTCGTCACATATGCAATTAGCCTGCCTACGCACTATAATTCAAATGCAGCACACAAAGTCAATGTCATCGCTCACAAACACTCCCTCTATTCACTGACTGGCTAGGGCAAAATGCTACCTAATTCAGCAATATCAATGAAAGCACTGCCAGATCATCTGTACAATATAAAAATGAAATACAAGAGGCTGGTTTATCAGGCTAGAAAAAAGCAGGTAGCGAAGGATAGAGTGGCAACAGAGAGAAAGACAGAGAGAGAAAGACAGAAAGAGAGAATGAAAGAGCTAAAATTGGCTAATCTAATGAAGAGCTGGAGAGTGGGCTGGGAGATGAATGGCAGGAGCTTGATGCGATGCATCAGTAGCAGCAACAGTGTTTAGGTGCAGAGTGGATTCCTCCGAAGATGTTCTACATCAGTCTAATCCCTCTCTAGCTGCTATAATGAGCCGTTCTAATCTGCACGATAAAGCCCTATCAGAGAGACCTGTGCCCGGCAACGCAACCCACACATCGCCCTCATGCATGTCTGATGGAGTAGTGTGTGCTGTGTATCATGGGCCCGCACACACACATGCATGCACATATGCACACACATACACACACAGACACACACACACACACACACACACACACACACACACAAAATTCCTGGTACGACCAATACAGTAGGTTTAGAGGTAAGATACGTTGTGTTCTGTCCTGTTGCTGTGGCCAAAGTCATTTTGGTTTTAGGTCTAATTGGTATTTCAGGTCTAATTATGTCATTCATGAAAATGATGTGGCCGTCATAAAGACCTAAATAAGAGACTTTTAAGTGATCTAATATTTAAATATGCGTAGTTGCCTTATCATATCTAAAGAAGCAGGAGTAATAGGCTGTCATTATCAGGCTTACAAATATTAAAAATTACCCTGCAGGAAATTTGATCTCATTGTATCCTCACTGATAGCACTACTGACATTCACAAACATATTATTTTTTGAGAAATGATTTCACACACACACACACATACATACATGTAACCATACACACACACACACACACACACACATACGAGCATACATGCAAGCACACATAAACACACACGCACATGCAGACATACACATGTACACCCACACACACGTATACAATACGTGTACATACACATACACACAAACACATCAGAATACTATTTTCCTGGAAGACAGTTCAAGGCTCCCATCTGTAGCCTGCTAACTCCAGAAGATAAGAAACCCAAGGACACTTAAGTACAGAGGTCAGTTGAAAGCTGAAGAGTTGCTGTCTTAGCACTAATAACTGTGTGTTGAGCGGTCAGTGGGTTGTTTGGATTAAGGGACGGATTAAAGTTTTAAGATGCAAATGAAAAAATTTGAAAGCTGTGCTGGGGATGAAGGCACATGCCCTGTTGTCCTTTTAACGACACACTAAGAGCAAAAAGACCATTCAAATGCAGCTAAATCAATGTGTTTGTAAAGGCAGTAGAGCCATCTAGTGGCTAAACAAAAACCATACTCTATGTACTGTAATAACTTCAGAAACATTTATGGTTACATATGAACCCAGTACTACTAAGACTTTTTAAACACATCCATAAAGGGTTATAATGCATTCCTAAAGGTTATTAATGATTGACATCATTATTACTGACAAGTATTACCAATATAACTAGTTATAGCTACTTAACCCTCTCAAGGGTTATAAAATGCCTTACGAGTGGACTCATGAATGTGTATAAATAGTTATGAATACTCCCATCAATCACTGTTAAGCTTTTTTATCCATTACAACCTTTTAGGAATG
>CM050215.1:7279749-7454749 GCA_027475355.1 Coilia nasus | reverse complement strand
CCTGTCAACCATCTGCCAACACCTCTGCCACTGCCACAAGGTAGGTTGTCTATTACATTTGTCTATGGACATTTAACACAAAGGCTTAATTAAAATAGATGGATAAAAATGTGTAAGTGAAGCTGTAGTAGCACCAATTGTTTTAGTTCCATGAATATAACGTAAGTAGACTATTATCTTTAAACACCCCGGTGTTGTATAGGCCCAGCAGGGTTGTGTTATGTGGACAGTGATATTACAGCACTGAGTTAGAGTTGATGGCTGTTGATGGAAGTTGGCTACACTGGCTACAGGCTAAACAGAACTTCATTTAAACACCAGCTGGAATGACACACAATGACAACCTACTCTTCTGAATTACAAAATGATTGAATTAAAGACAAAATGACTCCTTTTACAAAGATGTCAGTACATTTCAGTGCATACTCTTCTTATCCAAACCGCAGTCATAGCTGTGACTATTTACTATGTTTGAGTCTTCTTCAGTCTAAATTTTTCATATCATTATTTGTACACCCGGCTTAAAATATATAGATTACCTACATGACAATCATGATTGGGAACGACATGTCTAAGGAGGCATCCACACTGCAACGTTTTTTTCCATCTTCTCTGAAAACCGTTGCCGTCTGAATGACCAAAAATTGCCGTATTTTTTCAGTATGGGTGTCAAAGAGTGTGTTAGCATTGTGACACCATAGCTTGGAATCTGACTGAGTTGAGTTCGGTTGGGTTATGTGACCTTGTGTGCCTCTCTGCCATTTTAGAGGGAGTGTGAGTGGGGGAGAGGAACATGGCTGAACGTCAGGGTCTGAGGGCCGAAAGGGCCAGCCACTTCACCCTGCAGGGGGCGCCCTTCCGCATCTTGGGAGGGTCCATACACTATTTCCGTGTGCCCAGAGCGTACTGGCGGGACCGTCTGTTAAAGATGAGAGCGTGTGGAATCAACACGCTAAGCACGTAAAAGCAGCACGCATGCTTGCATGCACACACACCTACTGTATGCACACACACACACACACACACACACACGTACTGTATGCACACAGACACACACACACACACACACACACACACACACACACACACACACACACACAAAGATGATACAACTTCCCTGAATTATGCATTTCAGAAATGGAACTGAAATGGAAAACTGTAATATCGCACATAAGAATTTTGACATATTATATCTAATCGCGTGTATTGCCTGTCACAGAAGATCAGCATCATGATAAAGTCATGTGTCTGTCATTGCACAGGTACGTTCCTTGGAATCTGCACGAACCAGAGAAGGGCCTTTTCAATTTCAAAGACAACTTGGATCTAGAGTGAGTACCTCAGAGGTGGTCAGTTTTTATTCTATAGGTTGCTGTTTTGCAGGGAGCATAATTTAGTCAATCTGTTGTTTGTTTTGATTATGTCACATGTAGATAGCAGGGGCGTAGCCAGAAATCATAAAATGGGTGGGCCCAGAAAAAAATCAGGTGGGCCTAGCCTAAAACACATAGGTTACTATTGTTACTTAAACTGTCAATCAAACAAAAAGTACCTTCTGATTGGGTCGGACTGATTGGCAAGTGGGTGGGCACAGGCCCACCGCCACACACAGAGTAAGTCAGAGCTCCATTAACAGAGGGACAAAGTGTATGTAAGGACATCATGAAAGGGGCAGCACGATTAGAGAGGGAATATATCAATTTCTTCTCAGGACTTTCATTTCTCTGCACTCATTTGGCCAAAGTATGGCCCTAATTTGGCCCCGATTTGGCCAAAACCCTGGTTGCGCATAAATATGACCCTCATCATCACCCTGGCATCATAATTTGTTGACCTCTCAACCAATTCCCACATGGGGAACAATGCATTTGACATTCTGGGACATAATGCTCATTATTAACATAACTCCAATCTCTCCTCAGGGCCTTCATCTCTTTGGCATGGGAGCTGGAACTGTGGGTCATCCTACGACCAGGACCCTACATCTGTGCCGAGGTGGACCTGGGGGGCTTGCCGAGGTGAGCTGTTGTGGGGGTTCAGACTAGTAGCATGTGTGTGTGCGTGTGTGTGTGTGTGTGTGTGTGTGTGTGTGTGTGTGTGTGTGTGTGTGTGTGTGTGTGTGTGTGTGTGTGTGTGTGTTAGTTGGGGGTCGGGTGAGGTGAGGGTACAAGAGAGGGAGGAATAGGAGCAAGCTACTATAACTTGACCTGTATTAAATTTTTGTTACATGTTCTACCAATAACTCATGTCTTCATAGTTGGCTCCTACGAGACAAGGACATGACACTGAGAACCACCTACCCTGGCTTCATCAGTGCTGTGAACTCCTACTTCGACAAGCTCATACCAAGAATCGCACCTCTTCAGGTACCAGAGATTATTTTGATTTAGCCAACTTGTCTAAAATTATATAATTTGTACAATATATGCAGCAATTAAATTTTACTTCGGTCAAACCACCCACCATGATGACAACAGCTCTGTTCATGATGCCAGTCAAATGACCCTCAGTCCAGACAAAAGCTTTGCTGTTCATTGGTGAAGTGAATATTAATCAGGTTAACCGTAACAGGCAGCACATGACATTAAATGACCTTTATGGTAAAATGATATGCTGCCTAATGATTGCATATTAGATACTGGTTATTACATACCCACTAAACTTTAAAGAGCACCACGACTACTATTTGACAGTATTGTTGTATTGTTTTTGTTTATCTGTGACTCTTTAGATATACTTTGTTAATTCACTGTCTGTGTGTGTTTGTTTGTGTATGTGTTTTTGTTCACTAGTTCAGTAATGGAGGCCCTATCATCGCAGTCCAAGTGGAAAATGAGTATGGATCCTATTCCAAGGATGTCGAATACATGAAATATATGAAACAGGTAAAAGCATCACATTTTACATGCATTTAAAAGCATGACAATATATTTTTTGTTTTTGCTTTGACAGACAATATCTAGTATCTATTAGAACATCTTCCCTATTACTCATAGACTGTGCCTATATGACATGCTAACAAAATCTGCAGTATCAGCACATAAACTGAATCAACTCCACAAATTTGATTTTAATTTAATATTTCATTAATCTTTACTTTAGGTCTTTAGTACATGCTTAACAGGGATTGAACGCATCTTGTAATGTGTGTGTGTGTGTGTGTGTGTGTGTGTGTGTGTGTGTGTGTGTGTGTGTGTGTGTGTGTGTGTGTGTGTTTTTTCCAACAGGCTTTCTTATCTAGGGGAATAACAGAGTTGCTGCTGACCTCTGATAACAGGGAAGGCCTCCAGTGTGGAGGGGTGGATGGAGGTATCAGCATCATGACACCCCTTAAAATAGGCCTACTGTATGTAGTGCTTTTGCAGCTGTGCATGACTCCTCATGCCAGCCTTTAGTGAAATATTGAACTCACCTCAATTTGCATCAGTGACAAGTACACTTATACACAAATAACACTTGTGGCTTAGTTCAGGCTGAAGTGATGCTGCCATCAACATAATACGAGGGCCAGTTGTAAAGTAATACCTTTTTCATCGTAGCGGGTTTATTCTTTTATAGAATTCCTTGAAACTTTGCACAGTAAATGTATGTGTGTTCTTGAGATAGAAATACCAAACAAAAGCACTGTATTATACATTACAATAAAGTTGTGCATCATGGGATCACATCAGTACTTTTCAACATAGTCACCACCTCGTTCGATAGCAATATTTCACCTTTGAGTGAGGGCATGTACTGCATGCCAGCTTGGTAAAACTCTGGCTAGTGAAGCAATTCTTGACAGCAGTTTTCATTTTCCTATCATTTCCATAATGATGACCTCACGTTGCTTCTTTCATGGGACCAAACTCATTTTGTAGCCTCTTGTGGATGATAATAGGGGTTTCTCCTTCTGTGACAAGGAATTCAATTATTGCTCTGACAAAAAAAAAGATTATATTTTCAACTGTCTCTTCCTTAAAAGTCCTGAGAACCATCAATCTGCAGAAGATTTCATATGGAGCCTTGCAGTCCTTGGCTGATATACAGGTATCTATCTCCTAGGCTTGAAGTCTATATCATTGATTCACAACCAACCAAATAAAACAAAACAATCCTTATTTTCCCACTGTTTACCCCCACAGCCTGAGAGGCCCTTGCTCGTGATGGAGTACTGGTCTGGCTGGTTTGATGTCTGGGGCGATTCACACCATATCTTCCCAGCCGAAGGTATGAGAAAACAAATAATATCACATCATGATAAACAAACAAAGAATATGATGATTGAAATGGACATAAGTCTTTTTTATCTATCTACGTATGGATGTTTAAGACACATACAGTAATTCATTGTAGAATGATAAATCAACTCTTTACTTTTGTCTGGATTAAAGGCTATAAATAATAAGGCCCTCAGGACAAGCCTATTTGTGAATGGGTGTAACTAAGCCTAAGCCATTCTGCCTCTCATGGCAATAGATTCTAATTTGTGACCATGCGGCCAAGATTACTTTCAGGGTAATCTTTTGTGGTGCAGCTAATTGAGTACTCTGTGACTTTCCGACCTCTTCCTTTCTCCCTGATTACAGACATGGTTGCTGTGGTGACAAAGCTTCTGGAACGTGGTGCTTCGATCAACCTTTACATGTTTCATGGAGGAACGAGCTTTGGGTTCATGACTGGGGCAGTCGATTTTGGCACCTACAAACCTCAGATTAGTAGCTATGGTATATTATCATAGTAACGTTTTGTTGACATTTGTATACATTTTACATATTATTTTGAATATAAAGGTCTTTTGAAAAACATTCTGCTGTGTTCCCTGTAGATTATGATGCTCCTTTATCGGAATGTGGAGACTACACATCAAAGTATCACCTGCTTAGGAATCTACTGAAAAGCTATAACAGTATGTACAGATGATCTCAGAAAATTCCTGGACATCTGAATAGAACTAACTCAAAGTACTGTACATGCACATGTGTAATGAAAACTCCCTCCAGTCTTGGCACACTAGTTCTCTCTGTCTCCCTGTCTCTCTCTCATTACCTATTCCAGGTGACCCATTACCTGAACCTCCTACGCTTCAGAGTAGACAAGCATATGAAGCTGTGCTTATATCTCAGCACATGTCACTGTGGGACTCTCTGACATATGCCGAAAAGGTAAGAAAACCTCCATCTTGCCTGGAAAAAAAGGCATTACAGAACACCATCCAGGTAGTCAGTGGTAGCAACCTCTCAAAATGGAGTAATTCCTGATCTCACTGATTATGCAAATACAGCCTAGTAATTCATTCCTGTTGGATAAAAAAATAGATTTTAAGCTTTTTACAGTTGCATGTTTCCTGGGTTTTACAATTAAATGTACTAAATCAACTGAAATTTATGTTAATACTTTCTCTTCATCTCAGGCCTCTTTAAAGAAAAGCTAATGACTGTGATTATTGTTGGATGGGAATATTCATATAAATCCTCTCCTCTCTGTAGCCTGTCAAAACAGAGGCTCCAATCAGCATGGAGAATCTTTCAGTCCACAATGGAAATGGCCAATCATACGGCTACACTCTTTATGAGACAACCATTCAGAGTGGAGGTAGCCTGAACTCCAGAAATAACGTTCGTGATAGAGCCCTGGTAAGCATTGTCGCTCATGCGGAACGTGTGTCATGGGACCAAGTTAACCTATTTGGATCACTTAGAAGAGTTTGTTTTTGTTTAACAACAGTATCACTTCATGCCTTCCCACTACAGGTGTTTGTTGACAGGACGTTTATTGGTGTTTTGGACTACAGGACACAGAGAGTAACACTGCCTGCAGGAAAGGTGTGGACTTCATTTACAGTATAGAGCACTTCCCCACCCAGTACAGTCCCAAAGCGTTTTAACACTCTTACTCATACACCGACAACAGAAGGCTGCCATGCAAGGTGGCAACCAGCACATCGCGGGCAGTATGCGGTTCAGTGTCTTAGTCTCAAGGACACTTTGATCTTGTCAGGCAGGGCTGGAATGCTTTACCTTCTCAGTACACTAGAACTAGAACTAAAACAAAAAATGTAAAAGTAAAATAACCAGTTGTAATTATAACTGAAAATGACTGTAGCCTCCCATCAACAGATGTGGAGGAATAATTTTACCCATGAATAATGTAAGTGTTTTTTTCCATGATAGTATATTTCCCCCATGAATAATTAAGCAGTTCAGATGCTCTGTAAGAGGATGCTGGCCTCCAACTGTGCATTTCTTTCTTTCTCTCTCTCTCTCTCTCTCTCTCTCTCTCACACACACACACACACACACACACACACACACACACACACACACACACACACACACACACACACACACACACACACACACACACACTTCCTCCCTGCCTGCTGGTTAGTATTCAGCCACAGATGTGATGGGGAGGATTGTGGTGATAGATGCTGATAAGTGCGACAGGCATAGAGGTGCTGAGATAAAACCTGACAACACACTTCCAGATGATGCAACAGTCACATCACAGAGAGACAGAGGTGGTGGTGGTGGTGGTTTGGAATGTGTGACTGTGCATTTAATAGTTTTGTGAAAGGCCTTAAAATTTTTGTTCCGTGAACACTGTGGAATAGACATGTATATGTGAACATTAATGTTTCAGTTTTGCATTGTATAAGAGACTTGTTCCATGTGCCATCAGACTACTTAAGAGCTTCATGTATGGCCACCATTCATATGAGGTCCTTTTAAAGTAAAAACGGTAAGACTTTACCTTACAGATCGGTAATAAGTAGGTAATTTTATGGTAATTTATACCTAATTTCATGGTAATAATAATTTTTAACCACATATTACAAGTAATTACTGTGCAGTTTACAGACAATTACTGTGCAATTGCTAGACAATAACAATGTGAACTGCTTTGATTTGAAGGTATAATAAAATTGCAATTATTTAAAGTAAATGTGTAATTACTAAAATGATAAAGTTCAGGATGTAGTTATTGTGAAGTATGAGTGAGGTAATTACACAAAACAAGACTAACTGTCGGAAGGAGGATACTTGGTGGGTATACCAACACAGCTGAGAAATTAAGTAGGAACATGCAATAGTATATTTCACAGCCCTGATACCATGTAGTTTGTGTGAAATTACTTCATTTGTATCAGTGTAGTAACAGAAACAATACAACTGTTTACCATCTAACTGCTACAATGTCTTGGTTAGTCTCTTTCATCACTGTGCTGTTATGTCATAATATTTGATAGTAGCCATGTACTTACCAACATTTTACTCCCCCACAACATCACCATCCTGGTGTAATTACAGTCATATTACTTCACAATAAGTAAATCCTGAATGTTATCATTTTAGTAATTACACATTTACTTCAAATAATTACAATTTCATTATACCTTCAAATCAAAGTAGTTTGCATTGTTATTGTCGAGAAACTGCACAGTAATTGTCTGGAAACTGCACCGTTATTACTTGTAATATGTGGTTAAAAAAATATGAATACCATAAAATTAGGTATAAATTACTATAAAATTACCTACTTATTACTGATCTGTAAAGTGTTACCGTAAAAAGTATATAACTGCATGATGCCTTTTCACTATACTGCACTATACTATGTGTTCTGTTACCTGCAGAATGCTAGGACCCTGAGCCTGCTTGTGGAGAACTGTGGCAGAGTGAACTATGGAGAAGCCTTGAATGCCCAACAGAAAGGTGGTCCACTCACATAATCAGCATAATCTGCTGAACGCTTCGAACAAGCAGACTGAACTATAAATGCTAAATAATGGTACAGAAGGGATGTTTGGATACATCAATCATGAACTCCCTGAACAAGCAGACTGAACTATCTAGTAGACCAGTGTCTGAGTGTCTAACTCAGTAAGGTGCTGGCTCTTCAGACTTAGGTTATTATGTTATATTGAAAGTGATTCTGTTAATGTCACGTTAAATATGGCCGTATTATTATTTTTGTTGAGATTGCTAAAAAAGAGGGTTGCATTTAACTGGGTTTGATTTGAATGCCAATGAGTAGGTCATATTCTCCATATTATGTAACTCATATGTTCATGGGTTACTAAAAGAAAGTGAATTTGCATGTTGATGGTCCTTTTCTCTGTGTGATCAGGCCTTGTTGGAGATATTGTACTAAATAACACTCCTCTGAAGGGATTTGCGGTGTACTGTTTGGATATGATGCCCAGCTTTTTAAAAGGGTTTGTGTAGTAGTTATTTGGTCCTGTCAAATTTAAATATTTTAATTTTTAACATTACAATATTATCTATGTCCATACTGTCCATACTATCATGCTAAATTTTGACCATTATTTTCACATACTGATTAATGCATGACACGGACATCCATATTATTCATAGTTTGTGCATAATTTCAACATAGAATGTTTCATAAGTGACTGAGCATCTTCCATGTGTAGTTTGATTTTTTTTCTCTTTACCATTTGTCATGCTGTTTCTGGGGGCTTCTTAGAGTACATGGGGGGAAATGGAAGTCCATGACAGAGAGTCCAGCATGTCCCGGATTCTTCAAGGGCATCCTGCTTGTGGATGGTGAACCAAGAGATACATTCATCAAGCTGCCAGTAAATACTAAATGCCAAATCTTTATGTTAGTACAGTTACACGGTATGGAGTTGGATTAGCACTTGTTTATAAAGTACATTAAGTAGTGTACATTATAGGCTACTCCTGTGTGTGTGTGTGTGTGTGTGTGTGTGTGTGTGTGTGTGTGTGTGTGTGTGTGTGTGTGTGTGTGTATTGGTATTGTGAATTTAAAACATTTATCCCCCACCACTCCAACTGCATAAATAGCTCTCTGTTCAACAGGAATGGATGAAAGGAGTGGTGTTTGTGAACGGGCATAGTCTTGGACGATATTGGTACATCGGTCCCCAAAAACACCTCTACCTTCCTGCTCCGTGGCTCAAGAAGGGAATTAACCAGGTACTGGTTGCAAGACAAGTAATGATATAATTCATACTTTGGTATACAGCACAGTCTAAAGTATGGTAAAGCCTCCTTGCTCTGGTTCCCAGCAATTTAAACTATGTATAGTTAACATTTTAATGTAAATACTTGAAGTGATAAATATATGTTGTTTCTTTCTTTACTCAGATCATTGTATTTGAGGAGCAAAAAGCAGCTGGAAGAATTAATTTTGCTGAGAATCCAGAGTATGGAAAAGTGATTGATGTGTCCAAACATCCCTTCTGCACCATTATTTAGCATGAACGGAAAAAAATGCTATGTACTATTTTACCTTCACTGTTTGCTCCAAAGAGCAGCATTAATGAAGAATAATGTTGATCTGTTTTGTATTATATTACTGTCCTAATGTGACCCAGGAATAACTTTCACTAACTGTGATAATCTTGCTGCAAGTCATTTGTCCATTTGTACTTGGAACGTACAGTAGGAAAAATCTGTAGAAGTTGACCATGTTATTATTAATATTGAAAAAGAATGCATTTCGGACACAAGAACAGACCTTTAACATTACATTACATTACAGTCAAACTTGTGTCAGTGGTCCATAATAAACTGCATGTTGCATCATAATTACGCTATACATTGTAACCTTTTTGTGTAGGTTGTTTTTCTGTCTGGAAATATATGACAATAACAAGAAGGCATTATTTTTTTTAATTATCTGATATGCAAATATCAGGCCACATACATTTCATAATGGCAGCCACCAACATTCTCAAGGAGCCTATTTAAATTTCAACACACATCATGGCTGTTATACATACAGTAGGCTATATGCATGTTATAGCTATAGCCTAACAAAGTCCAGGGCCAGCCCACAGCACCTTATCATGTGGAATAGACGCTATAGGACCTATAATATACATCCCACTCACATGAAAAAGACATAGGCTAGGCTGTAAAAAGGGCTACATGCTTTCAGTGCCTCCTATAGCCTATGATTTAGTCTACTCATACATTATGGCCACTTTGAGGTTTTTTTCATAGGCTATTAAGTGATAATTTGTGTTTCATATCAGTAGCCTAATCTAAATTGTGAGTTAAAACATAAAAACATGCACAATCTTTCTACATTTTCCACATGGGTACCTGTCTCCGTCTGTCTGAATATGACACCTGTAACGCATTCTAGACGTGCAAAGTGTATAGCGAGGTGAGTAGATATATAATCATTACCGACAATATCTCCATAATTTTCACACATCTTTGAGCGCAACGATTCACTTACAAAATCCTGACTCGACCCCGGAACCAGGAAGCGAAAGGATGATACGCCCCCAAAGCTGGCGTCGTAGAGCTAGCTTTCGGATTGGACACTTGACTTGCATGTCACGATGCGCCTTCCGTACAATTTCTATTCAGAAGACAACGTACGCTTACAAAATCTGCGTACCAGTTGTAAATCTCGGTGTGTTACGGGCGTAGTGGATCTTCACACAACAGGGAGCAACAGAGCTAGGTACACTGGATCGGTCATTCAAGTTGACATATCGCTTTCTTTTATGAAGCGACGTGTCATTGTTGTTGCTTTGGTGTTGTTGCTTAGACATACGATGTTATGACTGCATGTGTGGAACAGTGCGTTTTAGAGAATTAAAGTACATTAGGACTACATGAAAGGAACTTGGCAGTTTGTTTGGTTAAGCATAGGGTTTCCGTAATTGTTATACATTATTTAGCTAACTTAGCTACCACAGGTTAGATCGCATGTAAATGCTCTACCCTCTATCAGCTTCAGACTGTTTAATCAAACTGCTTTGAAGATATGGATGTTGACATTAGTACCATTTTAGGATGCTCCCTCTGTATTATTTTGGGAGGACTTACTTTTGCTGCCTATAAACTTGGCCTTTGGTACCAGCTCTTCCACAAGGTAGGTGCACTTTTACGACAGTTAATTTCTCTTTATCCAGGTGTTACCCCACAGACAGTGTGATTGCAGTGTCGTAAGTGGTAACTAGTTTTTTTGTGACGTGGATATGCCACTGAGCTTATGACATAAAAAAAACTTTGGCATGTACGCTGTTGAATGCCTCTGTTTAGGTTGTGTTTAGGTTTGGCTGTAGTTCGCCTGAATGAAATGTAGGCTAGGCTAGACTAAAAACAATACTAGGCAAAGAGACTACTGGCAAACAAGTACACCGCTATCTCTGCACCTGTAACGTTAGTTGACAGGTAAGGCTTAAACCCGAGTCATCTTACTTGCAGTCATCTTACTTGAGCAATCCTCGGGAAAATAAACTCGGAACTTTGTCATATAATTATGCCATGCAACAGACAGTGGTGCGACCCAGACGAATAGGCCACTGTGCTTTGAGATCAACTTGACAGGCGGCTGTCAGGGAGCATAGTTTCTGATGACCAATTTGGTTCTACTATTTCTGTGAATTTCTACATACGTATTGCTCAACCACAATACATCCTCTACAACCTCTTTATCTCCCCAGACAGAGACGAAGAGTCCGCGACATGGTGGCGAAAGTGTGGCAGAGGTACTACGTGCCCATGGGGTCAAGTTCGTCTTCACCCTAGTCGGAGGCCACATATCGCCCATTCTGGTGGCATGCGAGAAGGTCGGGATCAGAATCGTGGACACAAGACATGAGGCCACAGCCGTGTTTGCTGCAGACGCAGTGGCGCGACTCTCAGGTATACGAATGCGATCAGCGGTTCAGTGTGGACTCAGTGGTACAGTGACTTTAACCACTCTAACCACCAAGCCATCACAGTAGCAGTTTGTGTGCTTGCAGTATCATAAACTTCAGGCACAGTGCAGTTGTGAGGATGGTGCCATCTCTATAACATAGTATAGCCATTCATTTACAGTATGTATCTCTGTGTGTAATAGGCTGTTATATCGAGGCATTCACAGCAGCTTTTAATTACAAATTAATTATAGTAGATATTAATTACTGTGCAAGAAATGGTCAGTTAATCATGTGAAATTATGTATTTATGTATTCAACTTAGCTCTCCATAAACTAAGACATGCATTTAACTGAGTGCTTATTTCCTAAACTGTGCCAGAGTAACAGTATTTTAGAGGCAGAAAGCCAGGGACAGTAGGACTTCTAGGATGCAGAATCTAACTGTGTAAAATCTATTTTATTTTGTAATTATCACAAGTGTCATCATAAGGACAGTGTCTTTTGGAGGTGATAAGAGGGCTTTGTTAGCTCCAGCTACGTAGAGGAGACAAGTGACGATGTCTGCTAAGGTCTCTTGTGCTTTGACATGTGTGTGCACACAGTCCTGGTGCAGTGACTCTTTGCACCCTTTGTGGACTTTGGCTCTGAGCACAAAGAGGCATACCAAGGCCTGCTAAGAGGGACATTCACAGACACATTTGGGAAAGCACACCTTTATTTTTCAAGGCACAAACATACCTTATGGGTCATTATGTTGAAATTAAGAACTGTCTCACAGTTGTGTAACACCCCCTTAGTCCATGTTCCATTCTTTTTGGTTGTATATCTACATAACTTCAATATCAAATATGTCTGACACAGTTGTAATTAAAGAAACCATGTGACAGATCTGCTTGTTTTCCTTCCCTCAGGTACTGTAGGTGTGGCTGCAGTGACCGCTGGCCCAGGCCTCACCAACACTGTGACTGCGGTGAAAAATGCTCAGATGGCCGAATCACCTCTGCTCCTGATCGGAGGGGCAGCAGGCACCATGCTGCAGGCCAGTTTTCTTAGCCACACTCACACTAATGCCACACTCACACTAATGCCACAGTTCATTGAAAATGCCAATTTTGCATGAATAAGTGAGTTCCTGAACATCTACAAAGGTACTGGAGTGGGGAGTCAATTTAGGAAAATATTTAAAACTGTTCTAGCACAGGAGGGACTGTAAGCTATTTTGATATGGGCAGGTTGGACCATAATTTCCAAGGAGCCAAGTAGGCCAAGAAAAAAACAATTAGCAATTTTGGTGCATATTTACCACATGTGGCCATTTTAACCTAGTCAGTTCTGTTCTTGGTAATGATTGACACAGAACCTTCGATATCTGAAGTCATTGGGAAGACAGGGCAGAAAAAAGCAAAGTTCTCCTACGGACACTAGATGGCAGCACAGACACATCTTGGTCATAGGTTGTCTTTTAGGGTCTACTGATAAGATAGAATACCTGCGCTGCCTGACCATGGCCAAGTCTTTTTATAGAGCTTTGGTCTTTCTAAATATTGTTTACAATGACTTAGACATTCTTCATGCCTATTCTGTGGGTCTCTGAGTACTTTATATAAAAAGTAATTGGAAAAACAAAAGGCCACCGATGGGAGTTTCTGTGCTTGTGGCCAGCTTCATCACTTGGATCAGCTGTAGTGTGCAGAGAGCATGGACATTGAACCATTGTTATGACAATGAAAATAGATGCGTTGCTCTTACGATGTAAATGGCAGTGTTGTTGTTCTTACCTCTGCACCACATAACCACCTGGTTTGTTTTATGTGTAGGGCAGAGGAGCGTTGCAGGACATTGACCAGATGTCGCTCTTCAAGCCTCTGTGCAAGTTCTGTGCATCGGTGCGGACCATCAGGGAGATCGTGCCTGTGGTCAGGAAAGCCTTGGCCATCGCACAGTCTGGGACTCCTGGTAAGCTCCGGCACAGCCTGACTACTGCTTGCTCATGATGGTTAAGCATAACACAACTATTAGGAGCAACACACAGGGACTGTTTAGCAGTGTTTGTACATACCCAAGAAATAAAAATGATAAACATTTTTTTTTTGTTCTTTGCATGAGTTTATTTGTTTTTCTTTTTCTGCTCTTTTTTGTGAGCATATGCCCACAATAAATCGATTGTGTGTCTCTTTTAGACACACTGCTTGGTGCTGAAGAAGGCGTCAATTCTAAATGTGTGCCCACATGTCTCTAAGGCCTCATTTCCACCGACTTGCGCGTGTACAGCGCGTATCCGTGTACAATAGGTTTGTATAGGGGCAGAATACGCTCAGATCACGCCTGCGGTGGAAATGGTCTCATCTGTTAACGTGCAATCTAAACGCATTCGGACAGAAAACGGGCACGCGCTGTATGCGCAGAGTGTTTGATGGAAATGAGCCCTAACACTGAGATTGTTGAACGTGACAGTAACATCTTTCCATTACCTTCGGTAACATGCCTTTCTGCAGGTTCCTCTCTTTTCACATTGTTGCACTAAACCACCCCCTTTATTTAGAAAAAAAAAAAAAATATATATATATATATTTTACAAAAGAGAAATGAATTTGTGTGCATTGGAATTTGCATGTCTGTGCTTATTCTATGATGGATTTTTCCTGATGTATGTTCCTTTTTTGTTTCCTGTGAGATAAGTGTGCATTGTGTACTGTGTGTGTGTGTGTGTGTGTGTGTGTGTGTGTGTGTGTGTGTGTGTGTGTGTGTGTGTGTGTGTGTGTGTGTGTGTGTGTGTAGTATGTGAATATGTTTAGCTAGTGAGTGCTCACCCCTCTGGTGTGCTTCATAGGCCCTGTGTTTGTGGAATTCCCAATCGACACACTGTACCCGTACCACCTGGTAGCTAGGGAATTTGGCGTGAAGAACCCTCCCAAAGGCATTATGGGAAAAATCGTTACCTGGTAGGAGGAAAGCACTGTTTCTATTCTACAGAATTCTTTTTAAGTGTATGATTGCATAAAAGTGAAAGTGCAGAAGAAGTTACTGAAAAAGAGAAGTATCAGCAGAATTAACAAGCAGAATTTAAAAAAAAAAGGGATTTATTCATTAAAATTGAAAGAAAATGTAATTTTAAAACAAACATTAAGTAAAATGTTGAAATGTAAGATTTTTAAAACATACCTTGTTTGCCTAAACAAGGTACCTTCAGAATCACCTGTCAAACCTGTTTGCTGGTGCTTGGGAACCCCGTGACACATCACCGTTACCTGTCGAGATTCCACAGGCAACAGATGATCAGGTGAGTCTGTCTTTCTGTCCTTCTCAGAGGTGAAACGCCTCATTTCCTGAATTAGCATGTGTAGTGGCATATGTTGAGAAATACTCTGGAATGATAATTAATAGATTGACCCAGATATTATATGCAGTACTTTCCAAAACCCTGCAGACCACCTGTTCAGCCTGCTGCCCAGGTGCAGCAGCATACAAAGCAGAACAAACAGACTGAAAAACAGCTTCTTTCCATGGGCTGTTAGGACCCCTAATGGACATTCACACTGAACGTCCTCCAAGAGCAATATTATGTGTCTTCATTTAAGCTATAGATAAAACAACTGCAAAACTTTAATACTTATATGTTTGTTTATTTTTTTAATATATCAGTTTCACATATATGCAATTCCAATCATATGTGCAATATGACCCTCTCACCCCTTCTCATTCCCCCTTCCTTTATTTTATGTATTTTTTATTCCCCTGATGTTCTATCCTAATGTCTCTTACAGTATCTCACAAAAGTGAGTACACCCTTCACATTTCAGCAAAAAAACCGGCTATATCTTTTCAAGAGACAATACTACTCAAATTAAACTTCGATATGTTTTTGAGTAGTCAGTGTAAAGCCTGTGTAGCAGTATTACTTTACTGTCCTCTGAAAACAACTTTATACACAGGCATTTTTGTATAAATAGCAGGCCACAAAAGTGAGTACACCCTGAATGATAACTGTACATATCATTCAACCACAAAAGCTTCTCCATTTCATCATTTTTGTGTTTTGGTCTGCTCAGCTGAAAAAAAAGAAAACTGAGGATTTGAGAAATGGAATTGTTGCTTTACGGAATGATGGGCCTATGCTATAAAAGATCACCAACACCATGAAACTGAGCTATATCATCATGGCTTGAGTCATTAGGTAGTTTTACAAAACAAGTGCACTGTCAGAATGGGCGTTGGGTCCACACACTCAGTGTCAGATGCATAAGTTGGCTTCAAAAATAAATGCATAAGTGCAGCCAGGATTGCTGCGGAGTTTGCAGAAGTTCAGCCTGTCAGAGCTACAATAATATGGCACACAGTGCAACAACTCGGTCTGCATGGTCGTCCTCCCAGATGAAAGCGTGATCACAAAAAAGACTGAAAACTGTTTGCTGAAGACATGCAGTCCAACCGCATGGATTCCTGAAATAATATCCTGTCGTCTGACAAGAATAAGATAAACTTTTTTGGCTTAAATGATGTGATGTCAGGCATGTGTGCCAGTGGCCTGTTGAACAGTACCATTATAATTGTGCCTTGCCTACAATCAAGCCCAGTGGTGGTAGCAACATGGTTTGGGGCTGCTTCAATGCTGCCAGCGCTGGGCAACTGCCGTTCATTGAAGGAATCATGGATTCTAACATGTGCTGTGGCATTCTGAGGCAGAACATGAGGCCCCCCTTTAGAAACTGGGACACACAATGATGAAGGAGCACCAGTGTCTAACATCTGCCAGGTCCATAATGCCACAATGGAGGAATGTAAAAGGATCACAAAACAACTTGTGCAGCTCTAGTGAATTTCATATTAAGGCAGTGGTAGACAACAGCAGTGCTCACTCAAATAATTAACAATTTTGACACAATTTGGACATGTTCACTGTGGGCTGTACTCACTTTTGTGGCCTGCTATCTATACAAGAATGCCTGTGTGTAACGTTATTTTCAGAGGACAGTAACTTAATACTGCTACACAAGCTGTACACTGACTACTGAAAAACATATTGAAGTTTCATTTGTGTAGTTTTGTCCCTTGAGAAGGTATAGCCCATTTTGTGCTAAAATGTGATGGGTGTACTCACTTTTGTGAGATACTGTATCTGTTTGTCCATGTCTTTTCATGATGAATATTGTTTATATTAAGCTTAAATGCAGAAAAGTTGCAAATCCACTGTGTAGGATGATGCACAATGACAATAATGTAGGTCTTGTGTCTGGCTGTCTGTGTTAACTAACTTTGGTCCAGTTTGCCTTACATTAACAGTTGTTGGTGCCAGTTTAAAATGCAAATGAAGTCATTCATTTATCAGATGGTTTCTGTTGGTTTTTAGATACGGTATGCACTTACACACTGAGTTACAGTGAAAGGTCTGAATTTCCATACATATCTCCATGCAGGTGCAGAGGTGCATAGAGCTGGTCAGTAGAGCTAAGAAGCCGGTCATTCTTCTGGGCAGCCAGGCTACGCTGCCTCCAACACCAGTGGACGACATCAGGTGAGAGAGACCCAAGATGCCATGAAAACAGCGCAGCTTACCCTAACCCACACAGTTAACGTTTCCGATTTAGGGGTCCCAGTACAAACCAACATTGCCAACCACCTGTTGTAATGTTTCAATTAACACATCTGCTTGATTTACTGGAAGACATCAGTGTGTACAGCACATATACCTTAAACTTATAAATGTATACATTAAACCATGAAAGCCTAAGAGATTGCAGTCTGAACCGTACAGTACGTCCAATTTTCAAAAACCTGGCATCACTGGAATCCTTGGCAAAGTCCAAGTTCAAAGAACCCCACACATACTTGCTCCAATGATTGCGAACCTTGGTACATGCAAGCACACATTTTGCATTTTCTGTGGGAATGCAGTCTACTTTCATTTACTGTTTCATAATATATTGCACTATGTTGCATCATGATGACACCAAGACGAATTTCAGTAAAGACATGGCAATACACACGCTTCTGACTCTGCACATATGTTCTGTCCCTGATTGTCTACCAGCACAAACTAGCAGAAATTCTTATCCAGGTTAACACATGACATTGACACCAGCATTCACAGCTGTCCAGTGTGACATTAGACTGCACCAATCAGCTAAATTACATTTTACATTTCACTGCACGTTGTATGTGCATACCGGTAAATATGTATGTGACACATTTACTTTTTGAAAACAGAGTCTTAAATGCACAGCCATCCTCTGGCAAAAGGGATTTGTTTATTATTTGTAATAATTAAATAGTTTTATTATTGTTATTTCTATACAGGAAGGCCTTGGAGACCTTGGGTATCCCATGCTTCCTGGGTGGAATGTCCCGAGGGATGCTGGGAAAAGACAGCCCCATACATATTCGGCAGAACCGGCGTGACGCCCTAAAGGAGGCTGACCTGGTGGTGCTAGCAGGTAAGACCCAATGAAGCTTTAGGCTGTGTTCACGCTTCTAAAATACATCTTGGGTGATTGGAATCGTTTACACCTCTGGCAAATAAGCAGACGTGCTGTGATACCACTGTGGGGCAGTCATGGGCTAGCGGTTAAGGCATTAGGCTTGTGGCCAAAGGGTCACAGGTTTGATTCCCCACACCAGGTGGGTAGGGGAGGGATTGACCAGCGCTCTCCTCCATCCTCCCCTGTGTGGTCCCCTGAGCATGGTACCATCCCCACTACACTCCTGCTCACACGTGTGATGGGTTAAATGCAGAGTTGGATTTCGTTGTCTTTGCACTGTGTGCAGTGGTGTGCTGTGTGTTCACAATGACAAAATGGGAATCACTTATCACTCACTTCTCACGTACCACAGGTACAGTGTGTGACTTCCGGCTGAGTTATGGCAGAGTGCTGAACCGGCGCAGTAGGATCATCGCGGTCAACCGAGACAAGAGCCAGCTGCTGAAGAACTCCGACATGTTCTGGAAGCCAACGGTGGCCATTCAAGGTATGGCCTGCACACACCTCCTGCAAACGCCACTCTGTCTCTCAGACACAACACGTGTGGTGACTGGAGCTTTCTGAAGAATTTATATTGCCCTTAGAGTTTTTAGTGTTGGAATTTTTAAAAATAATGATACAGGTGCATAGGTAACTAGGGCACTGTCCACATTAATGCGGATACATATGCAAACGCATAATAATGTATCCGTTTGCGCCTCCCGTCCACATTAACACGGCGAATTCGAACACGGCAAACAGAGCTTTTGGAAAAGGACCGCTGAAGTGGAGAGATCCGAATACGCCGGCTTGGAATGGAGGATAGGCGTTCCATTGCTATGGCACCGAGGAAAGTTTATGCTCGAGACCCCAAAAACCAAAACAAACATGGCAGGCGAAATGGCGGCGACGACGATAATGATGATGATTGTGATGCAGATGCTTTCGATGTACAGTGTCAAAGTCAAAGTCAGTTTTATTTGTCAATTTCTTCACATGTACTTGACATACAAAGGAATCGAAATTACGTTTCTCACGATCCTATGCATTTACATAGACAACAACAACAACAACAGTAAAGTGCAAGTGCACAAGACAAGACAAATCCTAAGCTAAGTTATTGTAAATAATAAATAAAGTGCAGTTGCTTAAGGCTACTGTTACCTAGTGTTGCTAAAACTAAACCAGGTATGACAAGTCAAGACGACAAGACGAGACAAGACAAGACAACACTGAGTGTGTGCATTTAGAGGTAGTTGTTATTGTGAAAGTGATGGCTAGTGCAATAAAAATATAAATATAACAGCAGCATGTGTGTGCAATTTTGCATATGCAGAGTCTCAGTTTAGGTAAGGTAGGGGGGTGAGAGTCCAATGTCCCTAGACTTCTTCTGCCAGCCTGGTGTTCCTTCTGGCTGGGGCTGGGGGTGAGGGTGAGGGTGAGGAGGGGAGAGAGTTCAGCAGTCTCACGGGTGAGGAGGGGAGAGAGTTCAGCAGTCTCACGGCCTGGTGGATGAAGCTGTTCGTGAGTCTGGTGGTGCGGGAGCGAAGACTCCTGTACCTCTTTCTGGAGGGCAGGAGGCTGAACAGACTGTGTGCAGGGTGACTTGTATCGTTGACGATTGTGATGGCTTTGCGGGTGAGGCGGGTGGTGTAAAGGTCTTGCAGGGATGGGAGTGGTACACCAATTATCCTCTCAGCTGTTCTCAAGATGCGTTGTAGAGCCTTCCTGTTGTAGTCAATGCAGCTTCCGCCCCACACGGTGATGCAGCTGGTGAGGATGCTTTCAATGGTTCCTCTGTAAAACGTGGTCATGATGGGTGGTTGAGCACTTGCCCACTTCAGTTTGCGCAGGAAGTAGAGACGCTGCTGTGCTTTCTTGGCCAGTGATGCAGTGTTGGTGGTCCAGGAGAGGTCATCACTGATGTGCACCCCCAGGAACTTGGTGCTGCTCACCCTCTCCACTGCAGCACCGTCGATGGTCAGTGGGGGGTGTTGGGTGTGGCCTCTCTGGAAGCTGACAACAATCTCTTTGGTCTTGCTGACGTTTAGCAGGAGGTTGTTGTCTTTGCACCATCTGGTCAGAAGCTCCACCTCTTTCCTGTAGTGGGTCTAGTCGCCATTGGTAATGAGGCCCACCAGTGTCGTATCATCTGCAAACTTCACGAGGTGGTTGAAGCTGTTGGTTGGTGTGCAGTCATGTGTCAGCAGGGTGAAGAGGAGGGGACTGAGCACACAGCCTTGTGGGGCCCCTGTGCTCAGGGTGATGCTGCTTGAGATGTTGTTGCCAGCACGCACCGCTTGGGGCCTCTGGCTGAGGAAATCCAGCAGCCAGTTGCAGAGGGAGGTGCTGAGGCCCAGTTTGTCCAGTTTGCAGATTAGTTGTTGTGGTATTATGGTGTTGAACGCTGAGCTGAAGTCTATGAACAGCATTCTCACATATGAGTCTTTCTTGTCCAGGTGGGTGAGCGCTGGGTGGAGGGCAGACAAATTGCATCGTCTGTGGATCGTTTTGCCCTGTATGCGAACTGGTACGGGTCCAGGCTGGAGGGCAGGGTGGATTTTATGTGTGACAGGACTAGTCATTCAAAGCACTTCATGATAATGGGTGTCAGTGCCACAGGACGGTAGTCGTTGAAGCAGGATGGGAATGATTTCTTTGGCACAGGTATGATGGTGGCAGCTTTGAAGCCTGATGGCACAATGGCTTGCCTCAGGGAGGTATTAAAGATGTCTGTAAAAACATCTTTCAGTGTCTTTCAGCACCCTACCAGGGATGTTGTCTGGACCCGCTGCTTTCCGGGTGTTGATGGCGGAGAGTGTCCTCTTCACGCTGGCAGCAGACAGGCACAGAGGTTGGTCATGCAAAGGTGGTGGTGTTTTCTGTGGGTGAGTGGTGTTCTGTTCCTCAAAACGTGCAAAGAATCTGTTTAGGTTGTTGAGCAGAGTGATGTCGCTCTCACAGCTTCGTGATGCAGGTTTGTAGTCTGTGATGGCCTGAATGCCCTGCCATAGGCTCTGTGCATTCTTGCTGTCCTTGAAGTGGGAGGTTATCTTGTTTGTGTACTCTCGTTTTGCTTTCCTGATGCCACGGGACAGGTTGGCTCTCGCTGTTCTCAGGGCTGATTCATCCCCAGCTTTGAAGGCCTTGTCTCTGGCCTTCAGCAGCCTATGGACGTCTCCTGTTAGCCATGGCTTCCGGTTGGCTCGAGTGGTGATGCTCTTGACGTGTGTCACGTCGTTGATGCATTTTGTGATGTAGGAGGTCACAGTGTCTGTGTATTCTTCAACATCTATGAGGCTGTTGTAGGTGGCTGCTTCCTTGAACATTTCCCAGTCCGTTGTCTCAAAGTGTACTCCTTCAACTGCAGATGAACGTTATTATGTTGTATACTGCACGCCGGGCATTACTACAATGGAGGAGGCGAATGTTGTACTTGTTAAATCGTACTAAAACCTGCAACAATCTTGCTATGATATTAAATTCAAATTCATTTTGGAAGTATGATCAGCTTAACAAGTATCACAAAATTAGAATGTTAGCAGTCTTGTGTCGGTGCCAGTTATGCTTTTGGTGGTGGTGGGAAGACTCACACGTGTGTAGGGATAACCACTTTTACGCGGCACACCCTACAAATAAATGGGTTGGTAATAATTAATTGGTCTTAGTTGATCAGTCTCATATCAGTCTCATTAAATCAGTCTCATATCAGTCTCATTAAAATCAGTCTTGAAGGTGAGTGAGGATCTTTCTTGGCAGTGGTTTTCAGAGTGTTGTTGCAGTAACAGACAAGACACAGTTTATTTCAAAAGGTATAGTTTATTGTGTGTGTGTGTGTGTGTGTGTGTGTGTGTGTGTGTGTGTGTGTGTGTGTGTGTGTGTGTGTGTGTGTGTGTGTGTGTGTGTGTGTGTGTGTGTCTATGCAAGGCAATAAGGTGGTGTGTGTGTGTGTGTGAGAGAGGGGGAAGAGGAGGAGGGGTCAAGGCTCACCACCCCCCATTTGGTGTGTGAGATAGGCCTTTTGCCAAATCACAGGAGAAGCGGGGGATGTGCACGTGGCCCATGATTAAATCGCGTTGGAACAATAGGCTAGGCTATTGTTAGCTAAACATTCCTCCTGACCAGATATCTCAATGCAGGGCATTAGATCAGGGTTAGTAAGAAGGGGAGAGAGAGAGAGCATGCATGATCTGTCTATCAAAGTAGCAAATAAAAGAACATAACAAATGGTCAACTCAAAGTCTATATGAAAACAGTGTGCATGTTTACATCAGACATAAGTTTAAACATTCTTGCTGTGCTAAGCAATATTCTAACTATGCCCAAGTGCCTTACGCAAATGTTGCTTGAGCGTGTCCTTTGTCTCGGGTGGAGTTGCTCCAGTCCTCCCTTGAGTGTTGGAGGATCCGTGGCGAGATCGTCGCCACTGTTCAGTCGTTGATCGGTGGTGATCCGAGTGAAAAAGAGTCCTTTTGACTGCCGTAGGAGAATTCTCTCTCGGTTTATAGCTGGGAACCGAGTGCTCGATTAAGAGGTTTCCTACTATGGTTCGTTGCGCATTAGACATTTACAGAAACTGTACTCCCTCAGCGTCATGCTGAGAATCCTGTGGATTAGGAGTAATCCGTTTCATCAAACTCAACAAATGTAGCCTAAAAGGGGAATCCGGTCGCCCTGTAGTCGCGGCTATAGAACTAGGGAAAGGGAATTGTCTACTTAGCTGCGCATGTTGACAAGTTCCTTTGTAATCTGTTTGGCCCGATGGCCCCGTAGTAGAGGGAGAGTGTCTCCCCAGGTCTGCTGCCATTTGCCTGGCCAGCGAGACAGAGAGAGAGGGTGCCTCTCTTTACGTCTGTGTGACCCGATGAACCACCGACAGAGAGAAGGAGCTGTAGCCCGCCAGAAGTTTCGAAGGAAGGGTGTGAAATGTGAGAAGGGCTTATCACCTGAGGTGTGGCTAAGGGAACCATGGGTAGTGTAGTCTCTGTGATTGTACCTACACGTGTCTCTTAGTTAGCTAGCTAGTTAGTTTTACTTTAGGTCTAACCTCCACACTGCTAATTTAAAATACAGCTGTGAGATAAATCCTAATAATGAACCTCGATGATTTTGAAAGGTAAAGTGTTCAGGAGGATGAAGAAAATAAATACTCGATAACACTTCCTATGAAGCTTGTATTCACTATGAACGCATTCATAAAGGCTTACAGTGCATTCATAAAGTATGAGAAGTATTCATGACTGCTTATACATACTCATGACTGTACTCCCACGACATTATAATGCTATGTCATAAGCCCTTTTCCAATTTAAGTGACACTGTGGATTCTTGGTTATAAAGCTTCCCTTGCCTACAAGTGCAGTCATGAGTATCTATAAATAGTTGTGAATAATAGTTGTAAACATTATTAAACTGGGCAACTGGGGCAACTGTGGCCTAGTGGTTAGGGACTTGGTCTTGCGATCGGAAGGTTGCCGGTTCGAATCCCACCCTACCCATGGATGAGATACACTTGAGCAAGGCATCTAACCCCCCCACTGCTCCAGGGCCTGTAACTAAAACCCTGTAAATATCTGTAAGTCGCTCTGGATAAGAGTGTCAGCTAAGTGTAATGTAATGTCTGTCAGTGAGTTAGTTTGGGCAGCTGTGGCCTAGTGGTTAGGGCTCATTCACACCAAACTCTCAGCGTATTCAGCGCGTAGGCGTATTCTGAGCGTATTCATTTAGAATGCACGTTAGCAGATGAGACCATTCCCACCGCAACCGTGTTCTGAGCGTATTCTGAGCGTATAATACGCTCAGAATACGGACTGCAGCTAGAGAATAGAAACCTAGTCTATTTTTCTGGGCGTATTCTGCGCGTATTCAGCCAAAATCCCATTGAAAGCTATAGGCACCGCTGTACAATTCATGTCAACTGTGCTATCAATGCATGTGTTGACACAGGGAATACCTCAAAAACCCCGCGACTGTCTGCAAAATATTACCACTCGCTTACAACTGCATGAAACAAACACTGGAAAGCTATCAATAGTGGGGTTATCAGATCTGCACTACAAGGGCATTGACTATCCTACATAAACACACAAACTGAAATACCTTTGAAGTTGTCACGCTGTCCAGTCAAACATGTTGTAGGTAATAGTGGTGGAGCTTTTATGTTCTTAATAGGAAGAAGCAAGATATCGCTTTAGATTTCTTCGTCGGAGTCTTAATGCAAGAAGAGCCTCAATCGGTCTTCGGTCGACCACTCGAGCTATAAAAAAAATAGTAACCTCATTCTTGTCATTCAGTGTTTCCTACTTGGTTTGATAAATCTAGTCAACAAGCCACTAGGCAAAACCGAGGTCCATAAGTCACTACAGTTAATAATTTATTTACCCGATGTAGGCAAAGTGACTGTTGGCAAAGAGGTAGAGTTTATCATAACTGTATGGAAGGGGTTAAAACGCGTTCGTTTTTCTTGTACCGGGAGTGAATAAAGGCTTTGACAATGATCAGCCTACATGATTTAGAACGATGTCAAATATTCCACTGGCCTTATCAAAGTGTCAAGTTGCACTATAGGTGCAGTGCTGCTTTCTAAACAACGTTTAAAGTAAGGAAATAAAACCAGAGAAACACATATTGTGTTTACTAAAGTGAGAGATAGGGAAACATGGCTATGTGCACCTAAAGACATTGGCCAAGTGCATTTAAAGACGGGGCTTCCCGCTCCTGTGCTGAATACGCTGACATGTCCGGTGTGAATGGTCATACGCTCAGAATACGCCCACGCGCTGAATACACTCATGGCGGTGTGAATGAGCCCTCAGGGAGTTGGTCTTGCAATCGGAAGGTTGCTGGTTCGAATCCCACCCTACCCATAGTTGAGATGCTATTGAGCAAGGCATCTAACCCCACGCTGCTCCAGGGACTGTAACTGAAACCCTGCAAATATCTGTAAGTCGCTCTGGATAAGAGCGTCAGCTGTCAAGTGTAATGTAATGTAAACTTTATGAAGGCATTACAACCCTTAATAAATAATTTTATAGAGTTTTATAAATACACGCTTCATAGAAAGTGTTACTAACCACTCTTCTACCTCTCAAATGTCCATGTCTTGTGTTCAACATCTTGGCCAGGAGATGCTAGGTCTTTCTTACCTTATTGCTTTCAGGCCTTGTTGCTTCATTGCACTAGTACTTACTTATTCACTTTTTTGTGTTGCATCATGATGACACTAAAACAAATTGCAGTAAAAACATGGCAATATACACCCTCCTGACCCTCGGACCCTTCTGCACGTATATTCTGACCCTGATTGCATACCAGCACAAAACAAATTCCACTAAAGACATGGCAATACTGACCCTCTGACCCTTCTGCACATACACTCGAGGACGATATTATTAGCCCCCCTCCTGAAATTAGACATCTCTCTTGATTTCTCGGTGAGAATGACAGTTATTAACAAGTTTATGTTATTCTGGAAACAAGTATACTATGGAGATAATGTTTAACAAGTTGAATTTGGAATTTGGTATTGTTATAAGCAGTTTAAACAAAAAAGGCAAAAAATGACAAGGACAAAATTATTAGCCCCCTGATCATTAATCGTCAGTACGGTGCCCTTTATGACCCAAATCTGACAAAAGGCTCTTTGATTAGTTGTTAACTAGGTTGGCACATGTCCTTCTAGGGATTTTGGCTCATTTCTCCATTGCAAATTGTTTTAGCTGGTCCAAATTGCATGGATGTTGAGCATGGGCATTCATTTTCAACACTCATCAAATATCTAAAGGATTGAGGTCTGAACCACTCCAGGATCATGGTTTTAGTATCCTTGAAGAACATTTGGACTAATTTGGATGTACGCTTTGGGTTATTATCTTATTGAAAGACCTAGCAAAGATCTTAGCTTAATCTATGACCATATTTCTGCATGGTCTCCTTCCATATTCTATCACAGTCTTCTTTTTTCATGGTGCCGTACACCCAAACAAGGCTTCCGGTGCCTGAGGCTGCCACAGAATGATGACAGTCACCATGTTTAACTGTGAAAACCGTGGTTTACCAAGGTTTAAGGCCTATCCCTTTCTTCACCTAACAGAAGCAGAATTCATGCGTCCAATCAGGTCCAATTAAATCTCATCAGACCAAAGCACAGACTTCCAAAACTCATTTTTGACTTTCAAATGTTCACAGGCAAACCTCAATCGGACTCTGATATGCAGCACCTTTAGTAAAGGGGCACTACTGTGATGATGGTGCCAAAGCCCAATGTGATGACAAGCCCTCACAACTGTCTTTCTTGAAAAGAAAACTCTAGATGAGGCCAGGTCAACAGCAATCATCTAGGCAGGTGTCCAGGGCTTCTTTGGTCTAATGAGACTAAGCACAGTTTCCACAGTTACACATGGTTGTGGGAACATTAAGGTGTTCGGCTGTTTTGCAGTCTCAGACACAGGGAGCATGGGTCTGGGTTTGGATTCCTGGGTCTTCCAGCAACATAATAACCCAAAGCATACATCTAAATTAGTTCAGAAGGTCTTCAAGGATACTAAAACCATGATACTGAAATGGCCCACTCAGAGTCCAGTCCACAATCCCATTGAAAGTCTGTGGCAAATGTCTGTGTTCAACATCCATGCAATTTGGACGAGCTAGAACAATTTGCAATGGAGAAATGGGCCAAAATCCCTAGGAAGACATGTCCCAATCTATTTAACAACTAATCAAAGAGCTTTTTGTCAGTTTTGATTCAGAAAGGTACCGCGTTGACTATTAATGATCAGTACCAATACCAAATTCCAAATTCAACTTGTTGAACATTATCTCCATAGTATACTTGTTTCCAGAATAACATAAACTTGTTAATAACTGTCATTCTCACCGAGAAATCAAGAGAGATGTCTATTTTCAAGAGGGGGGCTAATAATATCGTCCTCGAGTGTATATTCCGACCCTGATTGAATACCATGTCTTGTGTTCTACATCCTGGCCAGGAGATGCAGGGTCTTTCTTGCAGCGCCTTTCTAAGGGACTGAAGGGGTACAAGTGTCCAGAAGACTGGCCCCTGAGCTTGAAAAAGGGAGATATCACCAAAGAGAAAGCAAACCGGTAATGGCTTTTGCCTCACCTTAAAAATCTTGACAAGGTCTCAACTATTCAAGTTGAGCTTTAGGGCAAAATCCAAATGCATGCAGTGCTCGAATGTTTCTCTTGTCCCTACACGCAGGGCGAAGGCAGACGAGAAGACCGAGCACCACCTCAACCCCCTGAGCGTGCTGCACCGCGTGGACGAGCTCATGGCCGAGGACAGCATCATCGTGGCCGACGGCGGGGATTTTGTGGGCAGTGCGGCATACATCATGAGGCCGCGCGGGCCACTGCGCTGGCTGGACCCAGGTCAGCAAGAGGAGAGCAAAACACACACACATCCAGGAGTCAGCACATCCACTAGTCCACAAATCCACTAGTCAGCACATCCATGAAAGTCTGGGTTCTCGGCCACTGAACAGGCCTTAAAATTGAGTAGATAAAGTCTGCAACACCAGTGCTTTGCTACCAAAGAAAACTTTTTTTGTGATGTTTCATCAGATGAAGTTTTTTTTTTTCCGCTGAGCAAGTCAAGATGATGATACACTGTCCAACTTTTTGAGCAATGTTGCTGAGCAACGATACAGACAGATGTGATTTGGGCACTTTATTACTCATATTAGGCAACAGGCTTTTATCAGGTGAACTTAGATCAGCAGCAGGCAACGTTTGGTGATCACCCAATCTGAAAATTAGGAGCCATTCATGTTCAAACATTGCTGAAAAAGTTGGCCTGTGTATCTTCACCTTTAGTGGTGTCGCTGACTTAATCCACTCAATGTATTGACCCAGGTCAGGACCAGGGATAGCCCCTGAACAACATGAATACTCCCAAACACACAAACTAGACACAGTCCCTTGTGTGATTTGTAATTATTATAACCATAAATAGTGTAACATTACGGGGCTGTGTGACATCATTATGTTGTATATTACTGTATTATATTAAAGAAGGAAATAATGTAAAATATAATTTACATTTTTTTTAATTTCCGCGTGACACTTTCACCACATTAAGTACCAAATCATGCATTACTAATAAATATAGCTTTTTTCTAAAATGTGCATACTGTACCTCAGAAGGGCCACCAGGTATACTCAGTGACAGAGCCCTTGATGGATAAAAACAAAAGTTACAGGGCTGCTGATACTAAATGTATGTATACAATGCCTCAATGTAACGGTGGCCATATCTGCACTACTGCATATAGCACTGTCATATGATTGCGCAGCAGGTATGAGTATTGTGCAAATTAGTTTTGATCAGGGGTGGAAATTAACTTTGCAAAACATGACATTTTACCAGACACTGACAAATAAATGATAAAAGTTACCAGCCACTCAATAGTAAATTATTATTTTGTGTCCAAAATCTAGCCACTTTTATATTTTACCAGCATTTGGCTGGTAGCTGGTTGCTAGTGCGAATTCCCAACCCCGGTGTTGACCCAAACCCTTGTTTGACCCACAGGGGCTTTCGGGACTCTGGGTGTGGGAGGAGGGTTCGCTCTCGGGGCCAAGCTCTGTCGACCGGACTCAGAGGTGGGGTCCCACACCATCACTATGGTTACCTTGGCCCTCGCTTTCTCATTTTCACAATGAAGTTATTTATGCTAAAGATGTACTCACTGAATTATATTCATCTTATATACAATGTTTACAGGAGAATATTCGTATTTACTGAGCTATGCTTTGTCTGCTGACATCAACTGACTAAAAGTTTATTTAGAACTGCAGTTAACCAAAGATTTTAAACCTCAGAATGTGTATCAAAATGAATCCATGGAAGGATTGTTTTTTAATTTGTTTGCTGGCTGGTTAAATCTGATTAACAGGTGTGGATCATCTATGGTGACGGTTCCTTAGGCTACAGCGTGGCAGAGTATGACACCTTCACTCGACATAAGGTAAAGGCCATCATTCTTACATTACTGTATCTGTTACTGTATTACTGTTACATCTTACATTAACTGTACATTTCTGCATTTTACCGTCATAGTTTCTATTGTACGTTTTGTTATCCCACTTTGTAGCAACCCAACATGTAATAATGGGCAATAATGTAATAACTGCCAATAACTTAATGATTTCGGCCTGTGTGAGGGTGGAGAAGCATTGACTAAACTAAGAACTAACCACAAGGAACCCTCCTTATAGGGTTGACTAGCAATCCAACTTTACAGTCCTCTGAAAGGATTATAACTTCAGAAAAATACTGAAACATTGTATGACGCACAGTATACAATTTGTAGACACTGAAGTAATGCCGCTGACCAAAGCATGCCCATGTTAATTGAAATAGTCCTCCTTTTTGTCTTCCTCCTTCTCTCTGTAGACTCCTGTGATCTCTGTGGTGGGAAACGATGCTTGTTGGAGTCAGATATCCCGAGAGCAGGTCCCCATCCTGGGAAGCAATGTGGGCTGTGGTCTTGCTTTCACAGGTATGTGCTGTACTGAGTAGCATTAGGAAAAAATGCACAAAAAATGCCAAAAATTACTGTAGAATAAGTACCACTACTATAGACTGTAGACTACTATAGGTACTACTACTACTGTCAAAAGTGAAGTATAGAACCAACTTAAAAAATAAAAGTAGTAAACATGCTGTGTGGATGTTTTTACATTGGTCTAACTGAACAGTGTACAACATATGTAGCATTGTTAAGTTAAACCAATTTAAGAATATGCAGCCGCTTGCCTTGATTTTGTTTTTAAGTTTGTTCAAAGCAGCACTTTTTACAGTGCAGTCAGCATTCATTTCAATGTTCACTTCAATCTCAGTTCCTCAGGGAAACATGTCTGATAATTTCAACTTTTTCTTTTTGATGCCTGACGCTTTGCTGCATTACTGTAGCCATGGTAACACACAAAACTGTGACAAATTGTGTTCTTGGACCGAAGTACTCCACAGTGCCTGAAATGCATCTCATGGCACATTGAGTGTCAGTACTGTACTGTGAGATTGGCAACACTGTTTCACTAAAGGGATCAATATTAATTAGAATAATTAAGTTTAGCATCTCTCACTGTTCCCCTCTGCTAGACTACCACACTGTCGCCACTGGTTTTGGAGGCACTGGGTACTTGATTGGGCGTGAGAACGAGGCAGAGCTGGACGACATCATCAGGGAGGCGCAGCGTCAGAGCAAGGAGGGCAAGTCAACACTACTAAACGTCCTCATTGGGAAGACCAACTTCCGAGAGGGTTCAATCTCCGTGTAGCTTTGCACAAGCACTTAACTCCACCAGCTAGCCAAAAAATAATTAAAAAATACTCATAAAGCGCTTTCTTCACCCGCAGTTCAGGTACTTCAAGTGAGCTTTGAGAATCTTTCTAACTCAGCCTTACTCCGGTGGTATGTCAGACAGACTGAGGGATTAAAGTGACACTATACATTAGAAATGTTTGGAATGAAGGCACGTATATTATTTTGGTTTAGCACTTTCCATGGGGCAAAGCGTGGAATGCTGCTGTTTGCTGTGCTTTAGAGCCCCTCCAATGCACTTCAGTATCCTGCACGGGTCCTGCAAAAAGGGAATTAAATCAAGGGTTATGTATGAAACCTTCACCATAAGCGGGACTTATGTCTAAAAAAATGGTTCAAGTTCATATTTGGCCTTATGAGTTGCCTTTATGTTTAAATATGTTGATTTTGAAAATTTATTCAATTGCACTTTAAATTGCAGTTTTAATATGGCAACATGCATTATAAATTGAAAAAGCTGCATTTTTTGACAACAACAAAAAAAAACGAATCAACAAAAAATAACATAGAATAGCCGGATACAATTGATGGTTAATTGCCACATTTATTCTAAAAACACGTTGGTTTTAAGAATAGGTACTGTAAAACAAACATGAAATGCAAACAATTCACACAATTACTACATGAATTGCAAATACTGTAATCCCCACACTGGGGACATTCAGTGTGAACTGAATTTTTTTTTTTTTTTTTTTTTGGGGTGGGTTGGGGTTTTTTTTGACGGCTGTCTCCCCATTATTCCTCTAGTGGACAGACATTGGTCCATGTATCTGTTTATCTGTCCATTTATCTGAGTAAAAGCAGTGCTGAATAGAATGAACTGGAAAAATGCAAATGTATGGTGTTGCAATAAATAAATGAATGAACAACCTACTGATTTCACAGTGTGAATTTTGTCTTGGGAAATGTATCACACCACCTTTACTGCTAAGATATTACTGTCCAAAGTCCAAGTCCAAACTCTGTTCTTAGACTTAGTCTACAAGGTGGGTGAACCCTGGAATTCCAGCCCAATGTGCAAAGTCCTGGAACTGGAAATAGGGGGTACTGAGTCATAGACTATTCTAGCTAATCAACAGTTTACAGTTTTGCTTTGGTTTGATTGATGCTGGTTTGAAAGCACCTGCCTAAAACCTTTCACAGTACTGTATCTCTTTAGTCATCCGCATGTTTACTGTTAAAACACCCAGGAGGCTAAAAGGACGTGATGGGCATAAGTTGTTTTTCGACAAAAGTTTTAGGCAGGTGCCTTCAAACCAGCATCAATTCACACAAAGTCAGGGATTTTGCAGGATTATAGACAGGTGTATGATCAACAAATTACACCAAATTGGTTGTGTATGTTAGAAAGCCTATATCCACAGAAGATTTGTGGTTAGTTCTTCAAGATGTTTGGGGCAAGCTACCAGCCGAGTTCCTTCAAAAACTGTATGCAAGTATACTTGGAAGAATTGATGCTCTTTTGAAGGCAATGGGTGGTTACACCAAATATTGATTTGACTCTGGTTCATTCACTGCATGTTGTTGATTGATGAACATAAATGACCGTGCGTTTCCCAAACATCCAACCAGAGGCGATTGCTCTAAGACAACAAGGGAGGCTCAGCCTCCTCTAAAAATCATGGAGAAAGTAGTGTACTACTACTATGTTGTACTATATTTACTATACTGTATTTATATTGGTATTTCATCTCCGGCATTGTATAATGTGTTCAAGACAAAATCGTTCAGCAATTAGTTTCCACAGTTCGGCCGTTTTTTTTTTTTGACAACGTGATCCAGTCCAGCCTCACTGGACTTCAATGGCACTTGCAGTATGCTCTGTTTCAGTGCGAAAACCTAGACGTTTATTGGACAAACGCTGAAAAATCGTCACTTCCAGGGAGGCTCAGACTCACTGGGAGTGAATGGAGAGGGCGGGCTAAACTGCTTCCTAGAGGAGGCTGGGGCTCTGTGTGGTGATTGGAGGAACTGTTAAACCGGGAGGATTTTTATTCATTGAAAAGTTCGTTTATTATAGCCTGTAGAGGGGGAAAACTAGCCAGCTAGCAAAAAAGCTGTGCATTATGGCGGCTAGCATTTTTTATTTGATTTAAGCGAACAAATTTGATAGTCTTCCTTACAAAGAGAAAATCTGAATTAAACAGCAGGACAGACCAACGCCTAACATTGATTTAGTTAAAAAGGTAGGGGGAAATCATCGTTGTTTTCAGCTCTCCCAGTATGACAAGGTCAACTGGCTAACTGCAGGTGCAGCTGTAGCACAATGGGCTAAAGCTAACTTAGCAACCTGGTCTACTTGCCATCGAGAGTCCCTAGAAAAGATGTCCAGCTGGTATGACAGGGTAACAGACAATTTTTTAGAAAAAAAGAAAGGAGGGCAGTATTTTCTTATACATAATATTGCTGTGGTGGTGGTTCTTCTGCATAAAGCAACATAGGCCTTATTATTAACAGTTTAAAACATATCCTACATACAAAATATTAACAGAAATAGACTAAATCATTTTGTCATAGTATATTGGCCAGTAGGCTACTGGGCCAAAAGAAATAATAAGTCACTTCACAATTTGTGGGCTTGCTGGGCCAGTCCTGGGCCAATAGAACCAATAAGTAATTTCAGTGTGTTGGCCAATACTTAGTACTGGGCCAAAAGAACCAATGTGTAATTTCACAGTAGGTGGGCCAGGAACACAGACCACTCAGATGTGTGTGGGGCCATTTCTGAACTGGAGACCCAGCCAAAAGTGGGGCGACTCAGAGGCAAGGGTGTGGGCCATAATTGACATTTTTTTCTATGTGCCTAACTGACCAGCCTCCCCTGTTTGAAAGACTACCAGCCGCCACTGCATCCAACCAACTTAGCTTTAAACCAACATGGTACGATGCACCGTTGAACTAACCAACAACCAAAGTGCGAATGTGTCCCAAACACTGTCGTACCTTCATAGTCTGAACCAAGTTGGTTTGAACCAATATAGTCCAAACCACAATAGTTTCCAGATGTGTTCGGACATGCTCGTGCATTGTCGGAAGCAGAGAGAAACAATCCGAAGTAGGCTATGACCTCGTGAACGGAATTTAACAGAGATGACTAATTATGTAGCCGATTATTTATAGCCTATTAATAGGCTATTTCACATGATGTCGGGAATAACTGTGTCCTAGGAAAAAAACAATAAAAACTGAATAAATCTAACGGTGGAAAGTATCACTGAACCCGATATAGGCATACTGCTGGCTTAGTGTTCATTTGTAATATAGTGACAGATTTGCAAGACATTTCAGTGATTAAATAAACTTTAACATTGTTTATTAAATGACGCAGACCTCTGGATATGAACACAGATGAGTTGTGATATGCACGTCCCAAAAGCAGCCTATAGTTCTAGGCAATACATTGCTATAGGAAATCTCCCTGACTTTGAAGTGGAAGCCAAAGTCTATATAATGTTTTTATTTTATTTAAATCACATAGACTACTAGCCATCACAGCTAGCCTGATTAAAATAGCTTTCAAAATGCTATTTTGCATAGACACCAGGCGATGTGCCATCTGTAAATGCATGTGCTTATAGGGCAATATGCTACACGCTATCAACATTAGGTTCATTGCTTACAATGCACGTAATGACAGAGGAGCTGAAAGTTTATTTTCAACTTGGCGACCTGCATTCTGAAGTTTAAGAACACAAGCCCAAGAATATGCAGCATAGGCTGCCATAAATTGGCCACACTATGTTAATACGCGTTCACCCTGAAACTACATTAAGAAAAGTAACGTGGCAGTTGAGAATGTCAACAATTTCATGTAGCATCTTAATTATGCATCATCCCAGATTGGAACCAGAGTACTATCTACAAACACCGGTGTGCATGACCTGTGCTCTACCAATAGGGAGGGAAAGTGGAACACAGCGATCCTAGCGGTGGCGTTCCTATCCCCAGAGCGATCCTATTAAAAATCCCATAGACCGATTTTTAAACAAATCCCACAAAGGTATGACACGGAACTTGTGCACCAGACATATTTTTCAGGCTATATATGGGGATTATCTACTAACTGTGAAAGTATTGTGTGAAATTTTGTCCTATTTTAAAAAATCTAAATTGTGCCTAACTTGTCATAAACGGACTACAACTTTGAGTCGCTCCCGTTACGTCAGTAAACACAAGTTCACCATGCTGTAATTCGTAACTGATTGCAACCACGGAGAAAGAAATGAATGCCAGTTTTCACATTTCATAAAGACTCCATAAAGCTACGGTTGTGGATTCTTATAATCAGATGAGTTTCATGTACACAATCGTTGGATTTCACTTACTTCTCTCGCCGGCAGCTAACTGTTAGATTTGGGCAGGCGCCAGATTTTGCGGTGACGTCATACACGCGCCTATCGTTCAGTGTAGTCCTTTATCAGCTTTTTAATTAACATTAAAAACAATTCAGATTAGTGAAAAAAAAGAAAGTATGACCACCTGAATCGATAGAACTGCCCAGCATGCATATCATATGAAAGCCACTATCTTAACTTTGGAGTGTGAGCCGAAATGTAATTTTTTGAAGAAAAAATCCCATTCATTTTGATAGAGGTGGGGAACGCAACCAGCAGGGGGCGATGAGATTACTTTCCCTCCCTATAGCACCACAGAAACCAGCTCCTAGCTTACGGAATTTGGAGGTACTTAAAGGTACGTCACAGCATGAGTCGCTTAAGCCAAACTGCCAAATGAGTTGCAAATATCCTCCTAGATCAATTGTTTTGCTACAACAACGGGCTTTTTAGATTCTACACTGTATATTTCTCACCTCGTTTTGTAAAATCTGAGGGATGCAAAGTCAAACAACGAAGATATTTACAATGATCGAGGATTTCAAGACATTCGGTCCGCCATGTTGGATGCTGTCGAGACCTTCAAACAACGCTGGTTAGGTGGAACTAAGCACCGAGAGCTGTGGTTGCAAACCTCACTAGTTACCAACATGGTTGCGAATGGAAACACCTGTGTCAGTCGCACTATGTTGGGACTATGTTGGTTTACACTATGTTGGTTCAAACTATGTTGGTTCACACGAACGAAGGTTTTGAGAAACACTTGCGTTGCACCTACATAGTTTGAACCAAGTAAGTAACTATGCTTTTGGGAAACGCACCCCAGGTTCCCAAGCTGAATTTTGGGGTTTTGACCATCTAATTTGCATAAACAAAATGGTTGCCGAAATTGGCATTTTTTGGGCACTATATTTTAACAAGCACTGCTTTTCCATGGAAATAAATGCGCATGTTTGTTCACGTTTGCATCTTACAAATATTCTTTGAGCAAAGGATCAAATATACAGGCCAACTTATGGTTAAATGGTTAAATATTAAATTGTTAAAGATATGGACTTTTATGCTGTAATAAGACTAGACAAACAATTTTAATTTCTGTTGTGCAGCTGTTATGCAGGAAAAACAGTGTATAGAAATGTGTTTCAAGGCTCAGAAGGACTATTTGAAGAATTTTTCTTTCGTGTAAATTGGGTGTTTTCTTTTGTATTTTCTAATTTTTCTTTCCAGTGTGCATGTCGTTATTTCCATTTAAAGACTGTAATTGGACTGCAGTTATGGTTTCTCACGCTATGCAGAATGACCTGAAGCACTTTACTATTTCAGGTCTCACATTCACCCATTCTTGCTCTCAGTCACCACTGCTGTCAGGCTGCCATACAAGACCCCAACCAGCACATTGGGAGCAGTATGGGGATCAGTGTGTTGTGTTAAGGACACTGCGACCTAGTCAGGAGCAGGAATCGAAGCAGCGTTCCTCTGATTGCTGGTCAACTCTACCTTCTAAGCCTCTGCCACTCCTTTATAGATGCGAACAATTTGTGTTAAATCATGTACTCTGCAAGTATCAAGCATGTGTAGGAATCATCCGTGTCTGTGGTCCAAAATAACTTATTTTTCAACCAACACAATTTAACAACTATGTTGCCGAATGCCAAATTCCATAATGGAGTGATAAAGTTCTGCTGAATGTATTTTTATCATTTTGCATCCAGTTTTACAGTAAACTCTTGATCTGGTCCATAGCCAGAAGCCTGCCAAGTAAGAGATCGATTGGATAAACAGTTCCTGAGAAACCCAAACAACAGACCAGCAGACAAGCTTGTTTTCCTGTCAGAGAGGCAAAGACACCAAGACACTGTGATTATAGTACATCCAGGCACAAATAAAATCACACAAGGGTTGACAACACTGTCAAACTGTAATATATTATGTAGGATTGGTTTGGGTTTTAGAGTTGATTTTGGAGGTGTCTGGAGGCCCTTCTTAGGAAAAGTTCTCTCTACTACATCATAAAAAAATACATGGCGATTAAAACTGTTTTGCAATCACATTCATACTGTCATATTTTATCCCTGTATACTACGCAAGACACTCCACCTTTTTGCATTCATTCTGTGTCCTAATAAAATAAAATAATAAAACCTGACTGGTTAAAGAAGAATCTCCACCGTTTGCAATCTTACTGTGCTGACTGTCGTAGTTTTTAGCGTTTTCAAGGACAGACTGGTTACAGCGCATAACAGGAATGCGAGAGAGTAATTAAGCCTACGACAGACATTGTAAGTGCTGCAGTAGCCTACATCGTTTCACACGTTACAAGTAGTTTATGTCTCAGAATAACAAAATAAAGGATAGAATGTGAGAAAAATAAAATGTTTTATTTTTCTTTTTAGGGCTTAAGATAAAATACATAGCAATATTAGCCTACAATATCATATAAATTGAGTTGTTGGGAAAGAGTATGACTTGTCAGTCATGAAATATTTGGTACAGACAAAATTAATACTGAATATTTTATATGCATTTCTCATACTTGATTCAGCATCATTAATGTAGTAAAACTTCTTGAGTCTGTATGATGGAGGACAAAAGCAAAATGTCTCCCCAATATGTGTAAAATGTAGGCTTCTTGTGGGAACATTAGGGTGCGATGCAAAATGGCTTCCTGTTTTTGGCATGGTCAGAAATAAAGTCATGTTAGCGTGAGAAGTATCTGTTAGTGGTTTACTGTACCGTGCCAACAACCTTACAACCCTAGGCATGATTGCCAGCAGTGGCCTGGACTCGCACTTCTTATTTGAGCTGCTTGGGCATGTCTCATGCTCCGACAGCCTTGGCAATTCCCAATGGCTTGCGCACACTGTGAGAGACCGGGCCCAAAGGCTGTGTTACTCCGAGCCTGCTTGCTTGCTGCACCGGTATCCCAGCTCTTAGCCCAGTATCTCCAGTGGGGCGTGAACAGTGTGGAAGAATATTCTGATGCAATGGTAACATTGCTGGAAATGTTTAATGCACAATATGATGAAAATGTTTGAGGTTAGGCCTGCTGACCTGACCTGGTGTGACCCCTGGCCTCCTCAAAAAGCACGTGTGATGACATGGGGAGGAACCAAAGTTATGGTTATGCAAAGTTATGCAAAGACTCTGTAGCAAGTTAAATGCACAACAGGTTGAGGAAGGGGCTGTCCCTAGCTGAATAGCATAAAATACTGGAGAGGGCACATGTCCCCTTCAGATCAACTTTGGTTCTCAGAGGCAGTTCTTTGGGTCTTCTGCAGAACACCTGGTTGGGTCACTCACCTCGTCTCAATTGGTCTCATTTGGTAAGCTATCCATAGTGCTATTTTGTTAGATAACTGAGTATGGAAGGAGATTTTTTTTCCACCGCACTAGTCCCTGGAGCAATTGCTGGTAGAGTGAGGGAGTGAAAGCTTATTGACCATGCTGGCTCTTAAGGGTGCATGCCTGAAACATCACAGTAATTAAAACTTTGTTAAAGAGCATAATACTGGTGTTGCGGGCTTTATTTCTTGTTTTACCTGATTTACCTGTTTGTTGTCCAGCACCCAGACAATTTAGACTGATGGCCGTGCTGTGGGCCACTACAGTTACAGGAGCTGGCTCCTAAGCCTCTGGCCAGTGAATATGGTCCGTACCGGTCACCTCCAGGCTGTTATGTGGCCAGAGGGGTCAGAGAGGCAACGTTCTTTCTTTGATAGCTCATACTCTGAGTAGCATCGTCAGGCAGCAGCACCCTCTATGGAAATTTCCAGATTTTCTTTATAAGCCTTTTTAATAACCAGGCTGTAACAGCTTACAACTAAAGGTCACAAAAAACGACCCAAAAATAATGGAAAAATTATTGGTGTGCACTCTGCATGCACACTGATCTCATTAACCCTAAGGACTAAGCCACTCTTTTCTTTCAGTCATATCCCTATTTTCCTATTCTATCCTATCCCTGTAACTGTAATTATTTTTCAATTAAATAATGATTTTTCTTCATTAACACTTTAGTTTACATATATGCCCAGGTTGTGCTCTTTCCATTGATATGAGTAGCATGTCGTTATGTAACATACTGTAATAGAGAAGAATGGGTGTGATTTTGGTATTTTGACTCCATTTTAGAGGGGCTTGAGGGCATTGTTGAATTTTTTTATCACGCAATCTGCGCATTGAAATCACCAACCCTGAGGGCTAAGCCCCCCTTATCTTTCAGTCCTAGTGATGCCCTTATGCTAGACAGACATGATGAGACAAGAGTAACTACGCTACACCCAAACCCCCAAGAAGCTCCACCTTTTGCATTCTTTCTGTCCTGATGGTAATAGCTTTTTGCATTTTGCAGGGTAGACTGGTTACAGCACGGACCAAGAGTGCATCACAGTTTTAAGCCTCTGACATACATTGTAAGTACATACATTACAAACATTGCTTAAGAAATTCTGATCAGGTAGAATCATCAGTTAGCCTACTTCCTGACTCATTACAAGTCTGGTGTAGTATAGTTTTAGGATAGGAACATAAATGATTGAATGTGAGATAAAAACTATTGTTTATTTGACTGTGTTTGGCTACAGACTATATAATACACATAGTAATATTAGTATATAGTAGCAGGTAAATTGAGTTGTTGGGAAAGGTTATATCTTCTCTTAAATATCCTGTACAAAATATTATGCTTTTAAAACAATGAATATTTTGTATGAATTTGTCCTCTTTAATTATCCTTTAATGAGGTAGTGTAAGGTGGAAGACAAAGCAGAATGACTCTCCAATATATCTTTTAACTGTCGTGAGAAAGTTAAGCTGCGAAACAAAATAACTTCCTGTTTTTGGTGTGAAAAGTAGCAGTGTCCAGCAGTTGTATTTGCAAAGTATCTGGTGGTTGCCATGGAATTGCAGAACTGTACGAATTGCAAATGACTTGCTAAATGGCTTCTTCTCCCAAAGTTAAAATCAGATTGTGGTAGGTTAAAGTCTGCAGCCAAGAAAATAGTTACACAAGAGTTGTACCTTTTTAACCAGTTTTGCATTTTTATCTGTTTTGTTTATGCAAAAACTAATTTGACATGACAGTATTACAGGGAAGGCAGTGTAATGGCTTCTTACCACAAGCTAGAAGCATGATGATCATGATAAAAACATGATATGAGATTTTTTGTATAACTGCAGGTTAAGGTGTGTGGTGTAAAGTGTGTAGAGTAATAATTTGGTGTATTGGTTTAGTGTAATAGTTTGGCTTTATTAAATGAAATACAATACATCAAGCAAAACATAGGAAAATGTAAAAGGTAAGACACTGGGACAGAACATTGAACATTGTGATTGGATAACACATGAACATTTTTCCCCTGTAATAGAACATGGGGGCACTATTCTACATATTCTCAATTACCTATTTACAATCTGACATAACTGTGTGTTTGTTTAGATTCTTCAGACTGCCTTGACACCTAATCCTCAGCCCCCAAAAAATTAAAAAGAAGTGGTATTTCAGTGTAGAAAATAGAACAACTGGAAATTTTCTTTAAACTCTCACCACTCAACATTAATCCAGAATGGCCCGGGAGGAAGCTTATTCTACCCTGATGCGTGGAATACAGGAACTCAACTTCGACAAGCCCTCAGTGCCCTCTCAGCTGCTGCTGAATGGCCACCATGCTTTCCCACTGGCAGTGAACAGCAAGAATCAGGTCATTGTAGCTGCCTCGTGCTATGGCCTTGGCCGCATAGTGGTGCTGGGGCATGAAGCATACTTGTGGGAGTTCCCAGATCTAGTTAAGAATGCCCTGGGTTGGCTACAGCCCTCACCAGACAGGGCTAAAATAGGTGTCCATCCCAGTTACAAGTCCATACTTGATAATATATCCTCAGTGGATGCAGAGGTGTGCAAATTTAGAGATGATCTGGGGGTCTATGTCACAGATGCTTATGATGTGGGGCCACTTAGTAAGGAGCTGGTTAGTTTCCTAGGGGGGGGGAGGGGGGTCCTGATCGCCGGCCAGGCCTGGCACTGGTCTCACACGCATCCTCAAGAAAATGTACAGCTCGAATTCCCAGGAAACAGGGTCTGTGGTGTGGCCGGTGTAAACTTCACCGAACATTATGGACATCGCGAATGTGTCCCAATTCCATCAAACATGCCATTCAAATGGTTGTCACGGTAAGCAACATCTGTATCTTCTAGTCAGTGGCAACTTACTATTTGCTACGAACGGCCGTGTAACAATCTAACTCATTTACATATATATTTATTACTCTCTCACAGAGGTCTTCAGGGAGCCTATTCTACGATTGTGCGTGGAGTACAGGAGCTCAGCTTCCAAGAGCCCAGCGTACCCAGCGAGCTGCTGCTGAATGGCCACCATGCTTTCCCACTGGCAGTGAACACCAACGATCAGGTCATCATGGCTGCCTCGTGCTATGGCCTTGGTCGCATAGTGGTGTTGGGGCATGAAGCATACTTGCAGGATTTCCCACTTGTAGTAAAAAATGCCCTAGGTTGGCTACAACCCTCACCTGACAGGGCTAAAGTAGGTGTAAATCCCAGCTGCAGTGGCATTGTGGAGAACCTGTCCTCAGTTGATGCAGAAGTCTGCCAGTTTAAAGGTGATTTAGGGGTTTATGTCACAGATGTCTATAATGTGGGCCCAGTGGCCAAGGATCTGGTGAATTTCCTAAAGGCAGGGGGAGGTCTTCTACTTGCTGGCCAGGCGTGGCACTGGTCGAGCACACATCCAGGGGAGAAGGTGCTTTTAAACTTCCCTGGGAACCAGGTGTGTGGGGTGGCTGGTATTTACATCACAGAAAATTATGGGAGACATGGAGAGATTGCTGTGCCATCAGAACTTCCCCTCAAATGGTGCTCAACACTGTAAGTATCTCTGTTGAAGTAACAGCTTCTTTACTTTGCTTATGGTATAATGCTACTTTAAATAAATCATTATAAATCAGAAAATAGTGAGTGTTGCATGAAAAAATGTAAATGGTCCTGCAAATCAGATAAATCTCAGTTCATTCGCCTTACTTGTAGATGTATAATTTGTTATACATTGGATGGTAGTTTGCAGTAAAAACTGTGGTTGGAAATGGTCTGTTCCACCCAGACAAGTTTTTCCTTTGCCAAGAAATGTATCATTCCCGTGCCATGAATGTTATATACTGATGTGGTCACAGGGAATTTTAAATGCATTAAATGCAAACCTTCAATGCCCATGTCAGACTTATTTATCCATATTTTGTTTTCTTTTACTAGGAGACTGGTACTACTTAGATATTTCTATAGTATTAGCAATTAAACAGGACTAAACATCTGTTGTGAAGTGAATTTCCCTGGCACATATATTCTGGCATGGTTTAAAGTTTATAAAAACCCCTCGAAAGACTCAATATCTGGGAAGTCTAATTGTTCCAACTTTAACGTTAAATTACGCAGTTAAAAAAAATGGTTTTCATGCAGCAAATGCAAAACAATGATATTGATTCGTTACTTCTAATCACATATAACCTTGATGGAGATGAAGGAATATGGCAGAGCAATGCATTTTCCAGGAAAGATCTTTTTCTCTTGGCTGCTAAAGAAATCAGATCTTTTTAAATGAGCTTTGACAAGCTGCGATTACAAACATAATTGTTTAGAACAACAGACAAAACTGTACAATTTCTCTACAAAACTACTCCCAAATCACAGGCATTTTGCCATATAGTTTCACTGTAATCTCATTTGATAATGTAGGTTTAAAAGGATCACTTGAAAATGCTATTATGGGGCTTTACCAAAACCTTAACCTAATTCACCCAGTCCTAACTGTGTTTTTGTCACACCTGTAACCCTCACTTTACTGATGCTTTTTCAGTGCATCAGTCTGCATGTGTTTCCATTTCCATCAGCAGATTTTTTACAGCCAAAAAATGGTCCACTGATTACATGTAAGTTTACAAAAAACGTGTTTTCTTGTGCCAATCCACAGTACAGCAGCCAAAGAGGATCTTGAATTCCTGCTAAAGAATGTGTCTGAGTTTGATACCCGTGGTGACGCAGTCCTTTCAGAGGTCCTGGTCCACGGTCCCCTGGCGTTCCCCATCGGCACCACACCCGAGGGCATGGCCTTCCTTGCTGGAGCTCACTACGGCCTTGGCAGAGTCATTGTCATTTCCCATGAGGCTTTAATAGCTCACACGCCTCTATCAACATTCTTTCAGCAAGCTCTGCAGTGGCTAGACAATGGGCGCAGTGGGACAGTTGGCATTGTCCCTAGGCTGAGACACGCTACAGATCCTCTAAGCAAGTCTGGTCTTTCCTGTCAGGTCACTGATTTTAAGGATGATCTCAGTGTCTACGTGTGCACCTCATACAGTGATGATCACTGCAAAGAAATCCAGAGGTTTGTTGCTGAAGGGGGAGGGCTCCTGATTGGTGGTCATGCCTGGTACTGGGCTACCAGCAACAAAGGTGCTGAAGCACTGCTGAAATACCCAGGGAACCGCATTCTCAACCAGATGGGTCTCTCAATCTTGCCCAACACTTTAGGCGCAGGATTATACAGTGCTCAGTCCGGAAAAGAATTGGCAGAGGTGTATCAGTTTCGTCAGTTCTTGCCTCTTTTTGCTGATTACATGACTCAAAACCAAAGTCTTAGCGAAGATCAGAGGGGCTGTCTTAAGAAGATGAGAAGAGACTGTGCTGATTACCTCTCCATGTCTGCTCATCACTGTGCTTCCTACTCCTCTGTGCTGGAGACATTAACAGACGTAGTGAAGTCAGGAAAAGTCCCACAGGTTTCGGAAAGTCGCCCAGTGAGTAAGCCTGAGGATCGTTTGCTCCTGGAGTTCGCCAGTGAGGTGTGCAAGATGTGCCCAGACCCCGAGGCTCTCCTGCCCTACATCATCAAGGATCGCATAGCTCTGGCAACAGTCAGCAATACTAAGGTGCGCATTAGTGCCATCACATCAGGTCAGTATCATCACACCTGAAACACAGAAGCGAACTCTGTATTCTCCACTGGTCATATGTGATGGTAATGTTTGCCTTTATGTTTTTGTATTTGTCCTTGCTTATCTGTGCGGTGGCCATGTGGCAGGCCAAGAAGAATGGATCAGCACTGGCCTGTACCTCTCCCCTGGTATGCGGACAGATATTGAGTTTCCTCAAGAAATAGTGAGAAAAGGTTGGAAGGTAAGCTGAGAATATTTACATTTAAATATTTGTAATATCTCCATGTAGCCCACCTAAAATGCTGCAGTTTATAGTATATTCCAGGAAAATACTTCACAAATACGTTTGCCCTAACTTCAGGTGCAGATTGGCTGCCAGTCTGACAACCTTAGGAAGGCAGATGTGTTGAAACGAGCACCGGTGGTTTGTGAAAGCTTCCCTGTGGACAATGACATACTGCAGGTGTGGAACCTCTGGGGAGGTCTCATCTACCTGGTTGCTCCACGTCAGTGCGAAGTGATGGATGCGGAGGTTGTGGTGCAGAAAGCTGTCCGAGCACCATACTACAAGTCAGGTAAGAAACTGCTTAATGTGAAGTTTGACAATGAGTGTGGACAGTATAAGTGAAATGCTGCAAATATATTTTAATTGAAATATGTAAGTAGTTACTCACATCTAAAACATGCTTTGGGCAATGATGCCACAGCCATATCTGTCACAACATAAAATGATAACCAGTAATCTGGGCATGCCAATATTTTACAGTAATTATTTCTGAATATGTACAGTGCCTAAACTAAAACTAAACCAAAGCACAATGCTTATCCATTTTAAAGTTATTTGTTAGAACTTGGGCTGCATTATGTAGACTTTGCAACACCTTGTTGTGTTCATTAATATGTGGTTTCCAAAATGTTTGTGATTATCAGGGGAGACCAGCGTAAATGACTGGGTGAATACTATCCGACACGAGCCTGCACCCTGGGCCGAGCTGGAGTTTGAGAACCTCATCATCACCCTTGACTCTGAGATGATCAGGGAGCTAAAACGACCAGATCTGGTGGCCGCCCAGTGGGATGCTATTATGAAGGCTGTTGCTGACCTGGCTGCAAAACCTACCATGTTCTCACGCAAGGAGCGATTTGTGGCAGATGTGCAGATTTCAGCTGGTTAGTAAGATATTTTTGCAATGTTACATGTGTGCTAACTTAGTAATAAATACACCACAAACAAGGATGTCCGAGAATGCACTTCTACTGCAAGTAAACATGACGAATACATAGATTGCACAGAACCAGGAATGTGGGTCTATTTTCGTAGAAACTGCCATTACAAAATACTGCACTAACGTTTTGTTAATGGTAATGGAGCTCTCTCTAGTGGTTAGCAACTAAACTGCTTTTAAACATAAGCATTAAACAACATGGTTAAAAAGGGATTTAAATGTTGTAAACAGATAGTGGGAAGCTTTAATTGAGCAGTTGGTGCTCAACAAAGTGGTGTGGGAGGGAAGTGAGCCATAGGCCACAGGCATTTGCTTATTTTACGTCATAGATTTATGTTAATATTTTGATTCCATACTATAATTCAGCTAAATAATCATGTTTCTCTGTAGTTGTAAATTTGACTTTCTCTTTTTTTTTTTTTTTTTTTGTAAAGGATTCATGCACTCTGGCTACCCAATCATGATGCAGACTCGATCAGCCCCTGACTTATTGAAGCTAACCGACAAACAGGATCCTTGGGGGCCACTCCATGAGCTGGGCCACAACCAGCAGCGTGGGGTCTGGGAGATTAGCCCACACACCACTGAGGCCACGTGCAATCTGTGGTCGGTGTATGTGTGCGAAACGGTGCTTGACCTGCACCGGTCAAAGGGCCACGGCGCATTGGAACCTTCTGAGCGATTGGGGAGGATCCAGAATTATGTCAAAGGAGGGCGAAATCTTAAGGACTGGAGTGTCTGGGTGGCGCTTGAGACCTACTTGCAGGTATCATGTTTATTTTCAGATACCAACAGTACTTACTCTACATTGATTGTTTTGGGTGATTTATGAACAGGTATACTTGATCTAAAATGTCAGCAGCTCATTACAGTCTTCCATTATTTGGCTAAATACTGTGCATTGATCTTATGTCACTGTGGTGTCATACTACTAATTTGTGTTACAGTGTAAATGTCAACTTACTGAATGATCAGTCACTGCTTTTTTGTCGGTACTGAGGAAAATAATGATTTCACAATGAAAGTGAATTAAACGTAATTGTGATGGAGTGACCATCACTACAGTTGTGGGTGTGCTCTGACTGCCATCCCAAGGAGCCTCGCTCTTTGGCGTTGCAGTCAGAGCCCCAGTTTGGTACCCTGGAGACCCGGGTTCGAAGCCAGGTGGGGTGACTTCTCCTCCCCTTCGCTACAAATGGTGTCAGAAGTGGGATGGCTTGCTGTGAGGTCATTGGAGGTCCACCCACTGTGTGAGCCATATGAGGGACCCCCAGGTTAGGTTGACCCTGGTGTGAAGGACCCCAGTGATAGGTGAAGCACCAGTATGTGTGGGGCACCCTGGATGGGAGGGTTCCCCTCCCCTTCGCTACAGTAATGAAGATGAAAACTTTAAGAGGATCTTTGCCTGACCCTTATTTCTTCATTTCCATCACCAGCTCCAGGAGCAGTTTGGATGGGATGCCCTGAAGAAGGTCTTTGCAGCATATCATGACATGGATGGCGTGCCTAACGACAACGACGGCAAGATGAACACGTATGCTGAGACCTTCTCCAAAGTGGTAAACAGGAACCTGACGTCATTCTTCAAGGCCTGGGGCTGGCCAATAAGGGCTGAGACTGAGAGAAAGCTCTCAGATCTGCCTGTCTGGAGTGATCATCCAATGGCCCAGTATGCCTGAGAGAAAATAAGCTTATGATTACTTCAAAAGTATGTCCAGGCTTACTGTATGGATGACAAATTACTTTTTTTCAGTGTGGATTAAAATTCATTTACTCTCCTTAAAATGTTTTTGTTTTTATATGTTCTGCTACCCTGCAATATAGTCTATTTACCTACCAATTTTATTTACTAAAACTAATCCCAATCAAATTTAAGCTACAACGTCTGCAGTTTCTCTTGTCTGTCTTCTCAGTGACAGTACCAAAACGTTGATATTTATATTACAGCTTCATAATTCCAGTTCATTTGACTTCTGAATTGTTTGAGTCTTGTGCCTAAGGGTATCTAAAGAATATAATGAATACTCATAACCATTATTAATAATAACAGTCATTATAAGGTTCTCTGTTGTGTTTTCATCTATGTTGGGTTTCTCTGTGTTTGTGTGCATTATGACATTGGCAAAATATTCAATAAAAATTCCAATTTCAACTTGGTTTTATTTTAATCATTTTGTTTGTGTAGGGTGTATTTTCCTATGGTCATGAGGGATAAAAAGCATAATCAAATAAATAAAATGTAATGTGTATTATGAAAATTAATTTAACACAGTTGTGTAATGGTTTAGGAGAACTAAAATTGGTTAAATTCAAAACAATTACCAGAGAACAGTCATAAATGAAATTAAAAATGAATTACCAGAGAAACAATCATATTGAAAACTTTACCCATGCTATCTAATGAGCTCTGGATCAACCAATAGGATTCATCCCAGCCTCAGCTGAGCATCAACAATGGCTGAGAATTCTACTCTGCCTGAACATTCTAGTTTGAGAGTTCTACTCTGAGCAGTCTAATTTGAAAGTTAAAAAAATTGTCACTTTGACTTTGACTGAGCAAGAGGCAGCATTGGAAAGCATATTCTCCCAGCAATCACCAGATTTTTTGAATAATACCTCCTTCTGAATTTTCTGTTTTCAGTTTTCAGGTTGTAGTTTTGTAGTTTTGTGTCGTAAAAATATCTACTGAGGGACAAATAGATTTTGTGAAGGTCAAAAGAGATAGTGTGTGTCAGGACTCCTGAAAATGGAGTCTGGCTGTGTGGGATGTTTTGGGAATGTCCTGAGGGCAGCCTTTGCCAGCCTCAGGAACATGATCCACCAACGAGGAGTGAGGCAGAGACGGCGCAATTACCGCATCTCTAAGATGGAGGCCATCAAGAAGCTGGGCAAGAAGAGGGGCAGAGGACTGGCGGTGAACGTGGATGTGGTGAAGATGGGAGCCAGGAGCACCAAGAAGAAGATGAGGACAGCTCAACTTCAGGCCTCTGGGTGGAAGCAGAGGAGGGAAGACCCTGGGGTGACTAAGAGGGAGCTTCAGGAGAAAATCAACACCATTCTTCTGGACTTCCAGGAAAGACGCAAGGCCCAGAGGGTCAGGCAGAGAGCCCAGAGACCCCCAGAGAAACACCCCATGGACATTACCAACCAAGGGGAACTTGTGCCACTCATTAAGGACCCCAAGACTACTGATGTCCCACAGGAGCCGACTGAGGCAGCGGCGGACACACACCGCAGTGATGGTGGGAACAGCAACACCAATGTCCCAAGTAAGAGCACAAGGAACACACTGTGGAAGGAGGCAGCATAATTCAGTGGTGAATGAAAAGATGGCTAAGCATTTTTTGTTTTCTTCTACCCTTTCTGTAGCCTGCTGTCCCCTCAGGGGCAAAAAGGCCCACTGTGGAAAGTGGCAGGACGTGGTTCTGGAGGGTGTGCCAGTGGTCCAGGTCAACATGGACAAGCGTAAGTGATTCTGGGGATACAATAGTAATAGAATAGCAGGCAGAGCACAGCTAGCTAATAATCAATACACTAATATAATATTATCAATAGAATATAGAGTGGTATAATTAGCTTAAATTGGGCCGGAGCCCTCCGGAGCTCAGCTCCTCCTCCTCACCTCAGAAATACAGCCAGCCAGAGGAGAGCTCCATATACTGCAGTATTTGTAGTAATACAATAGATTGAGATATAGAACACTGTGAGTAAAGAGAGGTTCCCCTCCTTACAAAAAACAATTTAACCACTGGGTATAATGAACACATATTTTAAGACCTGTGATTGATTGATTGTGTGTGTTTCATTGTTTTTTGTAGGCAGCGTAGCAGTGATGGGAGCCCTTACTGCAGCCTGCTGTCCCCTCAGGGGCAAAAAGGCCCACTGTGGAAAGTGGCAGGATGTGGTTCTGGAGGGTGTGCCAGTGGTCCAGGTCAACATGGACAAGCGTAAGTGAATCCGAGAACAGCTAGGTGATATAATCCATACAATATAACATAGTAGCGCCGAGGCTGTCTGCCTCTTAATAGACTGTGCCCTACTGCCCTAATGTTTCCTTGTGTCCTCCCGCTGTGTCTGTGTGTGTTTGTGTGTGTGTGTGTGTGTGTGTGTGTGTGTGTGTGTGTGTGTGTGTGTGTGTGTGTGTGTGTGTGTGTGTGTGCGTGTGTGTGCCTGAGTGCACAAGTGTTTTTTCCTGCTCTGTCCTGTGTCTTCTAAAATGCCTCAACATGTCAATCAGTTTGTGATAGGTTTTGATTGGGAGGAGGTTAGGTTGGTAATAATTAGGGGACTAGATAGCGTAGTGATTAATAAGGGCTGTGTTATTTTTTTGTCCACAGCTGAGGAGAATTGACTGTGAGTTGTTGTATATAGTGTGATTTATGAGAGTACGTTTTTTTTTCTTTAGTTATTTATTAGTTGTAGGAGTTTGATGTTTTTATTAGTGGGACACCTCCTACTACCCTATCTAACCTGTAGAAGACTTAGGCAATAAATCACCACAGTTTGAGAAATCTACTGCTGCCTTTGTCTCCATCCATTTAAGTGGCTACTGTCTCTGCACTACAGTATTGGCAGTACAATATAGTATGATCATCACTGCATCAATCAGAATCAATGATTTAGCATCTGATCTGTGATTGATTATATGTTTGTTTAATTTTTTTGTAGCCTGGGTATCGGGAATGAGGGCATATCGCTGGAGTCAAAAGCCTCTGAAAGATTCACTGCGCAGAATGGAAAATGGTAAGTGATCTTGATGAAAGTAAAACTACAATTGAATATGTACAGTAGGCCTAGTCCAGTTGCTGACTGAGCCTTATGTCTTGTGAGTGGTTATTTTACAACAGACCTCATACTTATGACTTCAGTTAATGCAACTGAAATTTAATGAACATCTTGTGTATTTCATAGACAATGGCTCCAACAGTGCACCTCTTCCTGGACTTGAAAATGACCTCCAAACAGGTCAAGGGGACAATGCACAGGTTCAAGCAGCCATGGGCACAAGGGTCTATCGTTGGAGCCAGAAGCGCCTTACCTTCAGACCAGTAGAAACGACCCAGGACATCATCCAGCCCAACCAACTGGATACTGGATACTGTGGGAACATCTTTGATCTCAGTGAGTTAAACACAAATATTAGGACAGCACATGATGATTGAAGTTCTCTGACTTTAAAAGTTTAAAAAAGACAAATTAGGAATCCCAGCATTGTTTCAACATATCTAGGGCACAGTGCTTTGACTAAAATGATTCCCAACACTAACAGCACAGACACTGATTATCGCTCTCTCTGATGTATTAAAAATGTACCAGGGCATCCGGCCACTGGCAGAGTGAATGGGTGGACAGAGAGAAAGACCTCTGATGTCGCCCCCTACGAAGCGATCAACACCTTCCGTGCCTACTTGAACATCGGTAAGTTAGAGATACAACTTAACGCAAGAAGACAGTCCAAACCAAGGCATGCATGTCATGTTTTTTTCTATTGTTGTTGTCAATTTTGCTAACTTGGTGAACTGAATGAATTAATGCATGAACTATTTCACATTTTGCACAGGATATGGGGCAGGAGGTGGATATCCGTCCCAGTACCCGACATCCGCTGGCAGCCGCTAGGCAACAGGAGCCTCCTTCCCACACTCCTACATCTACTCAAATTTGTCATGTTTTTCTTAACTTTCTGATTAAAAATGGGGTGGGCTGCGGTGGTGATGTGAGCTGTTTCTCATGGATAGAAATTGGGAGTAATTTGGGGATTAAGTATTGGGTTCTTGGGTAATATTGATCATCAGGTAGTTGAATAACTACACTGTATATTATAATTTTATTATAAACACCTTAAATAAAGTATTTTACCCAGCAACAGTGATGCTGCTTTGCACTTTTTTCCCCTCAGTCTCACACTTACTCTAGTTCATGCACGATCAAGTCTTAATGAGTGGCATGTTTTAACTTTCAGAATAAACAAGCTTAAACCAAATAAAGAGGAAGTTAAATCAGATACATTTGCACTTGTTGGCTGATACTTTGGCTTGTCTTTCACCATTGTCAGCAATTAAAATCACCATTACCCACCTTCTGCATTTGGTGACCTCTGTGTGCTGGTACATAGATTGACAGGTTACACAACACTGTTGGTCTAACTTAGGCTACATTATGCTGACAGTTGGGTTAAGAAATTTTTAGATCTAAGATGTGTGTAAAGTGTCAGCATTTCATTGTTATTTAAATGTTATTTAACTGTAAAATAAAACGCAATAACACACATGCAACTCATAGGCATAACACCAGTCACAGAGCCAACTGACTGAGTATCTTCCATGGTAGCAGCACACAAGAAGGACAAGTGCGAGATCAGACTGCATCAACCCAAAATACCTCAACACAGCATTGAAGAGGCCTCATCACCCAATGCGGAGCGTAGAAGAAGTGGCAGCAGAGATGTCTGGGGCAACAGTGTTCTCAGTTTTGAGAGTTTCTGACATTTCAGCATGTGTCTTATTTTTGCTCTCTTCCTCCTCCCTGTCCATTTGCTTAAACCACTCTTCAATGGTCAGCCCACGCAATACATCAAAGTTACAAACAAAGCCAGCGTCTGACATTTTTGCAACTTTTTCTTACAATGTAACGTTTTTTTTAATTGACATTCGACTGAGGAGTAATATAGAAGTGAAGAGGCACACCTTTGTGTTTGTGCACGATTTACAACAGCTTGGATTGCTGAATCAGCCAATCACAATCAAGAACCAAACACACAGTTTTAGATACCTCATTTGTTCCCAGATGCCGTTTGGAACCTGGAAAAAACAGTGAATCTGGAACAGTGGACATGCAGGGTTCAGGTAGTCTAACCAGAGGGTCAAAATGCAGTACGCTTGATGTCTTCTCTCTCATCCCACCACAGACAGCCTGTATTATTTTCATACAGAACATACAGGCCTCACCCATCTGGAGAAACCGGTCACAGCTCTTGTGAGAAAATCAACACGTACACATCTCCCGGTTTTTGGTGCGATTTACCCTTCTGTAAGGACCCCTTATCCTGCCTCTCAGTGATAAACCTGTGGGTTCCTATGTACAGTATGAACCCAACTCTGCCATGTTTTGTCTTAAATTTATCCTCATGGCCAGTATTACGGTAGAGGACAAATGGCCACAAACACCAGTTTATGCCCCTCTTTATATGGCAAGACAGCATTCACTTGCCTTCTACTGATTGTTAATGTTAAAGATATGCATATTGCATATTTTTCCACTCTTTAGAATCTCACTATATCTGTCCCTGTATCTGCACCAATCCAAAGTAGATATACATAGCGGTCTATGGTATGACCGCCGCAGTGTATTGAAATGTGGGAACTGTTGGTATGATGAATGTGTGGTAGAGCAGTGTTGTGAGTTGAGAAATTGTGTGAAAATTATTTCCTGGAAGTGGGCATGGATGTGAGTTCGAGTGAATGACATTGTGTGTGTTTGTGTAGTGTGTAGGAGTGATTTGTGAAAGAAATAGGCAAAATGAGATTTTGCACAATTACAGCGCCCCCTATGGGCCCAATTTTATGGCATGTACTGTGCTTTTAGAGGTCTTTATGCTGATCGTGCATGATATATTTTGTGCAGCTTCCACCTTCTTGGTCCAAGATATTGGCAATTCAAAATCCCAATTTTTACATTTACCCATATCACCAGGTGGGGCTATGCTTGAAGTAAGTGTTTATGGGCTGGGTTGATAGGCCTTTGTAACACCGACATACTAACACAAAATAGTTGTCTTGGACAAAAGTGTTGAGTTATTTAACAAAAACTGTTTTTAGACACCTAGTTTCGACGATAAACATCGCCCCCTATGACGAAATGTCACAAAATTTAGTACACATGAAAAGAAAGCTGTTTAGAGTTGGCATGTCAACTTTGACCAAATTTGAGCAATTATAGAATAGATAAGATATGATAAGATGATGATATGATAAGAGAAGATATGGACTTTTGAAGAATTTTAAGCTACGTGCTAAATGTTCATTGACATGTAACTAAGAAACAGTTTATCTCAAGATAAATCCTTTGATAACAGTTTCAGGACTTATCATGTCGTATGCATGTTGTACAGGAGAGTTTTGTCTATACTTTTGCTTGTTGAGCAGGGGCGTCACTAGATGACTTTATCATAAAAAAAAAAACATAAATAGTGTTTATTTTGAGCAAATGAAATTGAAGTTTTGTTTTTATTTTGGCCAATCGGGGGCCCCCTGGCAGGCTGGCACACGTGGGGCCCCCAAGACTGCAGCCATATCTAGCCTGTACGTTAATCCGGCCATGACCCTGATCGGTGAGCAAAACTCAAAATTAGCCTGAGAGAGTTATCCTGTTCTGTAATATTTCCGTAGGGTTTAGGAACCGATGCCATGATTGCAAATGTACTGTACTGATTGTAATGTATTTCCTGGGGCCCTTCTGAGGCAAGTTCTTGAGTAAAAAATAACAAACACTGAGTATATTTGTAATGTTCACAAACTAATTGGAAGTTCATGATCATCATTTTCCCACTGCAGTGGTCAGCTACACCATAAGCGAATAGCAGCGGTATGTTTGGGATGACCACATTAAGGACAAAGAAGGAGCTGAGCTGGTCTGGCTCTTGCTACCTCTGTTGTGGAACAGGAATGGCGTAAGTGTAACAGCTATAGTTGAGTATGTTTTTACATACTGTATATGTGTAAGAGGTACAATGACACACTAAAACTGAAGGAAATCTCTATTAAATATTTGACAACAAACTGTTCTCTTTTACAGAAGGTGTCTGGGAAAGACATGGCCATGTTACTGATGCAGAAGGTCTTGAGTTGCTGGGCAGGGGACACCTAGGCAAGTCTTTGCTTGTGTCATGTGCAAGAGAAGCGCTGGGGGGGGGGATACAAGGGCATAGCAGTAAGCATATACACATGTGTGCATGTATGTATGTATGCATGTGTAGTTCAGCTGTTCAGTAGGGTGATGGCAGTGGGGAAGAAGCTGTTTTTGTGTCTGGTAGTTTTGGTGCGCAGGGATCTGTAGCGTCTACCAGAGGGAAGGAGGTCGAAGAGGGTGTGTGCAGGGTGAGAGGGGTGAAAGAGTCCACATTTGATACTGGGCTGTGGGATATTGTGAGGGGGTGCAGCAGTGATGGGTGCTTCCTGAAGTCCACAACCATCTCGACAGTCTTTAGTGCGTTGAGTTCTAGATTGTGTTGGCTGCACCAAAGCACCAGCTTGTCAACCTCCTGTCTGTATGCAGACTCATCACCATCCTAGATAAGCCCAATGACAGTGGTATCGTCTGCAAATTTCAGGAGCTTGACCGCTGGGTCATTTGAGGTGCAGTCGTTTGTGTACAGAGAGAAGAGCAGCGGTGAGAGGACACAGCCTTGGGGAGCACCAGTGCTGATAGTCCGTGTACCGGATGTGACACCTCCGAGCCGCACATGTTGGCTCCTGTTGGTCAGGAAGCTAGACATCCACTGACAGATGGCAGGAAACACAGTTAGCTGGGAGAGTTTGGTGGTGAGGATATCTGGGATAATGGTGTTGAATGCCGAGCTGAAGTCCACAAACAGAATCCTGGCGTAGGCCCTTGGTTGGTCAAGGTGTTGCAGGATGAAGTGCAGTCCCATATTCACTGCATCAGACAACCAACATCCCACCCCCACCATCACTGCACACTGAACCAAGGAGCTTGACTTATCATTGAATATGTCATTATGATGAGTATTTTACTTCATGTTCTTCTTACGTAGGAGGCTGAAAAGCTGCTAATTAGAAATGAAGACGGGGGGCATGCCTTGGCCTTGGACTGCATTTTAAGAAGAGCTTCATGTGATCCAGATGTGAGGAGGTAAGGATGCTTTCAAGGATCAAAATTTTAGCCACAGATATGTAAATTTCACTCGCCTTGAAATGTGAAAATGTGATGATTACTACTTTTTTAAAGGTTCATCAGCGACCTTGACATCAACGACCCACTAAAAACACTCTACCACCTCTATTTAGGCATAATGCCAGGAGGTGTTTATGTGAGTATTTGGATGAAACATCTTCAACCTCCAAAAAGAAGTCCAGTACCATACAACTTAGCTCGTTTGTCTACTTTCTTTCAGTCTTTTGGAGAAGAATTCCTGGAAGAGACCTGGAGAGACTGGAGGACCCATCTAGCCATAGTCCTGAACAACTGTGCCTGTCCCATTCGCCTAAAACTTGCAGTGAAAGGGCTGGCGAGCATCCTTGGTATGAAATGAATAACTGACTTATGCACACATACTATACATCTGGTACACCACTTTTGGTCATGGATGATAACTAATGAATCTCCCTTTTTGTCGTGTCTTTCATGTCTTCCAGAGATGACAAAAGAGAATGAGTGACAAAAATTCAAAATTGAGATTTTGGTACCAGTGAAAAGACAAGATGATACACTTAAAAACTAGATGTACCACACGGTGGTACATGGTATGACCGCCGCAGTGTATTGAAATGTGGGAACTGTTGGTACGGTGTGGTAGAGCAGTGTTGTGGGGTGACATACAGGGGCGTCTCCAGACATATTTTACTGGGGCATGTGCCCCAGTACTGGTCTGTAGTGCCCCAGTATAAATTTCACCAGTAAAAAAACACGGTATGATCAACCGATTACACCAAATTGGTTGTACATGTCAGGAAGCATACATCCACAGAAGATCTGTGGTAGTTCTTCAAGATGTTTGGCGCAAGCTATCAGCCAAGTTCCTTCAAAAACTCTATGCAATAGGCCTAGAAGAATTGACGCTCTTTTAAAGGCAAAGGGTGGTCACAACAAATATTGATTTGATTTAGATTTCTCTTTTGTTCAGTCACTGCATTTTGTTAATTGACGAACATAAATGATTAACACTTCCATTTTTGAAGGGCTTCCTAGTTGACAGCCTTTTTTCACATCTGTGTAAGACTTTTGCACGGTACTGTATTGTTTTTGTATGATAAATAAGTGGTAAAAAGTTTTTTTGCTCGTGCACTCGCATTAATTCTCTGTGCCCCAGTACAGTAATAGGTCTAGTGACGCCCCTGCTGAGGACTGGCACCTGGTGTGGTCTTCTGCAGCTGTAGCCCAAGAGCTTTAAAGTTCAATATGTTGTGCAGGGTTGTTCAGAGATGGATGAGGTCAAAGAATGTGCACAGGGTGAAAGGAGATAGAAAATTGCATGATAAATGCGGTTTTCATGAGATTAACACAATAAAATATGGGAAAAAAAGCAAACCAAAAGTTTTCATGTATATTGTAATGCGTCACAGCTGTCTTGATGGTGCTACATCTACAAATCACTTTAATGGCTCCTTTGGATTTCAGGAATGTTTAAAGGTGTACTTCCACGAGAAACCGTTTAGTACTTGCTCTTTTGAAATATGATAGGTCACCCCGAGTTGCATATGCATGCTGCATATCAAAATGTTTTTCTATCCCCGTTTTCTATTTCAGTCAAAAGAAGACAATAGGCGGAAAAACGACCCAATGCTAAAAGTGCCTCCGGCGTGACGTAGACGTGGAAATACATATAAGAGAAACTGACCGAATGGGCTTTAATTAAATAATGTTAGCCTGTTTGACTGACTGGCATAAGATTAGCAGGCTAGTTGAATGACTGAACTGCATTTAGCCGGGCACTTGCAGTGTTTTGTCATGCAAATATTACCATTCTGAAACGTTCATTGACAAACGGTCAGGAAGCGACTGTGCTTGTGCCATGTCTCCTTCCTCTTCGGATTCAGGATCAAACACATAAGGCTGTATCTCCGTAGACATTCTGTGTGCAGTTTTAGCGCTGTCAAGTTGACTTTTCCCCTTTACCACCATGCTATCAAGTTGACTGTGGGGCAATGGAAGCTGCAGGAAGCGTGCCTCTGGTGAAATCGTGTCGTTCTCCCCGCCCCACCCCCTCTACTAAACTAAAACAGCCCGAAACAGAAGCACTAGAACATTTTTTTCATTAAAACCAGCGCACAGGGCGATTATTTATACTAGAGAACACCGCAAAATTAATGAAAACACGATGGAAGTACACCTTTAAGTTTTGGAAATAAATTCATATTAAGAAATAAATACATTGTTTGTATCACTATGTAGGCCAATTGTATTCTAATATTTAAAGCTAAATGAGAAAAACAATTGGATTGATTGAAAACCAGTCGCGCTGCTGTGTTGTGGACCATTTGCAATCAAGCACATGCAGGTAGGCCAGCCAGGAGGGAGTTGCAGTAATCGAGGCATCTTAATTCTTGGTGGTTGATTCAAATGGGTGTTTTAAACATTCCACAGACATTCTGTCAGTATTGACATGACCGACATGACAAGCATCACGTAGTTGCTGCAGATTTGTTGCCGGCCTTGATACAAATTTCTAGTTCCCCCACATCCTGAAAAGTGGTGGCCTTGCAGTTTAGATAATGGACCTGCAACTGGATGGTCACAGGTTCAAATCCTCCAGAAGGTTGCAGGTCAAATCCATCATCTGCAACTAAGATACCCTGAGCATGGCACTGTCCCCAGACACTGCTCCCTAGGCACCATTGTTATGGCTGCCCCCTGGTCATGTGTGTGATGGGTGAAAATTAGAGGTTTAATTTTATTCTGTGTGCTGTGGTGTGCTGTCTGATCACAGTCACAAATGGGAATCACTTTCACTCTGTTGGATTGAGATCTGGTGGCTGTTGAAGCCACTGGGTTACAGGAAGCTCCCTGCCATGTTCAAGATAACGGTTTATGATGATGTGAGCGTTGTGACATGGTGCATTATCCTGCTGGAAATACCCATCAGAAGACGGGTACACTGTGGTCATAAAGCGATGGACATGGTCAGCAACAATACTTAGGCTGTGGCAGTTCATGATGCTCAATTCGTACTAAGGGGCCCCAAAGGCCAACACAAAGGTGAATGATTTTCAGTTAGTTTGCTCCTTAAATGCAAACATCAACATTATGGCAACATGTACGTTACACAAGTGGATAAATTGATGATAATACAACACAAGGTGTAACACATACAGTAGCCTATTTGCATGTTCATTGTTTTTCTCTGTATTTTCAAAACTATTCAGGGATTCCTAAAAGGCAATTGTACCGCAAAACATAGTCATTTCATAAACATGCTTATTTAATTGTTTTTTATTTTTAAATTCATCTTTATATCTTATATTGTTTTTTATTGATGCACACAGTTATTAGAGTCAGTGGACCAGGTATTTCATTACATATTATACTTCTATAATTGTATCTGAATTTAACAAAATTGTATTTGAATTTAATTTAAATTAGATTTGGGGGTACGGTGGATTACTGAGGTCTATAAAATCAATATGCAATCAATATGCTCTGGTGGCCATGATGTAAGCCTATATGATCCATACAATCTTAGTATGTTCTCCATGGGTGAGGTTAAAGAATGTGCACAGGGTGAAAGGGGGGTGAAAAGTGCATGACAAATGCAGTTTTCATGAGATTAACACAGTAAAATATATAAAAAGAAGCAAACCCAAAGTTTTCATGCATATTGTAATGCATCACAGCTGTCTTGATGGTGTACATCTTGGGGGTACATCTTCAAATCTCTTTAATGGCTCCTTTGGATTTCAGGAATGTTTAAGTTTTGGAAATAAATTCATTTCAAGAAATAAATACACTGTTTGTATCACTATGTAGGCCAAATGTATTCTAATATTTAAAGCTAAATGATAAAAACAATTGTATGCCATTAATATATATTTTTTAAGTCTTTGTAGTCTACTAGACTAAGTTAAACTATGCTATGCTACAGCAATTCATTGCAAAATACATCAAATGGAATATGAATGGAACGTTTCGCCCTTAGCTGTTAATTCCATTATTACGTCACACCAGTGCCCAGTATATAATGCTTGTTCATGGTCTGTTTCAATCAGATGTAATCTACAGTGGTTACTGCTTTGCACACGAACTGAGGTCTGAGAAGAATCAATCAATCTACTGCGTTCATCGAAGATCAAGTTCCCCATGCACACTAGTAAGGGCGGTGTGGCTTCTCTCCAGCAATGGATCAAGAGAGTCGAAATGGAGAGTGTTGAACGGCAAAATGCCTTGAAAGAAGCGAAAGTGCGAAACGACGCCATTCGTAGTGAAAACGTGAGCCTGAAATTGGCAATCAGAAAACTGTCACCAAAACTTCAGCAGATCGGTTCCAAGCGCGAGGAACTGAACAAGTTGCGCTCACAGTTGGAAGAAAGCTCAAAACGTCGCAGCAGTTTACAGTCCAGACTGGGAGAGCTTCAGAAGGAAAATTCCAATCTGCACGACGAGCTGGAATCTCATGTTGGACAAATGTCATCCCTTGAGCGCGGCAGACAGGCGGACCGACAGCAAATTCGAGCTCTCACTAGCTGCGTGAACACTCTGGAGGGTCAGGCAGAGCTAGGGCAAATTTGCCTTCAGCAGAAGGAGGAGGAAACAAGGCGGAGAGATGCTACTATCAATGAGTTAAACTCAGCTATACTTGAGCGCATGGAGATCCTCAAAATGCTGGATGTCAGAAAGTCTCAACTGGAGGCCGAGCTCAGCAGACCACCCGAGGAGATCCAGTCATCTGTTGGAATTAGTATTTATGAAGAAATTCGTATGTGTACACTATCCGACCTGGATCAGGAGACTCTACCCGTGGCCTCGAAAAGAGTAAGTAAAAAAGAAGACTTAGAGCAAATGAATAAAATATTCTAATACAATTGTTCAGCACCAATTAACCGATAATAAATTAGAACAAATGTACTTTTTGCTACAGAAATGCAGAGGTATCAGTCCATGGTTCAGAAAGTGAAAACCCTGCCATGTAGATTATTTCTTCTTCCTGTGCACTTAACACAGGTGATTTCACCGATTCACTTATCTACCTGCCCCATAATTTGTGGGCGATTCTATATTTGGGGGTACATTCCATGTCTGCTGATGTTTAGTGATGTTACTGACTATTAAAAATCTTTTTTTCTCTCTGTAATTTCACATTTTAACCATGTATACACATAATGCAATATAACTGTAAAACAGTTAACATATTTTCTGATTATTATTTAAAATCTATAATGATATTCTTAAGAGTTTTCATTTTTTTCCATGTTCGATTTCCCGTTTCACTGTGTTGTGATCAAAATAAAGTACTAAAAAACATCAAAGTCAATAATATTATTTTACAATGTTCTTAAGAGTGTTAAGTACTAGGAGAAAATAACAATTTCAGAGTATATTTTAACATCTTAATACTTAAAATTCTTAATTTTACCGCTGTCCGCAAAATTTATGTCAACTAAGACTTAGTTGACATAAATTTTGTGGACAGCGGTTAGTTACTAAGTTACCAACAAGACCCCCCCCCACTGAACCCAAAAATGGTTTCATCCAACACCATGTGACCGGCCCCGTGTGGTGACATCTTCCTTTCTGGCTGGCTTTTTGAACGCATTATGGTGAGTCTCCTCTCACTCTATTCAATATTTGATCTAAAATTACATGTGGTCTGACAACCTGCAACCTCCCACGGTCTACGATGCAACACTCTCCTCATTCATCCCTCTCTCCGAAAACGACGTCTTCAAACTCATCACTGGCAGCCGTCCTACCACCTGCCCCATCGATAGTCCCATCGATGAATGCTTCGCTATCATCAGGTATAGTTCCAGCCGCCTTCAAACAGGCTAGGGTCACACCACTGCTCAAAAAGACCACACTCAACCCCGCCCAGGTGGAGAACTATCGGCCGGTTGCGGAAGCAGTCTGGCTTTAGAAGCGGCCACTCCACTGAAACAGCACTGCTTTCCGTCACAGAAGCCCTCAGTGTAGCCAGAACTGAAGGACAATCATCAGTACTTATCCTACTCGACTTATCGGCAGCCTTCGATACAGTCAACCACAGCATACTGCTAACTACACTCTCAAACATAGGCATCATAGGCATAGCACACTCCTGGTTTGAATCCTACCTCACTGGACGCTCCTTTGAAGTGTCATGGCAAGGACAACTGTCATCAACTCACACCCTCTCCACAGGGGTGCCCCAAGGGTCAGTGCTGAGCCCCCTTCACTTCGCCATCTACACCACCTCGCTGGGCCGCGTCATCCGCTCACACGGCTTCTCCTATCACTGTTATGCTAATGATACACAGCTGTATTTGTCGTTTCGACCAGATGACACCATGGTCTCTGCACGCATCTCTGCCTGTCTCTCCGCACTCTCCACATGGATGAAGGAACACCACCTCCAGCTCAATCTGTCTAAGACTGAACTCCTGGTGATCCCAGCCCAGGAGTCAATCCACCATGATATCAGCCTGAATATGGACACTGTCACGATTGCTCCGAACAAGGTTGCTAAAAACCTCGGCGTCGTGATTGATGACCGGCTACCTTTTTCTGACCACATTGCCTCTGTAGCGCGGTCGTGCCGTTATGCGCTAAATAACATTAGAAAAATCAGACCGTACCTGACCCAATATGCTACTCAGCTCCTGGTTCAGGCTATGGTCATCTCTCGCCTCGACTATTGCAACGCCCTTCTGGTTGGCCTTCCTGCTTGCGCAATCAAACCAATGCAAATGGTTCAGAATGCAGCAGCACGACTGGTTTTCAATCAACCCAAAAGGTCACGTCACTCCTCTCTTCATCAACCTGCATTGGCTCCCGGTGGCTGCCAGAATTCAACACAAAGCTTTGACTCTAGCCTACAAAGTAACTTCTGGATCTGCCCCCACCTATCTCAACGTCATACTGAATGCTTACATCCCGTCCAGAACGCTGCGATCCTCCAATACGAACCGCCTGGCCGTACCCTCTCCCAAGACAAAGCGAGGTCACTCCAAACTTTTCTCGGTTGTTGTCCCTCAGTTGTGGAACAACCTACCAGTCCCTACAAGAGCAGCAACTTCCCTCTCGACCTTCAAAAAGCTTGCGAAGACCCTTCTTTTCCGAGACTGCTTAACAAAACCAAATTCTACTAACCATCTCTTTACATAGGTACCTTCGATGTTCTCTACACATCTGTTTGCTATTATGTCCTCCTTTTGTAAGTTGCTTTGGATAAAAGCGTCTGCTAAGTGTAATGTAATGTAATGTAAAATCAGTCTCAGGAAACAAAGTAGGAATTCACAGTAGCGTATGTTGATTAAGTGAATAGATTTCTGTATTTAAGTAGGCCTATAACATTTTAAATTGGCCCACCTAGCACTCCTCAATTTCTACACATAGTACGATTGACAGTACACACACACGTACATACAGTCACTACCTTTGCTTCTGTACTCACTTCTGTACACACACACACACACACACACTCATTCACACCAACACACAGTAATAAAGTAGAGTTAACTTTCTCTTTGTGTGTGCGTGTGTGCGCTCGTGAGTGCATTCGTGCGTGTGTGTGTGTCCTCTCAACGGTACTAAGTGTAGAAATAAAGTTAACTCTTGTGTGTGTGTGCATGTTTGTGTGGTGTCTGTCAGTGGTATGGAGTGTGGTGATTGAGGAGCTCTTGGTGGGCCACAGATACTACAGTTGTATTTCAATGTAATTCTGTTCTACTATATTAACTGAATATAGCACAGGGCAGTTCATCAATTGTTATTTGTTGCCCTTCCACTGCTTTTATATGTATGTGAAACAACATTATTATATTTGATTGTGCTTAAAAACATGAATGATTTCTACTGATGATTAGGCCTACTACTGATACTTTACTGTAGCCTAACTGTGTTACAGTTACACGCTACTTTGGTTTGTTCATGCACTGTTTTATCCATCACTTTGACTACTTAAATTATATTTCATTAAATTTCATACGACATTAAAATAACATGGTACTGGTTGTTTAATGTGTCCTGTCAACTAAGTTACTTGTGTCAACCGCGTTACCTCCATCATCAACTAAGTTACACTTACATTTTTCAAGTTAAAGAATGAAAATGAGGTTAATAACATAACTTCATGATTGGTATAGATGTAACCAGTTGTGAACTTTGGCAGCCTTTTGTTAAAATTCTGAAAATGACTGATATGAATTTTTTGTAAATGAAAACATCATGTTCCTAATAACAGTTGTAGTCGAATTGCTTACACATGGGGGGAATTTTAATGGATAAAATATATATTTAAAACAAATAATTGTAGATCTGGCAGAAAAGACTAAATCTTCAAATCTAATTTTACTTTTACTCTAGGATTCCGCCAAATGATTGAAATCATATCAGTTTGTCCGTAACTTAGTTGACAAATGGGGAAGGAAAAACATTCTATTTTATTAAAAATAGAAAAAATGGTTAATGATTAAGCTTTGCAACAACTGAATATGTTACCCTGAAAGACTATGCTAACTTGTAAGAGTGGTTGAGTCACTGAAAAACAATATTATTTTTTTTTTCTTACGGTGAAATGTACCCCGAATTATAGAATCACCCTTGTGTGTTCATTGGGATGAGTTGGTTCAGCAAGTGGTTGGATCAAATATGTGGCAGGGTTTTTACTTTCTGAAGCTGAGATTGACACCTCTCACAAAATGACTGCAAAAATCACGTTTGAAGGTGACAGGCTTCTGACAGACTGTTGTTCACAGGTGCCTGATAGGACACTTAGGCCTACATATTGGAGAATGGCAGCGGTTCTGAGCTGGATCAGTTTCGCTGTCGGCTTTGCAAAGATGCTTTTCCTCATGCTGATGTTGACGGGGACCGCCATGCCCCTGTGCCGTCCTGCCCCTGAGGTGCCATGCCAGGATCTGATGAGAGACGTGCTCCCGGCCATGCTGCTTCCACACTGCGATCTGCATTTCCCACTTACCCCGCCTTTCTGATATCCTCCTTTATGGGAAGGAATTCATTACAATATTGGTTTCAGATCAGGATACTTTTCCTGTGAATTACAACACCTGTTTAAAGCCAATAAAAACACACAAAAATCCTACATGGAGTTCTGTCAGTTGTGCATGCTTTTCTAAGTGTCCATAAACTATGATATGAATATATTCATTGAATATATTCTGTCCTACTGCGTGCGTATCTGTGCACGGGTTGACAGATAGCTAAACAGTCATGGAGCCAGACGCGTGACATAAAGTTGACTTCTTTACTCTTTTCTTTCTTCATCGAATCTATACAATTATTGAGTCTGTGAAACGAATCACAAATAGTTGCGTTTTAGACTAATTTCATTAATGTAAATAAACTCATTAACACATCGAGTGAACTTTGACATAGCTAGGCTACATATAACGGTAACATTGACACAGTACACAGGTAAGGTGAGCTGCTTGTTACACAGCGTCACATATTATGCAAAGTGCACGAACTTACTTAATTCACAGATATTCAGAATCATTACTCTTAACTTAATAACGTAGCTATCAGCAGACCCTCCTCTGACGCTCACCTAGCTTACTGTTTAAATATGGCTCCAACGTAAGGTTTTTAGAGCAATACAACAGGAGGAGGAATCTATGTTCCAGGCACCGCGGACTTCTTTTTTGCTGTTGGTGGACTTTATTTTCTTTATTTCTGCCTTGGACGTGTCCGGATCCGAACGTCGATCTATTGTGTCATCTACAAACATTCTGTGCATCCACAAGAGAGTAAGTTTTGCTATTATCATATCGTTACTGTGTTATCTCACGTGTATGGTCGTTGTTATTGTTATTGTAGCTTTGTAGCACCTGTGTCTGCACTGAATGTTTGTCTGTTGTTTTATCCAATTTGTTTTATCCAATTCTTTAGATATGATGTACAGTGCATATGTTTATAGTAGTAGTAATTACTCATTCTCCATGTACAGTTTATTTGGGGACCATTTGTTTCTAGTAATGTGTTGTTTAGGTGGTATAGCAGTATGTGTTCATCTAGGACAGATACCGTAGGCCATAGTTCATCTAGGTGTAGGCAGATACAGTGGCGTAGGGCTTAAAGATACAGTACATTCCTTAGCAATTCATTCAATCATGGTTCACATAAGGTCACATAATTGTTGTAGGCAGTTATTCTCTTATGCATTCTGGTTTATATAACTGCCATAGGCAGTTATTTCCCAGCCTTTGCACATATGTTGTATACACATAGTCATTACTGCACTTGCATTACCTGCTATGTGTTTCAATAACTTTGTATTACTTGCACATGTATGATTGCTTATGTCTTGTTTTTGTCTTTTGTATGTTTCAGTAAACCACGTTTCACTTCTACATGGTCGGTGTGTGTGTATCTTAATCGAAGGACATTTCATCAAGACCTTGATCTAGTTTGCCAAAAGATCCAGAAGACTTGCACTGTAATGCATAATTGGTTGACTTGACAATGTTGTAAATATGTTAGATATCTTAGATATTTGTTTTGTAATGTTTGCCCCACTACTTCCTCCTGTGCAATAACCACAATGCAATGTGCAATATTCAGTATTCCCATCCATGCCCCCTTCACCACATACCTTTATTATTTATTATGCCCTTGTATATATACCACCCCCCTCCCTGTTCTCTTGCTCTATTTTTGTAATTGACACTTTGTACTTTGCACCTTTGTACTTGTCACTTTGACAATGACTTGACACTGTTCAATGACAATAAAAGTCTTAAAGTCTTTTACAAATCTATACAGAGAGTTGTTCATTTTTGCAAATGTATACAAATAACTTCAGAGGATGTTCCATGGTGACATTGCAGTGCAGTAGCAGTATGAACCAAACTAATTAACTGAGGCCTACCAATATTTAGCCTACCATTTGTTCTGATAGATAACTAACCACTTCTGAGGAAAGCAGAGACAATTTTCAAATATATCTGTGTTCACAGTGTGCATATACTGTTATTATTTCTGTCCATGCTTTTGCCAAACATGAGTTGCAAATTTGACTTTATGCCTAGTCTATTCATGTCCCAATGCATTGACCCTTAAAGTTATGTTTTATTTGTAATTTTACTGGCGTCACATAGAAAGCTAGGCATAATCATAATTGGTTAGTAGCATATTGCAGTAGCCCAGCCATACCTTTGATACTCACTACTCAACTCTGCATAAATATTTACATGCTACTTTAATGATATATATATATATATATATATATATATATATATATATATATATATATATATATATATATATATATATATATATATACATATTATGGCATGCCGTTTAGGAAATGGATGTCTGAATATATTGAATGAACGCTTGAATATATGGAATGAAACTTGAATATATGGAATGAAACTTGAATATATTGAATGAAACTTGAATATATGGAATGAATGTTTGAATATATGGAATGAAACCTGAATATATTGAATGAAACTTGAATATATGGAATGAATGTTTGAATATATTGAATGAACGCTTGAATATATTGAATGAAACTTGAATATATGGAATGAATGTTTGAATATATGGAATGAAACCTGAATATATTGAATGAAACTTGAATATATTGAATGAAACTTGAATATATGGAATGAATGTTTGAATATATTGAATGAACGCTTGAATATATTGAATGAAACTTGAATATATGGAATGAATGTTTGAATATATGGAATGAATGTTTGAATATATGGAATGAAGCCTGAATGTATTGAATGAATGTTTGAATATATTGAATGAAACTTGAATATATGAATGAATGCTTGAATATATTGAATGAAACTTCAGAACTGACTTCATCACGGCACTGTTTTGTACCTATGTTGCTGCTAGAGGTTTGCCAATATGAGCAACTCTGCAAAATAGTTTCAGCAATATTAAGTAATGAGGAAGCAATCGAACCCCATCGAATGGCAAATGCTTGTAATGGGGCCAAAATACTTATATTAACTTATACTGCTCTACGGACCAAGAAATTCATTCTTTGTTCAGTCGAGGCAGACATATGAACCTCACAAGCCAGGTGTATCAGTCTAACTTTCCGAGAAACATGCCTGCGCCCTCACAGGAGGCACCTGCTGCCCCTATCTACAATCTTCGTCCATACACACTTAAGTGCCCAAGATACAAGAGGTAAGGAAATAATTTCATGCATTTTAACTGCGGTTGATGTTTCATTTTGTTTTCGCTAATTAGACACAGCAAACTACAGAAATATGAGATGTTACTCATTCTGTTTAGCAATAATGCTAATCGCTAATTAGCGGCTAATTTTACAGTGATAACAAGCAACTTTTCTATTATCCTAAAGAGGGAGAAGGACAAACCGTTCCAGTTGTCTCATGAGAGATGTCAGTGCATGTAGTGATAGTTGAGTGTATGTTTCTGTGCTAGATGCACTGACATCTCTCATGAGACGACTGGAATGGGTTGTCTCTCCTTAACCTTCTCCCTCTTTGAGTAAGACAATAGAAAAGCTTATCACTGTAAAATTAGCCGCTAATTAGCAAATTACTGCCAAATGGCATATTGAACATCTCTGATATTTCTGTTGTTCGATGTGACTAATTAGCTAAAACAAAATTAAACTTTTCTCAACCGCAATTAAAACGCATGAAATTATTTCCTTACCTCTTCTGTCTTGGGACTTTTCGTGTATATAGGGATGCAGGTTGTAGATAGGGGCAGGTGCCTCCTGTGAGAGCGCAGGCATGTCTCTTGGAAAGTTAGCCTGATATCTGCCTCTGTTGAATAAAGAATGTATTTCTTGGTCCATAGAGGGGTAATGATTACCGTTGGTATTTTGGCTAGTAAAATGGCAGGCATTTGCCAGGGTGTTAATTGGTTCTTCATTGCCTAATTGCAACTAAGTTTTCGGCAGTGTCACTCATAATGGCAAACCTCCTCTAGCTGCACCGTAGCCTACCAACTGACATCAAAACAAAAGATGGCTCTAGTGCCGGCATGACGTCAGTTTTCAAGTTTCATTCAATATATTCAAACATTCATTCAATATATTCAAACATTCATTCAATATATTCAGGTTTCATTCCATATATTCAAACATGCATTCCATATATTCAAGTTTCATTCAATATATTCAGGTGTCATTCCATATATTCAAACATTCATTCCATATATTCAAGTTTCATTCCATATATTCAAGTTTCATTCAATACCTTCAGGTTTCATTCCATATATTCAAACATTCATTCCATAGCCTATATTCAGGTTTCATTCCATATATTCAAACATTCATTCCATATATTCAAGTTTCATTCAATATATTCAAGTTTCATTCAATATATTCAGGTTTCATTCCATATATTCAAACATTCATTCCATATATTTAAGTTTCATTCCATATATTCAAGTTTCATTCAATATATTCAGGTTTCATTCCATATATTCAAACATTCATTCCATATATTCAAGTTTCATTCCATATATTCAAGCGTTCATTCAATATATTCAAACATTCATTCCATATATTCAAGTTTCATTCAATATATTCAGATTTCATTCCATATATTCAAGCGTTCATTCAATATATTCAGACATCCATTCAATATATTCTTTAATTTCCTAAACGGCATGCCATAATATGTATATATATATATATATATATATATATATATATATATATATATATATATATATATATATATATATATATATATATATATATCAATGTCATGATATTGATATTGCAATCAAATAATATATATATATATGACTGGCAGGACATGAACACCCAGTATAGGGTGCCCCTCCCGACTTTCGAAATGCCCCCCCTGTCTGTGCATTCTAGATCCGGGCCTGGAATAGCCAGTTACAATTGATGGTTAATTGCCACATTTATTCTAAAAACACGTTGGTTTTAAGAATAGGTGCTGTAAAACAAACATGAAATGCAAACAGTTCACACAATTACTACATTAATTGCAAATACTGTAATCCCCACACTGGGGACATTCAGTGTCAATTGAAATTATATATATTTTTGGGGGGGGGGGGGGCTGTCTCCCCATTATTCCTCTAGTGGACAGAGATTGGTCCATTTATCTGTTTATCTGTCCATTTATCTGAGTAAAAGCAGTGCTGAATAGAATGAACTGGAAAAATGCAAATGTACGGTGTTGCAATAAATAAATGAATGAATGAACAACCTACTGATTTAACCGCGTGAATTTTGTCTTGGGAAATGTATCACACCACCTTTACTGCTAAGATATTACTGTCCAAAGTCCAAGTCCAAACTTTGATCTTAGTCTCCACATAAAAGCTCCAGCACTAATATACCTACAACATGTTTGACTGGACAGCGTGACAACTTCACAGGTATTTCAGTTTCTGTGTTTATGTAGGCTAGTCAATGCCCTTGTAGTGCAGATCTGATATGAGGCCAATATTGATAGCTTTCCAGTGTTTGTTTCATGCAGTTGTAATCGAGTGGTAATATTTTGCAGACAGTCGCGAGGTTTCTGAGGTATTCCGTGTCAATACATGCATTGATAGCACAGTTGACATGAATTGTATAGCTGTGCCTATAGCTTTCGGGAGTTTGGCTGAATGCGAGCAGAACGCGCAGAAAAATAGACTTGGTTTCTATTTTCTATTTTCTATTTTCCATGGTCAGAATATGCTCAGAGCACGCTTGCGGTGGAAATGGTCTAATCTGCTAACGTGCATTGTAAATGAATATAGACAGAATACGGACAGAACACGGGCACGCGCTGAACACGCAGAGGTGTGAATGGTCATACGCTCAGAATACGCCGACGCACGGTACACGGCTACGCGCTGTACACTCTGCGACTCTGAGAGACAAAGACAACAAGACTGCGATTACATCCAGACAGAAATAAAATCACACAAGGGTTGACAACACTGTCAAACTGTAATATACAGTACTATGTAACTAACCAAGATTGGTTTGGGGTTTTGGATTGATCTTGGGAAAAGTTCTCTCTACTACATAATACAAATAGATGGCAATTAAAACTGTTTTGCAATCACATATACCGTTTTTAGCGTTTTCAAGGGCAGACTGGTTACAGCGCGTAACAGGAATGCGAGACAGTACTTAAGCCTACATACATTGTACATACATAGCGACAGACATTGTAAGTGCTGCAGAAATTCTGACAAAACATGTAGTAGCCTACATCGTTTCACACGTTACAAGTAGTTTATGTCTCAGAATAACAAAATAAAGGATGGAATGTGAGAAAAATAAAATGTCTTATTTTACTTTTTAGGGCTTTACATTAGATACATAGCAATATTAGCCTACAGTATCATATAAATTGACTTGTTGGGAAAGAGTATGACTTGTCAGTCATTAAATATTTGGTACAGACAAAATTAATTTATATGCATTTCTCATACTTGATTCAGCATCATTAATGTAGTAAAACTTCCTGAGTCTGTATGATGGAGGACAAAAGCAAACTGTCTCCACAATATGTGTAAAATGTAGGCTTCTTGTGGGAACATAAGGGTGCGATGCAAAATGGTTTTTGGCATGGTCAGAAATAAAGCCATGTCAGCGTGAGAAGTATCTGTTAGTGGTTTACTGTACCAGGCATGCCAACAACCTTACAACTCTATGCATGACTGCCAGTAGTGGCCTGGACTCGCACTTCTTATGTGTGAGCTGCTTGGGCATGTCTCATGCTCCGACAGCCCTGGCGATTCCCAATGGCTTGCGCACACTGTGAAAGACCGGGCCCAAAGGATGTGTTACTCCGAGCCTGCTTGCTTGCTGCACCGGTATCGCAGCTCTCAGCCCAGTATCTCCAGTGGGGCATGCCCAGTGTGGAAGAATATTCTGATGACATGGTAACAATGCTGGAAATGTTTAATGCACAATATGATGAAAATGTTTGAAGTTAGGCCTGCTGACCTGACCTGACCTGACCTGGTGTGACCCCTGGCCTCCTCAAAAAGCATGTGTGATGACATGGGGAGGAACCAAAGTCATGGTTATGCAAAGACTCTGTAGCGAGTTAAATGCACAACAGGTTGAGGGAGTGGCTGGCCATAGCTGAATAGCATAAAATACTGGAGAGGGCACATTTCCCCTTCAGATCAACTTTGGTTCTCAGAGGCAGTTCTTTGGGTCTTCTGCAGAACACCTGGTTGGGTCACTCACCTCGTCTCAATTGGTAAGCTATCCATAGTGCTATTTTGTTAGATAACTGAGTAATGAAGGAGATTTTTTCCACCGCACCAGTCCCTGGAGCAATTGCTGGTAGAGCAAGGGAGTGCAAGCTTATTGACCATGCTGGCTCTTAAGGGTGCATGCCTGAAACATCACAGTAATTCAAACTTTGTTAAAGAGCATAATACTGGTGTTGCGGGCTTTATTTCTTGTTTGATTTACCTGTTTGTTGTCCAGCACCCAGACAATTTAGACTGATGGCCGTGCTGTGGGCCACTACAGGTACAGGAGCTGGCTCTTAAGGCCCTGGCCAGTGAATATGGTCCGTACCGGTCACCTCCAGGCTGTTATGTGGCCAGAGGGGTCAGAGAGGCAACGTTCTTTCTTTGATTGCTCATACTCTGAGTAGCATCGTCAGGCAGCAGCACCCTTTATGGAAATTTCCAGATTTTCTTTATAAGCCTTTTTAATAACCAGGCTGTAACAGCTTACAGATAAAGGTCACAAAAAAGAAAAATTATTGGTGTGCACTCTGCATGCACACTGATCTCATTAACCCTAAGGACTAAGCCACTCTTATCTTTCAATCCTATCCCTTTTTCCTATGCTGTCCTATCCCTGTAACTGTAATTATTTTTCAATTAAATTCAGATTTTTCTTCATTAACACTTAAGTTTACATATATGCCCAGGTTGTGCTCTTTCCATTGATATGAGTAGCATGTCGTTATGTAACATACTGTAATAGAGAAGAATGGGTGTGATTTTGGTATTTTGACTCCATTATAGAGGGCATTGTTGAAATCACGCAATCTGCGCATTGAAATCACCAACCCTGAGGGCTAAGGCCCCCTTGTCTTTCAGTCCTAGTGACGCCCCTATGCTAGACAGACATGATGAGACAGTAACTACGCTACACCCCAACCCCCAAGAAGCTCCACCTTTTGCATTCTTTCTGTCCTGATGGTAATAGCTTTTTGCATTTTGCAGGGTAGACTGGTTACAGCACGGACCAAGAGTGCAACACAGTTTTTAAGCCTCTGACATACATTGTAAGTAAATACATTACAAACATTGCTTAAGAAATTCTGATCAGGTAGAATCATCAGTTAGCCTACTTCCTGGCTCATTACAAGTCTGGTGTAGTATAGTTTTAGGATAGGAACATAAATGATTGAATGTGAGAAAAAAAAAACAAATGTTTATTTGACTGTGTTTGGCTACAGACTATATAATACACATAGTAATATTAGTATATAGTAGCAGGTAAATTGAGTTGTTGGGAAAGGTTATATCTTTTAACTCTTAAATATCCTGTACAAAATATTATGCTTTTAAAACAATGAATATTTTGTATGAATTTGTCCTGTTTCATTATCCTTTAATTAGTGTAAGGTGGAGGGCAAAGCAGAATGACTCTCCAATATATCTTTTAACTGTATGTAGTCGTGAGAAAGTTAAGCTGCGAAACAAAATAACTTCCTGTTTTTGGTGTGAAAAGTAGCAGTGTCCAGCAGTTGTATTTGCAAAGTATCTGGTCATTTACCATGACATTGCCATGGAATTGCAGAACTGTAAGAATTGCAAATGACTTGCTAAATGGCTTCTTCTCCCAAAGTTAAAATCAGATTGTGGTAGGTTAAAGTCTGCAGCCAAGAAAATAGTTACACAAGAATTGTACCTGTTTAACCATTTTTGCATTTTTATCTGTTTTGTTTAAGCAAAAACTAATTTGACATGACAGTATTACAGGGAAGGCAGTGTAATTGATTCTTACCACAAGCTAGAAGCATGATGAACATGATAAAAACATATGAGATTTTTTGTATAACTGCAGGGAAAGGTGTGTGGTGTAAACCAAGCATTAGTTGCTTAGGCTAAAGTGCAAAGACAGTTTTGAATTTGTTTCTGATTCCCTCGTTAATAAAGTGTGTAGAGTAATAATTTGGTGTATTGGTTTAGTGTAATAGTTTGGCTTTATTAAATGAAATACAATACATCAAGCAAAACATAGGAAAATGTAAAAGGTAAAACACTGGGACAGAACATTGAACATTGTGATTGGATAACACATGAACATTTTTCCCCTGTAATAGAACATAGGGGCATTATTCTACATATTCTTAATTACCTATTGACAATCTGATATAACTGTGTGTTTGTTTAGATTCTGCAGACTGCCTTGACACCTAATCCTCATCCCCAAAAAAATTAAAAAGAAGTGGTATTTCAGTGTAGAAAATAGAACAACTGGAAATTTTCTTTAAACTCTCACCACTCAACATTAATCCAGAATGGCCCGGGAGGAAGCTTATTCTACCCTGATGCGTGGAATACATGAACTCCACTTCGACAAGCCCCCAGTGCCCTGTCAGCTGCTGCTGAATGGCCACCATGCTTTCCCACTGGCAGTGAACAGCAGGGATCAGGTCCTTGTAGCTGCCTCGTGCTATGGCCTTGGCCGCATAGTGGTGTTAGGGCATGAAGCATACTTTTGGGAGTTCCCAGATCTAGTTAAGAATGCCCTGGGTTGGCTACAGCCCTCACCAGACAGGGCTAAAATAGGTGTCCATCCCAGTTACAAGTCCATACTTGATAATATATCCTCAGTGGATGCAGAGGTGTGCAAATTTAGAGATGATCTGGGGGTCTATGTCACAGATGCTTATGATGTGGGGCCACTTAGTAAGGAGCTGGTTAGTTTCCTAAGGGAGGGGGGAGGGGTCCTGATCGCCGGCCAGGCCTGGTACTGGTCTCACACGCATCCTCAAGAAAATGTACAGCTCGAATTCCCAGGAAACAGGGTCTGTGGTGTGGCCGGTGTAAACTTCACAGAACATTATGGACATGGCGAATGTGTCCCAATTCCATCAAACATGCCATTCAAATGGTTGTCACGGTAAGCAACATCTGTATCTTTTAGTCAGTGGCAACTTACTATTTGCTGCAAACGCGCGTGCTTTAATTTTGATACATCTCAACTACAATCTAACTCATTCACATATATATTTATTACTCTCTCACAGAGGTCTTCAGGGAGCCTATTCTACGATTATGCGTGGAGTACAGGAGCTCAGCTTCCAAGAGCCCAGCGTACCCAGCGAGCTGCTGCTGAATGGCCACCATGCTTTCCCACTGGCAGTGAACACCAACGATCAGGTCATCATGGCTGCCTCGTGCTATGGCCTCGGTCGCATAGTGGTGTTGGGGCACGAAGTATACTTGCAGGATTTCCCACTTGTAGTGAAAAATGCCCTAGGTTGGCTACAGCCCTCACCTGACAGGGCTAAAGTAGGTGTGAATCCCAGCTGCAGTGGCATTGTAGAAAAGCTGTCCTCAGTTGATGCAGAAGTCTGCCAGTTTAAAGGTGATTTAGGGGTTTATGTCACAAATGTCTATAATGTGGGCCCAGTGGCCAAGGATCTGGTGAATTTTCTAAAGGCAGGGGGAGGTCTTCTACTTGCTGGCCAGGCGTGGCACTGGTCGTACACACATTCAAGGGAGAAGGTGCTTTTAAACTTCCCTGGAAACCAGGTGTGTGGGGTGGCTGGTATTTACATCACAGAAAATTATGGGAGACATGGAGAGATTTCTGTGCCATCAGAACTTCCCCTCAAATGGTGCTCAACACTGTAAGTATCTCTGTCGAAGTAACAGCTTGTTTACTTTGCTTATAGTATAATGCTAATTTAAGGGTGAAACATTTTTAAATTCATCATTATAAATCAGAAAATGGTGAGTGTACATGAAATAATTGAAATGGTCCTGCAAAATCAGATAAATCCCAGTTCATTTGCCTTCCTTGTAGATGTACATTTATATACATTTATATACATTTTATATACATTAGATGGTAGTTTTGCAGTGAAAATGGTCTGTTCCACTCAGACAGGTTTTTCTTTTGCCAAGCAATGTATCATTTCCGAGCCATGAATGTGATATACTGATGTGGTCACAGGGAATTTTAAATGCATCAATTTGCAAACCTTCAATGCCCATGTCAGACTTATTTATCCATATTTTTTTATTTTACTAGGAGACTGGTACTACTTAGATAAAGTATTTCTATATTAGCAATTAAGCAGGACTAAACATCTGTTTGTTACATATACCCTCTGAAAGTTACATATATCCTGGCATGGTTTAAAGTTTGTTAAACCCCTCGAAAGACTCAATATCTGGGAATAGGCAGTCTAATTGTTCCAACTTAAGTTAAATTACCCAGTAGAAAACCAATGTTATCCATGCAGTAAATGCAAAACAATAACATTTATTTGTTACTTCTAATCACATATAACATTGATGGAGATGAAGGAGTATGGCAGATCAGTGCATTTTCCAGGAAAGATCTTTTTCTCTTGGCTGCTAAAGAAACCAGATCTTTTTTAAAGGAGCTTTGACAAGCTACAATTACAAATATAATTGTTTAGAACAACAGACAAAACTGTACAATTTCTCTACAAAACTACTCCAAAATCACAGGCATATTCCTATATTGTTTCACTGTACTCTCATTTAATAATGTAGGTTTAAAAGGATCACTTGAAAATGCTATTATGGGGCTTTACCAAAACCTTAACCTAATTCACCCAGTCCTAACTGACCAAATGTGTTTTTGTCACACCTGTAACCCTCACTTTACTGATGCTTTTTCAGTGCATCAGTCTGCATGTGTTTCCATTTCCATCAGCAGATTTTTTACAGCCAAAAAATGGTCCACTGATTACATCTAAGTTTTCTTGTGCAAATCCACAGTACAGAGGCCAAAGAGGATCTTGAATTTCTGCTGAAGAATGTGTCTGAGTTTGATACCCGTGGTGACGCAGTCCTTTCAGAGGTCCTGGTCCACGGTCCCCTGGCGTTCCCCATTGGCACCACACCCGAGGGCAGGGCCTTCCTTGCTGGAGCTCACTACGGCCTTGGCAGAGTCATTGTCATTTCCCATGAGGCTTTAATAGCCCACACGCCTCTATCAACATTCTTTCAGCAAGCTCTGCAGTGGCTAGACAATGGGCACAGTGGGACAGTTGGCATCGTTCCTAGGCTGAGACACGCTACAGATCTTCTAAGCAAGTCTGGTCTTTGCTGTCAGGTCACTGATTTTAAGGATGATCTCAGTGTCTATGTGTGCACCTCATACAGTGATGATCACTGCAAAGAAATCCAGAGGTTTGTTGCTGAAGGGGGAGGGCTCCTGATTGGTGGCCATGCCTGGTACTGGGCTACCAGCAACAAAGGTGCTGAAGCACTGCTGAAATACCCAGGGAACCGCATTCTCAACCAGATGGGTCTCTCAATCTTGCCCAACACTTTAGGCGCAGGATTATACAGTGCTCAGTCCGGAAAAGAATTGGCAGAGGTGTATCAGTTTCGTCAGTTCTTGCCTCTTTTTGCTGATTACATGACTCAAAACCAAAGTCTTAGCGAAGATCAGAGGGGCTGTCTTAAGAAGATGAGAAGAGACTGTGCTGATTACCTCTCCATGTCTGCTCATCACTGTGCTTCCTACTCCTCTGTGCTGGAGACATTAACAGACGTAGTGAAGTCAGGAAAAGTCCCACAGGTTTCGGAAAGTCGCCCAGTGAGTAAGCCTGAGGATCGTTTGCTCCTGGAGTTCGCCAGTGAGGTGTGCAAGATGTGCCCAGACCCCGAGGCTCTCCTGCCCTACATCATCAAGGATCGCATAGCTCTGGCAACAGTCAGCAATACTAAGCTGGGCATTAGTGCCATCACATCAGGTCAGTATCATCACACCTGAAACACAGAAGCGAACTCTGTATTCTCCACTGGTCATATGTGATGGTAATGTTTGCCTTTATGTTTTTGTATTTGTCTTTGCTTATCTGTGCGGTGGCCATGTGGCAGGCCAAGAAGAATGGATCAGCACTGGCCTGTACCTCTCCCCTGGTATGCGGACAGATATTGAGTTTCCTCAAGAAATAGTGAGAAAAGGTTGGAGGGTAAGCTGAGAATATTTACATTTAAATATTTGTAATATCTCCATGTAGCCCACCTAAAATGTGGCAGTTTATAGTATATTCCAGGAAAATACTTCACTAATACGTTTGCCTTAACTTCAGGTGCAGATTGGCTGCCAGTCTGACAACCTTAGGAAGGCAGATGTGTTGAAACGAGCACCGGTGGTTTGTGAAAGCTTCCCTGTAGACAATGACATAGTGCAGGTGTGGAACCTCTGGGGAGGTCTCATCTACCTGGTTGCTCCACATCAGTGCGAAGTGATGGATGCGGAGGTTGTGGTGCAGAAAGCTGTCCGAGCACCATACTACAAGTCAGGTAAGAAACTGCTTAATGTGAAGTTTGACAACGAGTGTGGACGTAGAAGTGAAATGCTGCAAATATATTTTAATTGAAATATGTAAGTAGTTACTCACATCTAAAACATGCTTTGGGCAATGATGCCACAGCCATATCTGTCACAACATAAAATGATAACCAGTAATCTGGGCATGCCAATATTTTACAGTAATTATTTCTGAATATGTACAGTGCCTAAACTAAAACTAAACCAAAGCACAATGCTTATCCATTTTAAAGTTATTTGTTAGAACTTGGGCTGCATTATGTAGACTTTGCAACACCTTGTTGTGTTCATTAATATGTGGTTTCCAAAATGTTTGTGATTATCAGGGGAGACCAGCGTAAATGACTGGGTGAATACTATCCGACACGAGCCTGCACCCTGGGCCGAGCTGGAGTTTGAGAACCTCATCATCACCCTTGACTCTGAGATGATCAGGGAGCTAAAACGACCAGATCTGGTGGCCGCCCAGTGGGATGCTATTATGAAGGCTGTTGCTGACCTGGCTGCAAAACCTACCATGTTCTCACGCAAGGAGCGATTTGTGGCAGATGTGCAGATTTCAGCTGGTTAGTAAGATATTTTTGCAATGTTACATGTGTGCTAACTTATAATAAAGTAATAAATACACCACAAACAAGGATGTCCGAGAATGCACTTCTACTGCAAGTAAACATGACGAATACATAGATTGCACAGAACCATGAATGTGGGTCTATTTTCGTAGAAACTGCCATTACAAAATACTGCACTAACATTTTGTTAATGGTAATGGAGCTCTCTCTAGTGGTTAGCAACTAAACTGCTTTTAAACATAAGCATTAAACAACATGGTTAAAAAGGGATTTAAATGTTGTAAACAGATAGTGGGAAGCTTTAATTGAGCAGTTGGTGCTCAACAAAGTGGTGTGGTAGGGTAGTGAGAGCCATAGGCCACAGGCATTTGCTTATTTTACGTCATAGATTTATGTTAATATTTTGATTCCATACTATAATTCAGCTAAATAATCATGTTTCTCTGTAGTTGTGAATTTGACTTTCTCTTTTTTTTTTTTTTTTTGTAAAGGATTCATGCACTCTGGCTACCCAATCATGATGCAGACTCGATCAGCCCCTGACTTATTGAAGCTAACCGACAAACAGGATCCTTGGGGGCCACTCCATGAGCTGGGCCACAACCAGCAGCGTGGGGTCTGGGAGATTAGCCCACACACCACTGAGGCCACCTGCAATCTGTGGTCGGTGTATGTGTGCGAAACGGTGCTTGACCTGCACCGGTCAAAGGGCCACGGCGCATTGGAACCTTCTGAGCGATTGGGGAGGATCCAGAATTATGTCAAAGGAGGGCGAAATCTTAAGGACTGGAGTGTCTGGGTGGCGCTTGAGACCTACTTGCAGGTATCATGTTTATTTTCAGATACCAACAGTACTTACTCTACAGTGATTGTTTTGGGTGATTTCTGAACAGGTATACTTGATCTAAAATGTCAGCAGCTCATTACAGTCTTCCATTATTTGGCTACATACTGTGCATTGATCTTATGTCACTGCTGTGTCATACTACTAAATTGTGTTACAGTGTAAATGTCAACTTACTGAATGATCAGTCACTGCTTTTTTGTCGGTACTGAGGAAAATAATGATTTCACAATGAAAGTGAATTAAACGTAATTGTGATGGAGTGACCATCACTACAGTTGTGGGTGTGCTCTGACTGCCATCCCAAGGAGCCTCGCTCTTTGGCGTTGCGGTCAGAGCCCCAGTTTGGTACCCTGGAGACCTGGGTTCGAAGCCGGGTGGGGTGACTTCTCCTCCCCTTCGCTACAAATGGTGTCAGAAGTGGGATGGCTTGCCGTGAGGTCATTGGAGGTCCACCCACTGTGTGAGCCATATGAGGGACCCCCAGGTTAGGTTGACCCCGGTGTGAAGGACCCCAGTGATAGGTGAAGCACCCTGGATGGGAGAAGTATGGTGGGAGATGCGTGAGGGACACCAGAGTGTGTGAAGGTGCATGGGTGCGCCTCCCGAAGGGGAAGGCAGTGTGATGGAGTGACCATCACTACAGTTGTGGGTGTGCTCTGACTGCCATCCCAAGGAGCCTGGCTCTTTGGCATTGCGGTCAGAGCCCCAGTTTGGTACCCCGGAAACCCAGGTTCGAAGCCGGGTGGGGTGACTTCTCCTCCCCTTCGCTGCAGTAATGAAGATAAAAACTTTAAGAGGATCTTTGCCTGACCCTTATTTCTTCATTTCCATCACCAGCTCCAGGAGCAGTTTGGATGGGATGCCCTGAAGAAGGTCTTTGCAGCATATCATGACATGGATGGGGTGCCTAACGACAACGACGGCAAGATGAACACGTATGCTGAGACCTTCTCCAAAGTGGTAAACAGGAACCTGACATCATTCTTCAAGACCTGGGGCTGGCCAATAACGGCTGAGACTGAGAGAAAGCTCTTAGATCTGCCTGTCTGGAGTGATCATCCAATGGCCCAGTATGCCTGAGAGAAAATAAGCTTATGATTACTTCAAAAGTATGTCCAGGCTTACTGTATGGATGACAAATTACTTTTTTTCAGTGTGGATTAAAAATCATTTACTCTCCTTAAAATGTTTTTGTTTTTATATGTTCTGCTACCCTGCAATATAGTCTATTTACCTACCAATTTTATTTACTAAAACTAATCCCAATCAAACTTAAGCTACAACGTCTGCAGTTTCTCTTGTCTGTCTAGTCAGTGACAGTACCAAAACGTTGATATTTATATTACAGCTTCATAATTTCAGTTCATTTGACTTCTGAATTGTTTGAGTCTTGAGCCTAAGGGTATCTAAAGAATATAATGAATACTCACAACCATTATTAATAATAACAGTCATTATAAGGTTCTCTGTTGTGTTTTCATCTATGTTGGGGTTCTCTGTGTTTGTGTGCATTATGACATTGGCAAAATATTCAATAAAAATTCCAATTTCAACTTGGTTTTATTTTAATCATTTTGTTTGTGTAGGGTGTACTTTCCTATGGTCATGAGGGATAAAAAGCATAATCAAATAAATAAAATGTAATGTGTATTATGAAGATTAATTTAACACAGTTGTGTAATGGTTTAGGAGAACTAAAATTGGTTAAATTCAAAACAATTACCAGAGAACAGTCATAAATGAAATTGAAAATGAATTACCAGAGAAACAATCATATTGAAAACTTTACCCATGCTATCTAATGAGCTCTGGATGAGCCAATAGGATTCATCCCAGCCTCAGCTGAGCATCAACAATGGCTGAGAATTCCACTCTGCCTGAACATTCTAGTTTGAGAGTTCTACTCTGAGCAGTCTAATTTGAAAGTAAACACATTGACACTTTGACTTTGACTGAGCAAGAGGCAGCATTGGAAAGCATATTCTCCCAGCAATCACCAGATTTTTTGAATAATACCTTCTTCTGAATTTTCTGTTTCAGTTTTCAGGTTGTAGTTTTGTAGTTTTGTGTCGTAAAAATATCTACTGAGGGACAAATAGATTTTGTGAAGGTCAAAAGAGATAGTGTGTGTCAGGACTCCTGAAAATGGAGTCTGGCTGTGTGGGATGTTTTGGGAATGTCCTGAGGGCAGCCTTTGCCAGCCTCAGGAACATGATCCACCAACGAGGAGTGAGGCAGAGACGGCGCAATTACCGCATCTCTAAGATGGAGGCCATCAAGAACCTGGGCAAGAAGAGGGGCAGAGGACTGGCGGTGAACGTGGATGTGGTGAAGATGGGAGCCAGGAGCACCAAGAAGAAGATGAGGACAGCTCAACTTCAGGCCTCTGGGTGGAAGCAGAGGAGGGAAGACCCTGGGGTGACTAAGAGGGAGCTTCAGGAGAAAATCAACACCATTCTTCTGGACTTCCAGGAAAGACGCAAGGCCCAGAGGGTCAGGCAGAGAGCCCAGAGACCCCCAGAGACACACCCCATGGACATTACCAACCAAGGGGAACTTGTGCCACTCATTAAGAACCCCAAAACTACTGATGTCCCACAGGGGCCGACTGAGGCAGCGGCGGACACACACCGCAGTGATGGTGGGAACAGCAACACCAATGTCCCAAGTAAGAGCACAAGGAACACACTGTGGAAGGAGGCAGCATAATTCAGTGGTGAATGAAAAGATGGCTAACCATTTTTTGTTTTCTTCTACCCTTTCTGTAGCCTGCTGTCCCCTCAGGGGAAAAAAGGCCCACTGTGGAAAGTGGCAGGACGTGGTTCTGGAGGGAGTGCCAGTGGTCCAGGTCAACATCGACAAGCGTAAGTGATGCTGGGGGTACAATAGTAATAGAATAGCAGGCAGAGCACAGCTAGCTAATAATCAATACACTAATATAATATTATCAATAGAATATAGAGTGGTATAATTAGCTTAAATTGGGCCGGAGCCCTCCGGAGCTCAGCTCCTCCTCCTCACCTCAGAAATACAGCCAGCCAGAGCTGAGCTCCCTATGCTACAGTATTTGTAGTAATACAATAGAGTGAGATACTGGCCACTGCGAGTAAAGAGAGGTTCCCCTCCTTACAAAAGCCAATTTAACCACTGGGTATAATGAACACATAATTTAAGACGTGTGTTTGATTGTGTGTGTTTCATTGTGTTTTGTAGGCAGCGTGGCAGTGATGGGAGCCCTTACTGCGGCCTGCTGTCCCCTCTGGGGCAAAAAGGCCCACTGTGGAAAGTGGCAGGACGTGGTTCTGGAGGGTGTGCCAGTGGTCCAGGTCAACATGGACAAGCGTAAGTGAATTAGAGAACAGCTAGGTGATATAATCCATAAAATATAATATTGTGGTGCCGAGGCTGTCTGCCTCTTAACAGATTGTGCCCCATGTTTCCTTGTGTTGTGCCTCTGTGTCTGTGTGTGTTTGTGTGTGTGGTGTCTGTGCGTGTGCGTGTGCGTGTGTGTGTGTGTGTGTGTGTGTGTGTGTGTGTGTCCCATGTGAACACAGAATTTAAGACGTGATCTGTGATTTATTGATTGTGTGTGTTTCATTGTTTTTTGTAGGCAGCGTAGCAGTGATGGGAGCCCTTACTGCAGCCTGCTGTCCCCTCAGGGGCAAAAAGGCCCACTGTGGAAAGTGGCAGGACCTGGTTCTGGAGGGCGTGCCAGTGGTCCAGGTCAACATGGACAAGCGTAAGTGAATCCGAGAACAGCTAGGTGATATAATCCATACAGTATAATATAGTAGCGCCGAGGCTGTCTGCCTCTTAATAGACTGTGCCCTACTGCCCTAATGTTTCCTTGTGTTCTCCCTCTGTGTCTGTGCGTGTTTGTGTGTGTGTGTGCGTGTGTGTGTGTGTGTGTGTGTGTGTGTGTGTGTGCGCGTGTGTGCCTGAGTGCACAAGTGTTTTTTCCTGCTCTGTCCTGTGTCTCCTAAAATGCCGCAACATGTCAATCAGTTTGTGATAGGTTTTGATTGGGAGGAGGTCAGGTTGGTAATAATAGGGGACTAGATAGGGTAGCGATTAATAAGGGCTGTGCTATTTTTTTGTCCACAGCTGATGAGAATTGATTGTCAGTTGTTGTATATAGTGTGATTTATGAGAGTACGTTCTTTTTTCTTTAGTTATTTATTAGTTGTAGGAGTTTGATGTTTTTATTAGTGGGACACCTCCTACTGCCCTATCTAACCTGTAGAAGACTTAGGCAATAAATCACCAGTTTGAGAAATCTACTGCTGCCTTTGTCTCCATCCATTTAAGTGGCTACTGTCTCTGCACTACAGTATTATCAGTACGATATAGTATGATCATCACTGCATCAATCAGAATCAATGATTTAGCATCTGATCTGTGATTAATTATATGTTTGTTTCATTTTTTTTTTTTTGTAGCCTGGGTATCGGGAACGAGGGCATATCGCTGGAGTCAAAAGCCTCTGAAAGATTCACTGCGCAGAATGGAAAATGGTAAGTGATCTTGAGGAAAGTAAAACTACAATTGAATATGTAGAGTAGGCCTAGTCCAGTTGCTGACTGAGCCTTATGTCTTGTGAGTGGTTATTTTACAACAGACCTCATACTTATGACTTCAGTTAATGCAACTGAAAAGTATATTTAATGAACATCTTGTGTATTTCATAGACAATGGCTCCAACAGTGCACCTCTTCCTGGACTTGAAAATGACCTCCAAACAGGTCAAGGGGACAATGCACAGGTTCAAGCAGCCATGGGCACAAGGGCCTATCGTTGGAGCCAGAAGCGCCTTACCTTCAGACCAGTAGAAACGACCCAGGACATCATCCAGCCCAACCAACTGGATACTGGACACTGTGGGAACATCTTTGATCTCAGTGAGTTAAACACAAATATTAGGACAGCACATGGGGTGATTGAAGTTCTCTGACTTTAAAAGTTTAAAAAAGACAAATTAGGAATCCCAGCATTGTTTCAACATATCTAGGGCACAGTGCTTTGACTAAAATGATTACCAACACTAACAGCACAGACACTGATTATCGCTCTCTCTGATGTATTAAAAATGTACCAGGGCATCCGGCCACTGGCAGAGTGAATGGGTGGACAGAGAGAAAGACCTCTGATTTTGCCCCCTACGAAGCGATCAACACCTTCCGTGCCTACTTGAACATCGGTAAGTTAGAGATACAACTTAACGCAAGAAGACAGTCCAAACCAAGGCATGCGTGTCATGTTTTTTTCTATTGTTGTTGTCAATTTTGCTAACTTGGTGAACTGAATGAATTAATGCATGAACTATTTCACATTGTGCACAGGATATGGGGCAGGAGGTGGATATCCGTCCCAGTACCCGACATCCGCTGGCACCCGCTAGGCAATAGGAGCCTCCTTCCCACACTCCTACATCTACTCAAATTTGTCATGTTTTTCTTAACTTTCTGATTAAAAATGGGGTGGGCTGCGGTGGTGATGGGGGCTGTTTCTCATGGATAGAAATTGGGAGTAATTTGGGGATTAAGTATTGGGTTCTTGGGTAATATCAGGTAGTTGAATAACTACACTGCATATTATAATTTTATTATAAACACCTTAAATAAAGTATTTTACCCAGCAACAGTGATGCTGCTTTGCACTTTTTTCCCCTCAGTCTCACACTTATTCTAGTTCATGCACGATCAAGTCTTAATGAGTGGCATGTTTTAACTTTCAGAATAAACAAGCTTAAACCAAATAAAGAGGAAGTTAAATCAGATACATTTGCACTTGTTGGCTGATACTCTGGCTTGTCTTTCACCATTGTCAGCAATTAAAATCACCATTACCCACCTTCTGCATTTGGTGACCTCTGTGTGCTGGTACATAGATTGACAGGTTACACAACACTGTTGGTCTAACTTAGGCTACATTATGCTGACAGTTGGGTTAAGAGATTTTTAGATCTAAGATGTGTGTAAAGTGTCAGCATTTCATTGTTATTTAAATGACTGTAAAATAAAACGCAATAACACACATGCAACTCATAGGCATAACACCAGTCACAGAGCCAACTGACTGAGTATCTTCCATGGTAGCAGCACACAAGAAGGACAAGTGCGAGATCAGACTGCATCAACCCAAAATACCTCAACACAGCATTGAAGAGGCCTCATCACCCAATGCGGAGCGTAGAAGAAGTGGCAGCAGAGATGTCTGGGGCAACAGTGTTCTCAGTTTTGAGAGTTTCTGACATTTCAGCATGTGTCTTATTTTTGCTTTCTTCCTCCTCCCTGTCCATTTGCTTAAACCACTCTTCAATGGTCAGCCCACGCAATACATCAAAGTTACAAACAAAGCCAGCGTCTGACATTTTTACAACTTTTTCTTACAATGTAACGTTTTTTTTAATTGACATTCGACTGAGGAGTAATATAGAAGTGAAGAGGCACACCTTTGTGTTTGTGCACGATTTACAACAGCTTGGATTGCTGAATCAGCCAATCACAATCAAGAACCAAGCACACAGTTTTAGATACCTCATTTGTTCCCAGATGCCGTTTGGAACCTGGAAAACACAGTGAATCTGGAACAGTGGACATGCAGGGTTCAGGTAGTCTAACCAGAGGGTCAAAATGCAGTACGCTTGATGCCTTCTCTCTCATCCCACCACAGACAGCCTGTATTATTTTCATTCAGAACATACAGGCCTCACCCATTTGGAGAAACCGGTCACAGCTCTTGCGAGAAAATCAACACGTACACATCTCCCTGTTTTTGGTGCGATTTACCCTTCTGTAAGGACCCCTTATCCTGCCTCTCAGTGATAAACCTGTGGGTTCCTACTGTATGTATGAACCCAACTCTGCCATGTTTTGTCTTAAATTTATCCTCATGGCCAGTATTACCGTAGAGGACAAATGGCCACAAACACCAGTTTATGCCCCTCTTTATATGACAAGACAGCATTCACTTGCCTTCTACTGATTGTTAATGTTAAAGATATGCATATTGCATATTTTTCCACTCTTTAGAATCTCACTATATCTGTTCCTTTGTCTGCACCAATCTAAACTAGATATACATAGCGGTACATGGTATGACCGCCGCAGTGTATTGAAATGTGGGAACTGTTGGTATGATGAATGTGTGGTAGAGCAGTGTTGTGAGTTGAGAAATTGTGTGAAAATTATTTCCTGGACGTGGGCATGGATGTGAGTTCAAATGAATGACATTGTGTGTGTTTGTGTAGTGTGTAGGAGTGATTTGTGAAAGAAATAGGCAAATTGAGATTTTGCACTATTAGAGCACCCCCTATGGGCCCAATTTTATGGCATGTACTGTGCTTTTAGAGGTCTTTATGCTGATTGTGCATGATATATTTTGTGCAGTTTCCACCTTCTTGGTCCAAGATATTGGCAATTCAAAATTCCAATTTTGTACATTTACCCATATCACTAGGTGGCGCTATGCTTAAAGTAAGTGTTTATGGGCTGGGTTGATAGGCCTCTGTAACACCGACATACTAACACAAAATAGTTGTCTTGGACAAAATTGTTGAGTTATTTAACAAAAACTGTTTTTAGACACCTACTTTCGACTATAAACATCGCCCCTTATGACGAAATGTCAAAACATTTAGTACACATGAAAAGAAAGCTGTTTAGAGTTGGCATGTCAACTTTGACCAAATTTGAGCAATTATCATATCATATTAACATATGATAAGATGATGATATGATAACAGAAGATATGGACTTTTGAAGAATTTTAAGCTATGTGCTAAATGTTCATTGACATGTAAATAAGAAACAGTTTATCTCAAGATAAATCCTTTGATAACAGTTTCAGGACTTGTCAGTGGGCATTCAGCAGGCTTAAAAAAGCCTGTTAACTTGGGCATGTTGTACAGGAGAGTTTTGTCTATACCTTTGCTTGTTGAGCAGGGGCGTCACTAGATGACTTTATCATAAAAAAAAAAACATAAATAGTGTTTATTTTGAGCAAATGAAATTGAAGTTTTGTTTTTATTTTGGCCAATCGGGGGCCCCCTGGCAGGCTGGCACATGTGGGGGCCCCTAGACTGCAGCCATATCTAGCCTGTGCGTTAATCCGGCCATGACCCTGATCGGTGAGCAAAACTCAAAGAGTGTCGTTTTGAAAGGAAGGCCAAAGATTATGGAATATGAGTCTCCTCGGTCTTGCCTGTACCAAGAACGCTGTGACGTAAAACGTGTATAGATTGCTGTATTATGACGTTAAGTTCTATTACCATGTGAGTACATGAAGGTATTCAAAAGCTATACTGTTACAAGAGAGAGAGAGCCACGTTTTTCGTGAGGTCTGCACGCAAATATAATTGTCGGTTTAAAAAAGAATAAGCAAACCCTTATAGGAGGATTCAAAGTTCATGGCTAAGAGCTTCTGAGATGGAGCTGAAAATGGATGAGGGGAGGGGGGGGTATTGGTGTTGGTAGGGGGTATTATTAATATATTGTGCTTATTTCAAAATACTGATTACTGTTTTTACACGTTTTACCCCTCAGCAGCATGAAGCAATGGAAAGTAGTCTGGGTGACACTGAAGCAAGAGATACTGATGGTCAAATTCGACTTTCCCTCCTCTCAACGTAAACAAAATCCTAGACTACTCAGAAATATTAAGATAATTACTTGTAAGCTCCAGCAGTACTTGAAGAAGATCTGTGCTTGATAATTGACAGAGGTCAAATGCTGTCATAAACACAGCAGTGGACTCAAAGCTACTGTACACTGTAAAGCAGATAGCCTGTTTAACCAGCATGTTAGCATGACATAGTTACCCTATTCTGTAACATTTCTGTAGGGTTTGGGAACCCAAGATGACTGGTGGGCCTGGTATTATGGCACATATGGAGTTTTTTTTTTCGAGCAAAGGAGCAACAACATTTACCTGGTATTAAAAGAGTTACTTTCATCACAGCACAAAAACATAATTTATATAGTGTGGCTGCTCAAATACTAGGGTGACTAGTAAATACTGTCATAAAAACACCAGTGGCCACAAAGCTACTCTAGATTATAAAGCAGATACCCTGTTTAACCACCATATTAACGTGAGAGAGTTATCCTATTCTGTAATATTTCCGTAGGGTTTAGGAACCGATGCCATGATTGGAAATGTACCATTTCCTGGGGCCCTTCTGAGGCAAGTTCTTGAGTAAAAAATAACAAACACTGAGTATATTTGTATTAATTGGACGTTCATGATCATCATTTTCCCACTGCAGTGGTCAGCGTGACCATGGGTAAGTGTGCCGCTACATCATAATCGAATGGCAGCGCTGTGTTTGGGATGGCAAAGAAGTAGCTGAGCTGGTCTGGCTCTTGCTAGCTCTGTTATGGAACAGGAATGGCAACAGCTATGTTGAGTATGTTTTTACATAATGTATATGTATAAGAGGTACAATGACATACTAAAACTGAAGGAAGGTCTCTATTAAATATTTGTATTTCTGAAAATATCAGGTACTTCAGATATTTGACAACAAACTGTTCTTTTACAGAAAGTATCTGGGAAAGACGTGGCCATGTTACTGATGCAGAAGGTCCAAGCCACTGACACCTGAGACGGCTATGACACAGAGCTGGTGAAACTGTTGGTTTTGGGAGACATAAATGTAAGAACGTCTTTTATGCTTAGTTTATTCAAATTATCTGTTATTTCATACCCTTCCCTGTCCACCATCAGGCAACCAACATCCCACCCCCACCATCACTGCACACTGAACAAAGGAGCTTGACTTATCATTGAATATGTCATTATGATGAGTATTTTACTTCAAGTTCTTCTTATGTAGGAGGCTCAAAAGCTACTAATAAGAAATGAAGACTGGGGGCATGCCTTGGCCTTGGACTGCATTTTAAGAAGAGCTTCATGTGATCCAGATGTGAGGAGGTAAGGATGCTTTCAAGGATCAAAATGTTAGTCACAGATATGTAAATTTCACTCGCCTTGAAATGTGAAAATGTGATGATTACTACTTTTTTAAAGGTTCATCAGCGACCTTGACATCAACGACCCACTAAAAACACTCTACCACCTCTATTTAGGCATAATGCCAGGAGGTGCTTATGTGAGTATTTGGATGTAACATCTTCAACCTCCAAAAAGAAGTCCAGTACCATACAACTTAGCTTGTTTGTCTACTTTCTTTCAGTCTTTTGGAGAAGAATTCTTGGAAGAGACCTGGAGAGACTGGAGGACTCATCTAGCCATAGTCCTGAACAACTGTGCCTGTCCCACTCACCTAAAACCTGCAGTGAAAGGGCTGGCAAGCACCCTTGGTATGAAATGAATAACTGGCTTATGCACACATACTATACATCTGGTACACCACTTTTGGTCATGGATGATAACTAATGAATCTCCCTTTTTGTCGTGTCTTTCATGTCTTCCAGAAATGAAAGGACAGATCTGGTCTGCCATTTCTGTTGCATGGCCATACAAGCTGAACTTGACCACTACAGTCCATATCATACTATGATTCTCATTAGACAGAATTTCAGGTGAATCAGAAATGAGACACAAATCCATGCAGAAATAACCAAGAAACATTCAGTAAAGTAACAGAAGATATGTCCCATCTCTTACTGTAGCATGAAAGGCGAGTTTGCCTCTGATGCTGCGATCCACAGAACAGAAATTTATGAATATATATTGTCTCTGCGCAAAGGCATCCAAAGTCCACATTTTCAGCTATGTTTTTTTAAAGCCTTTGTAAAGTGTCAAAATGTGTCAAAGAATATATGCATTCAATAGGCTATTAATTATAGGCATTAATTTGCTTTTGTATGGCTATAAGTCATTTTATTTGTTTTAAAAACAACTCCCAAACATATTATCCTATCAGATGAGTTTACTGTCTGCAACGCAACAGGGCTATGCACATCTATGGGCAGCCTCCTAAGCGTAAGAAAGCACTTCAGCCGTTTCACTGCAATCTTACATAGTAATAAGCATCGCCTCTTTCAGTACAGCCAAATGTGGTTGAGTTGTTCAAACTGGTTTATTGCATGACATTCATGACATTTTGCAGCTATGCCATGCACTGCCACCAAAGCTGCCATGTTGGACTGAACCAGAATGGATGACGAACTTCAAAAGGTTTACTGAAGAAGCACCTGAAGAAGCACCTGCCCATGACAACAATCCTGTTGTACCTGTCCAGAACTTTGCATTTTACCTTGGTGCTGAGAGTCCGTGTGTCAGAGCACAGGACAGGGAGATGGAGGTGCACACTGCAGTATCTGTCGATGAGAACAATCCTCTCGTACCTGTCCATGACTTCTCATTGGACCACGGTGCTGACCTCATCCCTACTGAGGTGGCCCTGCAACTAAATGCAGGAGGAGAGGAGCATAAACTCCAGTGCCCCGTTGAACTGGCCACAAGCGATGACTCTGTGTGCCACATAAGCGACCCCATGCTGATCACAGAAAAACCTAAGAGGAAATCAGCCATTAAGGTTTGTCTACATGATTAAAACAGTGAACAGCTGGCTTATTAACTGCACATGTACTTATCTTAAAAGTGTTTTAAATGTGTGGCTTTGTCATGTTTGTTTGGTTTCAGCGGTTCTGGATTCGCTGCCTCAGCTGGTGTGGAAGAGTAGAACACTAACTTATCTCTCCATGAAAATTTAGAGCCATACATTTCTGCAACATTTAATTAGGCATCCACAATATCTTCAATAAAAATGACTATATTTACAGTCCATGGATGTCTAAATTGTCTTTTGAAATACCATTTAAATTCTTTTGCACTTACTCTATAGGTCTTATGGTTTCTTTTTCATAATCGGACATTGATCGGACAGCTGGCAAAAAAATATACAATGTAAATGTACAAGATTGTCATACAAGAAAGTTCATTAGTTACAAAGTTGTGAAGTTGTCAGATGTCACAAATAAGCTGTATCTTGGGTCTTGGCATGAGGAGTTACATGTGTGTAGATTGAAGCAGCCATGTTTTTTTGTGTGTGCATTAGTCATTGACAGACACAATCAATTTTATTGTATTGTAAAATCACAGATTTTCAATAGGAAATTCACATTTATTTGTTTTTACTTGTTAAAACATTAATACACAACATGAAATGATAGGCTGCTTGAATTTGCCCAAACTATGTCAAATACTTAAAGCCATGGTGTGTAAGATTTTGTGGGTATTCCTTGCCAAAGATAGGTTAACATTTGTAACTGTGTTCATTAGTGTGTAATTACATCCAACAATGAATCAATGTGCATTTTCACACTTAGAATGAGCTCTTTATCAAAAATGAAATTGCTATGACCATCATGTTGCACTGCTATGTTAAAAAGCACTCTGTCCTGGTCATCAAGTTCAACCTTATTATCTTATGTAGCCTACAGTTAAAAAACATGTTTCCCTGTGCAATGAAACTCTTTCTTTGCTGCATATCTTTAAGATATGATAAAAGACATAAGGCAAAGTAATCTATGTACAGTTTACATTTTCATCCAATAATCATGCCTTTTTCCAAACACTTTGAGCTGGTGTAAAGTCCCTGCAGGTAAATTGAGTCCTGAAACTCCCTACAGAAGGTGTCTTGATTTCTCTTTCTTTCCATTGCTAATTTTCACTGCAAAACATATTGTTTTATCAAATTTGATACAAGAAAACGAATATTCATGGTTGCTGCATTGAAACTAGCAAAATAGTAGGTGTATCAGCTACAGCCATTTCAGCTGACAGCATGATATTCTATCGGGGGGAGGGGAAGATGACAACCTTCTTGTGGATTATTTTAGTAGCTGCAGCATTCCAACCCAACGTGTTTGCTGTCCAGTAGTGACTCAGCACCTGGATAAGAAACAACCCAATTTGGGTCGTTTTCAACCCAGTAGCTTTTAGAGTGTAGAGAACATGGTTTCATGACACCTCTACTTTGTTGCATGTTGTGTTGTCTTAGTCTAAATCTAGTCCCGTGTCTCAATAAACTTTACTCATCTAAATAAACCGTTACACTATGTTAAGGTGAAATGTGAATGAGAGGTAAGAGGAATGTTTATGTACCTGTGTGTGTGTGTGCATGTGTGTATGGTTGCTTTATGTATCTGTATGTGTGTGTGTGTATGTGTATGAGTGTACTGTGTGTGTGTGTTCTCGAGTGTCTCATCTCTGAGGTACTTCTTGAAATGCAAGGTCACCAGTCTCTAGTCTTGTCCATGCCATTTGGGCCATTTTGGCTGACTACTTCCTGCGGGTGGATGGGGCGGAGTTGGGGACAGCGGACTGACATGACCCCTCTCTCCATAAACATGACCCTTGCCCCGTGGGCACCCTGACCCCTTGGTCTCTTACCCCAGTGAGCAGGGACTACACCGTGGCCATGGGAACAGCTCTGTCTGCCTCTGTGCTCAGACCAACTGGAGGAACCGAGGATCAGCATTGAGGTAAGTTAGAGACAGATGGGTTAGAGACTGGCCATGTCTGTGGCTGGTGAGTTAGAGACAGTGGCCATGTCTGTGGCTGGTGAGTTAGAGACAGTGGCCATGTCCGTGGCTGGTGAGTTAGAGACAGTGGCCATGTCTGTGGCTGGTGAGTTAGAGACAGTGGCCATGTCTGTGGCTGGTGAGTTGGAGACAGTGGCCATGTCTGTGGCTGGTGAGTTAGAGACAGTGGCCATGTCTGTGGCTGGTGAGTTAGAGACAGTGGCCATGTCTGTGGCTGGTGAGTTGGAGACAGTGGCCATGTCTGTGGCTGGTGAGTTAGAGACAGTGGCCATGTCTGTGGCTGGTGAGTTAGAGACTGGCCATGTCTGTGGCTGGTGAGTTAGAGACAGTGGCCATGTCTGTGGCTGGTGAGTTAGAGACAGTGGCCATGTAAGTGGCTGGTGAGTTAGAGACAGTGGCCATGTCTGTGGCTGGTGAGTTAGAGACAGTGGCCATGTCTGTGGCTGGTGAGTTAGAGACAGTGGCCATGTCTGTGGCTGGTGAGTTAGAGACAGTGGCCATGTCTGTGGCTGGTGAGTTGGAGACAGTGGCCATGTCTGTGGCTGGTGAGTTGGAGACAGTGGCCATGTCTGTGGCTGGTGAGTTGGAGACAGTGGCCATGTCTGTGGCTGGTGAGTTAGAGACAGTGGCCATGTCTGTGGCTGGTGAGTTGGAGACAGTGGCCATGTCTGTGGCTGGTGAGTTGGAGACAGTGGCCATGTCTGTGGCTGGTGAGTTGGAGACAGTGGCCATGTCTGTGGCTGGGCTTCTACTTCACTCATATGGGACCAGATCTGGCAAAATGAGTCACTGTGACAAAAATTCAAAATTGAGATTTTGGTACCAGTGAAAAGACAAGATGATACACTTAAAAACTAGATGTACCACACGGTGGTACATGGTATGACCGCCGCAGTGTATTGAAATGTGGGAACTGTTGGTACGGTGTGGTAGAGCAGTGCTGTGGGGTGACATACAGGGGCGTCTCCAGACATATTTTACTGGGGCATGTGCCCCAGTACTGGTCTGTAGTGCCCCAGTATAAATTTCACCAGTAAAAAAACACTTTAGAGTTTTAGGTCTGCATTGCATAATCCACAGAATTCACACATAGCTACTTAATATGGCACCGTTTGCTACTTTTGCTACAACTTTTGCTACAATATTGCTACTTTATTTACTCCATACACAATACTCACATGGCTAATTAATATGGCAATTTATTCATGCGACTTTGGCTGTGATTGGGGTCCTGTGCTCACTTCAGAAACAACTTCGGGATGTAAAGTCTAAAAACTGTGTTGAGCGCTATTTCTTTCCACCTGTCTCACAGGTTAGTACCAGGTAAACAGCTCATAATTATGACCGCCGCTAGCGAAGCTAGCGAAAGCGGTCATTATAGTGTTGCCGCGACTTTTTTCCCTTTTTTTTTTCTTTTTTTTCACCGATTTTCCGTCAACGATTTCCGGGACACTGGAAGTACGGGGGACATGAATCTTTGTAGGCATGTAGCCCTAGAAGTTTTTGAGCGACTAGAAGCTTTTGGTCCCTAAGGGCCACCCCCCCGCTTTGCCAGGGTCCGTCAAAGAGGGGGAGACCGGCAAAAGTTTTTTGCTGAATAACTCAATGAACGTTTCACCCAATGACATGAAATTTTTGTGATATGTCGGTGTTACAGAGACGTATCGACTCAGCCCATAAACACTCATTTGAAGCATAGCGCCACCTAGTGATATGGGTAAATGCAAAAATTGGGATTTTGAATTGCCAATATTTTGGACTAAGAAGGTAGGAACTGCATAAAATATCTCATGCACGATCAACACAAAGACCTCTAAAAGCACAGCACATGCCATAAAATTGGGCCTATAGCAGCCGCTGTAATTGTACAAAACCTCATTTTGCCTATTCCTTTCAGAAATCACTCCTACACACTATACAAACACACACAATGTCATTCATTCAAAACCCACATTCATGCCCACTTCCAGGAAATCATGGAATCAGGGGTGATGATAACAGAAATATTTTTGAAAATTATGATTAAAAGTGAAGTGAAATGTATTCAGAATATAAGTATAACACACAGGCATTGGGAATATCGACATTGGGAACATTGAAATAAAACATAGACTTGCTGAATACATATTATTTTATAACATTGTCACGGTGTTACTCTGGGCGTTGGTAATTTTCATGTTTACTTGTCGCTGTTACTCACCTGTTAGTCAATTAGGTTCACTCCCCGGGTTATCTGCTAGCTCACGGCACCTGTACTTCCTTGTTTAGACACTCATTAGATTATCTCTCGCACTCGCTCCCCTCGTTTCACGATTACGGTAATCATCCGCCTCACCTGCACTTCCTGGTTTGTGATCATCACGAGTTATTCAATCATTCTACTCACCTGCCCTCCTCGTTTCACGCTCGTTTAGTTTCCCGGGGTTTCCACTACTTATACTCGCCTCTCTCACTCCCTCCTTGTCAGTCCGTCTGCGAACCACGGTGTATTCCCTCGGCAAGCTATTTGACTCCTGACTTCTCTGCGTCTGTTTGGCTGTGTATTCCTAGTGTTGCTCGTCTCCCGTCTGTTCCTGTGTTTCCCCTGTCTGTCTGTCAGAATCTCCTGTCCTCCGGTACCGACTCCTGCCTGCCTGACTCCGCCTGACTCTCCAGCCCTTGGCTTCGACCCCGGTCCGTCCCTGGCTCTCCCTGGCTCTTCAGTGCCCTGGTGAACGACTCCTGCCTGCCCCCGACTCTGCCCTGCTCTACTGCCCTGGTGAACGACTCCTGCCTGCCCTCGACTCTGCTCTGCTCCACGGTCCTGGTAACGACTCCTGCTCGGCTGACTCTCCTGCTCCTGGTCTCGACTTCCGCATGCCCTCGACTCTGCTCTGCTCTTCTGCCCCCGGTAACGACTCCTGCCCGGCTGACTCTCCTGCCCCTGGTACCGACCTCCGTCTGCCTTCAACTCTGCTCTGCTCTACTGCCCCGGTAACGACCCCGGCCCGGCTGACTCTCCCGCTCCTGGTCTCGCCCCTGGTCCGTCCCTGGTTTTCCCTGGTTCACCAGCCCGCCGGCTGTCTACGCCTGCCCGCCTGCCTGGGTGCCTCATCGCTCCGCTGGAGGATACTCACCGGCTCTTCAGAGCCTTTGACTTTTTCCCACTTCCCCCAACCCTTAAATAAACTATTGTTGAGGTTACGCAATTGGGTTTCTCTGCCTGTCTGTCCGGTTCCCGTGACAAACATATTATTTAAACATACATGTTATGCACCAAAACATAGATTAGTAGGCCTATTGTTGCTATTTAGATTTGTGTGTGTGTGTGTGTGTGTGTGTGTGTGTGTGAGAGAGTGAATACATATGGCCATATATTACATTTTTGTATGGGAGACAACCATGTGACAACCAACCCCAAACAGAGTGTGACAACCATCCCCAACTGACCTTATGCTAGTAGTGACGCTAGCAGCCACAAGTTGTAGCATAACTAAGAAAAACATATTGAAAATATAGCTCTGTCTTTATACTTTTTAATGGTAATAGTTTTTCTAAAGTCAACCAATTAGTTACAAAACTAGAAAAGAAAACTTAAAGTCCTGTGTGACAACCAACCCCGGTCTCCCCTACTGTATCTTTTTAGCCATCCACATGTTTAATGGTAAAACACCCATAAGGCTGAAAGGACTTAAGGCATAAGATGGGCACAAGTTATTTTTTTAGAAGTGTTAGGCAGGTGCACACAAAGTGTACACACACAGGGGTACACACAATGTCAGGGATTTTGCAGGATTATAGTCAAGTGTATGATCAAAAAATTACACCAAATTGGTTGTATATGTCAGGAAGCATACATTCACAGAAGATCTGTGGTAGTTCTTGAAGATGTTTGGCGCAAGCTATCAGCCAAGTTCCTTCAAAAACTCTATGCAATAGGCCTAGAAGAATTGACGCTCTTTTAAAGGCAAAGGGTGGTCACAATAAATATTGATTTGATTTAGATTTCTCTTTTGTTCAGTCTCTGCATTTTGTTAATTGACGAACATAAATGATTAACACTTCCATTTTTGAAGGGCTTCCTAGTTGACAGCCTTTTTTCACATCTGCGTAAGACTTTTGCACAGTACTGTATTTTTTTTTTAATGATAAATAAGTGTTAAAAAGTTTTTTTTGCTTGTGCACTCGCATTAATTCTCTGTGCCCCAGTACAGTAATAGGTCTAGTGACGCCCCTGCTGAGGACTGGCACCTGGTGTGGTCTTCTGCAGCTGTAGCCCAAGAGCTTTAAAGTTCAATATGTTGTGCAGGGTTGTTCCGAGATGGATGAGGTCAAAGAATGTGCACAGGGTGAAAGGAGATAGAAAATTGCATGATAAATGCGGTTTTCATGAGATTAACACAGTAAAATATATTAAAAAAAGCAAACCAAAAGTTTTTACGTATATTGTAATGCGTCACAGCTGTCTTGATGGTGCTACATCTACAAATCACTTTAATGGCTCCTTTGGATTTCAGGAATGTTTGGGGTTGGAAATAAATTCATATTAAGAAATAAATACATTGTTTGTATCTGTCACGGTTTTATTCTGTTGGGTGGTGGTTTTGTGTTTCTGTGTCGTATTTTCTGCTACAGCCTCATTGTCTAATTCTCAGTTCAATCTCAATCACTTTACTTCCCCGGTTGTTCCTCCACTCTGATTACCCTCACCTGCTCCGCCACGCCCATCTCCAGCTGCCACTCGTTTCCTGGTTTCTCTCCCTCGCTATTTAATCTCTCACTTTTCACTTATTCTCTGTCAGACCGTCAGCGAACTTCAGATCCGTCTAAGCAAGCATATTGACTCTGGCTCTTCTCCCTGCCTCCTGCTCTTTGTCGTAGTGTTTACCTGTACGTTTTCGTTTCCTTTGTCGGCTCCCTGCTCGTTCGTCTCCTGTGTTCCTGCCTGCTCGTTTGTCTCTCCCTCTGTCTTCAGTTCCCCTGTGTCTGGCTTCTGCCTACCCTGCATCTGCTCCCTGGTTACGAACACGGACCGAACCGACTCTGCTCAACGCTTCTGCCCCGGCTACGACCCCTGCCTGTCCACGGCTCTGCTCAACTCCACTGCCCTGGCTACGACCCCTGTCTTCCCACGACTCTGCTCTGCTCCACTGCCCCGGCTACGACTCCCGCCTGTCCCCGACTCCGCTCTACTCTCCAGCCCCGGCTACGACCTGCCGCCTGCCTACGACTTCGCCCTGCTCCCCAGCCCCGGTGAACTGACCCGCCGCCAGCTGACTATCCTGAGTGCTCCGCTCTACTCCACGAGCGGCAGTCCACCAGATCGTGGGCTTTGGACTATATCCCTTTCCCCCCGTCCCTTAATAAAAACTCTGTGACGCTCTTGGGTCTGTCCGTTTTGTTCTGGTTTGTGACAGTATCACTATGTAGGCCAATTGTATTCTAATATTTAAAGCTAAATGAGAAACAATTGTATGCCATTAATATATATATTTTCTAAGTATTTGTAGTCTACTAGACTAACTTAGGGCGCTTTCACACCTAGCTCTTTGAAACGGAATGTGGATCGCTTGCGCCTCGGGATTGGTTCGATTGGGCATATGTGAAAGCAACAATTGTACTCTGTTCCGGAACAAAATAAACCGATCCAGACCGCTTGGAGGGGGTGTTCTCGGGCCCTTTTCAATCGATCTCTAGAAAGCTATCGGGCCAGTGTAGTGGGATATCACATTATTTTCACTGTACAGTGGTCCCTCGTTATTCGCGGGAGTTAAGTTCTAAAAATAACCCGCGATAGGCGAAATCCGCGAAGTAGTCAGCTTTATTTTTTGCCATTATTACAGATGTTTTAAGACTAAAACCCCTCACTACACGCTTTATACACTTTTTCAGACAGGCATTGACATTTTCTCACATTACTCTCTTCTACTCTCAAAGTTCAAACTTGCAAACATACAGCACTTCGGAGTCACACAGCTAGCGATGGAAGATTATGGAAATTTTACAAGCTGAGCGCATTCTGTACTGTACAGGAGATTGATTGACAATGTTCTTCAGTCCCTTAGCGAATCAGGGAGAACACAATGCGCTGTAAAAAAAACGAAAAAACAAACATGCACTAAAAAAAGATCCGCGAAACAGCGAGGCCGCGAAAGGTAGCCTAAACCGCGTTATAGCGAGGGACTACTGTACAGTACAATGTAAATTTGGTTGTGTAAATTAATGAGAGCTCGTCTTCTCCTGCGGTATCTTCTTTTGGCAGCGCATCTCCTCATAAGGTGTAGTGTCACATTATTTTCGAGACGTAGTCTGGACTCACGCTCAAATTGAATGTATTCTTGATAACATACACATTGGTATGCCATCCAAAGGACTATGGCTATGGTAGTAGGCTAGGCGGGAAGCGGTTAAATTTTAACGAATGAGAGTACGGCTTAGCCTAGTGCGTAGGTTAGAATGGAATGGATTTCATCGCACCCGTGTTTGTTTACAAACTTTACATCATTTGTTCCGTTCTAAAAATGTGCTGTGTGAACACGAAACGATCCCGGAACAATGTCAAGAATCTGTATCGGTTTAGGGTTTGTATCGGAACAAAAATAGGTGTGAAAGCACCCTTAAGCTATGCAATGCTACAGCAATTCATTGCAAAATACATCAAATGGAATATAAATGGAACATTTCGCCCATAGCTGTTAATTCCTCTATTACATCACAACAGTGCCCAGTATATATAATGATTGTTCATGGTTTGTTTCAATCAGATGTAATCTACAGTGGCCATTTCTGTGGTCTGAGTGTCTATGAACTATGATTGAATATTCATTGAATGTCTTAATCAATGTGACGAAGCTACACTCACTGGATGCTTTTTAGGTACATCTTTCTATGACTGGGTTAGACCCCTATTTGCCTTTAGGACTATCTTTTACATTACATTACATTACATTGTAGAGGAATACTGAGCAAATCGACTACAAACATACACACAAGGAGGTATATGTGCCCTAGGTAAGTATCCCAGCGCAGGTACACTTCAGACACACCCACCCTCTGCACACAGACTCATACGAGCACGAGGCAACTAGGTAAAGAGTTGGTTAGAGATTAGTTTTGTTAGAAAGGGTAGCATTTTCGGAAAAGAAGGGTTTTCACAAGCGTTTTAAAGGTCGAGAGGGATGTTGCCGCTCTTGTAGGTAGGTTGTTTCACCATCGAGGGACGACGACAGAGAAAAGTTTAGATTGACATCGCCTTGTGTAAGGAGAGGGTATGGCCAGATGGTTCGTATTAGAGGATTGCAATGCTCTGGACGAGACGTAAGACTTTTGTATGACCTTGAGATAAGCAGGGGCAGATCCTGATGTGACTTTGTAGGCTAGTGTCAAAGCCTTGTGTTGAATTCTGGCAGCCACTGGGAGCCCATGCAGGTTGATGAAGAGCGGAGTGATGTGTGCCCTTTTGGATTGATTGAAAACCAGTCGCGCTGCTGTGTTGTGGACCATTTGCAATCAAGCACATGCAGGTAGGCCAGCCAGGAGGGAGTTGCAGTAATCGAGGCGTCTTAATTCTTGATGGTTGATTCAAAAGGGTGTTTGAAACATTCCACTGACATTCTGTCAGTATTGACATGACCGACATGACAAGCATCACGTAGTTGCTGCAGATTTGTTGCCGGCCTTGATACAAATTTTTAGTTCCCCCACATCCTGAAAGTGGTGGCCTTGCAGTTTAGATAATGGACCTGCAACTGGATGGTCACAGGTTCAAATCCTCCAGAAGGTTGCAGGTCAAATCCATCATCTGCAACTGTGATACCCTGAGCATGGCACTGTCCGCAGACACTGCTCCCTAGGCACCATTGTTATGGCTGCCCCCTGGTCATGTGTGTGATGGGTTAAAATTAGAGTTTTAATTTCCTTCTCTGTGCTGTGGTGTGCTGTCTGATCACAGTCACAAATGGGAATCACTTTCACTCTGTTGGATTGAGATCTGGTGGCGGTTGAAGCCACTGGGTTACAGGAAACTCCCTGCCATGATCAAAATAACAGTTTGTGATGTGAGAGACATGGTGAATTATCCTGCTGGAAATACCCATCAGGAGACGGGTACACAGTGGTCATAAAGTGATGGACATGGTCAGCAAATATACTTACAGTTAGCGATGCTCAATTCGTACTAAGGGGCCCCAAAGGCCAACACAAAGGTGAATGATTTTCAGTTAGTTTGCTCCTTAAATGCAAACATCAACATTATGGCAACATGTACATGTTATACAAGTGGATAAATTGATGATAATACAACACAAGGTGTAACACATACAGTAGCCTATTTGCATGTTCATTGTTTTTCTGTGTATTATCAAAACTATTCAGGGATTCCTAAAGGGCAAATTGACTGCAAAACATAGTCATTTCATAAACATGCTTATTTAATTGTTTTTTTTTTTATTTCATTTTTATATCTAGTATATTTCTTTTTTATTGATCCACACAGTTGTTGGAGTCAGTGGACCAAGTATTTCATTACATATTGTACTTGTATAATTGTATCTGACAAAAATTGTATTTGAATGTAATTTATAATTAATTTTTTAGCACGGACCAAGAGCGCAACACAGTTTTTAAGCCTCTGACATACATTGTAAGTACGTTACAAACATACATACAAACGTTACAAACATTGCTCAAGAAATTCTGATCAGGTAGAATCATCAGTTAGCCTACTTCCTGACTCATTACAAGTCTGGTGTAGTATAGTTTTAGGATAGGAACATAAATGATTGAATGTGAGAAAAAAACAAATGTTTATTTGACTGTGTTTGGCTACAGACTATATAATACACATAGTAATATTAGTATATAGTAGCAGGTAAATTGAGTTGTTGGGAAAGGTTATATCTTTTAACTCTTAAATATCCTGTACAAAATATTATGCTTTTAAAACAATTCATATTTTGTACGAATTTGTCTGTATGTAATTGTGAGAAAGTTACGCTGCGAAACAAAATAACTTCCTGTTTTTGGTGTGAAAAGTAGCAGTGTCCAGCAGTTGTATCTGTATCTGATGGTTTACCATGACATTGCTGTGGAATTGCAGAACTGTAAGAATTGCAAATGACTTGCTAAATGGCAAGAAGTCTGCAGGCAAGAAAGGAGTTACACAAGAGTTGTACCTGTTTAACCAGTTTTGCATTTTTATCTGTTTTGTTTATGCAAAAACTAATTTGACATGACAGTATTACAGGGAAGGCAGTGTAATTGCTTCTTACCACAAGCTAGAAGCATGATGAACATGATAAAAACATGATATGAGATTTTTTGTATAACTGCAGGTTAAGGTGTGTGGTGTAAACCAAGCATTAGTTGCGTAGGCTGAAGTACAAAGACAGTTTTGAATTTGTTTCTGATTCCCTCGTTAGTAAAGTGTGTAGAGTAATAATTTGGTGTATTGGTTTAGTGTAATAGTTTGGCTTTATTAAATGAAATACAATACATCAAGCAAAACATAGGAAAATGTAAAAGGTAAGACACTGGGACAGAACATTGAACATTGTGATTGGATAACACATGAACATTCCCCCTGTAATAGAACATGGGGGCACTATTCTACATATTCTCACTTACCTATTGACAATCTGATATAACTGTGTGTTTGTTTAGATTCTGCAGACTGCCTTGACACCTAATCCTCAGCCAAAAAGAATCATTAAAAAGAAGTTGTATTTCAGTGTAGAAAATAGAACAACTGGAAATTTTCTTTAAACTCTCACCACTCAACATTAATCCAAAATGGCCCGGGAGGTAGCTTATTCTACCATGATGCGTGGAATTCAGGAACTCAACTTCAACAAGCCCTCAGTGCCCTGTCAGCTGCTGCTGAATGGCCACCATGCTTTCCCACTGGCGGTGAACAGCAAGAATCAGGTCATTGTAGCTGCCTCGTGCTATGGCCTTGGCCGCATAGTGGTGCTGGGGCATGAAACATACTTGAGGGTGTTCCCAGATCTAGTTAAGAATGCCCTGGGTTGGCTAAAACCCTCACCTGACAGGGCTAAAGTAGGTGTCCATCCCAGTTACAAGTCCATACTTGATAATATATCCTCAGTGGATGCAGAGGTGTGCAAATTTAGAGATGATCTGGGGGTCTATGTCCATTTCATTGTTATATCTAGTATATTTCTTTTTTATTGATCCACACAGTTGTTGGAGTCAGTGGACCAAGTATGTCATTACATATTGTACTTGTATAATTGTATCTGACAAAAATTGTATTTGAATGTAATTTAAATTAGATTTGGGGGTATGGTGGATTACTGAGGTCTATAAAATCAATATGCTCTGGTGGCCATGGTGTAGGCCTACAGTATATGATCCATACAATCTTAGTATTTTCTCCATGGGTAAGGTTAAAGAATGTGCACAGGGTGAAAGGGGGGTGAAAGGTGCATGACAAATGCAGTTTTCATGAGATTAACACAGTAAAATATATAAAAAGAAGCAAACCCAAAGGTTTCACGCATATTGTAATGCATCACAGCTGTCCTGATAGTGCTACATCTTCAAATCACTTTAATGGCTCCTTTAGATTTCAGGAATGTTTAAGTTTTGGAAATAAATTCATTTAAAAAAATAAATACACTGTATCACTATGTGGGCCAATTTTATTCTAATATTTAAAGCTAAATGATAAAAACAATTGCATGCCATTAATATATATTTTTTTAAGTCTTTGTAGTCTACTAGACTAAGTTAAACTATGCTATGCTTCAGCAATTTATTGCAAAATACATCAAATGGAATATAAACGGAACATTTTGCCTTTAGCTGTTAATTCCATTATTACGTCACACCAGTGCCCAGTATATAATGCATGTTCATGGTCTGTTTTAATCAGATGTAATCTACAGCTTTGCACACGAATTGAGGTCTGAGAAGAATCAATCAATCTACTGCGTTCATCGAAGATCTAGTTCCCCATGCACACTAGTAAGGGCGGTGTGGCTTCTCTCCAGCAATGGATCAAGAGAGTCGAAATGGAGAGTGTCGAACGGCAAAATGCCTTGGAAGAAGCGAAACAGTTTGATTTACCTGTTTGTTGTCCAGCACCCAGACAATTTAGACTGATGGCCGTGCTGTGGGCCACTACAGTTACAGGAGCTGGCTCTTAAGCCTCTGGCCAGTGAATATGGTCCGTACCGGTCACCTCCAGGCTGTTATGTGGCCAGAGGGGTCAAAGAGGCAACGTTCTTTCTTTGATGGCTCATACTCTGAGTAGCATCGTCAGGCAGCAGCACCCTCTATGGAAATTTCCAGATTTTCTTTAAAAGCCTTTTTAATAACCAGGCTGTAACAGCTTACAACTAAAGGTCACAAAAAAAGACCCAAAAATAATGGAAAAACTAGATGTACCGCATAGCGGTACATGGTATGACCGCTGCAGTGTATTGAAATGTGGGAACTGTTGGTATGATGAGTGTGTGGTAGAGCAGTGTTGTGAGGTGAGAATTTGTGTGGAAATGATTTTCTGGAAGTGGGCATGAATGTGGGTTTTAAATGAATGACATTGTGTGTGTTTGTATAGTGTGTAGGAGTTATTTGTGAAAGGAATAGGCAAAATGAGATTTTGTAAAATTACAACACCCCCTATGGACCAAATTGTATGGCACGTGCTGTGGTGTTAGAGGTCTTTGTGCTGATCATGCATGACGTATTTTGTGCAGTTCCCACCTTCTCGGTCCAAGGTATTAGCAACTCAAAATCCCAATTTTTGCATTTACCCTTATCACTAGGTTGTGCTATACTTCATTGACATGTAACTTCGAAACGGTTTATCTTAAGAAAAATCCTTTGATAACTTTTTGTCAGCATTGTCTGTAGATGACATATACCAAATTTGGTGAGATTCACATGAACGGCCTATGACGAGTTCGTTCAAATTCGTTTTCGCAATGTTAAAATTTCACGGAAATTGTTTTCGTTGGAAGTGGGCATTGACCAGTGCTTTCAATGCGTGAGAGTCAATAAATTTCACGATAAAAAAAAAGTACTTGTAAACATTAGTATTCTCTAGATAATAGGCAAAATGACATTTTCTACAATTACAGCACCCCCTATGGACCAAATTGTATGGCATGTGCTGTGATGTTAGAGGTCTTTGTGATGATCGTGCATGACGTATTTTGTGCAGTTCCCACCTTCTCGGTCCAAGATATTAGCAACTCAAAATCCCAATTTTTGCATTTACCCTTATCACTAGGTGGCGCTATGCTTCAAGTGAGTGTTTATGGCCTGGGTCGATACGTCTCTGTAACACCGACATATCACAAAAATTTCATGTCGTTGGGTGAAACGTTCATTGATTTATTCAGCAGAAACTTTTGCCGGTCCCCCCCTCTTTGACGGACACTGGCACAGCGGGGGGGTGGCCCTTGGGGGCCAAAAGCTTCTGTTCGCTGAAGAAGTTCATGTCCCCCTGACTTCCAGTGTCCCGGAAACCGTTGACGGAAAATTGCTGGAAGGAAAAAAAAAAAAAAAAAAAAAAAAAGGGAAAAAAGTCGCGGCAACACTATAATGACCGCTTTCGCTAGCTTCGCTAGCGGCGGTCATAATTATTGGTGTTCACTCTGCATGCACACTGATCTCATTAACCCTAAGGACTAAGCCACTCTTTTCTTTCAGTCCTATCCCTATTTTCCTATTCTATCCTATCCCTGTAACTGTAATTATTTTTCAATTAAATTAAGATTTTTCTTCATTAACACTTAAGTTTACATATATGTCCAGGTTGTGCTCTTTCCATTGATATGAGTAGCATGTCATTATGTAACATACTGTAATAGAGAAGAATGGGTGTGATTTTGGTATTTTGACTTCATTATAGAGGGGCTTGAGGGCATTGTTGAATTTTTTTATCACGCAATCTGCACATTGAAATCACCAACCCTGAGGGCTAAGCCCCCCTTGTCTTTCAGTCCTAGTGATGCCCTTATGCTAGACAGACATGATGAAACAAGAGTAACTACGCTACACCCCAACCCCCAAGAAGCTCCACCTTTTGCATTCTTTCTGTCCTGATGGTAATAGCTTTTTGCATTTTGCAGGGTAGACTGGTTACAGCACGGACCAAGAGCGCAACACAGTTTTTAAGCCTCTGACATACATTGTAAGTACGTTACAAACATACATACATACGTTACAAACATTGCTCAAGAAATTCTGATCAGGTAGAATCATCAGTTAGCCTACTTCCTGACTCATTACAAGTCTAGTGTAGTATAGTTTTAGGATAGGAACATAAATGATTGAATGTGAGAAAAAACAAATGTTTATTTGACTGTGTTTGGCTACAGACTATATAATACACATAGTAATATTAGTATATAGTAGCAGGTAAATTGAGTTGTTGGGAAAGGTTATATCTTTTAACTCTTAAATATCCTGTACAAAATATTATGCTTTTAAAACAATTAATATTTTGTACGAATTTGTCTGTATGTAATTGTGAGAAAGTTAAGCTGCGAAACAAAATAACTTCCTGTTTTTGGTGTGAAAAGTAGCAGTGTCCAGCAGTTGTATCTGTATCTGATGGTTTACCATGACATTGCTGTGGAATTGCAGAACTGTAAGAATTGCAAATGACTTGCTAAATGGCTTCTGCTAAATGGCAGATTGTGGTAGGTTAAAGTCTGCAGGCAAGAAAGGCGTTACACAAGAGTTGTAGCTGTTTAACCAGTTTTGCATTTTTATCTGTTTTGTTTATGCAAAAACTAATTTGACATGACAGTATTACAGGGAAGGCAGTGTAATTGCTTCTTACCACAAGCTAGAAGCATGATGAACATGATAAAAACATGATATGAGATTTTTTGTATAACTGCAGGTTAAGGTGTGTGGTGTAAACCAAGCATTAGTTGCGTAGGCTGAAGTGCAAAGACAGTTTTGAATTTGTTTCTGATTCCCTCGTTAGTAAAGTGTGTAGAGTAATAATTTGGTGTATTGGTTTAGTGTAATAGTTTGGCTTTATTAAATGAAATACAATACATCAAGCAGGGAATCAACATAGGAAAATGTAAAAGGTAAGACACTGGGACAGAACATTGAACATTGTGATTGGATAACACATGAACATTCCCCCTGTAATAGAACATGGGGGCAATATTCTACATATTCTCACTTACCTATTGACAATCTGATATAACTGTGTGTTTGTTTAGATTCTGCAGACTGCCTCGACACCTAATCCTCAGCCAAAAAGAATCATTAAAAAGAAGTTGTATTTCAGTGTAGAAAATAGAACTGGAAATTTTCTTTAAACTCTCACATTAATCCAAAATGGCCCAGGAGGTAGCTTATTCTACCATGATGCGTGAATATTCAGGAACTCAACTTCAACAAGCCCTCAGTGCCCTGTCAGCTGCTGCTGAATGGCCACCATGCTTTCCCACTGGCAGTGAACAGCAAGAATCAGGTCATTGTAGCTGCCTCGTGCTATGGCCTTGGCCGCATAGTGGTGCTGGGGGATGAAGCATACTTGAGGGAGTTCCCAGATCTAGTTAAGAATGCCCTGGGTTGGCTAAAACCCTCACCTGACAGGGCTAAAGTAGGTGTCCATCCCAGTTACAAGTCCATACTTGATAATATATCCTCAGTGGATGCAGAGGTGTGCAAATTTAGAGATGATCTGGGGGTCTATGTCCATTTCATTTTTATATCTAGTATATTTCTTTTTTATTGATCCACACAGTTGTTGGAGTCAGTGGACCAAGTATTTAATTACATATTGTACTTGTATAATTGTATCTGACAAAAATTGTATTTGAATGTAATTTAAATTAGATTTGGGGGTATGGTGGATTACTGAGGTCTATAAAATCAATATGCTCTGGTGGCCATGGTGTAGGCCTATATGATCCATACAATCTTAGTATTTTCTCCATGGGTAAGGTTAAAGAATGTGCACAGGGTGAAAGGGGGGTGAAAAGTGCATGACAAATGCAGTTTTCATGAGATTAACACAGTAAAATATATAAAAAGAAGCAAACCCAAAGTTTTCACGCATATTGTAATGCATCACAGCTGTCTTGATGGTGCTACATTTTCAAATCACTTTAATGGCTCCTTTGGTTTTCAGGAATGTTTAAGTTTTGGAAATAAATTCATTTCAAAAAATAAATACACTGTATCACTATGTGGGCCAATTTTATTCTGATATTTAAAGCTAAATGATAAAAACAATTGCATGCCATTAATATATATATTTTTAAGTCTTCGTAGTCTACTAGCCTAAGTTAAACTATGCTATGCTACAGCAATTTATTGCAAAATACATCAAATGGAATATAAACGGAACATTTTGCCCTTAGCTGTTAATTCCATTATTACGCCACACCACTGCCCAGTATATAATGCATGTTCATGGTCTGTTTTAATCAGATGTAATCTACAGCTTTGCACACGAATTGAGGTCTGAGAAGAATCAATCAATCTACTGCGTTCATCGAAGATCTAGTTCCCCATGCACACTAGTAAGGGCGGTGTGGCTTCTCTCCAGCAATGGATCAAGAGAGTCGAAATGGAGAGTGTCGAACGGCAAAATGCCTTGGAAGAAGCGAAACAGTTTGATTTACCTGTTTGTTGTCCAGCACCCAGACAATTTAGACTGATGGCCGTGCTGTGGGCCACTACAGTTACAGGAGCTGGCTCTTAAGCCTCTGGCCAGTGAATATGGTCCGTACCGGTCACCTCCAGGCTGTTATGTGGCCAGAGGGGTCAGAGAGGCAACGTTCTTTCTTTGATGGCTCATACTCTGAGTAGCATCGTCAGGCAGCAGCACCCTCTATGGAAATTTCCAGATTTTCTTTAAAAGCCTTTTTAATAACCAGGCTGTAACAGCTTACAACTAAAGGTCACAAAAAAGGACCCAAAAATAATGGAAAAACTAGATGTACCGCATAGCGGTACATGGTATGACCGCCGCAGTGTATTGAAATGTGGGAACTGTTGGTATAGTGTGTAGGAGTTATTTGTGAAAGGAATAGGCAAAATGAGATTTTGTAAAATTACAACACCCCCTATGGACCAAATTGTATGGCACGTGCTGTGGTGTTAGAGGTCTTTGTGCTGATCATGCATGACGTATTTTGTGCAGTTCCCACCTTCTCGGTCCAAGGTATTAGCAACTCAAAATCCCAATTTTTGCATTTACCCTTATCACTAAGTGGTGCTATACTTCAAGTGAGTGTTTATGGGCTGGGCTGATACACCTCTGTAACACCGACATACTAACACAAAATTGTTGTCTTGGGCAAGATTGTTGACGAATTATTTAACAAAAACTGTTTTTTGACACCTAGTTTCACCAATAAACATCGCCCCCTATGACGAAATGACACAAAATTTAGTACACATGAAAAGAAAGTTATTTAGAGATGGCAAGTCAACTTTGACCAAATTTGAGCAATTAAAAGCCAAGATATGGACTTTGAAGAATTTTAAGCTACGTGTTAAATGTTCATTGACATGTAACTTCGAAACGGTTTATCTTAAGAAAAATCCTTTGATAACTTTTTGTCAGCATTGTCTGTAGATGACATATACCAAATTTGGTGAGATTCACATGAACGGCCTATGACGAGTTCGTTCAAATTCGTTTTCACAATGTTAAAATTTCACGGAAATTGTTTTCGTTGGAAGTGGGCATTGACCAGTGCTTTCAATGCGTGAGAGTCAATAAATTTCACGATAAAAAAAAAGTTCTTGTAAACATTAGCATTCTCTAGATAATAGGCAAAATGACATTTTCTACAATTACAGTACCCCCTATGGACCAAATTGTATGGCATGTGCTGTGATGTTAGAGGTCTTTGTGGTGATCATGCATGACGTATTTTGTGCAGTTCCCACCTTCACCTTAGCAACTCAAAATCCCAATTTTTGCATTTAGCCTTATCACTAGGTGGCGCTGTGCTTCAAGTGAGTGTTTATGGCCTGGGTCGATACGTCTCTGTAACACCGACATATCACAAAAATTTCATGTCGTTGGGTGAAACGGTCATTGAGTTATTCAGCAGAAACTTTTGCCGGTCTCCCCCTCTTTGACGGACACTGGCACAGCGGGGGGGTGGCCCTTGGGGGCCAAAAGCTTCTGTTCGCTGAAGAAGTTCATGTCCCCCTGACTTCCAGTGTCCCGGAAACCGTTGACGGAAAATTGCTGGAAGCAAAAAAAAAAAAAAAAAAAGGGAAAAAAGTCACGGCAACACTATAATGACCGCTTTCGCTAGTCATAATTATTGCTGTGCACTCTGCATGCACACTGATCTCATTAACCCTAAGAACTAAGCCAGTCTTTTCTTTCAGTCCTATCCCTATTTTCCTATTCTATCCTATCCCTGTAACTGTAATTATTTTTCAATTAAATTAAGATTTTTCTTTATTAACACTTTAGTTTACATATATGCCCAGGTTGTGCTCTTTCCATTGATATGAGTATCATGTCGTTATGTAACATACTGTAATAGAGAAGAATGGGTGTGATTTTGGTATTTTGACTCCATTATAGAGGGGCTTGAGGGCATTGTTGAATTTTTTTATCACGCAATCTGCGCATTGAAATCACCAACCCTGAGGGCTAAGCCCCCTTTGTCTTTCAGTCCTAGTGATGCCCTTATGCTAGACAGACATGATGAACCAAGAGTAACTACGCTACACCCCAACCCCCAAGAAGCTCCACCTTTTGCATTCTTTCTGTCCTGATGGTAATAGCTTTTTGCATTTTGCAGGGTAGACTGGTTACAGCGCAACACAGTTTTTAAGCCTCTGACATACATTGTAAGTACGTTACAAACATACATACATACGTTACAAACATTGCTTAAGAAATTCTGATCAGGTAGAATCATCAGTTAGCCTACTTCCTGACTCATTACAAGTCTGGTGTAGTATAGTTTTAGGATTGGAACATAAATGATTGAATGTGAGAAAAAAACAAATGTTTATTTGACTGTGTTTGGCTACAGACTATATAATACACATAGTAATATTAGTATATAGTAGCAGGTAAATTGAGTTGTTGGGAAAGGTTATATCTTTTAACTCTTAAATATCCTGTACAAAATATTATGCTTTTAAAACAATTAATATTTTGTACAAATTTGTCTGTATGTAATTGTGAGAAAGTTAAGCTGCGAAACAAAATAACTTCCTGTTTTTGGTGTGAAAAGTAGCAGTGTCCAGCAGTTGTATCTGTATCTGATGGTTTACCATGACATTGCTGTGGAATTGCAGAACTGTAAGAATTGCAAATGACTTGCTAAATGGCTTCTGCTAAATGGCAGATTGTGGTAGGTTAAAGTCTGCAGGCAAGAAAGGAGTTACACAAGAGTTGTACCTGTTTCAAGACAGTTTTGAATTTGTTTCTGATTCCCTCGTTAGAAAAGTGTGTAGAGTAATAATTTGGTGTATTGGTTTACTGTAATAGTTTGGCTTTATTAAATAAAATACAATACATCAAGCAAAACATAGGAAAATGTAAAAGGTAAGACACTGGGACAGAACATTGAACATTGTGATTGGATAACACATGAACATTCCCCCTGTAATAGAACATGGGGGCACTATTCTACATATTCTCACTTACCTATTGACAATCTGATATAACTGTGTGTTTGTTTAGATTCTGCAGACTGCCTCGACACCTAATCCTCAGCCAAAAAGAATCATTAAAAAGAAGTTGTATTTCAGTGTAGAAAATAGAACAACTGGAAATTTTCTTTAAACTCTCACCACTCAACATTAATCCAAAATGGCCCGGGAGGTAGCTTATTCTACCATGATGCGTGGAATTCAGGAACTCAACTTCAACAAGCCCTCAGTGCCCTGTCAGCTGCTGCTGAATGGCCACCATGCTTTCCCACTGGCAGTGAACAGCAAGAATCAGGTCATTGTAGCTGCCTCGTGCTATGGCCTTGGCCGCATAGTGGTGTTAGGGCATGAAGCATACTTTTGGGAGTTCCCAGATCTAGTTAAGAATGCCCTGGGTTGGCTACAACCCTCACCTGACAGGGCTAAAGTAGGTGTCCATCCCAGTTACAAGTCCATACTTAATAATATATCCTCAGTGGATGCAGAGGTGTGCAAATTTAGAGATGATCTGGGGGTCTATGTCACAGATGCTTATGATGTGGGGCGACTTAGTAAGGAGCTGGTTAGTTTCCTAAGGGAGGGGGGAGGGGTCCTGATCGGCGGCCAGGCCTGGCACTGGTCTCACACGCATCCTCAAGAAAATGTACAGCTCGAATTCCCAGGAAACAGGGTCTGTGGTGTGGCCGGTGTAAACTTCACAGAACATTATGGACATCGCGAATGTGTCCCAATTCCATCAAAGATGCCATTCAAATGGTTGTCACGGTAAGCAACATCTGTATCTTCTAGTCAGTGGCAACTTACTATTTGCTACGAACGTGCATGACATTTGAAATGCTTTAATTTTGATACATCTCAACTACAATCTAACTCATTCACATATATATTTATTACTCTCTCACAGAGGTCTTCAGGGAGCCTATTCTACGATTATGCGTGGAGTACAGGAGCTCAGCTTCCAAGAGCCCAGCGTACCCAGCGAGCTGCTGCTGAATGGCCACCATGCTTTCCCACTGGCAGTGAACACCAACGATCAGGTCATCATGGCTGCCTCGTGCTATGGCCTTGGTCGCATAGTGGTGTTGGGGCACGAAGCATACTTGCAGGACTTCCCACTTGTAGTGAAAAATGCCCTAGGTTGGCTACAGCCCTCATTTGATAGGGCTAAAGTAGGTGTGAATCCCAGCTGCAGTGGCATTGTAGAAAAGCTGTCCTCAGTTGATGCAGAAGTCTGCCAGTTTAAAGGTGATTTAGGGGTTTATGTCACAGATGTCTATAATGTGGGCCCAGTGGCCAAGGATCTGGTGAATTTCCTAAAGGCAGGGGGAGGTCTTCTACTTGCTGGCCAGGCGTGGCACTGGTCGAGCACACATCCAGGGGAGAAGGTGCTTTTAAACTTCCCTGGAAACCAGGTGTGTGGGGTGGCTGGTATTTACATCACAGAAAATTATGGGAGACATGGAGAGATTGCTGTGCCATCAGAACTTCCCCTCAAATGGTGCTCAACACTGTAAGTATCTCTGTTAAAGTAACAGCTTCTTTACTTTGCTTATGGTATAATGTTACTTTAAATAAATCATTATAAATCAGAAAATAGCGAGTGTTGCATGAAAAAAATTAAATGGTCCTGCAAATCAGATAAATCCCAGTTCATTCGTCTTACTTGTAGATGTATAATTTGTTATACATTGGATGGTAGTTTGCAGTGAAAACTGTGGTTGGAAATGGTCTGTTCCACCCAGACAAGTTTTTCCTTTGCCAAGAAATGTATCATTCCCCTGCCATGAATGTTATATACTGATGTGGTCACAGGGAATTTTAAATGCATTAAATGCAAACCTTCAATGCCCATGTCAGACTTATTTATCCATATTTTCTTTTCTTTTACTAGGACACTGGTACTACTTAGATATTTCTATAGTATTAGCAATTAAACAGGACTAAACATCTGTTGTGAAGTGACTTTCCCTGGCACATATATTCTGGCAAGACTCAATATCTGGGAAAAGGCAGTCTAATTGTTCCAACTTAAGTTAAATTGCGCAGTAAAAAAAATGTTATTCATGCAGCAAATTCAAAACAATGATATTGATTTGTTACTTCTAATCACATATAACCTTGATGGAGATGAAGGAATATCAGTACATTTTCCAGGAAAATGCTAAAGAAATCAGATCTTTTTAAATGAGCTTTGACAAGCTGCGATTACAAATACAATTGTTTAGAACAACAGACAAAACTGTACAATTTCTCTACAAAACTACTCCCAAATCACAGGCATTTTGCCATATAGTTTCACTGTAATCTCATTTGATAATATAGGTTTAAAAGGATCACTTGAAAATGCTATTATGGGGCTTTACCAAAACCTTAACCTCATTCACCCAGTCCTAACTGTGTTTTTGTCACATCTGTAACCCTCACTTTACTGATGCTTTTTCAGTGCATCAGTCTGCATGTGTTTCCATTTCCATCAGCAGATTTTTTACAGCCAAAAAATGGTCCACTGATTACATGTAAGTTTACAAAAAACGTGTTTTCTTGTGCCAATCCACAGTACAGTGGCCAAAGAGGATCTTGAATTCCTGCTGAAGAATGTGTCTGAGTTTGATACCCGTAGTGACGCAGTCCTTTCAGAGGTCCTGGTCCACGGTCCCCTGGCGTTCCCCATCGGCACCACACCCGAGGGCAGGGCCTTCCTTGCTGGAGCTCACTACGGCCTTGGCAGAGTCATTGTTATTTCCCATGAGGTTTTAATAGCTCTCAAGCCTCTATCAACATTCTTTCAGCAAGCTCTGCAGTGGCTAGACAATGGGCGCAGTGGGACAGTTGGCATCGTCCCTAGGCTGAGACGCGCTACAGATCCTCTCACCAAGTCTGGTCTTTCCTGTCAGGTCACTGATTTTAAGGATGATCTCAGTGTCTACGTGTGCACCTCATACAGTGATGATCACTGCAAAGAAATCCAGAGGTTTGTTGCTGAAGGGGGAGGACTCCTGATTGGTGGCCATGCCTGGTACTGGGCTACCAGCAACAAAGGTGCTGAAGCACTGCTGAAATACCCAGGGAACCGCATTCTCAACCAGATGGGTCTCTCAATCTTGCCCAACACTTTAGGCGCAGGATTATACAATGCTCAGTCCGGAAAAGAATTGGCAGAGGTGTATCAGTTTCGTCAGTTCTTGCCTCTTTTTGCTGATTACATGACTCAAAACCAAAGTCTTAGCGAAGATCAGAGGGGCTGTCTTAAGAAGATGAGAAGAGACTGTGCTAATTACCTCTCCATGTCTGCTCATCACTGTGCTTCCTACTCCTCTGTGCTGGAGACATTAACAGACGTGGTGAAGTCAGGAAAAGTACCACAGGTGTCGAAAAGTCGCCCAGTGAGTAAGCCTGAGGATCGTTTGCTCCTGGAGTTCGCCCGTGAGATGTGCAAGATGTGCCCAGACCCCGAGGCTCTCCTGCCCTACATCATCAAGGATCGCATAGCTCTGGCAACAGTCAGCAATACTAAGCTGCGCATTAGTGCCATCACATCAGGTCAGTATCATCACACCTGAAACACAGAAGCAAACTCTGTATTCTCCACTGGTCATATGTGATGGTAATGTTTGCCTTTATGTTTTTGTATTTGTCCTTGCTTATCTGTGCGGTGGCCATGTGACAGGCCAAGAAGAATGGATCAGCACTGGCCTGTACCTCTCCCCTGGTATGCGGACAGATATTGAGTTTCCTCAAGAAATAGTGAGAAAAGGTTGGAGTATTTAAATTTAAATATTTGTAATATCTCCATGTAGCCCACCTAAAATGTTGCAGTTTATAGTATATTCCAGGAAAATACTTCACTAATACGTTTGCCTTAACTTCAGGTGCGGATTGGCTGCCAGTCTGACAACCTTAGGAAGGCAGTTGTGTTGAAACGAGCACCGGTGGTTTGTGAAAGCTTCCCTGTGGACAATGACATACTGCAGGTGTGGAACCTCTGGGGAGGTCTCATCTACCTGGTTGCTCCACGTCAGTGCGAAGTGATGGATGCGGAGGTTGTGGTGCAGAAAGCTGTCCGAGCACCATACTACAAGTCAGGTAAGAAATTGCATAATGTGAAGTTTGACAACGAGTGTGGACGTAGAAGTGAAATGCTGCAAATATATTTTAATTGAAATATGTAAGTAGTTACTCACATCTAAAACATGCTTTGGGCAATGATGCCTCAGCCATATCTGTCACAACATATAATGATAACCAATAATCTGGGCATGCCAATATTTCACATTTATTAGGTCTGAATATGTATAGTGCCTAAACTAAACTAAAACTAAACCAAAGCATAATGCTTATCCATTTTACAGTTATTTGTTAGAACTTGGACTGCATTATGTAGACTTTGCAACACCTTGTTGTGTTCATTAATATGTGGTTTCCAAAATGTTTGTGATTATCAGGGGAGACCAGCGTAAATGACTGGGTGAATACTATCCGACACGAGCCTGCACCCTGGGCCGAGCTGGAGTTTGAGAACCTCATCATCACCCTTGACTCCGAGATGATCAGGGAGCTAAAACGACCAGATCTGGTGGCCGCCCAGTGGGATGCTATTATGAAGGCTGTTGCTGACCTGGCTGCAAAACCTACCATGTTCTCACGCAAGGAGCGATTTGTGGCAGATGTGCAGATTTCAGCTGGTTAGTAAGATATTTTTGCAATGTTACATGTGTGCTAACTTAGTAATAAATACACCACAAACAAGGATGTCCGAGAATGCACTTCTACTGCAAGTAAACATGACGAATACATAGATTGCACAGAACCAGGAATGTGGGTCTATTTTCATTGAAACTGCCATTACAAAATACTGCACTAACGTTTTGTTAATGGTAATGGAGCTCTCTCTAGTGGTTAGCAACTAAACTGCTTTTAAACATAAGCATTAAACAACATGGTTAAAAAGGGATTTAAATGTTGTAAACAGATAGTGGGAAGCTTTAATTGAGCAGTTGGTGCTCAACAAAGTGGTGTGGGAGGGAAGTGAGAGCCATAGGCCACAGGCATTTGCTTATTTTACGTCATAGATTTATGTTAATATTTTGATTCCACACTATAATTCAGCTAAATAATCATGTTTCTCTGTAGTTGTAAATTTGACTTTCTCTTTTTTTTTTTTTTTGTAAAGGATTCATGCACTCTGGCTACCCAATCATGATGCAGACTCGATCAGCCCCTGACTTATTGAAGCTAACCGACAAAAAGGATCCTTGGGGGCCACTCCATGAGCTGGGCCACAACCAGCAGCGTGGGGTCTGGGAGATTAGGCCACACACCTCTGAGGCCACCTGCAATCTGTGGTCGGTGTATGTGTGCGAAACAGTGCTTCACCTGCACCGTTCAAAGAGCCACGGCGCATTGCAACCTTCTAAGCGATTGGTGAGGATCCAGAATTATGTCAAAGGAGGGCGAAATCTTAAGGACTGGAGTGTCTGGGTGGCGCTTGAGACCTACTTGCAGGTATCATGTTTATTTTCAGATACCTACAGTACTTACTCTACAGTGATTGTTTTGGGTGATTTCTGAACAGGTATACTTGATCTAAAATGTCAGCAGCTCATTACAGTCTTTGATAATTTGGCTACATACTGTGCATTGATGTTATGTCACTGCAGTGTCATACTACTAAATTGTGTTACAGTTTAAATATCAACTTACTGAACGATCAGTCACTGCTTTTTTGTCGGTACTGAGGAAAATAATGATTTCACAATGAAAGTGAATTAAACGTAATGAAGATGAAAACTTTAAGAGGATCTTTGCCTGACCCTTATTTCTTCATTTCCATCACCAGCTCCAGGAGCAGTTTGGATGGGATGCCCTGAAGAAGGTCTTTGCAGCATATCTTGACATGGATGGCGTGCCTAAAGACAACGACGGCAAGATGAACACGTATGCTGAGACCTTCTCCAAAGTGGTAAACAGGAACCTAACATCATTCTTCAAGGCCTGGGGCTGGCCAATAACGGCTGAGACTGAGAGAAAGCTCTCAGATCTGCCTGTCTGGAGTGATCATCCAATGGCCCAGTATGCCTGAGAGAAAATAAGCTTATGATTACTTCAAAAGTATGTCCAGGCTTACTGTATGGATGACAAATTACTTTTTTTCAGTGTGGATTAAAATTCATTTACTCTCCTTAAAATGTTTTTGTTTTTATATGTTCTGCTACCCTGCAATATAGTCTATTTACCTACCAATTTTATTTACTAAAACTAATCCCAATCAAACTTAAGCTACAACGTCTGCAGTTTCTCGTCTGTCTAGTCAGTGACAGTACCAAAACGTTGATATTTATATTACAGCTCCATAATTTCAGTTCATTTGACTTCTGAATTGTTTGAGTCTTGTGCCTAAGGGTATCTAAAGAATATAATGAATACTCATAACCATTATTAATAATAACAGTCATTATAAGGTTCTCTGTTGTGTTTTCATCTATGTTGGGGTTCTCTGTGTTTGTGTGCATTATGACATTGGCAAAATATTCAATAAAAATTCCAATTTCAACTTGGTTTTATTTTAATCATTTTGTTTGTGTAGGGTGTACTTTCCTATGGTCATGAGGGATAAAAAGCATAATCAAATAAATAAAATGTAATGTGTATTATGAAGATTAATTTAACACAGTTGTGTAATGGTTTAGGAGAACTAAAATTGGTTAAATTCAAAACAATTACCAGAGAACAGTCATAAATGAAATTGAAAATGAATTACCAGAGAAACAATCATATTGAAAACTTTACCCATGCTATCTAATGAGCTCTGGATGAGCCAATAGGATTCATCCCAGCCTCAGCTGAGCATCAACAATGGCTGAGAATGCTACTCTGCCTGAACATTCTAGTTTGAGAGTTCTACTCTGAGCAGTCTAATTTGAAAGTAAACACATTGACACTTTGACTTTGACTGAGCAAGAGGCAGCATTGGAAAGCATATTCTCCCAGCAATCACCAGATTTTTTGAATAATACCTTCTTCTGAATTTTCTGTTTCAGTTTTCAGGTTGTAGTTTTGTAGTTTTGTGTCGTAAAAATATCTACTGAGGGACAAATAGATTTTGTGAAGGTCAAAAGAGATAGTGTGTGTCAGGACTCCTGAAAATGGAGTCTGGCTGTGTGGGATGTTTTGGGAATGTCCTGAGGGCAGCCTTTGCCAGCCTCAGGAACATGATCCACCAACGAGGAGTGAGGCAGAGACGGCGCAATTACCGCATCTCTAAGATGGAGGCCATCAAGAAGCTGGGCAAGAAGAGGGGCAGAGGACTGGCGGTGAACGTGGATGTGGTGAAGATGGGAGCCAGGAGCACCAAGAAGAAGATGAGGACAGCTCAACTTCAGGCCTCTGGGTGGAAGCAGAGGAGGGAAGACCCTGGGGTGACTAAGAGGGAGCTTCAGGAGAAAATCAACACCATTCTTCTGGACTTCCAGGAAAGACGCAAGGCCCAGAGGGTCAGGCAGAGAGCCCAGAGACCCCCAGAGACACACCCCATGGACATTACCAACCAAGGGGAACTTGTGCCACTCATTAAGAACCCCAAAACTACTGATGTCCCACAGGGGCCGACTGAGGCAGCGGCGGACACACACCGCAGTGATGGTGGGAACAGCAACACCAATGTCCCAAGTAAGAGCACAAGGAACACACTGTGGAAGGAGGCAGCATAATTCAGTGGTGAATGAAAAGATGGCTAACCATTTTTTGTTTTCTTCTACCCTTTCTGTAGCCTGCTGTCCCCTCAGGGGAAAAAAGGCCCACTGTGGAAAGTGGCAGGACGTGGTTCTGGAGGGAGTTCCAGTGGTCCAGGTCAACATCGACAAGCGTAAGTGATGCTGGGGGTACAATAGTAATAGAATAGCAGGCAGAGCACAGCTAGCTAATAATCAATACACTAATATAATATTATCAATAGAATATAGAGTGGTATAATTAGCTTAAATTGGGCCGGAGCCCTCCGGAGCTCAGCTCCTCCTCCTCACCTCAGAAATACAGCCAGCCAGAGCTGAGCTCCCTATGCTACAGTATTTGTAGTAATACAATAGAGTGAGATACTGGCCACTGCGAGTAAAGAGAGGTTCCCCTCCTTACAAAAGCCAATTTAACCACTGGGTATAATGAACACATAATTTAAGACGTGTGTTTGATTGTGTGTGTTTCATTGTGTTTTGTAGGCAGCGTGGCAGTGATGGGAGCCCTTACTGCGGCCTGCTGTCCCCTCTGGGGCAAAAAGGCCCACTGTGGAAAGTGGCAGGACGTGGTTCTGGAGGGTGTGCCAGTGGTCCAGGTCAACATGGACAAGCGTAAGTGAATTAGAGAACAGCTAGGTGATATAATCCATAAAATATAATATTGTGGTGCCGAGGCTGTCTGCCTCTTAACAGATTGTGCCCCATGTTTCCTTGTGTTGTGCCTCTGTGTCTGTGTGTGTTTGTGTGTGTGGTGTCTGTGCGTGTGCGTGTGCGTGTGTGTGTGTGTGTGTGTGTGTGTGTGTGTGTGTCCCATGTGAACACAGAATTTAAGACGTGATCTGTGATTTATTGATTGTGTGTGTTTCATTGTTTTTTGTAGGCAGCGTAGCAGTGATGGGAGCCCTTACTGCAGCCTGCTGTCCCCTCAGGGGCAAAAAGGCCCACTGTGGAAAGTGGCAGGACCTGGTTCTGGAGGGCGTGCCAGTGGTCCAGGTCAACATGGACAAGCGTAAGTGAATCCGAGAACAGCTAGGTGATATAATCCATACAATATAATATAGTAGCGCCGAGGCTGTCTGCCTCTTAATAGACTGTGCCCTACTGCCCTAATGTTTCCTTGTGTTCTCCCTCTGTGTCTGTGCGTGTTTGTGTGTGTGTGTGTGTGTGTGTGTGTGTGTGTGTGTGTGTGTGTGTGCGTGTGTGTGCCTGAGTGCACAAGTGTTTTTTCCTGCTCTGTCCTGTGTCTCCTAAAATGCCGCAACATGTCAATCAGTTTGTGATAGGTTTTGATTGGGAGGAGGTCAGGTTGGTAATAATAGGGGACTAGATAGGGTAGCGATTAATAAGGGCTGTGCTATTTTTTTGTCCACAGCTGATGAGAATTGATTGTCAGTTGTTGTATATAGTGTGATATGAGAGTACGTTTTTTTTTCTTTAGTTATTTATTAGTTGTAGGAGTTTGGTGTTTTTATTAGTGGGACACCTCCTACTGCCCTATCTAACCTGTAGAAGACTTAGGCAATAAATCACCAGTTTGAGAAATCTACTGCTGCCTTTGTCTCCATCCATTTAAGTGGCTACTGTCTCTGCACTACAGTATTATCAGTACGATATAGTATGATCATCACTGCATCAATCAGAATCAATGATTTAGCATCTGATCTGTGATTGATTATATGTTTGTTTCATTTTTTTTTTTTTGTAGCCTGGGTATCGGGAACGAGGGCATATCGCTGGAGTCAAAAGCCTCTGAAAGATTCACTGCGCAGAATGGAAAATGGTAAGTGATCTTGAGGAAAGTAAAACTACAATTGAATATGTAGAGTAGGCCTAGTCCAGTTGCTGACTGAGCCTTATGTCTTGTGAGTGGTTATTTTACAACAGACCTCATACTTATGACTTCAGTTAATGCAACTGAAAAGTATATTTAATGAACATCTTGTGTATTTCATAGACAATGGCTCCAACAGTGCACCTCTTCCTGGACTTGAAAATGACCTCCAAACAGGTCAAGGGGACAATGCACAGGTTCAAGCAGCCATGGGCACAAGGGCCTATCGTTGGAGCCAGAAGCGCCTTACCTTCAGACCAGTAGAAACGACCCAGGACATCATCCAGCCCAACCAACTGGATACTGGACACTGTGGGAACATCTTTGATCTCAGTGAGTTAAACACAAATATTAGGACAGCACATGGGGTGATTGAAGTTCTCTGACTTTAAAAGTTTAAAAAAGACAAATTAGGAATCCCAGCATTGTTTCAACATATCTAGGGCACAGTGCTTTGACTAAAATGATTACCAACACTAACAGCACAGACACTGATTATCGCTCTCTCTGATGTATTAAAAATGTACCAGGGCATCCGGCCACTGGCAGAGTGAATGGGTGGACAGAGAGAAAGACCTCTGATTTTGCCCCCTACGAAGCGATCAACACCTTCCGTGCCTACTTGAACATCGGTAAGTTAGAGATACAACTTAACGCAAGAAGACAGTCCAAACCAAGGCATGCGTGTCATGTTTTTTTCTATTGTTGTTGTCAATTTTGCTAACTTGGTGAACTGAATGAATTAATGCATGAACTATTTCACATTGTGCACAGGATATGGGGCAGGAGGTGGATATCCGTCCCAGTACCCGACATCTGCTGGCACCCGCTAGGCAATAGGAGCCTCCTTCCCACACTCCTACATCTACTCAAATTTGTCATGTTTTTCTTAACTTTCTGATTAAAAATGGGGTGGGCTGCGGTGGTGATGGGGGCTGTTTCTCATGGATAGAAATTGGGAGTAATTTGGGGATTAAGTATTGGGTTCTTGGGTAATATTGATCATCAGGTAGTTGAATAACTACACTGCATATTATAATTTTATTATAAACACCTTAAATAAAGTATTTTACCCAGCAACAGTGATGCTGCTTTGCACTTTTTTCCCCTCAGTCTCACACTTATTCTAGTTCATGCACGATCAAGTCTTAATGAGTGGCATGTTTTAACTTTCAGAATAAACAAGCTTAAACCAAATAAAGAGGAAGTTAAATCAGATACATTTGCACTTGTTGGCTGATACTTTGGCTTGTCTTTCACCATTGTCAGCAATTAAAATCACCATAACCCATCTTCTGCATTTGGTGACCTCTGTGTGCTGGTACATAGATTGACAGGTTACACAACACTGTTGGTCTAACTTAGGCTACATTATGCTGACAGTTGGGTTAAGAGATTTGTAGATCTAAGATGTGTGTAAAGTGTCAGCATTTCATTGTTATTTAAATGACTGTAAAATAAAACGCAATAACACACATGCAACTCATAGGCATAACACCAGTCACAGAGCCAACTGACTGAGTATCTTCCATGGTAGCAGCACACAAGAAGGACAAGTGCGAGATCAGACTGCATCAACCCAAAATACCTCAACACAGCATTGAAGAGGCCTCATCACCCAATGCGGAGCGTAGAAGAAGTGGCAGCAGAGATGTCTGGGGCAACAGTGTTCTCAGTTTTGAGAGTTTCTGACATTTCAGCATGTGTCTTATTTTTGCTCTCTTCCTCCTCCCTGTCCATTTGCTTAAACCACACTTCAATGGTCAGCCCACGCAATACATCAAAGTTACAAACAAAGCCAGCGTCTGACATTTTTGCAACTTTTTCTTACAATGTAACGTTTTTTTTAATTGACATTCGACTGAGGAGTAATATAGAAGTGAAGAGGCACACCTTTGTGTTTGTGCACGATTTACAACAGCTTGGATTGCTGAATCAGCCAATCACAATCAAGAACCAAACACACAGTTTTAGATACCTCATTTGTTCCCAGATGCCGTTTGGAACCTGGAAAACACAGTGAATCTGGAACAGTGGACATGCAGGGTTCAGGTAGTCTAACCAGAGGGTCAAAATGCAGTACGCTTGATGCCTTCTCTCTCATCCCACCACAGACAGCCTGTATTATTTCCATACAGAACATACAGGCCTCACCCATTTGGAGAAACCGGTCACAGCTCTTGCGAGAAAATCAACACGTACACATCTCCCTGTTTTTGGTGCGATTTACCCTTCTGTAAGGACCCCTTATCCTGCCTCTCAGTGATAAACCTGTGGGTTCCTACTGTATGTATGAACCCAACTCTGCCATGTTTTGTCTTAAATTTATCCTCATGGCCAGTATTACCGTAGAGGACAAATGGCCACAAACACCAGTTTATGCCCCTCTATATATGACAAGACAGCATTCACTTGCCTTCTACTGATTGTTAATGTTAAAGATATGCATATTGCATATTTTTCCACTCTTTAGAATCTCACTATATCTGTCCCTTTGTCTGCACCAATCTAAACTAGATATACATAGCGGTACATGGTATGACCGCCGCAGTGTATTGAAATGTGGGAACTGTTGGTATGATGAATGTGTGGTAGAGCAGTGTTGTGAGTTGAGAAATTGTCTGAAAATTATTTTCTGGAAGTGGGCATGGATGTGATTTCGAGTGAATGACATTGTGTGTGTTTGTGTAGTGTGGAGGAGTGATTTGTGAAAGAAATAGGCAAAATGAGATTTTGCACAATTAGAGCACCCCCTATGGGCCCAATTGTATGGCATGTACTGTGCTTTTAGAGGTCTTTATGCTGATCGTGCATGATATATTTTGTGCAGCTTCCACCTTCTTGGTCCAAGATATTGGCAATTCAAAATCCCAATTTTTACATTTACCCATATCACTAGGTGGCGCTATGCTTGAAGTAAGTGTTTATGGGCTGGGTTGATAGGCCTCTGTAACACTGACATACTAACACAAAATAGTTGTCTTGGACAAAATTGTTTTTAGACACCTAGTTTCGACTATAAACATCGCCCCCTATGACGAAATGTCAAAACATTTAGTACACATGAAAAGAAAGCTGTTTAGAGTTGGCATGTCAACTTTGACCAAATTTGAGCAATTATCATATTATATTAACATATGATAAGATGATGATATGATAACAGAAGATATGGACTTTTGAAGAATTTTAAGCTATGTGCTAAATGTTCATTGACATGTAAATAAGAAACAGTTTATCTCAAGATAAATCCTTTGATAACAGTTTCAGGACTTGTCAGTGGGCATTCAGCAGGCTTTAAAAAGCCTGTTAACTTGGGCATGTTGTACAGGAGAGTTTTGTCTATACTTTTGCTTGTTGAGCAGGGGCGTCACTAGATGACTTTATCATAAAAAAAAAAAAACATAAATAGTGTTTATTTTGAGCAAATGAAAATGAAGTTTTGTTTTTATTTTGGCCAATCGGGGGCCCCCTGGCAGGCTGGCACATGTGGGGGCCCCTAGACTGCAGCCATAGCCTGTGCGTTAATCCGGCCATGACCCTGATCGGTGAGCAAAACTCAAAGAGTGTCGTTTTAAAAGGAAGGCCAAAGATTATGGAATATGAGTCTCCTCGGTCTTGCCTGTACCAAGAACGCTGTGACGTAAAACGTGTATAGATTGCTGTATTATGACGTTAAGTTCTATTACCATGTCAGTACATGAAGGTATTCAAAAGCTATACTGTTACAAGAGAGAGAGAGCCACGTTTTTCGTGAGGTCTGCACGCAAATATAATTGTCAGTTTAAAAAAGAATAAGCAAACCCTTATAGGAGGATTCAAAGTTCATGGCTAAGAGCTTCTGAGATGGAGCTGAAAATGGATGAGGGGAGGGGGGGGTGTATTGGTGTTGGTAGGGGGTATTATTAATATATTGTGCTTATTTCAAAATACTGATTACTGTTTTTACACGTTTTACCCCTCAGCAGCATGAAGCAATGGAAAGTATTCTGGGTGACACTGAAGCAAGAGATACTGATGGTCAAATTCGACTTTCCCTCCTCTCAACGTAAACAAAATCCTAGACTACTCAGAAATATTAAGATAATTACTTACTCCAGCAGTACTTGAAAAAGGTCTGTGCTTGATAATTGACAGAGGTCAAATGCTGTCATAAACACAGCAGTGGACTCAAAGCTACTGTACACTGTAAAGCAGATAGCCTGTTTAACCAGCATGTTAGCATGTGTAGTATATATTTTAAGGTAATTTACATACACCTTTAGGGTGGGGGAGAACAGCTCTGAAAGGGGACGTAGATCTAAAAACATGGGAAAGCTAAAAAGATATGGTGGCCACCTGCTGGCCAAAGACTAAAAAACATAGAACAGAGGGGCCCGCCACCATTAATTCAGGGCCCCTCCCAATTAGAAAATGGCTGCGGGTAAGCGTCATGCCAGTCTCAAAAATGGCTGACCAAAGTACGTCACCGACGGCCATGTTGGTGGGTCGGGCCGCCACCATTAATCACGAATCTAGATCGAAAAGACAAAAAGAAAATGGGCCCTGATTGGCCAGCGTCCGTATGCCCCTCCCGAGGGGAAAGAGGGGTGGCCTCTGGACGGGAGGAGCGCCACCATTAATCCAGGATGTTGAGGGGTGTGATAGGGGAACTAGATGATTCTGATTAGCTGAAGGAAAGGGGGATGGCGTCTGTGAGGGAGGAAAGACGTCATCTGGTGCATTTCCTATAAAAGGGGATGCACGAGAGCCCCGGGCTCAGAGCTGCTCTCGGACCTACTTCACTGCGCAGTGGAAGGACACAATAAATCTACAGAACTTGATTCCTGCCTCTTCGAGTCGTGTTTTCTACCTGGGTGATTTGGACTTTGTCTTTGCCGAACCAAAAAGGGGGACTTAGGCTTAGAATTTCCACGACATATGACAGTTACCCTATTCTGTAACATTTCTGTAGGGTTTGGGAACCCAAGATGACTGGTGGGCCTGGTATTATGGCACATATGGAGTTTTTTTTTTCGAGCAAAGGAGCAACAACATTTACCTGGTATTAAAAGAGTTACTTTCATCACAGCACAAAAACATATTTTATATAGTGTGCCTGCTCAAATACTAGGGTGACTAGTAAATACTGTCATAAAAACACCAGTGGCCACAAAGCTACTCTAGATTATAAAGCAGATACCCTGTTTAACCACCATATTAACGTGAGAGAGTTATCCTATTCTGTAATATTTCCGTAGGGTTTAGGAACCGATGCCATGATTGGAAATGTACCATTTCCTGGGGCCCTTCTGAGGCAAGTTCTTGAGTAAAAAATAACAAACACTGAGTATATTTGTATTAATTGGACGTTCATGATCATCATTTTCCCACTGCAGTGGTCAGCGTGACCATGGGTAAGTGTGCCGCTACATCATAAGCGAATGGAAGCGGTGTGTTTGGGATGGCAAAGAAGTAGCTGAGCTGGTCTGGCTCTTGCTAGCTCTGTTATGGAACAGGAATGGCGTAAGTGTAACAGCTATAGTTGAGTATGTTTTTACCTAATGTATATGTATAAGAGGTACAATGACATACTAAAACTGAAGGAAGGTCTCTATTAAATATTTGTATTTCTGAAAATATCAGGTACTTCAGATATGTGACAACAAACTGTTCTTTTACAGAAAGTATCTGGGAAAGACGTGGCCATGTTACTGATGCAGAAGGTCCAAGCCACTGACACTCGAGACGGCTATGACACAGAGCTGGTGAAACTGTTGGTTTTGGGAGACATAAATGTAAGAACGTCTTTTATGCTTAGTTTATTCAAATTATCTGTTATTTCATACCCTTCCCTGTCCACCATAAGGCAACCAACATCCCACCCCCACCATCACTGCACACTGAACAAAGGAGCTTGACTTATCATTGAATATGTCATTATGATGAGTATTTTACTTCAAGTTCTTCTTATGTAGGAGGCTCAAAAGCTACTAATAAGAAATGAAGACTGGGGGCATGCCTTGGCCTTGGACTGCATTTTAAGAAGAGCTTCATGTGATCCAGATGTGAGGAGGTAAGGATGCTTTCAAGGATTAAAATGTTAGTCACAGATATGTAAATTTCACTCGCCTTGAAATGTGAAAATGTGATGATTACTACTTTTTTAAAAGTTCATCAGCGACCTTGACATCAACGACCCACTAAAAACACTCTACCACCTCTATTTAGGCATAATGCCAGGAGGTGCTTATGTGAGTATTTGGATGTAACATCTTCAACCTCCAAAAAGAAGTCCAGTACCATACAACTTAGCTTGTTTGTCTACTTTCTTTCAGTCTTTTGGAGAAGAATTCTTGGAAGAGACCTGGAGAGACTGGAGGACTCATCTAGCCATAGTCCTGAACAACTGTGCCTGTCTCATTCGCCTAAAACTTGTGGTGAAAGCGCTGGCAAGCACCCTTGGTATGAAATGAATAACTGGCTTATGCACACATACTATACATCTGGTACACCACTTTTGGTCATGGATGATAACTAATGAATCTCCCTTTTTGTCGTGTCTTTCATGTCTTCCAGAGATGAAAGGACAGATCTGGTCTGCCATTTCTGTTGCATGGCCATACAAGCTGAACTTGACCACTACAGTCCATATCATACTATGATTCTCATTAGACAGAATTTCAGGTGAATCAGAAATGAGACACACATCCATGCAGAAATAACCAAGAAACATTCAGTAAAGTAAAGATATGTCCCATCTCTTACTGTAGCATGAAAGGCGAGTTTGCCTCTGATGCTGCGATCCACAGAACAGAAATTTATGAATATATATTGTCTCTGCGCAAAGGCATCCAAAGTCCACATTTTCAGGTATGTTTTTTTAAAGCCTTTGTAAAGTGTCAAAATGTGTCAAAGAATATATACATTTAATAGGCTATTAATTATAGGCATTAATTTGCTTTTGTATGGCTATAAGTCATTTTATTTGTTTTAAAAACAACTCCCAAACATATTATCCTATCAGATGAGTTTACTGTCTGGGCCTTGTTCTTTAGCCATTTAAAATCATCCATGCCTGGAAACTGTTCTGAATGGGGCGCTATACTGAGGCCCTGAAGTATGCAGAAGCTGTTGCGTCTGTGATGTTGGACAACGCAACAGGGCTATGCACAACTATGGGCAGCCTCCTGAACGTAAGAAAGCACTTCAGCCGTTTCGCTGCACTCTTACATAGTAATAAGCATTGCCTCTTTCAGTACAGCCAAATGTGGTTGAGTTGTTCAAACTGGTTGTTGCATGACATTCATGACATTTTGCAGCTATGCCATGCACTGCCACCAAAGCTGCCATGTTGGACTGAACCAGAATGGATGACGAACTTTATAAGGTTTTGTGAATACTTGGCCCGTAAGAATACTGAAGAAGCACCTGCCCATGACAACAGTCCTGTTGTACCTGTCCAGAACTTTGCATTTTACCTCGGTGCTGAGAGTCCGTGTGTCAGAGCACAGGACAGGGAGATGGAGGTGCACACTGCAGTATCTGTCGATGAGAACAATCCTCTCGTACCTGTCCATGACTTCTCATTGGACCACGGTGCTGACCTCATCCCTAGTGAGGTGGCCCTGCAACTAAATGCAGGACGAGAGGAGCATAAACTCCAGTGCCCCGTTGAACTGGCCACAAGCGATAACTCTGTGTGCCACATAAGCGACCCCATGCTGATCACAGAAAAACCTAAGAGGAAATCAGCCATTAAGGTTTGTCTACATGATTAAAACAGTGAACAGCTGGCTTATTAACTGCACATGTACTTGTCTTAAAAGTGTTTTAAATTTTTGACTTTGTCATGTTTGTTTGGTTTCAGCGGTTCTGGATTCGCTGCCTCAGCTGGTGTGGAAGAGTAGAACACTAACTTCATGAAAATTTTGAGCCATACATTTCTGCAACATTTAATTAGGCATCCAAAATATCTTCAATAAAAATGACTATATTTACAGTCCATGGATGTCTAAATTGTCTTTTGAAATACCTTTTTAATTCTTTTGCACTTACTCTGTAGGCCTTATGGTTTCTTTTTCATAATCGGACATTGATCGGACAGCTGGCAAAAAAATATACAGTGTAAATGTACAAGATTGTCATACAAGAAAGTTCATAAATTACAAAGTTGTAAAGTTGTCAGATGTCACAATTAAGCTGTATCTTAGGTCTTGGCATGAGGAGTTACATGTGTGTAGATTGAAGCAGCCATGTTTTTTGTGTGTGCATTAGTCATTGACAGACACAATCAATTTTATTGTATTGTAAAATCACAGATTTTTATTAGGAAATTCACATTTATTTGTTTTCACTTGTTAAAATATTAATACACAGCATGAAATGATAGGCTGCTTAAATTTGCCCAAACTATGTCAAAATACTTAAAGCCATGGTGTGTAAGATTTTGTGGGTATTCTTTGCCAAAGATAGGTTAACATTTGTAACTATGTGTTCATTAGTGTGTAATTACATCCAGCAATGAATCAATGTGCATTTTCACACAGAATGAGCTCTTTATTGGAAATGAAATTGTTATGACCACCATGTTGCACTGCTTTGTTAAAAAGCACTCTGTCCTGGTCCTCAAGTTCAACCTTATTATCTTATTTAGCCTACAGTTCATAAAATTATTATGATCAACCAATTACACCAAATTGGTTGTATATGTCAGGAAGAATACATCCACAGAAGATCTGTGGTAGTTCTTCAAGATGTTTGGCGCAAGCTATCAGCCAAGTTCCTTCAAAAAAAACTATGCAATAGGCCTAGAAGAATTGACGCTCTTTTAAAGGCAAAGGGTGGTCACAACAAATATTGATTTGATTTAGATTTCTCTTTTGTTCAGTCACTGCATTTTGTTAATTGATGAACATAAATGATTAACACTTCCATTTATGAAGGGCTTCCTATTTGACGGCCTTTTTTCCCACCTGCGAAAGACTTTTGCACAGTACTGTATGTTTTTTTTTATGATAAATAAGTGCTAAAACGTTTTTTTTGGTCGTGCACTCGCATTAATTCTCTGTGCCCCAGTACAGTAATAGGTCTAGTGACGCCCCTGCTGAGGACTGGCACCTGGTGTGGTCTTCTGCAGCTGTAGCCCAAGAGCTTTGAAGTTCAATATGTTGTGCAGGGTTGTTCAGAGATGGGTGAAGTCAAAGAATGTGCACGGGGTGAAAGGAGATAGAAAATTGCATGATAAATACGGTTTTCATGAGATTAACACAATAAAATATGAAAAAAGCAAACCAAAAGTTTTTACGTATATTGTAATGCGTCACAGCTGTCTTGATGGTGCTACATCTACAAATCACTTTAATGGCTCCTTTGGATTTCAGTAATGTTTTGGAAATAAATTCATATTAAGAAATAAATACATTGTTTGTATCACTATGTAGGCCAATTGTATTGTAATATTTAAAGCTAAATGAGAAAAAAAATTGTATGCCATTAATATATATTTTTCTAAGTATTTGTAGTCTACTAGAAAAACTTAAGCTATGCTATGCTACAGCAATTCATTGCAAAATACATCAAATGGAATATGAATGGAACATTTCGCCCTTAGCTGTTATTTCCATTATTACGTGATGGTATTTGAGTAAAAATAATAATCTTGTAAATAACATTTTAATGTTGCAAAATTTTTGTTATTATTTCAAATACCTTTTGGTTTTTATGATTGTGTGTCAAGTCAGTTAGAATTGAAAAGGGGGACTGATGGTATTTGAGTAATAATAATAATCTTGTAAATAGCATTTTAATGTTGAAACATTTTATTATTATTTCAAATCCCTTGGTTGGTTTTGGAACTCTTGTATTAGGATCAAAAGCTTTGTATGTGTCTCTGGCTGAGCTAGGAGGTGTGAACACCTGGCTTCCTTAACCATTCTGAATAACCGTCCCTGTCTGGTGGATTAACATACAGACAATTTGGCACCTTTTCTTATCTGATTAGGAAGACACTGTTTACTAGACTAGAGTACCTAACAAAAGACCATTGCATATGCATTTTGGGGTGTAACTTGGGTGTAGCCATTGGCTATCTATAGACATTTAAGGTCAGAAAAACCACTGTTAGCTAGTCTTGTCGTGTCTGTCATCGTCCTGTGTGTATGTGTGTGTGTGTGTGTGTGTGTGTGTGTGTGTGTGTGTCTGTCTGTGATGTCCTTAATGTTAAGAATAAACCTTGTTCCTGATTCTCAACCACTAGGCTGACTGAGTCTCCAAATTCAACTTAAAAGTAATTTTATTACTTTTATACGTCACACCAGTGCCCAGTATATAATGCTTGTTCATGGTCTGTTTCAATCAGATGTAATCTACAGTGGTTACTGCTTTGCACACGAACTGAGGTCTGAGAAGAATCAATTAATCTACTGCGTTCATCGAAGATCAAGTTCCCCATGCACACTAGTAAGGGCGGCGTGGCTTCTCTCCAGCAATGGATCAAGAGAGTCGAAATTGAGAGTGTCGAACGGCAAAATGCCTTGGAAGAAGCGAAAGAGCGAAACGACGCCGTTCGCAGTGAAAACGCGAACCTGAAATTGGCAATCAGAAAACTGTCACCAAAATTTCAGCAGATCGGTTCCAAGCGCGAGGAACTGAACAAGTTGCACTCACAGTTGGAAGAAAGCTCAAAACGTCGCAGCAGTTTACAGTCCAGATTGAGAGAGCTTCAGAAGGAAAATTCCAATCTGCAGGACGAGCTGGAATCTCGCGTTGGAGAGATGTCATCCCTTGAGCACGGCAGACAGGCGGACCGACAGCAAATTCGAGCTCTCACTAGCTGCGTGAACACTCTGGAGCGTCAGGCAGAGCTAGGGCAAATTTGCCTTCAACAGGAGGAGGAGGAAACAAGGTGGAGAGATGCTACTATCAATGAGTTAAACTCAGCTATACTTGAGCGCATGGAGATCCTTAAAATGCTGGATGTCAGAAAGTCTCAACTGGAGGCCGAGCTCAGCAGACCACCCGAGGAGATCCAGTCATCTGTTGGACTTAGTATTTATGAAGAAATTCGTATGTGTACACTATCTGACCTGGCTCAGGAGACTCTACCCGTGGCCTCGAAAAGAGTAAGTAAAAAAGAAGCCTTAGAGCAAATGAGTAAAATGTTCTAATACAATTGTTCAGCACCAATTAACCAATAACAAATTAGAACAAATGTACTTTTTGCTGCAGAAATGCAGAGGTGTCAGTCCATGGTTCATTCATTTCATAATTTGTGTGTTCATTGGGATGAGTTGGTTCAGCAAGTGGTTGGATCAAATATGTGACAGGGTTTTTACTTTCTGAAGCTAAGATTGACACCTCTCACAAAATGACTGCAAAAATCACATGTTTGAAGGTGACAGGCTTGTGACTGTTGTTCACAGGTGCCTGATAGGACACTTAGGCCTACATATTGGAGAATGGCAGCGGTTCTGAGCTGGATCAGTTTCGCTGTCGGCTTTGCAACGATTTTCCTCATGCTGATGTTGATGGGGACTGCCATGCCCCTGTGCCGTCCTGCCCCTGAGGTGCCATGCCAGGATATGATGACAGCGTGCTCCCGGCCATGCTGCTTCCACACTGCAATCTGCATTTCCCACTTACTCCACCTTTCTGATATCCTCTTTTCTGGGAAGGAATTTATTAAAATACTGGTTTCAGATCAGGATATTTTTCCTGTGAACTTTAACACCTGTTTAAAGCCAATAAAAACACACAAAAATCCTACATGGAGTTTTGTCAGTTGTGCATGCTTTTCTGAGTGTCCATAAACTATGATTGAATATTCATTGAATGTCTTAATCAATGTGACCAAGACTACACTCACTGGCCACGTGTTTAGATGGACATAGTCAGCAACAATACTCAAGTAGGCTGTGGCAGGTAATGATGCTAAATTGGTACTAAGTGGTCCAGGAATATATCCCCTCACACCATTAGGCTACCACCACTAGCTTGAACTCTTGATAAGGCAGGATGGATGTATTTTAGTGGTGGGCATAGATTAATTTTTTAAATCTAGATTAATCTCGATGTAATCATAAAATTAATCTAGATTAAAATGGCTCATTTGAATTCTGCCAAAGGCATCCGCGCTAAAATATATAGGTAGGTATGCATCTGCGCTAAAATATCAAGGTGAAAGCAGAGAGTATTGAGGGAGGGAGAGTCGCCAACAGCCGTTTGCTTCCGTGTTCTATTTTCGCAAGGGGGAGGGGGGAAAATCCCACTTTATGCAGTGCAGAGCAGATTCTAATAGGGATGGGCGATACCACTTCTTTTCATTTCGATATGATACCAAGTAATACCAGGATTATAGTATCCCAATATCGATACCAATATCGATATTTTCAGAAGATTTTTTAATAGCCTACTGCAGACTTTTTTATCCACTACTAGATAAAGGTGATACTGTAGCTTCAGGCTACCAGACTGACAGTGATGGCTGTGAAATACTAGTCATCATAAATGGCCTAAATTAAAGTTTGCTATATCATATCATTTAAAAGCATACGGAAGTTACAATACTTAAGAGCAAGGTGTTTTACACGCCTTAACCGCAACATACAACGTAGCCCTCAGCAACTAATGTGGCCACCTATGTGTCGGTTCACCTTAGATATGTGACTGTACATGACATCCCTTCCCAAAAAAAGCGTACATCGTGAAAGTATCGATCCGCACATCCTTAGAGGTTCGTTTCATTGAAATGAATAGGACACATGTGGAGTTTAACTAATAAATTGGTCATTACGTTTTTCTGGACTTGTTAAGGGTTTTTTGGAATCATGTGTCACAATCCGCAACTATTTGTAATAATTTCAAGCCTAACAGTGTAAGTTGTTACTGTTTGGATTTTGAGAAAATTGGATTTATTTTAGGTCAGGCAGCACGACTTACTATGTGGTTGTTAGCGTGCTAACGCTAGCGAACAACGCTAACGTAATGTTTTAAATTGAAAGCTCTCACTTTCCTCACTAACACCCACCTAGATACAGTTACTGATATTAGCGTAAGCAGACAAAGTAATATAAAGTTATAGGGTTACAGCAATGTATTAAATTCAAGGTGAGTCCAATCACTGTTAGCGTTTAGCACATTGGTGTTGTCAGTTACTACCATTCACTTGAATGAGCTAGTTCGTTAGCTTGCTAGCTCGCTTTACAGACACACTAAATTATTTCCTTAGAGTTCGAAATAGGAATTTGTTGGCATCGTACATCATCCTAGATAACAATACACTACACAGAATTATATTTATATTATTTAACAGCTTATTAAAATAAAAAGTTTATAATATGACGTCATATGACACGCCCATTTATGCAGTCCGGACGTGTTCACATTTGGTCCCATAGTAACTTATGTTGGCTTATCTTTGTAGAATCTAAGATCTTTGTGTTGGCTTATCTTTGTAGAATCTAAGATCTTTGGTGAAAGTCATAATAGTTTGTGTAGTATAGACCCAGCTCCCAACCCAACTTTGAGAATAGATTAACTGCGATATTTTTTTATCGCCCGATAAGAGTCTCACGTTAACGCAGCACGTTAACGCCGATAACGGCCCACCTATAATCTATTTCTTTGTTTTTCACACCAAATTCTGACCCTACCATCTGAATGTCACAGCGGAAGTCGAGAGTCCTCAGGCCGGGCAACATTTTTTACAATATAATATTGTCCAATTTTGGTGAGCCTGTGCAAGTTGTGGCCTCGTTTTCCTGACTGAGGACTGGCACTTGGTGTGGTCTTCTGCAGCTGTAGCCAGAGAGCTTTAAAGTTCAATGTGTTGTGCAGGGTTGTTCAGAGATGGATGAGGTCAAAGAATGTGCACAGGGTGAAAGGAGGGTGAAAAGTGCAGATAAACCGATAAACCGATAAATGCGGTTTTCGTGAGATTAACACAATAAAATATAAAAAAGAAGCAAACCAAAAGTTTTCACGCATATTGTAATGCATCACAGCTTTTTAGGTACATCTTTCTATGACTGGGTTAGACCCCTATTTGCCTTTAGGACTATCTTTTACATTACATTGTAGAGGAATACTGAGCAAATCGACCACAAACACACACACACACAAGGAGGTATATGTGCCCTAGGTAAGTATCCCAGCACAGGTAGCCTACCCTTCAGACACACCCACCCTCTGCACACAGACTCATACGAGCACGAGGCAACTAGGTAAAGAGTTGGTTAATAGAGATTAGTTTTGTTAGGAAGGGTAGCATTCTCAGAAAAGAAGGGTTTTCACAAGTGTTTTAAAGGTCGAGAGGGATGTTGCCGCTCTTGTAGCGACAAGTAGGTTGTTCCGCCATTGAGGGATGACGACAGAGAAAAGTTTAGATTGACGTTGCCTTGTGTAAGGAGAGGGTATGGCCAGATGGTTCGTATTAGAGGATCGCAATGCTCTGGATGAGACGTAAGACTTTTGTATGACCTTGAAATAAGCAGGGGCAGATCCTGATATGACTTTGTAGGCTAGTGTCAAAGCCTTGTGTTGAATTCTGGCAGCCACTGGGAGCCAATGCAGGTTGAGGAAGAGCGGAGTGATGTGTTCCCTTTAGGATTGATTGAAAACCAGTCGCGCTGCTGTGTTGTGGACCATTTGCAATCAAGCACATGCAGGTAGGCCAGCCAGGAGGGAGTTGCAGTAATCGAGGCATCTTAATTCTTGGTGGTTGATTCAAAAGGGTGTTTGAAACATTCCACTGACATTCTGTAAGTATTGACATGACCGACATGACAAGCATCACGTAGTTGCTGCAGATTTGTTGCCGGCCTTGATACGAATTTCTAGTTCCCCCACATCCTTGTTTTTCTGTGTATTTTTAAAACTATTCAGGGATTCCTAAACGGCAATTGTATCGCAAAACATTTCATAAACATGTTTATTTAATTGTTTTTTTATTTTTAAATTCATCTTTATATCTTATATTCTTATATTCTTTTTTATTGATGCACACAGTTATTAGAGTCAGTGGACCAAATATTTCACTACATATTGTACTTCTATAATTCTATCTGACAAAATTGTATTTGAATTTATTTTATTTATTTATTTATTTATTTATATAATTTTGTTTATTTGCATTAGTCGTCATGATATTCTTTCATACAATTCCATTTCAAAAAAGAAAAACTAAAGTTTGATTACCTGCTGTTCTGATACCAACAGGCATCCTACTTCACCACATAAAAATCAACAGGTCCACAACCATTACTATTGTTCACATCATGACCTTTACATATCCATACTTACACTCAACCACACACATTCAACACCCCCCCCACCCCCCACCCCCATGCACACACACACATACACCACACAAACAAATTCATAGGTTCCCAATCAGTTGCTCTCAGATGTTACCAATACTTCTTGCCAATGTAACTATAATGCTTCATATACATCTTTCCACACTATAATAAACTGTTGCTTTTTATTCTTGTCTTCATATATTGCTTTTTCGATGTTTAAGTAATGTTTCAACAATTGCTTCCATTCCTGCAAGAATGCTGTTACTGTATGCTTCCAATATTTCAAAATTAATTTCTTGTAAATCAAAGAACAAAAACACACTTTCCAGCCTATTGGGTATCTTACTTGGTCTGTATTCTGATAGATGCACAGCAGAGGGGTAAATTTAATTTTTGTTTTACAAACAGTGTTGATAAGGTTTTGTATCTGTAACCACAGCTGATTAACTACTGCACATTCCCAAAAAGCATGATGTATCTTCCTGTGCACCACATTTTATACAAAGAGCAGAACATGAAGGGTCGAATTTGTGCACTTTGGATCTAGTGTAATATATTCTTGTCATTAGTTTATATTGACTAAGGCACAGATTTTCATTAGTAGTGATAGTATTGGTTAATTGTAGGCACTCTTTCCATTTTACATTTGAATCTGTGATATTAAGATCATTATTCCAGTTATGATATACTTTATGTAATAAATGGCTATCATCTAGTAGCCTGGGTGTGCCCATACTGCCTGTGACGCTGCATTTACATTTCGCGAGCAAGTCAGTCTGGCCAAGCTGCCTATCTAAACCATTTCTGCTCAGTCCTCAGATAGGAGGCCAATGAAAATCGAGCATTTCAAAAGGCACTGACGTGGTAGTTTGGCGACCGGAAATCTATCTCAGTCACTGTCTACATGGCGAACGTGGAGCAACCGTAAGATTTCAATGCATCTGTAGCTGCTGTTTAGGACGAATTCAAAGGGAAGTTCTATCTGAAAATAGAGCAAAGGGCACACCTTTAAGCATTTGTTGCGGGAAAGGGAGTTTTTGCAATGCTACCGACCGGCTTCAGTAAAAGTTTAATTTATCAGTTAGCCCCGCTGGTAGCCAAGTCCATGCTTTGTGCGGACGCTGTTGTTGTGGTCATGTCGCCTTTGATCGCACTGATTCGTTTTTCGAATATCAATATTGAATGACCAACACCAGCCACTCTCATGTTCACCTCACAAGTCCCACAAAAATTCTTTAACGCCATTGCTATATGACTACAGATTACTACTACTTTTTGTTTGGATCAAGCAGTTTCCTTCGCTACATATACATCAGAGGACAGAGGGGTGTGATTGGTTGAAGCTTCGTCCAGTAGCAAACAGTGGCATTTGAAAGAGGCGGGTTAAGCCCGCCTTCTGAGAAATCGATTTACAACACAGCTTGGCCAGACCAAGGCTCTCAGAGCATTGACAAGTCGCGATAGCCAGGCTAAGAAATATGCAGTTTAGAATCTAAAAAGGCCGTTATTGTAGCAAAACAAATGATCTAGGAGGATATTTGCAACTCGTTTGGCAGTTTGGCTTAAGCGACTCATGCTGTGGCGTAGCCTACCTTCAAGTACCTCCAAATTCCGTAAGCTAGGAGCTGATTTCTTAGCCTGGTAAACCCGCCCCTCGTACTTCATTTCATTTTGTACAGAGGGTCTGGAACAGAGACCGTCAGAAACGATTTCTTGGAGGTGTGGACTCTGCTGAAGTTTAAAAAAAAGTGCCCCTGCCTTTACCGAATCACTAACGCCTGGTCATCACATATGCAATTAGCCTACCTACGCACTACAATTCAGATGTAGCACACAAGGTCAACGTCACGGCTAACGAACACACCCTCTGTTTGCTGATTGGATCGGTCTTGCTGGGCTAAATCACCCTAAAGAGATTCCGGTCTAGACCCTCTGTACAAAATGAAATGAAGTACGAGGGGCTGGTTTACCAGGCTACTGGTTTCTGTGGTGCTATTGGCAGGTCATGCACACCTGTGTTTGTAGATAGTAGCCTACTCTGGTTCCAATCCGGGATGATGCACAATTAAAGTGCTACATGACATTCTCAACTGCCACGTTTCTTGTAGTTTCAGGGTGAACGCGTCTCCCCTGTTGCGTATTAACGTAGTGTGGCCAATTTATGCCGGCCTGCATATTCTTGGGCTTGTGTTCATAAACTTCAATGCAGGTCGCCAAGGTGAAAATAAACTTCCAGCTCCTCCGCCATTACGTGCATTGTAAGCAATAAACCTAATGTTGATAGCGTGTAGCATATTGCCCTATAAGCACATGCATTTATAGATGGCGCATCGCCTGTTGACTATGCAAAATAGCATTTTGAAAGCTATTTTAATCAGGCTAGCTGTGATGGCTCATAGTCTATGTGATTTAAATAAAATAAAAGCATTATATAGAATTTGGCTTCTACATGACTTCAAAGTCAGGGAGATTTCCTATAGCTTTTTTTTTACATTTTTTTTAGAATTTATTGTCTAGAACAGGCTACTCTTGAGACGTGCATAGTCACAACTCATCTGTGTTCATATCCAGAGGTCTGCGTCATTTAATAAACAATGTTAAAGTTTATTTAATCACTGAAATGTCTTGCAAATCTGTCACTATATTACAAATGAACACTAAGCCAGCAGTATATAGGGTGCAGTCAGTGATACTTTACACCGTTAGATTTATTCAGTTTCTATTGTTTATTTCGTACACAGTTATTCCCGACATCATGTAAAATACCCTATTAATAGGCTACATAATGGACTACATAATTAGTCATCTCTGTTAAATTCCGTTCACAAGGGTCATAGCCTACTTCAGATTGTTTATCTCTGCTTCCGACAATAAACGAGGCTCTCCGGTCACATCTGGAAACATAGTTCAAACTGTGTTGGTTCAAACCAACTTGGTTCAGACAATGAAGGTACAATAGTGTTTGGGAAACAGTCGCACTTTGGATGTTGGTTAGTTCAAAGGTGCATCGTACCATGTTGGTTTAAAGGTTGGTTAGTTGTTTGGGAAACGCATCCCTGAAGTATTATGAATTAAATTACTACAGGTATTTTATCCCCTACTGATGCTGGCAGCAGCAGACCTTAAAAAAATCAACACCATATAAAGAGTTTATAGTCACTATAGCTGACAGCAGACCTATGTCTTATGTGGAAAATAGAAGCAAAAGAGAAGTGAAACGTTGTTGTTTGTGGTTTTAACACTGCACTAAATTAAAAAAGGAGTACCACACCACACAGCAAACTTAGAAAATGTGATGAGTGTTTCAGAGCACTGAACTTCCTCCTGTTGATTCTAACAGTATTCTAATTATAACTTCATTTAGCTGTGAAGAGAACATAATCAGTAAATGTTGAAAATAGCAAACGTTCATAGTTAAAGGTGCAGTGCCCCACAGATGCATATGTGCAAAGGTCTGGTGGACTCTGAACCCGAATGTATTGTGCTGCTCTAGGCCAAAGCTGCAAAGAACCTTCCATGTGTCATGCTGTGCAACCTTCACTTTGACATTTCTTTGCTCTTCGTCCAGTGTAAGATTGCTGTAACATGTTCAATTTTGTTTACTGGCTTCACTGTGTTATTTACATTTCCATACAACACAAACATTTTCCCTTGACTCACCTCTGTGCATTGGAGTGGGGGGTAAATAACACCTCACTAACCATATTTCTCTATGTTCCACTCGCTCTGTCTCTCTTTCTCTGTGTCTTTCTCTCTCTCTCTTTCTGACTCTCTCTCTCTCTCTCTCTCTCGCTCTCTCTCTCTCTCTCTCTCTCTCTCTCACACACACACACACACACACACACACACACACACACACACACACAGACTAGCATAAATTCGGAAACTGTATAAAATACTTAAAATAGGCTACGTGCATAAAATAAATCAATAGAATTAGTTTTGATATTTTAGTTTAAATAATCTTCCTAACATTGTTCCAAACAAAATGTAGATTTAAGTGATACCCCCAGACAACGTTAAAACCACTCCCATGCCACGTGACCTAAGACGTACAGTATATGACAGCAGTGACCACACTCCCCTCACTCAGTGAGCGACAGTGAGACAGTTGCCACGCTTGGCAAAGGCACACCATGGAGATCATTCTTCTTTGTTTGTTTCTTTGTAAGTAAGACATATTAACACATTACATTTTTACAGATATATTGTTGAAAAAGCAAGGTAAAATTGATCAGCTCATGCTTATGATGACAAGTTGCAGGTCTTTTGCTAACAGCTACATTCTGAAATATTCAGGTGATTTACCAGAGCAGTAAAAAAAAAAATTCTGCGGCAAACTGGTCATATGCCTTCAGATACTTCAGCTCATGTAGTTAATTCAGCTTCTGAACAGCTCACACTGCATTTGTGAGGATTATGAGGATAAAACATTGTTACCAAATGGGGGATATATGAGTGTTTTGTCAGAATTTAGAGACATTACACATTAGATCAGTTGCAGTTTGCTTTTAGGAAGTAGAATCAAATCTCCATGTGAAAGAAAAACATTTTCAGTGTCACATGGAGTACACAAACATCAACCAGACCAATGATGTATGGCAAGTCAAACAGAAATTACTTTATGAATTCAATTTAACAATGATATAACATGTCAAGTCTGGTATATTTTGCTTTATTTTATTTTATTTAGTAGTAATAGTAGTAGGAGGAGTATTGTAGACTTGACATTTTTGGTGTTTTTTAACAGTATTAAAGGAAAAATATCCTAAATGACACCAGTGAGATGGACAGATTTTGACAAGCCTTTAAACAAACTGAGTAAAGAGGAAGAAAGCTAACTTTGCATCGAGTGATGACAATCTGAACCAAGTTGTAATGGAAAAATGGAGAGGATAAAGAATGTGGTTATACATGAGAATAAGCTGTAACATGAAACCCGCTGCAACATTTAGGTTTTAAAGGAGAAATTCGGTGTAAAATGAACTGTGTGTTTGTTAAAAGGTGATAATGAGTTGGAATGTTTGCTGATGAGCAAAAATACGTTTGTTACATTACAAACTTTACTATTTTTACCATTTTTGTCAAAAAAAGATCACAATGCTAGTGATCGGGCACGGAGGAAGCTTGAAGTCGTTTGCAAGTCGATTGAGTTGTGGCTAGCTGTAGCAGGTTCCCACACATGCTGCTACTGATAAGTTTTAAATAATTAGTACTTACAAAGTTCTCAGTGCCTCATTTTCAATCCCAGGGCCCTCATTATACTACCCAGGAATTGTGGAGCTACTTAAAGCTTTTATAATGGGTTAAAAATAGCGATATCTTCAAGCTTCCCCCAATGCCCCGATCTCTAGCATTGTGAACCTTTTTAACAAAAATGGTAAAAATGGAAAACACTCCACGAAAAGAATCTTGTTGAAATATTTACTCTTTTTCCTTCTAACAATGTGACTCTCTTAAGGGAAGGAATTTGATTCTGGCAACAGGTTATGATGAGCGATGACTTGGACTTTGGGTGCTGCATTTGAATTGTAGTGTATAGCCAGCCAGGCTTATAGCCAGGCTTAGCAGTTGGGTAAAGGCAGATCCAATTGTTTTAAACTTCAGCAGAGTCTAGACCTCCAGGAAGCACACGTTTCTCAATGCAGCACAGCCAGATCCTCTGTATGAAATACACTATAGTACAAAGGGCTGGTTTATCAGGCTAGTGGTTTCCTACCCTTCTTATGAGTGGTTTCCACTCTTCTTATGACTAGATGCAATCCAAATTAATTTGGAGATGGTACCAAAACTAATTGTCTGCCTTTAGGTATCATTTGAAATGTTCATTTGTTGTCTTTCATGAAACCATAATAACTAACCTAAGTGACTCTAACCAAAGTAAGTGTTGCTAAGTAATTACATAGTCATGCTAAGTGACTGCTTTTGCCGTGAGCTTTATATAGGCTTTTCTGTAGCTGGTGGCTTCTATGTGGCTACTATTTCATGTCTAAAGCTTATGTATAATTCCTATTTATATATATATATATATATATATTTTTTTTTTTTTTTCCATGTTTTAGCAGCAGCTTCAGAACTGAATTTCATGTACATTGAAGGTAAGGAATATTCTGAAGAATTTGCTGAGTTGAGCATGGCTGAATTATTGCATTCAGTATACCAAGCAGAACTGTAAAGTCAAATATTTATATTTATATTTAAGAAAGGTAGAAGGAAGAGGTAGAAAAAAATGAATGATAAGAGAACAAGGTTGAAACAAAATGGGTGCCGTAGCAACTTCCCTGCATGGCCCACAATGATGTCTTACTCCATTTAGTTAGGGCCTAGGGCTCCACAAGTGGAAAAGAGTCCCTGGATCTTAGCAATTTGCTTGGTTTATACTCTTTAATATATTAGATGTGTGTTCAGGGCCTAGGATACTTCTGTAGTTGATATGTCAGTACTTTGAAACCTACTACTGTATTCTCTACCTCCAACAGCTGTCTTACTCTCCAACAGCTGATGATCTGCAGTTGTTTAGTATAGTATTTTTTGGGCAAACATGTTGAGAGAACCATTATCCCAACTGCTGAAGTAAAAGCATGCATTGGCTCATTTTTGTTTTTCTAAATGACAAAACCCTTTATTGGTCTTCACAGCTCTGCCAAGAGCCACAGTGTCAGTAAAGTCTCCTCAGAGTCCATACTATGCTGGAGAGCGAGTCACTCTTTTGTGCGCCATAAGGGAGTACACAGATTGGCTTCAGTACAGCTGGTATTATAATGGCACAGCCATTCCAGCTAAGACCAGCCAGACGGTCACTGTAACTCTCCCCAGAGAGGCGGGGCGGCACCTGTATGCATGTGAGGCCCAGCGGACCGGTAGTCCACAGACATCCCAGCGTAGTGAGGCCTTATTGATCACGTCATTGAGTGAGTAATCATAAAAGCTAATAGATATAGTAATAATATATTTGAAATGAAATACTGAGAAAATATGTATGTCTTTCAGACAAACCTAGACCTGTACTGACTAAAGAGCCACAGGATATTTTGTACTTTGGAGAAAAGGTCAGTCTGAGATGTGAAATAGAGGATCAAAATGTCTGGACATACAGGTTTGATATGGATGGATATCATTTACTACGATGGAGGAAAAGAAGAAGAAGGGACATGATGGATAAAGATGTCACCGGGCCAGTATTTGCTGAGTCGATAGAGCTTGAGGGAAGCACACTGATCATCAAAGAACTACCTTTTTTTCATTATTATACACCCGTATTCACCTGTGTGGGACAGAGGAAGACCAGCGACATGTTATCATATCGTAGCAAGGGTGTTGATTTGATTGTTGAGGGTGAGTAGATTTTTCATTAGTGCTGTTTTGTGGCTAAATATATGACATTAATATATATATATTTTTTTTAATTTAGCATGACATACATTTGTCTGAATAAATTCACAGGTGGAAGTGTGATCAGCTAAATCCCACGTGTGCTTTGCAACTAAAGAATCCTTTAAAAAAAACTGAACTCTAGACATTGATCCTGCACCAAAATTGTTTTTTCTCATTGGCCCATTTCAGTCTTTCCCAGAAAATTAATGCAAAACCATTAATATTTTTTTGCATAAAGTTATTAACTAACTAACAAACAGACAGACAGACAAGCCAACAATAGCAAAAACAAGAAAAGGCATATACTGTGAAAAAAAAGTAAATCTCATGAAGAAATGGAGATCTGCCAACGAATGAAGGCAGAGCAAAGCGGGGACTTTTGCAGGTGACAGAGGGCAGTCAGGTTGGCAGATAATAGTCAGTCAGTGCATTCTAGTCTTACTTTTACATCAGTCTTACACTCTCTGTTTTTTCGTTTTTTTGTGGTTCATCTCCATAGGCCTACCCAGAGCTCATCTGACTGTAGAGCCTCGGAGATGTGTACTCCCTGGGGAAACAGTCACCTTCAAGTGTGACATAGAGTCTGACAGTGGCTGGACATACAAGTGGTACAAGGACTGGAGTCCTAATCTTGTGTTTGAGTCTAAGGAACATACTTTCAACATCACTGCAGCTGAGTCTGATAAGGGCCTGTACTGGTGTCAGGGGGAGAGACAAAACAGACCCATATCATCAGACACTAGTAGATATGTTAGACTTAATGTAAAAGGTGAGTCCTATCCCACAGTATTACAAAACTGTAACTAGCAGTGTAGTTCATTACAGGCCATACCCCCTTAGCTCATCATTTGCAGGTACTGTATAACATTTCAATCATTTTATGAAGGTAGGAAGAGGTTCGGGAGTCACTCACACAGGACACGTACAGTGGTATACCTGTAAAGATATATATTGAGTTCATTATTATTATTTTATTTTTGTAGTTAAGCCCAAACTCACACAGAATAAGGATTATTGGCTCCTGACAGGAAAGTCTGTGACTCTGATATGTGAGTTGGGTGTCTCCGGTTTGGTGTTCTACTGGTACAAAGATACACAGGCCTCTGCCCCTGTGGCCCAGACTGATGTGAGCTCCTACAGCATCGGCCCTCTTCAGCTCTCTCATGGAGGACAGTACTGGTGCAGGGCTCAGAGAAACCAGACCGTGTATCACACACAGTACAGCAATGGGATCTGGGTCAATGTCACAGGTGACTTTTATTCCTAATTTAAAAATATATTAACAGTGCAGTGCATGGTGTTAGAGTTAAAAATGGCCAAGCAGTTTTTATATGTTTAGCACTGTGATTTTCCCTGTCTAACTGGATAGAAGGGACACAGAGACATTTCATATCAATATGGTCATACTTTTGATGTTATCTCAGGCATTATGAGAAAATTCCTTTTTTTCTGATTAGACAAGCCCACAGCATCAGTCAAGCTTCTGTCCAACTGGACAGAATTTTTCGTTGGAGAGAATGTCACCCTCCGATGTGAAATCCAGGGTGGTAAAGACATTGACTGGGAGTACAGCTGGTATAAGGGTAGATTGGAAACGCTTCTGCCAAGTTCTGCGCAGGAGCATAGATTTGGCATTGGATCCGATTATGTTGATGATTACATCTGTAAAGTGAAAGATAAAAATGGTTTGAGTCTTTCAGCCAAACGTGAGCCTCTTAACATAGTTGTGTCAGGTAAGTATATGGAATTATTCATCTCTGTACTGTACACATACATTTTGCTGTATGTAAGTATAGTTTTAAGCATATCAAGTTTTGCTTTTACCAGAGGAACTTAATTATCAGTTCAAATAAAAACTACTAATAATTGATCCAGGCTTTATGGCAGTATTGTTCATTCAAGTCAGATGGGTTCTGTTGCTCCACAGAAAACTGAAATTGTCATGTCACTAATGTACTGTAGCAGTTTGCTGAAAATATAGGCAATGTGTATTCTCTCTCTTTTGTCAAACAGGGCATGCTTCTGTCGATCTGAGGATCAACGGACAGTCTTGGCTGACTGAAGGAGACTCTTTGACTCTGAGCTGTCAGGTTAGAGGCTCCACTGTTGGCTGGAGATACCGCTGGTACAAAATACTACTAATACCAGACCATGATCTTAGGCAGTTCCAAACATGCAGATACCAAACACCGTGTGAAGAGATCATCTCAGACAGCATTAGTGGAGATGGAAGCTCCTACACTCTCAGCTCTGCTACCAGTAAACACACAGGGGTCTATGCGTGCAGAGCAGAAAGGGGGGAACCAGCATTTCGCACAGGCTACAGCGATCCTCAGCCTCTCTGGGTCACAGGTGAACAGCAGTTTCCTTTCGTCTTCTGCAGTCTAAAACAGACGATGTGATCTACACTGTTATTGTTTTGTTACATTACAGTCTCCCATGACCTTTGGGAGTCTCCCACATTTGAAAAGTCCCGGATGGCCACAAATAATACAAAATCTACTTGTGCAGATGTCTTTAGCTAAGTGGGGTGGGGTGGGTTGTGTGTGTGTGTGTGTGTGTGTGTGTGTGTGTGTGTGTGTGTGTGTGTGTGTGGGATGATTCTTACATTATCATGATTCTTATAATTGGCTGTGTGTTGGACCAGTTTTACCTTGTGTTTGGTATTTATTTCCTGATTTTTTTTATTTCTGTGCTCCAGTTTCTTCTCCTCCAGTGTCACTGCAAATCAGTCCCAACAGAAGTCAGCACTTCTCCGAAGAGTCGCTGTCACTGAGCTGTGTAGGGCTGGGGGACTCTAGTGGATGGGAAGTTGTATGGTTTTCTAGTTCAGTAGGAGTATCAAAATGCCCTGGTGTGGAGGGAAACTCATGCATTCTGCCCTCCCTTGATAGACGTTCAAACAATGGAGTTTACTGGTGTCAGGATCAGTCAGGAAACACAAGCCAACCTGTCAACATCACAGTGCAAGGTAAACATCTTTAACCCCACATGAATTTGTCAAATGTCATCCACAGTGAGGATGTTTATTGTTAATAGTGTCTTTGGAGATCAACCTCCAGGGGTTACTATCATAAATACACGTATGTGGTTTTATCATTTTGTACTTTGCCAAAGTGTAAAGCACTGTGTTAAAAAAACAAAAATTGTTTCATTAAATAAAATATGGAATGGAGCATTAGTGTCAAACAGGCCAAGGCAAATGTAATGATGCATATGCCACGACCTCATGGTGATGTTACCATTATCAGTATCTATCACAAAGCCTTAGACATAAATATATCTTAACAATCTACGGCACATTATTAAACTGAGCATAAATGAGTTTTCAGTGTTGTGAAAGTCGTTACTGGGAATGTTTCATGTGGTATTTGTCTGTTTCCTGTCTAGGAGGTAATATGATCCTGGAGGCTCCAGTTCATCCTCTGTCTGAGGGGGATCCTCTGACCCTGCGCTGCATTCATCGCAACAGACCCTTGAGCATCAGAGGAGACATCTACAAAGATGGCTTACCCCTAAATCAGATGGTGGATGGAGAGATGACCATTCATTCGGTCATGAAAGACCATGAAGGACGATATCAGTGCAGAATCTCCCTTTGGACAATGTCGCTAGAGACCTGGATCACAATCAGAAGTGAAAATCAAGGTATCTCAGTGACAGTTTGTTTTGCAGCAAGAAGAGAATCTCACAAAAAAATGTACATGTACATGAGTACAACATAACATTTTAAAAATAGACAAAAAAACACTAGACAACATGCTAACAGCTGCATAAAAAACATACTACTGGGGGTATTTAAAAGAACAGTGACAAATGATGCACAAATTTATTATATCAGTTTGTACTGCAACTTTAAAAAAACCTCAAGGCAAATTGGTTCAAGATTGGCTTTAACTAAGCTTGGCAAAGCATCCCTCACAATCTTTTCAAATGATTTCATAATTGCAGCTTGATTTATTCTTGATTTGTCCTCTATTGAAAGTCATTTTGGAAAAAACCATCTGCTAAGTGTAAGGTAATATAATAGTACAATATAATAATATAAGATATGAGTTATTTCTTGGCACAAAAATGTTTTTTTCTTGAGACAAGAGAGACATATTTATCAGCATATTTATCAGCTGCAAAACCAAATTCAAATCTCAACAGACTTGGTAACTAAGGTCAAAAAAGTGTAGTAAACACATTGCGTAATCCATTTATTGATGCTAGCAGGTATTGTTTAAAATAAATATGACTTAATAACAATAACACTAATACTACTACTACTACTACTACTAATAATAATAATAATAATAATGTTTAAGGCTCCAGGTTTCTTGTGTGGATTGGAGTTGGAGTGGGTTTGGCCTTCATCTTTATCCTTCTGTTCGTACTGCTGTGTCGGTTCAGAAAGCGCAAAGGTAATTAACATTTCCCATAAATCTCCAACTGATGACATTTTCCCAGAATTGTGTAAGCCATATGTTTTTATTCCTATTACAGGTGCTCAGGTCTCCAGCACATTATCGTGAGTTGTCATGCACCCTACTTCATAATATGGTTCTGATCATGCATTCACCTATAACTTAAAATTAGGCATGTTAAAGGCATCTTCATAGTGACCACGTCCAACAGGCTCTGCATGTTTGTCTTCCTCCAGTGGTCAGCAGCAGCAGGACACCAATCGTAGTTCAAACCAGGGCCAGACGCAGCCCACAGACACAAACCAGGATCCGTCTGAGTATGCTCCATTGCAGCGAGGTTGGTTGGTCATCATCCTACACCCAATCTATTTAGCCTGATAGAGGTTCTGATTGGTGTTTGAACCCAATTTTTCTGTGTGTAGTGATTAATTGGTTCACAAGTGTTGTCTTCAGTGAATGCTACTGAATGTCAGTAGGCTTCACACGACCACATGATTCAGTGACTGATTCCTAAGCCGTTAGGCCACAGCTGCCCCTATCCAAACATTCTACTGAGATGAAGGCATAGGCATATTATCCTTTGTATTGTGTTTTGAAGTTTGTCTATTTAAAAAATAATGTTATGGTTTGAATTGCTTAATTGGCAGTCCCAGTGATAATGTGTAGTCTTAGCATTTGAGGAAAAAAAATATAAAAAGAACTTCTGTTGCTTCTGTCCCAAAAAGACACTGTTTCCACTATGAACTCGTCTAATACAGCTTCTAGATGAATTCTAGGTTGTGTTACTTTTTTCATGTTAATTTGTAACACTTTTTTGCAGGAACCTCACATGTGTATGAGACCATCATCAGACCATGAGTCCTAAACTAGATGAACAGATAAACAGAAAGATAAACAGATGTGGGAGCTAGAGGAAAGCTGGGACAAAGCAGTCATCATTTTTCATAATAGTTATAATCCAGTTTGCAGTTTGTTTCCTGTGAAGTTTCTTAAAAAAATGTATGTTGTAACATGTTAACATTTTGTGATATTTTTATAACCTTTGAAAAACTCAGGGCTAAAGGTTAGAGGGGCTGCCTCCTCTCTGACAATGATTTGGAATAAAAGCTTTATGCTTGCAGATGTTTTACATATTAGTCATTGCCTAATAATAACCAACTGGTTAGATCATTTATCTTTCTTTTAAAATGTAATTTCCCATGCTTACTTATGTGTGTTATGCAATCGTTATTGCCTATTTTATATTTACATTTTATGACATTATATGTAATTTTTCATTCTGTTCATATTTTAGCAGTGTGAGGCAAAACTGTCAACAAGCCTATTCATGTGTTTCATGTTGAACTGTGTCTGTGTCTGTTTAGTGTGGAGTTGCAATCAACAAAATAGTGCAACTTCTTAAACTAGGAAATTGAAGTGCAGTCAGTATAAATGTTAGATGGAAAATGAAAGTCTGTGTAAATAAGCATAATCATGCAAAAATGAACAAAAACACCAGCGGGTGCTAGAAAGCGACAGTCTTCTGACTGGTGTGAGAGAGCAGAAGCAGCGGGGCCTCCTATGCAGGTCTGCAGGGGTTTTGAGGCCAAACAGTGTCAGGCAATCAGACAGGCATCTGTCCTCAGCTCACTCTGGGTCACCATTAGGCAACACGTCACACCTGTACTCAGCATACCTGCAGGGGGAAGACAACCAGAAAAGCCACCAGACACAGCGGGTCCGTAACACATGCTCTGGGCGTAGTCCAAAAGCTTGGGCATCACCTCCGTCCTCAATTCTGAGCCTCTGCAGCATGACATTGTTGTGGTCAAATTCTGTCTGATACACAATTTGGTCTTTGTAGTCTGTATATGACATGTTTTTAATGGGATAAGCTAGTTGTGCACTTATCATTATTTGTATATGAACATTGTTTTTTTTCTATTGATGTTGTTCAGTGTGATGTGCAGTGTATTACATTGTGTTTGCTTTATCATCATTAAAATAAAAATGGGGTTTATACTCAACACTACGTGTTATTCTTCGTTATAGCAAAATTATTAACAGGGCTATCCTTATGGCATTCTGGGGAAAGGGCATCAAATTGGACAAGTTGTTTGTGGTTTCTTACTTATTAATTATGTAAGTGAAGACACACACACTAAGTATCACTATGTATCACAAGAAAAGGGTTTGATAAAAGTCAGTGTTGTCCCAAAAAAAGGTAATGCTGCATGGGACTTTTATTTTGTCAAGTTTAAGTCATTTGACCTTGTATATTTATTGGATAAGTTTGTTTGGGTATAAACGTTGCCCGTCTTATGAAACAGTCATAAATGCTTTGTGAAGTGTTCATGAAAGTTGTTGTGAAAGTGTTACACACTTACCCGTCAAGTTAAGTCTAACCATTCTATGACACATTTTTAAGAGCTATGCTGCCATTATATTACATCTGTCTTTGAAGCAGATCAGCAGGATGAGTCGTAGGCCTATGTAGTGAGTGCAATCTGCATCCGTCTATAGCACATGAACACACTTTGGTTACACTTGCTGAGCTGCTGCACAATGCTCACCAGATTCTCACAGTCACACTGACAGTCACGTCATCAAAGTGGTCATAACCACCAACCGGGACTGTTTCATCTTTTTTTAAATATCCTGTTTATGGGTGTGAAATAACAGCCATTTTGATGCTCTTTAACCCAGTGTTGCTGTTAGGTGTGAAGTTGTGTGTGCGTGTGTAATGGATGTCACTGTGACTGTGGGTTAGTTAGAAAGACAACTGTTGATGTCGCCCCTTGGATTGCGCTTAGCCTATCCATTGTGGCCTGACCACACAATTTGATGTGGGCTGGCTTGTCGGGCTAGATAAAGTATATAAATGTCAGGGCATATTAGCATTGGAACACCAGGAAAAGAATTAGCCTGGTAAACCTGTCCCTCGTACTTCTTTTCATTTTGTACAGAGGGTCTGGACCGGAATCTCTTGAGGGTCATTTAGCAAGTCCCAGCAAGACCGATCCAATCAGCGAACAGAGGGTGTGTTCGTTAGCCATGGCGTTGACCTTGTGTGCTACATTTAAATTGTAGTGTGTAGGTAGGCTAATGCATACGTGACGACCAGGCGTTAGCGATTGGGTAAAGGCAGAGGCATTTTCTTTTAAACTACAGTCCACACCTCCAACAAATCGTTTCTGACGGTCTCTGTTCCAGACCCTCTGTACAAAATGAAATAAAGTACGAGGGTCTGGTTTACCAGGCTAGAAAAGAATGGCAACATATCCACTTTATTTCTGACCAGAGAATCTGTCCACAGTCCTTAGCTTGTTAAAAAAAATGGTGCAATTTTTGTTTTCCAGTTGCAATGGGTCTTTAAGCTGAACTTTGTGGTTAGTGAAGTGTTTGCAATTGTAGACAGATTTACTGGTGTTTTTTGTACAGCAATACATTGTTTGTTTGGTCTTTTACCAAGTAGCTGTGAAGAGTAGGCTATATATGCATTTCCTGTCATGTGAAATGCAGATGTTGTAAAAGACTTACTAGCATACCCCCCTTGTGACTCTTTATATTGCAATTTCCATTTCTTTTATTTAGTTTCCAAACAAATTTCCTATTTGTTTGCAAAGCAATAGCAAAGAATTTCCTGGTTGTTTGAAAGTCAATTTGTACCCTCCGACAGCCTAATTTACTGGCCCTGACATGTCCAGTCCCTTACTCAACATAGGCGTTCACCATTTCCCCTTCACTGGCCCATTTTCTCATATTCATGTAGAGGATAAACGAGCTGATTCAAGGCACAGACAGAAATAGCATCCCCTGGTGACACCTGTATACTGATTTATTACCACAAAACAGGGGGTTTTCATGCCTTTGCAAGACATGTTTTCTACTTGTAATCAGAATTATATGGTGTTTAGCCAGTCTGGTGAGAGCAGACTTTTTTGGGACCATTGGATGTGTCCCAATATTCTGTCTTGTCTAAACAGTGAGATAAGTCATTGCCATCAACAGATAGGATAAGGTGTCAGCAGTTTGGGACCACTGAAAGTTAAAATGCATTCACTACTATTCAAACATCAACTCTGAATTTTTGAAAGGCCTTTGCATAGATCGCATGTAATGCAGGTGTACTACATGTGCACGCATGACTAACCATGATCCATGGGAAACACACAAGTTACTGATGATCCATGGGAAACACACAAGTTACTGATGATCCATGGGAAACACACAAGTTACTGATGATCCATGGCAAATAGTTGGTAATTGTGTACTACTTACTATGATATAATCAAAATATTCTTATTACTTTTTAGGAAAACTAACAAGGCTTATGGTATGTACGCCTAATACATTCATATCCAGAAGTTCATCTTTTTTTTTTTTTTTTAAATAGATCATATTTGACACAGTGTTTTAAGTGTTGTCATAAACCCTAGCAACCATGGGTGTACCAGGACATGCTGTCGCTCTCTTAAAATGTTTTCTCTTAATTTCTGAGGGGTTGAAACAACCTGCCACCAAATTACTCATAAGAGTGTGATGCACACCCCTTCATACATGTACTAGTCATATTTACATACACTCCTGCAGTGTCTGTCATGGCGTATGGTGCCAAAGTAAGAATTCACTTATGATCATTTGTCAACACATGGTGGTATCAATAAAGCAGTAAGAGAAATAGAGAAAAGAGGCAAGAGGAGAAAAAAATCTAAATCTCTCCTCCAGATATTTTTGGATTTGAATATCTTTGTGGTACAGGAGACACGGCGCTTAACAAGATCTAAATTCACATACAGTATAACTTAATGAGTATGTTTCAATGTAATATGCATTGCTACCACAAGGTGTCACTAAATAGCTAGTTATAAGTCTGAAATACTCATTCCATTTCACACTAATCCATCTAGACCTGTCTAGACATCATATTTTAAGTTTATATTATCTATGTTGTCAATAACGTAAATCTTGTTAATTCATTTTTGCAAAGTCTGTAATTATCCACCCAGTGTTTTTTTCTTAAAATCTTGGTAGATCTGACCAAAACCTAAGCCTCTCTAGTAAATCCACAGATGTCCAAACTGAACAGCAGTTCAAATCCTGACGAATTAGCAAAAATGTCTGCTGGAAATTATTTAAAAGTTCTTCAAACGTTTATTTCACCTGTGTCACTGAAAGCTTTTAGCTATTGGTTTCTGCATTGTTGTGTGCCGCATATGTGATAAAATTACTATTTCGTCAAATGTTATGTTATTCTACTATAACTAATGCTAACTATGTGTGCTGTTTATCTATCTAAAGCATGTTGTGAAAACCTGTGGGCAGACTAACTTTTCTTCAAAGAGAAAACAAACTCTTGCACATTCAGTCTTGTCCTTAGGATGCTCCATGAAGTTTTTTTGATAACGTAGACTCTTAAAAGCCATGGAATTTAATATTATGTTATCATGTTTTTTTGTAAAACACAAAGGTCCCTTAAAGGCCCCATCCCCTCATTTACACATTCATCCTTATCTCACTTTGTTACACAAAAACTATTAACTTTATTGCTTAGCATTGTATGAATCACCAGCAAAAGAGTCATCGTACTGCAAGGCCATTTAATTTTAGTCTAAAGCTATGGGCCGACTTCATTCAAAGCACATACTGAGTTCTACAGCTTTCTAAGCAAGTTGTTTGCTCACTACACAGTACACTGTTCACGGAACAGGTCCCCCACAGGTGTGTCAGAGTACTGCTGGAGGAACTTAACCATCTCATCTAGAGTATGCTCCACCACTACATTCTGCTCAGTGTTGAGGGCCGTTGCTCCACCGCTGAAGACGGGCCTGCCATAGCCGTCCATGCAGCAGTAGGCGTTCCAGATGTACTCGGGGATGTTCACACGCTTGACGTTGTTCTTGACGATCCAGTTGTTTGCGGAGGGGATGGCACCCACCAACACGTGGGCCTGCCAGCAGTGTTGGAACTTCTCCGTGAGCTGGGACTCGTAGATGCGCCAGCCGTTCTGGTTCAGTTTAGGATTCTGGGGAATCACGTTCGTCAGGGTAAACGTTGCGTTGCGTCCTGGAACTAAAAACAACTCATGGTTACTTTGCAATGCATAATTACATATGCTATGATCAAATCCATTTGGTAGTCATGTGGTTTACTACCCAACGACTGGTCACCTAATAGCAAGTGTTACAACATTGACCCAGTAAGAAGACAGACATACAGTACCAGCATGGTGGCCGTTGGGGTTGAGGTGTCCTCGGTCGAACCCAGAGTGTGTGTAGTCTTCATTCAGGGCCTGCTTCTCACCCAGGTAGACACCAGGATTGTCCTGCCCAAGCCAGTACCCATCTTTCATTTCTCCATGCCACGAGGGGTCCACCAGCTGGAGAGGAGAGTTTAGGTTATAACCACTTGATGAAGATTGAATATGTAAAGAGTTAAATACATGTTCAATGTGGACACCTGTCAAATATGTTAAACCACAAGACCATATTTCTTCCAATACCATTTCTTCGAATACTATAATATTTTTATACATTTTCAACAAGTAATCTTATGACCTTATTGTAAATGCAGTATACTCTATATAGGGATGTATCACTTCTACTCTTATTTTAAATTTTTTTCTTTTACTATCATTTATTTATGCTATGAATATTCTACATACTGTACATGCCTGCACAGGAGCCGCTTTTAATTTCACTGTAAATGTTTATAGTGACAATACAAGCCATTCTATTCTATTCTATATTAGTATGTTGATGTATAACGCAGACCCCCTGGGACTTACCTGGGGTTCAATGAACCAGCGGTTCTCCCTGCCTCCACCATTGCTGCGCTCAAAGATGTATGCGGAGTAGACAGCAATGCGGTTGTGCGTGTCGTACAGTGTGGCGAAGTGGTACTGGTTGCGGAAACGCTGGCAGATGCGCTCCACCCCGGGCCTGTCTTTTCCCAGGTAAGGGATTCTACCCTTGTGGAAAAACTCGTAGCATTCTGGGATGTCGTAGAAGTTGGTCACCACGTCACCTGCCACCAGGGATAGGTAGGCAGCCACCAGGGCGAATGAGGTCCACATGGCTTGAGTCTCACAGTGTTGTGGAGTAGGGCTTACCTTACTCCACTTATACACGTTTCTTTATCTCGGTAACCCCCACCCCTTCTTCCCAGGACCATTTCCCCTCCCCCAGCATGAGAAGGTCACCAGGCAAGACTAAAATTGGCTTTTTGTATCCTAAAACACTGGCTGAGTAAACACTAGGAATGTGTTGTCTGGTAAGAGCAAGACTATGTTAGTTTTAGCACAGTTGATCTCATACCCATATGCACACTAACGTATACATCCAGAACCTAAACAACAAGCTGATGGAATCTGAATTTTGTATGTTGTAGTATGTTGAGATTCTCTATCGCCTTTGGTAATGTTTCTGTCTGTGAAAAAGTAATCCTACAGTACTGCAGGTTAAGTTATTTAGCATGCTGATTGTGTTCTGACCTGCTCTGGGTTCACACATATACCTCCCTATTCATGATTGCCCTCACAGCCCTGACCCTGTCTCACCCTGTAACCCATGACAGCCATGTTCCTTTGTATACCTTTCACCACGCGGTAAACCACACCGCAAAATATTACGTCATTACCATGCTAACGACAAGGCCTCAATTTGACTTTTGACTTTATGGCCAGATAATTGTAGGGACCACAGTGTACCTGCCAGTTACTGGGGCCTACTAATAATTCTACCTGATAGCAGCTAGAATATGTTCGAAGCTATAGATCAGTTTAGTGGCTACCTGGAGGGTGTGCAGGCTGTCTGTCTCTGTTTCCCAACCCTCAACCTCAAGCAACAGACCAGGTTAACAAACTAAGATATTTAATTGAGCTCTCAGCTCAGTAATTACCCTTTCAGAAATAGAAACAAAAAATATGACATTAAATAATTAAATGACTAACAGAAAGAGGCCATCAGCGGCACTTTAACATAACATGATACATACACATATTAGTTGTTCTCAATAACACTTTACCCCTTTTTATTGACTCACACCGGTGGAGCTTTCAATGTTCAAAAGTATAATATAACTGTGTCCCGGGACCGCAACAAGCTAACCCCAGACGCAAGGCTACTGCTTCCCCAATACAAAATTGAGAAACTTGGTCAGCCACCCTGGATTACTTTTTAAGATTAGGCTATGAACAGGTGGGCTACCACAATGGAAATACAACACTTTTAACACAAATCCTTACACAATTGGCTTACACACATCATATATAATCCACATCAATATCTCGGTGTCCGAGTCTTTGTTTAACGGTATCGTAAGCACAGTTCCTCAAACGAAGGTAGCGATTAGCAGTGTCCGTTTCACTATTATAAAATCAGCTGAGAGAAAGTTCAGCGATATAATCTGATGACAGTGGAACTGACAGTTGAATTCCTCAAACCAGTGCTGTCTGGGTGAAGTCGAGTGGCAGGGAATACTCGCGGTGGAGGGAGAGGGAGACAGATGAAGAAACAAACTTTCACCCTTGTTCGAAGCAGAACAACGTTCATGGACCCCAACGCCGTCTTTTCGCCAAGACTCGCCAGCTGTCACCACTCTCACGCTGTTTCAAGAGTTCGACCTTCAAACACACTTAGAACCTATCAACTTTAAGGTCAGCTAAGCACAACTTCACTGTGCCCGACCTGGAGCGCAGCACCGGCTTCCTCTGGTCGCCGCCATGTTCATTCCGCTCTGCTTTGTTTGACTTTTTTCCCGCCTCCTCATTCTCCCTCCATAACTGTCGTGCCCCCTCATTGGCTGAGGAGCCAGTCAGTCTTCCCACATAACCAGGCCTATTTACCCATTCTGATATCCAGTAGCCTTGTAGAACAGAAAAAATAGGACCCATTATTATTGTATTTGTGGTTTGAAAAAAAAAAAAGGCTTATTTTTGTAGACTTAAATGTAATGTAATATTTCAACACTGGGCCTCTGGGGTTTACGGTCAGTGCTGATTATTGTACCCTAGGTCATTCACTGGTCTATCTATAATAATGAATTGGTGTAAATTACCACTATGAAAGCACATTGAACGCATAGGTTTATTTAATGCAAAAGAATATATTTACCATAACAAAGATCCTGAGAAAAAGCTGGCAATCCTGTCTCACCCTTTTCTCTGGGTGTGCTCCACTTTTGTTCTCATATCTGCAGCTTTGCCTATTAAATCCTCAGAAGTACCAGATTAGGAACAGGTTCCACCACAAAGTCAGGACATTATGAGGATAGTTTATAGACAAACAAGACACCTACAACCAACAGAGGGCCATGCTATCACTCACAAATGTCGGTGTCAAGGCTTTAATTAGCCTGGTAAATCCGCCCCTCGTACTTCATTTCATTTTGTGCAGAGGGTCTGGAACAGAGACCGTCAGAAACAATTTGCTGGAGGTGTGAACTCTGCTGAAGTTTTAAAAAAGTGCCTCTGCCTTTACCCAATCGCTAACGCCTGGTCGTCACATATGCAATTAGCCTACCTACGCACTACAATTCAAATGTAGCACACAAGGTCAACGTCACAGGTAACGAAACACACCCTCTGTTCGCTGATTGGATCGTACTTTCTGCGACTTGCCAAATGCTCCTCAAGAGATTCCGGTCCAGACCCTCTGCACGAAATGAAATGAAGTACGAGGGGCGGGTTTACCAGGCTAGGCTTTAATAACTTGCATGGCGGCTTCCTTAGTCTGGCTGCTGGTGTAACTTACCATGAGAAAGAGAATCACCATCCTCAGCAAGAGTAAGGGAAGCCCCCCCTAGGGGTTAAAATTCAATCCACCGTGAAACCCACTGGAGACCATTTTTCAATGTGGCTTTTATGTGGGCTTCTCTGGACCACCAGAGACAACTTTGGGCCACCAAAGATGAATTAACCTGATCTGGCTGCTCAGTGCAGGAACTGTCTGCTCTACACTAATGAAAGGTGCAACAGAGACCAACGTGTTGTAACCCACACAACGAGGGAGGCACCTAGGCTTGTGCGGGAAAACAGTCTAACTCTCAATGCTGGGTTCTGAGGAGATTGGTTTAGGTTTTGGCTAGACCACAATCCTAATATTAGCCACAAACAATACACGATACTCACTGATTAAAAAAAAAAAAAAAAAAAATGAAAGGTGCAACTGAGACCAACGTGCCATTCCAGAAAGCAGGATTAGTCACTTACTGGAGTATGTTGAATCGGAGCAAGTGGTAGCTACACCTCCTAATATATTAGGCCCATGATGACTTTGTTTTTTTAGGAGAATGAAGCCATAAGACTTCATAAGACAATATTTTATTAGGAGGTTAACCACTGACTCTGAGTAAAGGAATCTGGGTTAGTCAGTAACCCACCTACTTGGAAAAGAGTGTGTGAGAGCTAAGATTTTGCCTGATTACATTTTCTTTTGGTGTATAAAAGCAATTCTTAGTGCATAGTTGTGATGATCCCCTGAGCTCTGTGATATTTTTGCCACAGTACACATGGACAAGTTGACCTTGGACAGGTGTTTACCACACTTCTAATCATTGAAATAACAAACTGAGAGATAAGCCTGGATTAAAAATAAAGCAACTGGTAAACATAAGAGCCTACTGATCAGAATTGAACGAAATCAGACAGGTCTGTATTTTTCCACTCATATTCTTGAAACACAAAAACACAAGGCCATATACTCATGCATGAATTATGCAAGATTTTGCCTAACAGGGTATGAACAACAAAGGCAACAAATAACCAATCCTCCTTTTAAACTGCAAGAAAGGTGATGACTTTTAAATGATGATAACACAATATTGCACAACAGGGGAAGATACATTTGTTTAGTTGGTTTTAGCTTTGAGTGAAATAGTTGTTTGTCATGACATGCCTCTAGAGGGCAGAGTGGCACAAAGATTTCCAACGCGCACACACACACACACACATACAGAGAGAGAGAGAGAGAGAGAAAGAAAGGGAGGGAGGGAGAGTGAGGGAAAGAGAAGAGAGAGAGACAGAGAGAGAGAGAGAGAGAGAGCAAACAGCACTACATTAATCTTAGGTACAGGTGCTGAGCGGCCTAGAATTTAATGTATGGCCTCATTAGACGGAAAGCTGGCGTCTGTCCACAAGTTTACTGCTTCATGCTCAATGACTCTGCAGTCACTGGGGAGGGAATATTTTTGTACAGGCCTTCATTAAAAAACATAATAACGAACACTCAATGCTCAGTGAAAACTTCTACAGTGGGTGAAAAAAAAAAAACAATCTTTTTGAAGTGGGTCTTTCAGATAGAGAAGAAATCTAACTGGTGTGCAATGTTGTACAGTCTATGGACACACTCACAAATGCTCAACAGCAAATGAAAAAAAAAATAGAATTAAGCATGAAACACACAAATGAAAAAAAAAATAGAATTAAGCATGAAACACAACCATGAAGCATTTCAAGTTTTCATAAGGAGTAATTTGAACATAGATATAGATAGAGTCCCCACATTTAAAAAGCGAATATGATATCTCCCATTGCCAGGGACAAGTGGAACATTTTTAAAGAACCTTCTGCAAGGTTTTCAGGGATGAAGTGGGCTTGGGTTTGCCATGAGAGGAAGGCACTTGTTGTTGAAAGTAAGAGAGCCTGATTGACAGGCACAGATTGAGTCGAGGCCACAAGCATCTCGAGGTGGAGGGGGTGGATGTCTGTGTGCAGTCAAAAACGGCCGTGAGTGGAACATGGATGGAAAAGGCCACATTCACACCCCATTCCTCCCCTCTGCTAACCATGCTTTTAAAGTCAATGCATTTCAGATTTATTCATACATTTCCAATATATTTATGCATGAGGCCCCACCTCCACCACTACCACCACCACCCAACCACCCATTTAAAACGCGCACACACACACACACACACACACACACACACACACACACACACACACACACACACACACACACACACACACACATTTCTTCCTTCCTCAACACACTCCATCCCATTACTGTAATCCATCACAGCAGCATCATCCGCCATGCAAGCAGCCGCCGGAGTTACCATAGCAACCACCTCAGGCCCCAGCTCTGTGCAGCTCTCTTCCCATTGGCTGAGAGGCTCAGGCAGTCTGAGTCTGTCTGGTAGATGTGGTAATTGGCTTGGAGTCTCCAATCACTGCTCCCCCTCTCCCAATAACACACACACACACACACACACACACACACACATACACACACACACACACACACACACACCCACACACACACACACACACACACACACACACACACACACACTGTCATGTAATCACACGTGCGCTAAGGAATCTGCAGAGCTGCATAAGGAAGATTGGGGTCACCATGATGATCTTTTTTATTGGAGGGGGGAGAGATATGGGGGGGGGGGGTTGTATACTGCATGTTTGAGAAAGAGAATGTTAGGACATTGAGGTAAGGAGACAGGTGACTTCAGGGATAGGCCATTGAAGACAGCACTGAGGAGTGCGCTTTTGAGGATCTTGCGGTGTTGCGAAAGGAGGCGATCGGCAAACAAAAGCCCTGAAAATGGAATAGAATGAATGCACTTGGACAGCCACGCTTGGGTAGGTCTCTCCCGCACGACTCCTGAATCGTGACTGTGGAGGAAAATTGTGGCTGTACTGAGAGAATAAAAAAAAGTCTCCACTCTCCACAAACTACACTGATAAGTCTCATTTGAGCCATTATATTTGTATTTGGCTAGAAGTCAAACATTGTAATGCAGTCATTAAAAACAGCAATATGTCAAAATGTCACAAAATTTGTCATAGGCGACAGAACTTCCACAGAACTTCCTCACTTATTGAGGGTAAACACTGCAGCGATGTGGACTTGCTGTCATGCACTTTTCTTTCACTAGTGTTATTTGGGGACTAAGTTAAGCAAGGTGTGAGGAGAGATAACAGTGGATATCCCACAACAGCTTGAGATCAGGGTTTAAGACTTTTATTTCTTCAAAAATTCAAAATCAGCTAAATTTAACAGGAAATATATATTTTTTAAAAGCGACGGATGCAACTGTTTCTTTGTGGTGTATCATTGTATCAGCTGTGACAGCTAAACAACTGTAGTAGATATTTTCCCAACTGTTCAGTAAGTTAAGTAAGGAAGACCAAAAAAAAAAAAAAACACAGGTACAAAAAAATAAATCTGATCCAGATCCAGAAAAAGGAAAACCTAAAGAAAGAGTGCAAGCACGGTTCACAGGACAATGATGAATAAGGAGACCCTGCCTCCATCCAAACATTACTCACACCCCTGAACACCCTGCTGGCCCATCTGACCGCCACCTGAAACCTCCTTTGCACCAACACCCCTTGCTGCCACCCAAAATACCTGGAGCCTGGTGGGGCAATGGCCAGGGCATACAGGCGTGAGAGTGAAGTCCTTCCAGAGTTGATGGTTTAGGGGATTGGGGGTGCTCTGGTTACCCAAACCACTGACAGGTACTGTATGCGTGTACCCACCCAGTCATTTCTGAGAGCAAAGCCTCTTTTGGGCCCAGAGGAAGCCAAAGATCGCAATAGAATGACACTGCATCCATCTACTGTACATTGATCCTTTGACCCACAGACTGACATTAAACACTATATAACCCTTAGATATGAATACAATCAGACCAGTCTCACCATGTCTATGTAAAAGGCAGAGAAGGTAACAGCTCGAGTGCCCGACTACGGCACGGAAAGCTAGGGTCCAAACAGCAGTGTGGACATGGACACTTCCTGATTATGTAATTGATGCAGTAGACTGTCTCCATTTGTTATCAGTTGGGCCAGGTCCCGTTTCCCGCATTCCGTCTGGAGAGACCGTGAGACTGATATGCTGTTTCTGTGATACAATCAGGAAGACAAAAAACACAGAGCCAGAACATTCCTCATGTTGTCTTTGTGCAGTGTTGGGTGACAAACAGTAATTGTGTTTGTGTGTGTGTGTGTGTGTGTGTGTGTTTGTGTGTGTGTGTGTGTGTGTGTGTGTGCGCGCGCACACGCAACTGTTTGTGTGTGATTTCAAGAGCAATAAAAAATACCCACACCCATTTGCATGAAATGTTCAAAGAACAGAGAGGACCTGGAAGAGTTATGAAAATATGAACTCAAAGCATATTTCTACTTGGTTTTAAAGTGAACTAATTAATTTTGACATGAATCCAATGATACATTGTAAATATATGACATTCCACTGTGCACCACATAATCATATTCATCACACACTGGCTTTGTCACCGCTTGCTTTGCTGTCCTTTAAAGCTTAGTTTTGTAAAGAAAGGGGAGTTCTTGGATCCTTGGTTGTATCAAAGCCTGCAGAAAGTACTTTGCTTCCACATTTTGATGCGTGTTGAAGAACACTACAAACCGTCATTTGCAATGAAACGGCAAAATCAAACAATCTATTTACAATGCGGGTATCTTTTACCAGAGTGCTTTGGGAAGAACTGTCATTGCAGCAGCCGGTGAACGAGTCTCTCAGAGAGGCCACTTTGGGTTAAGGAGTGCCAGGCTGCAATTACACATGCTGGGTGCCTCGAGTAAGATCTGGCCATTTGATTATTTTTTCTACCAGGCATTTCTTTTCTTCCCTACATGCTTTTATGTCTAAGCATAGTGTAGTTTGAAGGCTTTCAAAACAAACAAAAAAAGAAAAAGTTTCATCCGGGTCAGGAAAAAGAAGCTAAAAGCACGCTCCAAATTTGTCCTTGGAACATGTCATTTTTAATTGGCACATTTAAAAAAAAACTCATTTTTTTATTGTCATTAAAAAGCTTTCTACAACTGGCACCCTTGAACCAACTTCTTGATCCCACTTCTTTAGCCTCTGTGCCAACCACTGTTTAATAGGCAATCGATTCACATTTCCACATGAAGTTTAAGAGCACAGTTTACAGATATACACACACACGCACACACACGCACACACATATGCGCGCACACTCACACACATTCAGAAACAGCTACCGAGGAAGGGCACAGAAACATTATTGCGAAATAAGTGTGCTTCTTAAACATTTTTTTATCTGTATTCTTCTTTTTAAAAAAGACAAAATATAACATGCAAACAATGCTAACAAAGTGTTAAAAAAGATGAACCAAAGACTTTTCCCTGTTTTATTTTTAAACTGCGGGAGATTTTACTCATAAATATACAGACACTCGAAACACACAGAGATGGTGAGTAAATTTCTGTTGGCTTCTTCTTTTTTTTTAAAGAAAAAAAACTGTTAAGTACATTAAGTTATGGCATAGTTGTCCCATTCTAATGTTTCATTGTTGTTGCTGGAAATTTCCACCAAGCGATAAGCATGCACCTCAACCTCCCGCAAAGGTTCAAACTGTCAGTCCAATGATGTATGTACCAAAGGTACAGTTTTTCTGTCAGCAGCCTATCACTGACCTTCCCTTTCTGAGAGAGCAGGTACAGTGTGTGTGTGTGTGTGTGTGTGTGTGTGTGTGTGTGTGTCCTGCCACAAACATGGTTGCTTTCTCTGCCAGTGTCAAACCCCCTGGCGTTATGTACAGATCATAATTATATTCAAGCTCCCTTTTACGGTCTCAAAGATTGCGTGGGCGAGGCTGGATGGTTGGTCTGTCTGTCTGTCTGTCTGTCTGTCTGTCTGACTGTCACAAGAGCGCTTGCAAGGTCACAGACGTTTGCTGAGATGCAGGGAGGAGTGTTGGGAGTCACATGGCTTCCTGCTCGTCCACACATTTTTGCTGATGTCACCACACTGTTGTGGCGGCGAAGATGGTTGCTGGCTTTTAGTTTTCATTTCAGGGTTTGATTTTTCTATGGCAGGCTCCCCACCCCAAAGTACTCCCCCCCTAAATCCACGACCCTTCCTTACTTACTATACGTGAACCCAAGGGTAAACAGTTTCAATGAAGGAATGCTCAAAAAGTCTTTCGCTCACAGAAAAACACCCACCCTTCAGACCTGACCTCTTCCTCTTCCAGAGAAAAAAACAAACACACCTTTGGCCAGAGACCAGGGAGATGAGGGAGCCAGTCTCAGGGTAAGCGAGGAGAGGAGGAGAGGACAGGAGAAGAGGAGAGAAGGAAAAAAGCAGACTGGTGAAAAGGCAAACAGCTCAGGGCACAAAAAAATACCAGTGGAAGAGACTCACTCGGGGCAAGCCCGGACAGAGGCTTTCAGATGCATTCTTTCAAGCCTGGAAAAAAGTGCTTGCTCTCTCAATCCGCTCGTCAGTTTGAGGGTGTGTGTGATGAGTCTTTGCCTTTCCTGAAGTGTGGAATATGATGTGGAGGTGGAAAATTGTTCGTTTTTTTTTTTTTTGGGGGGGGGGCGTCTCAAGGTAGAGGAGATTTCTCTTTGGATATGCCATCGTATCTCTCCATGGCAACAGAATGGTGGGCGGATGTCATGAGTGGCGGGAGAGAGGGAGGGTGTGAGTGAGGCTCTGGTGGCTTAGGTCAGAGTGATGTAAGCAGACGCCTTCTCTTTTAGCTGCCGCAAACACAAATGGCAGCTCCAGCTCCCTGCAAGAGCAAAAACAAAGACAGGTGAGGAGATTGGCTGGGTGAGGTGGGGTGTGTGTGTATGTGTGTGGGGGATCCATGTGTAATTGATCCATTCTGTCTTTATTATTATTTTATTTATTATTTTTTTTATCTAAAGATAATTAACAGTACATAGACTCGAGTCAATGTTAGAGTTATTTATTTATTTATTTATTTACTCATTTATTTATTTATTTTCAGAAGAACTAACATTTTGTACTGCTAAATGTTGGCATGAAGCCCCCTCTCTCTGAAGCCAACAGTTCTAGACTTTGAGCTGTTTGCAACTGACAAGCTACATTCAGTCGTATTTTAGCATTTTCTTCTTCGAAGAAATATGCAAAGTTATTGCAGTTATTAACTGAGAGAAGCTCAGGAGGCAGTTGTAATGAGGGATTTGTTAACTTCTCAACAGAAGAAAATAGCACACATGTTGTTCATACTCCTATTTATAATGTTAGAGTCTTACTTCATAAATTTCTGAATTGTACTTACAAAGCATCTCTATATGGATTTGATAATGAATCAGAAGTTTACATTTACGCCATTTTCTTTCAGTCTTTAATAGTAGTACATACACACTTGCATGTTTGTTAGAATAGTGAGGTTTGCCATCTACAGTATGATGTTTTCTGATTGAGAGAATGAAGACCCCCGACCCAACCCGACCCAACCCAACCCAACCCAACCCAACCCAACCCAACCCATATCATCCCCAGCATGGAGGCACTTACCCTCAGGTGGTTCAGCCATTGGTGGGCTCAGACAATACATATGGTACCCTCTGTCACAATCATCACAAAACAGAAGCTGATCCTAGGAGAAAAGGCAGATGCAGATGCACACACATACACACACAGACAAACACCACAAACACAAACACACACACAGACAAAAAGAGACAGAGAAAAAGAGAGAGAAAGAAAGAGAGAGAAAAGGAGAGAAGAGAGCGACGACACACAAGCAAAACCCAATGAGCTACATGCTATAGTAAGCAGTCTGTGATGAGCAATAGCACTTATGTCTGTCTGAAGCCCTGTGAGTGGTGATACATAGACTGAACACCATGTTAACTCAGCGATGAGTGGTGTTAGCACTGTGCTGATGTTTGCCTGTGGCTGTGTTTGTGCTGAATGCTGTTGCATTGCCAGTGCGCTAAAAGTAAGTAAAAGTAAGTGCAAAATGTTCAAATACACATATATTGTATCTATATACCTGTCTGTACGGTGTGTGTGTGTGTGTGTGTGTGTGTCTGTTTGTGATTGCATGTGTGTGTGTCTGTGTGTGTGTGTGTGATTGTAAGTGAGAGTGTCTGTGTGTCTTCTGTGTTTGTGTGTTTTCTGTGCATGTGTATGTGTACCTGTATGTGGATGTTTGTAAGTGTATATGTGTATCTGTGCGTGTATCTGTGTGTATGTGTATGTGAGTGTGTGTATGTGTGTGTGTGTGTGTGTGTGTGTGTGTGTGTGTGTGTGTGTGTGTGTGTGTGTGTGACAGGTGCTCACATCATTCTCGGAGGTGCCACATAGGCTGCAGGACTTGCACTCGATGCACTGCCAGCGGTAGGTGCGCACGGCCGCCGTCATGTTGAGCGTAAACTGCAGGCAGGAGGGGTGGCCTGCGGGGACGGACAACTGTCTCACATTCATCACTGTCTCAGCGCCCCCCTTTACCCACTGCCCCACACCACTGCACACACACACACACACACACACATGCGCACACACACACTCCTGTGCGCCCACACACACACACTTGTGTGCACACACCTGCACACACACACACACACACACACACACTCCTGTGCGCCCACACATACACACTTGTATGCACACACCTGCACACACACACACACAAACACACACACACACACACACACTCCTGTGCGCCCACACATACACACTTGTGTGCACACACCTGCACACACCTGCACACACACACACACACACACACATACACACACACTCCTGTGCGCCCACACATACACACTTGTGTGCACACACCTGCACACACACACATGTGTGCACACACAGACACTCTTTCTCACCTCTCTCTTGCCTGCACACACACACTCACTCACACACTCACACCCACACGCACCAGTACAAATGAACATTTCAGCCCCCCACCCCCCCCCAAACACACAGACCCACAGTTGTACACACACACACATTTGTAGTAGTATGCTTACACAGCAGTGACTTAATGAATCACATCAGTAGCTTTACACACAAACTGTGCTGCTAGGAGCTCAGAGAAGCAACCACTATAGACTTTATAATCAATATGTGTAAAAAACAACAGCCTACTTTGTGGTTTAAGGTGGTCAGAGGTTTATAAATCACTCCTTTAGCCACAGTCACCCACGCCGTATCCCTGCCTGCATCAATCAATAGTTTGCTAAATGCTAGGTAGCAACCTGCTAACTATTGAAATGACAATGAAAAAAGCATGGCATATTCGGAGGTAGAGATCTCTTGTTCAGAACATAAAAAACACATATTTCATCCAACTAGTTTTGTAAACCAGCTGATTGTAATGAGCAGAAAAATTGTCAGAATACGAGGCAGAGTTTTTACTCTCTGAAGCTGGGTTCAGCACTTCTGGCATGGCATAAAATGGCGTCAACAATCTTAACAATCTCTGCTTAGCAACTGCCACCACCAGAGTAGTGTTAATAGTTGGTGGTGAAAAAAAATGTAACTGGCATTTCACAAAGACAAAAAAAAAACTAGGGACATGGAAAGTAACAGGGAAACGTGGGAAGTGTATGCTAAATTACAGCTACATATGACAACATGTGCCACTGCTGCATTTGTGAGAATTACTGCTGGCTGTTGACTGCTCTGTTTGTACTGTATGCAGCTGTGGCTTAGTGGTTAGCGAGTTGGTCTTGGGCTCGGCAGGTCACAGGTTTGAATCCCGTACCAGTAGGAAGTATGGGGGGTGGGGGAGTAAATAACTAGTGCTCTCCTCCACCCTCATCCAAGTGCTCTTAAGCAAGGCATCTAACCCCACATGGCTCCAGGGACTGTAACTGAAACCCTGTACCTAAATGACTGTAGGTCTCTCTGGATAAGAGCGTCAGCTAAGTGTAGTGTAATGTATGTGGGTACCTGATCTCCCACAGTCCGCACAGGAGATGAGGTCTTCTGGACAGCCTGTCTTCTTGGAGCCGCCCAGGCAGAAGTCGCAGTAGCCGTTGGGGATGACCGAGCCGTCCGCCGCTTTCTTGGCTGGGGGGCGGGGGTGGGGGTGGGGGTGGGGGGTGAGGCAGGGGGTTAGTAATGGGAGGGTTCGTTTAACATTACGCATTTAGAGAAAGACTACCTCTGTCGCCATGGCCTCTTACACAAATACTCTGCCGTGCTGCCGTCCCCATTCATTACAACTTTATAATGAGCACACGGCCGTAATGGGACAGTACCCCCCTGGAGGATCACAATCATTACTGGCTGTAGAACACACACACACACACACACACCATAACACACACACCATAACACAGAGACACACACATGCACACCAAAAACTCTCTCATTCACACACAGGCACAAAGACACATACACACACACGCAGAAACAGGGGCAGCTTACAGCTAAGAGTGCAAGAGGTTTTAATGAAGGTAAAAAACAAAGGTGGAATTCTACCGCAGAGAAGGTAGGTCCACAGAGAGGTAAAAAATAGAGAGAAAGAGAAGAGAAAGAGACTAAATGAGAAGAGAAAGAGAGAGAAAGACAGACACAAAGGTAAGCTAAAATCAGCCCATAGATGCCTGTGCTCTCCCTGTGGTGAAGGGGGGCTTGTGGGTTCTCCCTCCGTCTGTCTGCTGTTGTGTGTGTGTGTGTGTATGTATGTGTTTGTGTGAGTGTGTGTGTGTGTGTCTGCTGTTGTCTGTGTGTCTGTATTTTTCTGTTTCTGTTGTGTGTGTGTGTCTGTATGTTTTTTGTCATGGGAGAGACGGGCAGGCCCGATGTGAAGCCTGGGACTTTCCAGCTCACGCTCTGCCAGTGAAGCAGTGCAGAGGGAGGGGATGGATGGTTGGGCGCGTGCGGGAGGGGTGGGTGGCGGTGGGTGGAGTGCTCCGCTGGGAGGTCTGGGGGTCTGGTAAATATTTTCACAGGAGCAGAAGGAGGCCCATGAAAGACCTGCCGCAAGCACTCGGGGAGACAGGTGCACAGCAGGAGGCCATTTTGTAATGTCATTAACATGGAAGGAGAGAGAGGGGAGGAGAGGACGACTCTCACTCTGCTCTACGCGTGGGCTAACCCCCCCCCCCCCTCACTCACTTTCTCTTTTTCCCTCTCTCTCTATCTCACTCTCTGTTCCCCTCTCTCTCTCTTTGTCTCCCTCTCCCTCTATCTCACTCTCTGCCCCCCCTCTCTGTCTCCCTCTTTCTCACTCTCTCTCACTCTTCCTCTCTCTGCCTCATTCTCCCTCAATCTTTCATCTCTCACTTTCTCTTTCTCCCTCTCTCTCTATCTCACTCTCTGTTCCCCGCTCGCTCTATCTCACTCTGTTCTCCTCTCTCTCTTTGTCTCCCTCTCCCTCTATCTCACTCTCTGCCCCCCCCTCTTCCTTGCTCTCTCTCACTTTTCCACTCTCTGCCTCATTCTCCCTCAATCTTTCATCTCTCATTTTCTCTTTCTCACTTTCTCTCTATCTCACTCTCTGGTCCTCTCTCTATCTATGTCTCTATCTTTCTCTTCTCCCCCCCGCTATCTCACGCTCTGTTCCTCTCTCCCTCTCTCTGTATCTCACTCTATCTCATTCTCTGCCCCCCCCTCTCTCCATCTCCCTCTTCCTCACTCTCTCTCTCCCTCTTCCTCTCTCTCTCTCTCTCTGCCTCATTCCCCCTCAATGTTTCATCTCTCACTTTCTCTTTCTCCCTCTCTATCTCACTATCTGTTCCTCTCTCCCTCTCTCTCTATCTCACTCTATCTCATTCTCTGCCCCCCTCTATCCGTCTCCCTCTTCCTCACTCTCTCTCACTCTTCCTCTCTCTCTCTCTCTCTCCATCTCTCTCTATATCTCACTCTATCTCTCCTCCTCTCTCTCTCCTTTTCTGTCTTTAAATAACTATGTGCAGACTGTGAGTGCTGCATTTTCATGATTGAGTGCCTTGAAGATCAGAGGCAGAAAGTAGCAGAGCTACAGGAGAACACAAAGGCCACGCTGCCACATCTGCACACCGAGCACGCCCACAGAATTGTTAGCCATCTCGCAAACCACACACACACACACACACACACACACACACACACACACACACACACACACACACACACACACACACACACACACACACATATATATACAGACATGCACACACATACACACACACACACACACACACAAACACACACACACACGAGCACATACAGACACACATGCACACAAAAACACACAGAAACACATACAAACACACACACACACGTGCACACACACACACACACACGCGCACACACACACACACACACACACACACGTGCACACACACACTATAAAGGGCAGCCCATAATAAATGACGCAAAGACAGGAAGCACATGCTGGATGTATTGTCATGGAGTGCGGTGTCTTATCACTGATAATATATCAGACACACACACACAAATACACACAAACACACACACACACACACACACAAATACACACAAACACACACACACACACACACAAATACACACAAACACACACACACATATGCATACACACATAGATAAATGCACACGATAATGCAATTTATGTACACATACTTAAAAATACACACACAGACGCATCCACAAAACATATATAGCAACTTACAGACGCACATGCATGTACACACTCTCTGGAGCAGACACAGACACACACACACACACACACACACACACACACACACACGCAGAGGCAGGCTGCAAGCCATGCGCTGGAGTAATCAGGCCTGTCTGTAGGGTGATTTGGGAGCCGGGGCCTCTCCAGTGAGGTCATTAATCCACAAGCCTCCACGGAGAGAGTGTGTCTACGGGTGGGGGAGGGACACCTATGCTCAAGGGAGGGGGGAGAGAGAGTGTGTGTGTGTATGTGTGAATGTGTGTGCGTAGTGTGTACGTCTGTGTGTCTGCGTGCCTTTGTGTGCGTGCCTGTGTGTGTGTGTGTGTGTGTGTGTGTGTGTGTGTACGTCTATGTGTCTGGGTGTCTTTGTGTGCGTGCCTGTGTGTGTGTGTGTGTGTGTGTGTGTGTGTGTGTGTGTGTGTGTGTATGTGTGCGCGTAGTGTGTACGTCTGTGTGTCTGCGTGCCTTTGTGTGCGTGCGTGTGTGTGTGTGTGTGTGTGTGTGTGTGTGTGTATGTGTGTGCGTAGTGTGTACGTCTGTGTGTCTGCGTGCCTTTGTGTGTGTGCCTGTGTGTGTGTGTGTGTGTTTTAGAGAGAGAGAGGGAAAGAGAGAGGTAAAGAGAGAGATGTGGGGTGGGGTGATGGGGTTGTGCACACAGAATAGTAGCAGGACTTTTATATATATATATATTTTTTTTTTTTTTTTTTTTTTTTTTTATGGTGCTGCTCCCCCTCAATAATCTCCAGAGAAATGGGGAAGGAAAAAAAAGGAAATGAAATTAAAAATCCCTCAGATGGGAGCAGAGGAAGAAGAAAAAAAAATCCCAAGAAGAAGAAGAGGCAGCCATGCAGTGAAGACAAGGCATGGGGCCTCAGCTCTGCTATATATAAATATACAGCACTCTGCTGTATAATTAATGCTTTAGGAGCCAGCCCGAGAGTAGCGCAGTGTCCAACAAAGGAAGAAAGCTCGGAAGGTCTCGCTGGCTAGTGGAGAGGACCAAACAAAGACCCGTCTACTGCTACACTACTCTCCGTTCCTGCTGTCTTTCATTGATCTAATTTAATTATCCATTGTGCAGCAACCAGAGAAGAAATCAGAACTTGAGACTCATTAAATAAACATGCCTTTTTTAAATAATAAAATCAGATCATTTAAAAAAAAAATGTGGTGGTGCTAGAAGGAAAAATGGGTCATCATACTGCAGACGGTGTGGTGTTGGAATGGGAAACGGCGCTGTCCGTGGTCCTGAAGGCTCCTGAAGGCTCTCAGTGTGTCATTTGTGCTGCCGTGTGTGCGTGTGTGCGTGTGTGTGTGTGGACCATACACTCATAAGGAACAGTGGGACCGAGCGGTGCTTGTGTGGCCGAGGCTGACTTCCTGTGCCATTAAATAACGGTCATTATTACGAGCCACAGTAACTGTGTGCCGTCCCTGTGTGTCACATAACAATGCAGCCTCAGTCCATTAGCGGCCTCATTGGAACAATGAGACTGCGTCGACTGCACCAAGTTGCCTTGTTTTAACAGGAGTTTCATAATACACTGCAAGTGTGTTTAAAGCCACGTGCGAGAGAGTCAACTGTCTGGTCCGTGGCTTGTACAAAAAAGATAAATCATTTGCAATCAAAATAAAATGCAATAAAATGCAATAAATGCAATCGAGAGCCCCAATGAACGCACCGTTACTGCAAAACGTGTACAAGGGTGATTGGGGTCCGAGGAATAAACAGGATTAGATATCAAAATGAGGGGAAATGAGTTTGAGGGCGTTCATGGGAGAGAGCGGGAGAGAGAGAGAGAGAGCGAGAGCTCCCTTCATTATGGAGGCGAGGGGGCTGGGATTCTTCAAAGGGCACGGCCAGTCCCTGCGTTTAATGTCTAATTCACGCCCGAGCCCGGCTGCCTTTCTGACGGCGAGAGACCAGAGCGGAGACAGCCTGGTGGAAATCTGTTCTTTTGTCCCTTTCTTTCCCTCTTTTATTTCATCTCACACTTGCAGGCTGTGCTTGAGATTCCCAGTGGATTAAAACACACACACACATACACACACACACACACACACACACACACACACAGACACACACACACACACACACGTCACATGTGCAGTCCCGCTCACAGAAAAATGTGCATTTATGTTTGAAAAAAACTGTACAGCAAAACTGTATGCAAATGTATAATAAAACCCTATTTGGTCATGTGAACCTTAAAACAGTTGACCACACACAAATCACATACACCATATTATCATCACCTTAATATTTTCATGTGACATATTAAGTACAAAAGGCCTCGAAACCTGTCAACATGTGTTTGCCGTCTGTGTGTGTGTGTGTGTGTGTTTGTGTGTGTGTGCACATGCATGCGGGCGTGTGTGTGCGTGAGGTAGGTGTGTCTGTGAACATTTACAGTGTGTGTGTGTCTGTGTGTGAAGGGGTTCAGAATGTGATTAAGAAAAGTCTGGGCGTGTATGTATGTATGTGGGGGTTGGTGTCTCTACTTCTCAGCGAGAGAGAAATTGGCCCTCTGGCCTGCTCGACATAAATAGGAAAAGCCCATCAATGATTAAAGACTTACAGCACTGCAGCCAACAGCACACAGACTGCCTCCCCCTCCCAGGGGAGCAGTCAGACAGACAGACGGACAAACAAATACACCGGCAGGAAGACCGAAGGACAGACAGACAGACAGACAGACAAACACACACATAGGCAGACACAGAGGCAAACAGAGACACAGAAGCTCAGGTACAAATAAAACACACACACACACACACACACACACACACACACACACACACACACACAAAGACGGAGACAGAGAACCTTACAGACACACACACACAGACAGAACAACACAGACTGAGCACAGACAGTAGCACAGAGATAGACAGGCAAACAGATCACCAGAGACAGACAGACAGACTGACAGACAGACAGACAGACAGATAGACAGACAGGCAGAAAAAGGTGTCTTGAGGTCGTGCTGCCGGTTGTTACAATATCCAACCATCCCCCACTCGCCCACACCCCCCCACCACCTCAGCCCACCCCATCACCAGCCCACCCCACCCCACCGCCTGTCCAATTACGACAAGAATACAGGCAGAACAGCACACTTCACAGCTTTCAAGTGTGTCTGCCACCCCACAGGGAATTAACAGACAGAGATAGGGAGAGGAATCCTCAAATACCCCTCCTCCTATCTCACAGGGCTCTCTTTCCTTCCCCCTCTCTCTCTCTCTCTCTCTCTCTCTCTCCCTCTCTACCTCGCTCCTTACCTTTCTCCCTCTCCACTCTTCTGTCTATACAAACAGAATCTGCTCCTTGAGATAGCTGTTGCATATTTCCAACTGTTCCCCGCCGTTACACTCACTCTCCTTCAGTATCTCTTTCCTTTCTTTACTCTTTCTCTCTCTCTCTCTCTCTGTTTCTACCTCTACCTCTTTTTCCTCCCTCTAGAACTCTCATCCCCTGAAGCCACACAACCACATTCTGCTTGTGGAGTCCCACGCCTCGCAACCATATGCCTCAGGGCGGTCGATAAAGTGGCTGCAGCCTGATTGAATTAGCACTTCCGCGGGAAGCACCCACAAGCACCTGTTGCCATCTTTCTCTCTCTCTCTCTCTCTCTCTCTCTGCCTTACTCCTTCTCTCTTTCTCTCTCTTGCTCTCTCTCATTCTCTATCTCTCTCATTCCTCTCTGTATCTTTCGTCCTTCCTTTCTCTCTGCCTCTGTCTCTCTTTCTCCCACTCTGTCATTCGCTCTCTTTTCTACTATCTTATTTATTCTTTCTCTCTCTCATTTCTCTCTCTCTCTCTTTCATTCTCTCTCCCTGTTCTTTCTGTCTCTGCGTATCTCAGTCATTGTCCCTGTTGCTTCGTTCAAAACGAATGGCAAAAGCAAAGCTACTGGAGAAAAGAGAGATGTGTGAAAGTGTATGATGCCTATGCAGATGTCACGTCAGAAGCTGTTGCGAGATGAAAGCGACAGAACAGAGAAAGAGGACAAGAAAGGGGGAGAAAGGAACGAAACAGGGGAAAAAGATGGTGAGAAAAAGTCTGGAAGTGTTTCGAGGCAACGGAGTGTGAATCATTCCACACTTCTGTCACCAAGCGGGTTAATGAGAATAGCAGAGCCAACATGCATACACACAAAGACACACACGTATCACACACACACACACACACACACACACACACACACACACACACACGCACACACACACACACACACACACACACACACACACACAAAGAAACACACATACACACACGTTAACATACACACATACGTACAAACACACACACACAGACATACAGACACACACACACACACACAGACACACACACAAAGAAGCACACATACACACACGTCAGCATACACGCATACAAACACACACACACACACACACACACACAAAGTGACAAACATACACACACACACACACACACGTGTGAGCATACACACATACAAACACACACACACACACACATAAACACACAGACACAAATTCATTTCCACACACATTCAACTGCATTAGCACACACACACATTTGGTGACACTTCTGTGTGCATTCGCATGTATCCATGCTTCACGACACACAGACATGTGCGCAGGCGCACATGCACACACACACACACACACACACACACACACCCACACACACACACACAAGCATACACACACACACACACACATGCACACACACACACACACACGCATACACACACACACACACACACACACACACACACACACACACACACATACATACACACACACACACACACTTCCACACTTGAGTAGACAAAGGCACAGAGATTTATAGCCTGCACATCTCTGCATAATAACTTGTGCAGGTTTTCCACATCCCACACCCCTCCCCAAACCCCTCCCCAAACCCCTCCACACCCCTCCCCATCCCCTCTGCACCTAGATAAATGAAGAAGGCTGTGCCCAGAATCCCGTTTTAATGACATAGACCTCATCAACATACTCACACACTTGCATGTGCACACACACACACACACGTGCATGTTTGCGCACACACACAAAAGAGAGAGAGAGAGAGAGAGAGAGAGAGAGAGAGAGAGAGAGAGAGAGAGAGAGAGAGAGAGAGAGGAAGAAAAACGAGATAGAGGAAGAGAGCT